>CM052709.1:10855664-10966121 GCA_028551405.1 Uromys caudimaculatus
CCCTCAGAAAAATGGACATAATACTACCTGAGGACCCAGCTATACCTCTCCTGGGCATATACCCAGAAGATGCTCCAACATGTAATAAAGACACATGCTCCACTATGTTCATAGCAACCATATTTATAATAGCCAGAAGCTGGAAACAACCCAGATGTCCCTCATCAGAGGAATGGATACAGAAAATGTGGTACATTTATACTAGTCTACTTCTGATCTCAGAAGAGTTCTTCCTCTCTCTTTCAAATTTTCAAATAGTTTTAAAGAATTTATTTTATTATTAGTGTTTCCGTGTGTGTGTGGGGGGAGGGTATGTGCATGCACGTGTGTGCACACATTAGAGGGTGTCAGAATCCCTGGGACTAGAACTTCATGTGGTTGTGAGCCACCTGATTTGAGTGCTGGGAACTAAATTCCTAACTTTGTCATTAGCAAATACTCTCAGCCCATGAACCATTTCTATAGTCTTTTCTTTTCTTTTCTTTTCTTTTCTTTTCTTTTCTTTTCTTTTCTTTTCTTTTCTTTTCTTTTCTTTTCTTCTCTTCTCTTCTCTTCTCTTCTCTTCTCTTCTCTTCTCTTCTCTTTTCTTTTTCCTTCCTTCCTTCCTTCCTTCCTTCCTTCCTTCCTTCCTTCCTTCCTTCCTTCCTTCCTTCCTTTCTTCCTCCCTCCCTCCCTCCCTCCCTCCCTCCCTCCCTCCCTCCCTCCCTCCCTCACAAGGTCTCACTGTATACTATGGGTTGGCCTAGAACTCTCTATTTAGACAGTCTGGTCTTGAACTCACAGAAATCTATCCCTGTCCTGGCCCACACATCTCTTCAGTGCTGGAATTAAAGGTATGAACTGCTATACCTGCCCTATTTTATTTGTCTGGTTCCAGGTATATTTTGTTTGTTTGTTTGTTTTGCCCTGAGACATAAAGGCCCAGACTGGAATACTCTGTGAAACTGGATCAACAGCTTAGCACATTTCCCCTTACACATCAGACTTTCTTAACCTTTCCCCCTCCACAGTTAACTTAGAAGCCCAAGCCTTTGCCTGTCTCCCTGCTATGGGTTGCTGGAATTTCTAGCTTATTAGAACTGTTGTTTTCACTTTCAAACTCTACTAGATTTGATTTGAGTTTCCAGTTGCATTTTTAAATTAGTTTAAAAGAGATACTAAGATCCCCCCAAAGGAACTCCAGTCTCCCTGATAGTGCTATTATTACTAATAAAATGTAAAAAGTGGTAGAGATATTAATATTCATTTTTGTGGTCTAATATTCCTGTCTATACATGGTGTCTAAAATGATTTAAAATGTAAAAAGTATAAGTTTCAATATCTGTGTTTTCACTCCATTCATTCTTGAGATGGTTCCTCAAAGTTCTGGGCTCCGCCCATCCTTCTATCTCAATTTCCTGAGTGGCTGAAACTAGAGTGTGTTTTCTGTTCACTTCTTGTGGTTCAGAGATGTTGGTGACCATTCTAGCCTAAATCCAGGACTTGCTTTACCAACTCTGAGATTCAGCCGTAAGAAAAGAAGATGCATTTTTATGTTCAACTTTTTGTTTCAAAAGAGACTTGTTTTTGTGGGCTTGTATATCTCAAACTAACCAAGGCTGACTCTTAGCCACCATACTATGGTGTTATATATAGAAAAGAACAAATTCAAGGCTGCCAGCTCCAAACAATCAACATGCAAAATCTCACAAACAAGAAGCAGTGAAGGCTATGTCACAGAGCTGAAGGTTTTGTATACTTAACCTCCTTTCTCAAAGTCCTCATCTTCAAGTGCAAGGCCCACAGGAAGAAGGAATGCAGAGGGCCCTCCCTAGCATGCCTGCTCCTTCTCTACTCCCAGTCAGGTTCTTCCCATGATCTACTCTGCCCTTCCCATGATCTACTCTGGCCTGCTTAGCAAATTGGTCTTTCTAATACAAAATAGTGTGAGCTCCTTATATGCATAATTCACTTACTGTCTATGACATCCACCAGAACAAAAGAAAGACTAGAAACCAAGCTGAAAAAAAAATCAAAGGGACCTCTAGGAATTGAGTTGTATTTTCTCAATGTAAAATAGCCTGCATTGGCTATGAGACTATAAGTAGTCTTTCAACCCTGTCAGAAATCTGAGAACGAGCAACATTATCTGAAAATATAGGAAGTCTAACTCAGCTTCCAGAACTGAGACAAGTTATAGAGACAGCTGCCTACCCATACAGCCCCAGTCTGTTGGGACATTGGAGCATCAATCTTCAGCCTTCTGGCCCAGGATCATTTGACAGACTTTGAAAAACAGGAATTATTAAGAACTAGCTTATTCTGTCTTGGCAGAACTAAGCTGTCCTAACCTGGACTTGTGTCCTCTCATGAACAGTACAGGTCTGCAGAAGAGACAGGCAATGTCTGCCCAGTGGCCACCTAGCCACAATGTACTACCTCACCTGGAGGTAGAGTCATTCAATTTCTTCTTTGAATCCATGAATGGGGAGCTGTTAAGAGCAGATATGTCTCAACAACAAAAGAATAAATGATATTAATTGTCACATTCTGTGGATTTCTGACGTTTTTGAAAACCAATTATCTTTGTAAAGTAATCTGGACTGTTGTCTGTTAACTACTCTCAGCTATTTCTAATTAAATTATCTGAAAACACCCTAACAATAAACTCAGAACCATGAATTTGCTATTTGGCCCTTAACTCACAAGCTTAAACAATAGTGAACTTATACCGATGTCTCCTTCTTGTCATTATCTTTTAAATAAAAGATAAAATGTAGCTTCAAAGAAGAAAAAGAAAAAGAAAAACTTCATGCAGTCCTTTGTCCAGTGTCACAAAGGCACATTCAAGTTGAAAGACAAAGACTACTTTTATCGGAATAAACTATGAAGAATGTATAAATATCTGTTATCTGCCACAAAACTTAATGCTTTGGAATAAGCGAAGAAAAGCTGAATTAATTTTATTATACTTTGTATATACAAAATTTTATATCTCACATATGCATATGTGTAAATGATAATACACACAAAAAAAAGAATTGAGTTGTAGAAAAAGTAACTGAGGAATATTGAATGGTCAAGAAACACCTAAAGAAAATTTCAACATCTTTAGTCATCAGGGAAATGCAAATCAAAACAACTCTGAGATTACACCTTACACCAGTCAGAATGGCTAAGATGAAAAACTCAGTTGACAGCAGATGCTGGCCAGGATGTGTAGAAAGAGGAACAGTCCTCCATTGTTGGTGGGATTGCAAGCTGGTACAACCACTCTGGACATCAGTCTGGTGGTTCCTCAGAAAATTAGACATAATACTACCTGAGGACCCAGCTATACTACTTCTGGGCATATACCCAGAAGATTCTCCAACATCTAATAAGGACATATGCTCCACTATGTTCATAGCAGCCATATTTATAATAGCCAGAAGCTGGAAACAACCCAGATGTCCCTCAACAGAGGAATGGGTACAGAAAATGTGGTACATTTGCACAATGGAATAGCACTCAGCTATTAAAAACAATGAGTTCATGAAATTTGCAGGCAAATGGATGGAACTTGAAAATATCATCCTGGGTGAGGTAACTCAGTCACAAAAAACCACACATTCATAGACCATATGAAGCTCAAGAAGTAAGACCAAAATGTGGATGCTTCAGTCCTTCTTAGAAGGCAGAACAAAAGACTCACTGGAGGAAATACAGAGACAAAGTATGGAGCAAAGACTGAAGGAAAGGCCATCCACAGACTGCCTCACTTGGGGCTCCTTCCCTTATACAGACACCAAACCCAGACACTACTGCAGATGCTAAGAAGCACATGCTGACAGGATCCTGGTATACCTGTCTCCTGAGAGGCTCTGCCAAAGTCTGACCAATGAATATGTGTATGCTTGCAGCCAACCATTGGACTGAGCATGGTCTCCCCAATGGAGGATTTAGAGAAAGGACTGAAGGAGCTGAAGGGGTTTGTAACCCTATAGGAAGAACAAAATATCAACCAACCAGACCCCCCAGAGCTCCCAGGGAGTAAATCACCAACCCAAGAGTACACATGGAGGGACTCATGGCTCCAGTTGATATGTAGTAGAGGATGGCATTGTCTGGCATCAGTGGGAGAAGAGGCCCTTGATCTTGAGAAGGCTTGATGTCCCAGTGTAGCGGAATGCCAGGGAGGTGTGGTGGGAGTGGGTGGATGGGAGGGGGAGCATCCTCATAGAAGCATGGAGAGAGGGAATGGGAGAGGTGGGTTCCAGATGGGAAACTGGGAAAGGGGATGACACTTGAAACATAAATACATAAAATACCCAATTTAAAAAATAATGACAGAAGGAGTAATGGTGCATTGTTATCTTGTATATTATATGACATAGTTTGGACCTGGACTGTTTTCTCAGTGGTATTCAAGTTTGGTTTCCAGCATCCACATCAAATGACTCAGATCTATCCCTGATTCCAGATCCAAGAAATTCGATGCATTTTTTTCCCTCTTTAGGCACCAGCTGTACAAACACTGTAAAGACATATATGTGACTCCATATTGTGAAAAACAATTTATCATATATACATTTTTAATTAAAATTAATTTAATTTAAAAAAAAAGAAAAAGTAACTGAAACTCAAGGTAGCCAGTATTTGTCTTCTGTTCTGTAGTTCATCTCCCTGACTCTAGTCATGGAAAGGGCTCTATTAATTATAGAGAGAATCTCTTGTACAATGTATGGAGGTTTCACAAGTCAATAAAAAAGCCTATAGCCAATGAGCTGGGGCAGGTTTAGGAGCTGGGAACATTTGGAAGAGAGAGAGGATTCTGGGAGGGAGGAAAAGAATGATAATTCACCTTGGAACTCAGAAGAAGGCTGAGACTCACATAAGAGGGAACTAACAAGCCCTGTGGTAGGGCAGAGCTAGATCATTGGTTTCCTTAGAGGAGGTAGTTGAGAGTCTGTCAGCTAAGGCCAAGCTTTCATAATTAATGAAAGGTCTCTGTGTCATTATTGGGATGCTGGTGGATTATAGAAAGTTCAAACCATTGAAATTAATATTATAGACCACTTGGATAAATGGTTCAACAAAGGTTTATACACATTTTGTGATACTGGACAAGTGTTCTGCCATGGAGGTACATATAAATACCTCAATAGTAACTTCTATTAAATTTAACATCTTGATTTCTAGTACTGTTGTATACTTAGCTTTTTTTTACACCGTGGACAGTATATGCAGGTCTTAGATTTCATTGTGAAGAATTTAAAATATTGCTCTCAATTTAGATAGTGTAGGAGTGAATGGAAGTCCAAAATTTTTCCCAGCATGTGTACTGACTCACAGAAAATATGAGTTTCCAACCAAGTTCAAACCAAGACAGGACCATAAAACAGCGGTGGAGCACTTGACCAATATTCATGAGGTCAACTATGGCAAAGAAGACAAACATATGCTATGATCTCCAAAAATAGAAGAAATAAATAGGAATATGCAAAAAAGACAAAATCATCATAAAGACAGGAAATATTGGATTAATAGGATTTCCCCTTTCATGGACTGAATTCCCATGCTACATAATTCAATGGTGTATGCTGTCTTGCCGTTAGAGCCATGTAGCATCAACACTAAACCAGTAAGAGTATCGCAGTTTCTTTAGACTATGAGGAGCAGATCATTTTAGACTCCCATGACCAAAGGAGAGTAAGTCATTTTATGATTGTCCTTTAAAGAGAATGTTACATCATGAACTTTGTTTCACAACTGTTAAATAAGCACTTCTTAGTGATTCACATTTCTGTATCACATTAGGTATCTTACTGTATTAAAAAACAAACAAACAAGCAGAAATCTACGTTAAGATTCAAAAATTCAGATTAAATAAATAGTCAAAAAGTGTAATAACCTTCAAAAAGCTGTTTATTAGTTGTCAACAGACAACTAAAAATGGGTGAACTTAGTTGCTTTAAGTTTTGACTAAGCCACCAGATAAGTTAGAAGGAATATGAATTCCTTTTAGCTCAAACCGAGCACCATGTACTTGAGTAATTGAAGGATTGATTATATTGCTGAAGCTCTTGAAGTTTTCACCTGTCTTCAACATCTTTTGTCTGTTTTACTGATAATGAGGAGAAATGATAATGTAAATAACATGTTTTTAAAAAACATTTTGAAAGTTTCATACATTTCAACTTAGTCTGATAGTAAGTAACTGAGGTCAAGTACATTTATGATTAAAACACTTTCTCTTTATTCAGATATAAACGTGAGTGCTTTACTTATTTTTATCTTTCAGAGGCATAAGCTATTGATATATACATAATCAAATTATTGCAATATATATGCATATGTATGCATCCATCCATCCACATAATGTACATAATGTGTGGGGTCTTCCAGTACACATGTCATGGTGTACTTGTGGCTGCTAGATGACAATTTTGCAAGACTTGGTTCTAATTCCACCATGTGAGTTCTGGTGGGGAGATTTAGGTCACTATCTTCCTGGCCCCAGTGGTTTATTTTGGGAAGTAAGCCTAAATAAAAGAGGACAAAGAAAGGAATGAAGCAAAATTCTTCAAATAAACATGAAAACAGAATGTGCCAGTTGGCTCTGGAAAAAACCGTGAGAATTCTATTTTTCACCTGGGGGAGAACAAAGTAGAATTTAAAAGGGAGAAGCCAATGGAAGTCTCATGAGAGATGCGTATATGGTGAAAATTGCCTGGGGTGCCTGAGCTATCTTATGATGAGAACTTCAAAGGAATCGTATGTTTCTGCTTCCATCATTTAAGAGCTGTCATAACAATGGTACATGTTCCAGGTCCTAGTCCTCCTAGTGGCCAATACAAACATATCATAAGTGTAAGACAATTGTAAGTGTTTACTTTTATGTCAATTTAAAAGTGTTTTCTTGGAATCTGTGTTTGGAATAAGTGCAACTACCAAAATATATTCACAGTAGCTGCAAAAATTCTGCCTTGGATTTAATTGATTTCAAAGACTAAGCAGTGCGTGACTCTAAGGCATGTGAGCTAAGATGACTCTACCTGCTACATTTGCTTGTGTAAGACTTTGCACATTTTTGACATCATACCGTCACTATAACCCAACTGAATGGTTACTTCTTTAAAGTATAAGATAAAACAAACAAACAAACAAACAAACAACCTAACAACTCAGAGAGACAAGAATTCTCCTAAGACCTGACACTTGCTCAAATCGCAGCAAATTCTAGGATTTAATGGAAGTCCAAAATATAGTGCATACCAAATGTGAAACTGAATGGGCAATTCAAATAAAATAACAAGCTCCAAAGATAGATGTTTGAATGTGACAGCTTGACAAGCAATGACTAAAGTCTCCCAAAGTCATACATTCTCCCACAAAACCTTTACATTAGCACTGTGTCACCTGCACACATACTTATGCCTATTCATCTTCATCTATTCCCTCTTTCACTCTACCATCAATGCTATTGAGGTATATCATGCCCCAACATCAATGGGAATTAGATTGTATTTTTACTACCAATGTTCAGTGAGTTTAATGACTATTGTACAAGATGGTTTAAATACTTAAGATCAAATCCATTTGCCTTGGCTTCAACCCCTTTACAATTTGACTATTCTTGCTTCTGTAACTATATTTCCACAACAACCTGCTACTTATTTCCGGACTGATCAACATTGTGCCAAGCTCAGCTCCACACTGACCTATCCTCTCCTGCTAACTAGCTCAGTGACATACACTCAAGAATCTAAATGCTTTGAGAATAGAAAGTAAGTAGTTTGTTTACTTGACATCTGGGTATACTGGCAACCATTTGAGTTATCCCTTCATCCTGCTGTCCATCAGAGACTAAAATTGATTAATTCATATTACATGTTTTAATATACAATGCAGTATCTATCTCATGGAATTTTAATGACAATAAAAGTCTTCAATGTGTATTCATATAGATTTTCTTGTGTCTACTTACTAACTACTCTTATTAGAAGATTTCTAACCCAGAAGTATTTTCCCAGGCAAGATGTATATATTGGCACAGCAAGCACAGTTATGTCTCATAGCATTTTCTTGCAAGATATATTATTTTGTCTTGGATGGAAATTTGCTAAGACCCAGGGTGTTCGAAAATGAGGCAAAGCATTCTATCCTCCTGAGGGGAGTTTACTAATGCACAGGAAGTAAACAATTTAATAGTTTCAGGAAGTCCCTGAAACTAAAAAGATTTAGTAGATCTTTCCTCCCCAAGCATATATACAAACAGTAAGAACTGCTGAGGGAAACGCTCCAACCCATCTAAGCTGCCCAGAAAAGGCACAGACCAACTGAGCTTCCTGATGTTCAATGTTGTTACCTACATTGGGGTGGACTTCTGGTGGTGCCACTGTCATTTAATCATCTATGTTTCTGGAAACAGTCCCTAACTAGTACACTTGTAGGAAATGCCAATAAGCTTATTGATTCACCAACTAGGACTTTAGTTTATGGTAAATTTCCTACCTGGAATGAGTAGACATTTGTTCATGTCTCCCAGGAATAATGTCTCATAACAGCTGTGATAGATGTTAACAAATTGGCTTTATGATTGGACTGATGTAACATTGCAAAGAAAGGAATCTGCATCTGGTACTTTAAACCAGGACAGAATCTTATGGCTAGGAAAAATGGAGGTCTTAGTAGAGATATTATTCCTATTGTTTTTCTTTCATCCCATTAAATGACTTCTATACACTCCTATTTATTCTACAGATTAGTGCTTTTGTAGGCTGTGTTCAGGTCTTACAACTGAGCAAAGTGTCCATAATGAATGATTCCTGCTCTGACAGTGGACCAAGTATTAGCCAGAAATGACAGAAAATCAAAAATTATTGAAGTTTCTAAGGCTCAAGTAACATTATAGGATAAGGATCATTAAAAATGTAAAAGGTGGAAGAAAGAACAGAATGTTCAAGCATGAATAGCCATTGACATATTGAGCTCAGAGCATCTGAGATTACCTAGAGCAGTGGTTCTCAACCCTCCTAATGCTATGACACTTCAATATAATTTCTCACGTTATCATGAGCCCTGAACATAAAATTATTTTTGTTGCTATTTATAACTGTAATATGGCTACTGTTATGAATTATAAATATCTATGTTTTCTGATGGTCTTATGTGGCCCCTGTGAAAGGGTTGTTCAGCCCCAAAGGGTTGCAGCACACAGGTTGAGAACTACTGACCAACAGACATTCTTCACAAGATTGAGCCCACCAATATTTCTTTGTGGAATGATAAGAAAACAGATTAAGAAGCAGCTCATGAAGTAACATATGAGATTCCACTATTCCTGAAGATAAATAAGTGAGTAGCAATTGCTGGGGACGTGGAGAAAGACTATTTTTTGATGCTGTAGCTGTCTAAAAATTGTTCATGCTATTATAAATGCTCTTCATTCATATTTCTGTAACTAATCGAATTAAACTCATTGATTTACCAAGATAGATTGGTAGACTCTTTGGTCTGTCATGAGTGGACTGAGGTAAGTAGATGTTTGCTCACATCTTCCCAGAAAATATTAACATAACAAGAACCAAAATGTAAAACAATTATAGATTATGATTTCAGCCTATATGATTAATTTTTCTCTTTTTTTTTTATGTTTCTGCTTTATCTTTTCTCTTTTGAGACAGATTCTTATATAAATCAAGCTAGCAGTGAATTCTTGATTGTTATGTCCACCACCATTGCTATGATTACATGTTTGGTCCTTTCTTACTAGTTTAATATTTTTCACTGAATTTCTACCAACTTATTCTTGTCCTAGAAACAAATATAGCTATCACTTTCTCACAATTCCCTTCTAACAAATGGTTTTTTATTGACATCTTAGCAGATAGTTCTGAAGCCTAGGCTTGACCAGTCTGAGATAATATGAAGCTGTTCACAGTGTGATGACTAACAGTATGTTTAAGTTTAAATTACTGTGCTTAAGAGATCTATAAAACAAAAATGCCTCTAACTTGTAAGCCCCACTTGCCCAAAGACAGATGCCTTCATGGAGTGCTGGGGGCCTATTGTTCATTTAAGATAATAAGCCACCTTGTGCTTTTTCCTTCTGTAAACATGCTCGGTTGCCCCAACTGCACAGGGTGTGTTCTTGATTACAGATAGACAGGAGGTACTACCTAGGCAGGAAGTAAATGGATCCTTGTTCCTGACTGGACGAAGATGGGAAGTGCTTAGCCTGTGGGTTTTGCCTTTTATAAGCCTCTGACTAATTCTGCTATGTCACACTCTGGGAATCCTGGATACAGACCTGGCTGATATACATGGTCCTGGCCAGTATTTAATAAAGTTTTCTTAAAATCTGTCTCAAAAATTGTGGTTTAATGGTTTAATTCTTGCCAGGTGGTATTAACATAAGTACACACATGAGTGTTGTTAGCTACTTTTTTTCATATAAGATACAAGCTCTTGTATCACTAACTACTCTGGAGTGGTTAGTGAGCATTCCTGTTTGACAACAACTTATGTTTCATCAGAACTAACTTCATGCATGGAAGGCATCCATCTCATTTATGAGGCATTAATGGTCATTCCCTAAATCTCAATTTACTTTATGACAGAGGATTATGAACTTGTAAATGATATAACCAAAGTTGTATAACTCACTGGCCTATATGCTAAAATCAATCACTCCATTAAAAGTGTGTTTAATAATATTTAATTATTAAGTCCTCATGTCTTTGTCAGTCTGCTTCTACACGAAAAAACAGTATGAGTTCTAAGATATGTATATAAACTATTTTTATACTAATTCTTAACTCCATGTTAGATGGAATTATTTTTCTAAAATTGAAGAATAAAATAAAAGCCAAAATTATAAATACTTATGTTTATATTATTAGTTGCATATACTGTTATATTTAAAAGTATTTCAATAACTTTTGTTAAATGAAATTATAATACAATATAATGTAAATGCCATTTATCAATAGAATTAAAATTATAGATTATTTGGAAAATAAAAATTATATTTTCCAGTTCAATTTGGTAGGAGTCATTTATCTCATTATTTAGAACAGTGCAAAAGTCTACACTTCTGCTTACATATAGTTTTTTTAAAGCATTATTGGGCCACAAACTGTATTCTCTATGGATTATATTTAAAGTATAAACATCATTGATAACTTTAAAAAGTAAAGATGAGATATTTTGCAACAAAACAATAAACTTTACCAATGTACAACATTCAAAACTCAGTCTAATAATTTTTTATAATTTGCTTGAGAAGATCATTAGGTATAGATGCACATTTCCATGGTTGCTATTAAATCTATTTGAAATGATAAGAAATGAAATAAATGTAGTATTTTCCAGTCAGAATTTCTCCTTCTTTTTGCCTTCTACATTATAGTTTGGAGGACAATTGCTGCAACTGTAGTTCCAGATACAGATTTATGATGGCCTACACTTTTGTAACACTGAC
This sequence comes from Uromys caudimaculatus, assembly GCA_028551405.1. NCBI lineage: Eukaryota > Metazoa > Chordata > Mammalia > Rodentia > Muridae > Uromys > Uromys caudimaculatus. The sequence continues at coordinate 10,867,111 of CM052709.1, forward strand.
AACTTTGACAAAAAAAGAAGATAAATGGATGATGGCCAGGAAGAATCTACATGATCTTGAGTACTTAAAATATGTGCCAATTAAAAATATAATATCAGGCAACGTTAGGAAGAAGAAGCCTTTTAATAATAATAATAATAATAATAGTAATAATAAATTTTAAAAATTGAAATACAATGGTATCATTCCTCTCCATGACTTTTCCTTCCTCCCTCCTTCTCCTAAGCCCTGCCTCTTCTTTCTGGACTTTTTCCCCCTAGTAGTTACACATATTCAGAACAGACTACTTCTGGTGCTCAGCATTCCTTAGTTAACTGTTATTCTTTTCTAGGGTTGGGACCCCACCCCTATGATTTCCCCCCTGTACATTAGTTTACCTATTGGTATTGTCCTTGGTCATATCTTATTTAAGTATTCATATTGTTGAGGCATCTAGTTGAAGCTGCCTTGTGGGCAGATTTCCTATCTTCTATCTCTTCCAAATTTTTCTTCCTTATCTCCTGCTAGAATCCCCGAGCCTTACTGGCAGAAGTTATAATGTAGGTTTATCACTGGTGCTGGGTAACCCCCTATTAGTTGTTTCCTGTACTTTGAATGTATCTTCACTAGGGAACAAAGAGTGGGTGTCCTCGTTTTGCTTTGGACTGGAGTTTTACAGCTGAAAATCCAGGTTGCCATTAGCAAGGAAATCAGTCTGCTTACTGTTGACTGTGCTGACTGACTGATGGAACCTTGACTTGCTGGTAAGTTACCTTCTAGGCAATAAGGCGGCTATCCTTTGACTCAGTTTCTAAGGCAGTTAACTTATTGGCAGTGGGTGGTTTAGGTTTTGTCTTATCAGATGTGTCTGCCATCAGGTAGGGTGCCTATGTAGGTAAGATACATCTTTATTTCTCTAGCTGTCTATCTATCTATCTATCTATCTATCTATCTATCTATCTATCTATCTATCTGTTATCTATCTATCTATCTATCTATTATCTATTATCTATCTATCTATCTATCTATCTATCTATCTATCTATCTATCATCGATGTTATATATGCAGCTCCAAAGGAATTAATTATATGATTGTTCAATCTGAACTATTTGAATAAATCTAATTCTCAAAAAATCCAATCTCAAATGAACTAAAATAGGCCTTCTCTTAAGAAAATATGTACTGACTAGGACTATGGCAAAGTTCATGCTCAGATTACTAGCTATTAATGCAGAGAAAATTCCTGTCTCATATGAAAATCGGTTCATATTTTTCATGTATGTATCTAGGATTATGTATGTTTGGACAAATCCAGGTTGGGCATGTTCTCTGGGCCCACTTGTCTCTGGGCTTCTTGGATTAGATAGCTATTTAGGCCATAGTCTGTTGGAATTGGGAGAGGCAGAGGAGGAAGCACACAGAAGCCAAGATTTTTTTTTTTACTTTATTTACACTAGATCGTATTGGATAGAACAAGTCATATGACCAGATCTATTGCTAAAAACTAAGGAAATATTCTGCCTATCATAGAAGCATGGCAAACATATGCTTGAGGAATTTCACTTCAAGAGCATGAAAGAGTACAGTTGTTTCAACTACTAAAGTTCAGAAAAAATAAAAATTGTGTTGACTATGAATAACTTTTTTTTATAAATTGACTTAGTATACATTACATAAATAATAACAGTGGAGACAGGCATTCAAGGTAATGATAATATATTTTTACAGTTAGAGAGAGAAGGGTTTTATTTCAGGGTGAAAGATAAGCTAATAAAAACATTAATAATGTCTCTAATTATTAATAATGACATTAATAATGGTATTGCAGTCATTATCAAGAGACTTAAAAACAAAATATTTGCAAGAACAAATCTTAAAAGCAGTTATTGTAGACATTAGTATTAAAAACAGTTGTTCTAGACTTATTCAGTATATGGAAGGTCACTGAAGAACTTTAGTAAAATAAACAAATATTCTGATTTTCATCTTAGTAATGCTATGCTGGTTATACATTTTGGATGAATTCATTACCATAGCTATAAAGGCAAATGAAATCTGACCTACCATTGGATAATCTTAGAGCTCCATGGAAGAACATGCTGTATTTCATAATTAATGCAAATACATCAATGCTCAGTTCTTTGTACACTAAGCATTATGGACCATTTGGAAGAATCTGAAATATATTTGTTAAACAGAATGGAATTTTTGCTCTTCATCTTTATAAAATTTTATTCATTCCTTGAGCATCTTCACAGCTGTTTCTTCTAGTATATCTTTTCTCTCCCTCATCCATTATGACCAGCACATACAGTTTCAGGAAATGCACACACTCTGTGTTAGTCCCCATGAAAGGCTGAGCACTTCTTTGTTTTTATGCATGGAGCATCTACTCTCCAACTACTCACTGAAAGACCATAAATCCCTCCTATCAAATTTTATGTTGTGTACTCTAAAACTGCATAATTTTTTCAGGTCTTATAAAAATAAATTTAAATTATAAAAGTAAATATATTTTCATTTTAAAATGGAATCATATTACTAGGGAAGATTATCCATTTGAAAATTTAGTCTACTGTTTTCTCAAAGATACTTTATATGTATTTATTCTCTAAAATGACTTTCTTTTTATTTTACATACAACCATAAAATAAGCAGATTGGTAAGAAATACCAGAGCCCACACATCCCTGGACTTTGCTATTAATAAATATTGTGAACAACTAGATTACTATGTTTTAGGGAAATAAACACATCATTTTTTATCAATAGTTTTTGAGAGTAAACTACACTTTCTCGACATTATTAAGCACTACTACTTTAAAGTATAAAATGTGAATCACTGAAGCAATTAAATCACAACTCCCAAAGTTCATTAAAATGTTAGAAAAACTAAACTAAGAACGTCTCAATTGAGTAAGTTTCTTTTTATTCAATTAAAAACATAAGCTCTGAAAAACAATACCCCTGAAATTAAATCCAGCGATTACTGCAGGCATCTGAAGTAGGAATAATTTTTTGAAAATACCTATTCAGACTAGAATGACTTTGATATTTAGATGCACAGTTATATTAAGTTATACATTATTTAATTAGAAGACACATGCATATCCTTAAAGAGTGTTAGCATTTCAATAATCTTAAGCTTGTGTTCTTATATATCACTTCTTTTCAGAATATGAAATGTACTTACTATTCTAATTATAATAGTGATTGAATAGCTTCAAAATTACATTTATTTATTTACTCTTTGTATAAGTGCATGCTGCTGCATGCATGCTTGTGTGCCTATGTACAATGCCATGGATGTGGAGGTGAAAGAATACTCTGTGGGAGTTAGTTCACCCCATTGTGTGGGTGCCAGAGATTGAACTCAGGTGTCAGGGCTTGATGAGAAGTATCTGGACCTCTGGAATCCCCTCACCAGCTCTGGATGAGAACTTTAAACTATCTGTTCTCATTTAATGATCTTTATCAGGAACTGCATTTGTCATTCAACATACAAACACATTCACTTCCATCAGTCTGAACTAATAAGTAAATATGATTCTACAGAAAACCACAGCATAGGTGAGGAACACTAAGAATACAAGTTTTTCACACTTTGGTCAGAAGACCCATGAGCTCCCTAGAGAGCTGTCTAGTGAGCTATCTCAAGCAGACCACAGAGCTGTTAGCTTGTACCCCACCACTGATTTCAAGTGGATTCTTCTGCTGCTCCCAAACACCCCTTCCTCAAGACCTCTGACCAAGCTGAGGCCGGTCCTTGGCAACAGACTTCTGATCTCATATAGTAACTATTAAGTTTCACTTTATGACAGAAAGAGGTGCGCATACACAGGTAGCTTGTCAATAGCATTCATTTACTTAGTTCATATAAGGGTATATGAGAGACAGTGTGAAGAAAGAGTTCCCAAGAATGAGAAAGGTGGAGAGTTTTAAAACCAAGAGCCTGCTATTTTTAATTAAGATATGTGTTGAAAACTATTCTATTGCTTCAACATATTAGATCCTTTATGTCCCCTATGAAACAGTGTTTTCATGATCTATGGCCATATTTTATATTTTTTTTTCTTTAACAATAATTTTATATTAAAATCATATGGAACCATTGATAAATATTATAAAATATTTTTTAAGAATTAAAATCACACATAATCCTATAAAAAAATTGCTAGAAAGTAGGCTGAACAATGTTAGGTAGGTTTCTCAAGTAAGGAGTTTGGAGCAGGAAGAATTTACATTATCATAGCTAAATTGTTATAAATACTGTTAAGGTCTTGGAATGGAATAGTAACTAAGGGGGTAGTCTTTCAAATGCGCAGTTTTCTTGGTTTAAGTTTTAAATCTAGAAGCAAATATCAGGGCTTAAATACTGTTTTTGACACTCAGTGTAGCTGAGCAAACACACAGACAGGTTGGCAGACAGACATATTCACAAACACACACACGACTGTATACATACATCTATAAATGCATATATATGTCAGGAATGCATACTGTCAGAGACCAAAAGGCCTTGGCTTAATTGGGCCTTGACATATTCTGCTAGATGAAGAGTCCCAGGCTTGACTTATTTTGCAAGTCATAGTGTCCCAGGCTCCACAGTGGGCATTCCTTTGATTCCTTCCTGCCAGATATCAGATTACCTTGTTTTGAATCTAGGGCCTTGCTCTTAATCAGATAGTCAGGGTGTCCTAGGCTTGGCTTGATTAGCAAGTCAAAGTGTTCCGGCTCCACAGCAGGCATTCCTTTGATTCCTTCCCAGTCTCACTGCCTCCAGCTAGGGATTAGACTTCCTGTTTTGAACCGGCCTACAGCTCCAGGACAACAATGACTCATAACTATGTGTGACGTCTAGTTACCTTATGGATTCCCCCTTCCTCTGCCATTTCCCGCCCTAAAGTGTTTAAATATACGTAGCATAAAAATTGTTTGGGGCTTGATCGGAATACCATCTTTCCCTCACGCATGCTTTGTCTCCTGCCTCTTTCCACTGCCGACAGTTTCTCTCCACAGCACCAGAGTGTCCTGCAGGCAGGATGCTCCGGACCCAGTCACTAGCCTGTCCTGGAAGGGCCCTCTGGGACATGGCGGGATAGCGAGCTCTTTGCACATACTTTGTTGAAGAATTGTTTAACATGTAGTAAATTACTGTAGTATTATTTCCTCCTATAAAACAATACTAGTATTTAGAAGAGATTTCATTATTTCTTTTTATATGAATTTATTTTAATATAGTTGCTCAGAATCTTATGTTTAAAGTTATGTGTCTGACAGCATCTTAAATAATAGATTTTACATAGTCTTAATTATGCCTCAATCCACTCTGCTTTTGTATAGAGTAATGTGCAGCTGGACAAGATGGTTATATTCAGAGTTCTACTGCTGTGGAAGACAGTGAGGTTGAAAATACACAATGGTTTATTTTACCCAGTTACTTTTCTTAGACATTTAGTTTGTTTGCAACACTTGACTGTTACAAATACTGCTGAAATGAACATCTGTGCACATGAATCTTTGACCTCATCTATCTTGCTGCATATTTCTAGAGATAAATTTAATTGCCAAAAGATGTCCATCTCTCTCTAGTATGAAATTAGTTATGATTTTCACCATGATTACAATTTTTAATCTTCTTGTAATTCTGAAGAATCACACATGACAGACACTATTCCAGACTGTAAATAATTTACAGTCTTAAGACTTTTAGTTTTTCATTTCATATGGAAACCTTGGACTCACTCTCCTTATGGTAGATTGCAGCCAATGCAGCAGATCTGACAGTGACTGTTGCTGTCAATAGAGCTGTACAGACCATATCTGCTCATAGTGCTAGCCTAAGGAAGGGCCGGCTAACCTTAATCCTCTCTGCTGAGCTGTGAGCTACTGATAGATACTGGGAGAAGGGGAAGACGTTGTCTTCAGTTTTGGACCAACTGATGCACCCACCAGGTGGCAAAGGACAGGTCCAAACCTGTGGTCACATAGACAGCCTTTGATAAGCTCAGAGGATAAATTGCAAAACAAAACCAAAAGACGAATGTGAGAAAAGTACTCATGGTGGAAGGCTGATAAAAATGAGGGAGATTTGAGAGCAACAGAGACAGTAATCAGGATGTACTATATATATATTTATGAAATTCTCAAAGAACAGATCAAGTAAAAAGACAAATATACAACACAGGTAGTTACTCGGTGTAGGCCTCGCAGCATCAAAGGAAAGGCAAAAAAAATCACCATCATTTATGGGTACACAATTTAACAAGCGTTTAGAGACAACCTGGATCCAATTAGCACATTGTTGTCACATGGTCCAGAAAGATTTATTGCAGTGAATTCTAAGAGACCAAGGAGGATCTATTTAGTGTTCCCCCAGTGTGCTAGCTGGTTTTATGTGTCAACATGACACAAGCTAGTCATCACAGAGAAAGGAGCCTCCGTTGAGGAAATGCCTCCATGAGATCCAGCTGTAAGGCATGTTCTCAATTAGTGATCAATGAGGTAGGGCTCAGCCCATGGTGGGTAGTGTCACTCCTAGGCTGGTGGTCCTGGTTTCTAGAAGAAAGCAAGCTGAGCAAGCCAGGAGGAGTAAGTTAGTAAGCAGCATCCCTCCATAGCCTCTGCATCAGCTCTTGCCTTCAGGTTCCTGCCCTGTTTGAGTTCCTGTCCTGAATTCCTTCAGTGATGGGCTGTGCCCTTCCAATTTGTCAATTCTTCTGGGCCATGATGAATCCAAAGCACTCATAATTCTTCACAAAGATCTAGGACCTAACCTGTGTAATGTCTCAACACTAATGAGAGATTTCGTATTTCCTACTTTCTTCTACACAGATTCCTTTGGGAAAGTTTTTCTTGCCTGCTTCAGGAATTACAGTCCTTGCTACTTTTCTATGTAAGATTTTTGAAGAAGATTGGAATTCAATCATGTGGGGTCTGCTCAGTTCAGCAAAAGTAAACAGTAAGTCTGTCCACTAAACCCACACAGTTACTCTGCAGAGCTCTGAATTCTAATACACAGATAGATACAGCATAACCCAATCTTACCACTCTAAGGGGCTTCCTAAAATATTAGTGGAATCATACTAATGCATTTGCTATAAATAATTTTAATCTCAATTTAAGTAAAAAAAATGACCATTTACAGATAAGAGAAAGATAATGCTCTAAAGTTCTTACAAGATAAAATTCTCTATTAAACATTGCTGGTTAAAAAGATGTCAGTTTGCTTTTGTGTATGAAATACTGAATTGCTTTCTACTCTGACTTATATTGTCTATGGCTAAAACAGAAACATTGAGAAACATAAATTACTGAAAATTCCTACTATATTTAGCAGTTAGGAGAGGCTTTATTTCCGATGGTGATAGGATGGATGCCATTTTGAAGCAATTCTTTTCTCAGCATCATTGTTTCTTAATGAGAAGAAGAATAAATTTCTATTTGTTGCCAGCTGGAGCTCAAATGTAGCTTTATTTAATTATGCAAAATACTAGTCTGAAAATTTGTTAGTACACATTTAACATTTAATTGGGAGCTAGTTATGTAATCTTTCACATGTATTCTGAGTTGGCTTTGTAAAAAATATGTGTTTAGTTAAGTAAAACTATGTTTTTGTGTAATTTCAAATAAGCTAATGTTATTTAAAATGAAAATGCCCAGTTTTTTCATTTTAAAAATATTTGAAATTAAAATATAATGACAACATTTTTCCTGCTCCCTTTTCTTCCTACAATCTGTATCATCTTTCATCACTCATGCTCTTGTTATAACACACACACATAAACACACACACATGTATATACACACAGATACAGAGGCACTCATATATACACACACAGATATACACACAGACACAAATGCACCAGTCACACACACAAACATATCAGGCACAGAAGCACATATCCAGGTATGCATACACACATACACACACACACACACACACACACACACACACACACACACACACACACACACGAACACTCATAAATAGATAAACTATAAACTGCTCCGTCGGTATAATGTTACACACATGTATTTTTTTCGTGCTGACCATTTGGTTTTGGATAACCAACTGATATGCTCCTCTGTGAAGAAGGTTATTTGTCCAGGGCTCAGCATCCCATTGGTATGTAGAGTTGAGATCTTGTGAGAATCCTCATTTCCATGATAGCATGTCATTTAGTTTCTCTTCCTTAGGTCTTGTTTTGGAAGCATTTGGTTGAGACTTTGTGAGCACTACTTCCCTGACATTTCTAGGACATGCAATCTAGTAGCAGGCATCATGTTTCTCTGGTTCTTACTATCTTTCACACCTTTCTTCCACAGTGCTCTTGAGCCTTGTGTGCAGGAATTGAGTTGTAGATGGATTAGGTGGGGCTGACTTCTGGATAATAATTTTCAGTTACAAGTTTCGCCGAGGCTGAACTGGCTTTAACTCATGCAAAATATTCAACTGTGAGGATGAGGAACAATCCTGCACCTTAACAACAGTTCTATATCAGATGCTCAAAATGAGCACGTTCAGTTTGTGTTCCTTGAACACAGTTTTTAATGGGTTTACCGTGATGCAGTTAACAATGATTATATGTAAATGTCATGTGGGAAAGACTCGTTTCTGAACTTGGATTCTTAGAAATGGGATAATTATTAAGCATTTGACACTTGAGCATGTTCTTAAATTCTGTTTCTTAGCTTCCTAATCTGTAATATTTTGAAGATGACAGTAGTTATCTTTAAATTTATATAAAACAGGATATAGCCTCGTATTTCATATGCTTCAAAATATGAACGGCATAGTAGCAGCATCTTACAGACAACTGACATCCAGTCATTAGTAAAGATTTTTGGAAACACAATCAATACATAGGAATGTGTGCATACAAGTAACTAGCTAAAATAAGCCAAGAAAAGTATAGTGAGTATTCAAGATGGAAAAGAGGAGGAGCAGAAAAGGCTGTACAGCAACAAGGTAAGTGATATTGTTAAAACGAAAGGAAACAAAAAACTGGCAGAAAACGTAAAGTCAAAATTATATGAAATAATTAAATAAGAAAGTACAAACAAATTTAAAAGTAACTATATTTTAAGCACACAAATGTGTAAGGATTAAAACTATAGCATTACTGTTCTACAAGGAACTTAACATTTATTTCCAAGCCTTCCCTATATAGCATTAGCCAAAAAAAAAAAAAACCTTAAAATTGATTTAAAACTTGATTAATATTTGTCGAATATTTTTCATAACATAAAAATCTAAAGCTTTAGGCTATTCTTACAGGAACATGGCTTGGTTGTCATAATTATTCAATTTTTAAATATCTTATGGCCAGGAGAATAATTTTCAAGTTGGAGTTTGGTTAGCAAAAAGACTTAGTTAAGAATGATAAATATGTGTGTGTAACTAGAAGATGCATGCATATGTATAAACCTAGAAGATTATGTGTGTGTATGTAACTATAAGATACGTGTGTGTATGTCTCTGTGTGTAACTAGAAGATGCATGTGCGTGTATGTAACAAGAAGATTATGTGCATGTATGTAACTAGAAGATACGTGTGTGTCTCTCTCTTTGTGGAACTAGAAGATGCATGCGTACTGTATGTAACTAGAATATTATTAGTGTGTGTAACTAGAACATGGTGTCCCTGTGTGTGCATGTGTGTGTACATATGACTAAGGGGACCTGCATGAGCACAGTCTTCTCCCTCAGTCCTTATAAGGATGAAGAAGTAAAGGCTCTACTATACTGCACTGTCAACCATTGAAACTCATTTCCCTCACGTTTGTCTCTCCATTGCTCATAAACAGCAACGCAAGTTATTTTAAGCATTGGATACCTTCTATGATTTTTCTCTGGATATCATACTATCTTAATAAAAATAAAGACTGAAGAACAAAGAGGCAAGGAAAACATGGGTGATCTTAAAAGCACCATTCATTTGAAACAAGTAGATTACAAAAAGAAAGCAAGAAATGAGGGAAAATTTGTTTTAAAACTATGGACTAGACTAAATTTAAAAATAAAAAGTGTGCAGCTAGCTGAATGGTTCAGTAACTATAGATCTTTATAAAACAAAATGATAGTATTGATTAATGATCATGAATTACAGAATCTCGTGGGCCTATTATAAAGTCCAGTGAAATTTCTCAGATATATTTTCCAAAGTTAGAATATGTATATTTACCTACTTATGTTTAGCTGGATGCCACTGAATGATTTCAAGCACACAACCCCTTGTAAACATTTTGAATCTGAAAGGTTAGAGATCGTCCTGATTGAAATACACATGCACTTTCTGTTTAAGGCTACTTTTCAAAAAATGTCTCTATGAGCAATAAAATCTCTCTCTCTCTCTCTCTCTCTCTCTCTCTCTCTCTCTCTCTCTCTCTCTCTCTCTTTGTTTTTATCGAGACAGGGTTTCTCTGTGTAGCCCTGGCTGTCCTGGAACTCACAATAAATCTCTTTAAACTTACAATGTAGGTAAGAGTTCCTCATTGGGTAGTCACCAGGCTGCTTTTGCTTTACTCTTTACTTATTTGGAAGGATTTGCCTTTTGGTTTCCTCAAGATTTTTAATCCACTAGGTTTCAGAGATGTTTAAGTGTGTGCATTTTAAAGCTGCAGTTGCTGGGGGAATTAATCACTGCTCTCACAATATGCCTTACTCAGGACTTTCTGAGAACAACAGCCTAGGAAGACAACAGCAGACTGAACCAGCAGGAATGGGTCTTCCACAGCAGTTCACCTGAAAAAGCTCCTCGCCTACATTTTCCACCTGATCCGCAAAATAGCTCTGACTTGAGGAAAGATGGTAAACAATAAATTATAAAGAAAGAATGATGTTTCTTTTAATCAGTTTTAGCGTCAGGTTCATTTTTTGACTTTGATACCAAACCATCACATGATTTTAGGATTAACCGTCTATCCAGCTGCAGCGGCTAACATTTCACTTTGGATATTTTTCATTTGTGCTGAGAAGCAATCATGCTCAGTAATTTACCGTTCAAGCGTGATTCATCAGCATTTGCCATCCAGCATAAATAACTTTAATTTGTTTTTTTTTTTTCCTGCATTGTGGGAGAGCCTGTGTAAACACCAGCAACCACTTAGGAATTGTTTCACCTGATGTGGCCCCAAAATTTTAGAGTCCAGAATTGAAATGCTTCTCCAACAGCTGCAGGATTAGTCAAATTTTTCCACACTTTAGATCATGTTATCATCTTATTTTTCAAGAGCTCTTGATTTAATCTTCATTTTTATATGCATTGTCATAAAGAAAATTTAAATACAGCCCTGTCATTTCGGGAATATATGCTGGCCCCTTTTATAGTATGTATGTATTATATATATATATATATATATATATATATATATATATATATTCAATATATACATTTATATAAAATATATAACACATTGTTTCCTGCTCTTTGAATCAGAAGATGGTCATGTTTATCACTTTTTCTTTTTTAAGAATTATTTTTTGGTCTTAAAGATAGCCCCCTCCTCCTCCTCTTCTTTCTCCTCTTCCTCCTCTTCCTCCTCCTGCTCCTTCTTATAAAGGTGATTTCAATTTTTCTTTTCCTTTTGTTGAAAATAGATGTTTTCCAATCACAATATATATCTCGGTTATGGTTTTCCACCTGTCTAGTCCTCCAAATTCTTCACACATTCTTTCCCACCTCCTTTCTGTCTCTCAAAAAACAAAGTGAGTCCTTTGTGGTCCTTAATGTTCAATCTTGAGGTGTTCATTGGATAAACTACTGTTGCTTAACTGAGATTGATACTTGTATGGTTTGTGTGGCAATTCCTGAACCCCAAGAGTAGAAAACAAAAAACCAGAACTCTTTAAAATCATCTCTCCTGAAATCTAAACTCTTGGGCTTGGAAACCGTCTAATATCCACATGAAACTAAGTTCATTCCTTTTTATGATTAAATTTCTGTTCCTCAATGATTGGGTTAAACCCTACTGTCTTAGTTAGGCTTCCATTGCTGAGAAGAGACACTATGACCAAGGCAACCCTTATAGGGGACAACATATAATTGGGGCTGGCTTATGGATTCAGAGGTTCAGTCCACTATCATCATGGCAAAAAGCATGACAGCATCCAGCTAGACACAATGCTGAAGAAGGAGTCAAGAGTTCTATAACTTGAACCAAAGGTAGTCAAGAAAAGCCTGACAGTCTCCCAGGCAGCTAGGAGGAGGGACTCAAAGCCCACCTCACAGTGACACTCCTCCTCCAACAAGGTCACTCCTACTTATATGAGGACACAACTCCAAAAAGCGCCATTCTCTGGGCCAAGCATATTCAAACCATCACACCTACCTTTAACCTGAACTACAAATGATTCTATACTGTCTGTTCCAGGAAATGGCAACCATGTTTCCATTTCAGGAGGTTGTTTTGACCACCTTGCTATGATAACCTTTTATGGCCACCTTGCAACCATGTCTTTGTTTCAGGCAGTTGTTGTGACCATCTGCATATGCTTATGTTCTGCTTCTGTAGCGCTGCTTACTTGCCTGCCAAATCCTCTATTTGAAAACCCTCTACTCCTGAGCTATGAAATTCTCCTCTACCCCATTTCCAAATGCTGATCTCTGTAGGCCTTTGAGTGAGGCAGCCTTTGTAAACAGATAAAGTTTGCACCAATTCTGACACTTGGGTCAGTGGTCTTTTATTCTTGTCCGGTGGGACTAGCAGCATTTGCAAATCATGAACAAATCTCATACAGAGCATGTGGTAGCTTAATTGAATGCTGTGCCCCCCAGCTGGTAGTGCTATTTTGGCAGATTTAGGAGGTGCCTTCTTGCTGGAGGAAGTTTGCCACTGAGGGTGGGCTTTGAGAGTTTAAAACCTTTCACCATTCTCAGTTTGCTCTCAACTTCTTGCTTGTGGAGCTTAAAATGTGGGACGGTAGATTTTGTTCCAGCTTCCATGCCTGCTGCTTGCTGCCACTATTCCGTCATCATGGAGTGTAACCATGCGAAACAGTAAGTCCAGTTCACTTCTTCCTTCTATAAGCTGCCTTGGTCATAAGGACTTTTCACAGCAACAGAAAAGTAACTAATACAGAATATTTTGAATAAAGAAAATATAATATGTATCTGGATGCCAAGACTCAATATTAGAAATGTCAATTCTCTAAATTAATTTGTTAACATAACACAATTTTAATAGAAATTATAAAAGGTATATGATTTGTGCATATATATATTACATCCCAAAATTCACATGCAAATATGTATATTAAAGAAGCACCAAGAAAATGATACAGGGTGTTATGACTAGTAATGTGGGTATCCTATACACCTAATTAAGGAACAAATGCAACTAATCAAAGATTTGGTGATTAATATTTTATCTTTGTCTTTATTTAGGAATGAGCAAAAGACAGGTTCATAGTAAAAGAACTCAGAATAAATGTAAATAATTGACCAGCATGTTGATGCTTATATGCTAACTTGGTATGTGGCAGTGAAAATGAATGCTGTATTTAATAACAACTCAGAGAACAGGTAGTCTTATATAGAAAAAGAAGTTTGAAGTCACTCTCATACTCATTATAAAGACTTTAAATCAGTACCCAAATTTAATAATGTGAAATCTGAGGCTAGCAATTTAGTCCACAGGTTAGAAATGCACACTGCTCTTTCAGAGAATGGCTGATTAGATCCCAACATCCGGGTGGCACCTCAAAATTGCCTAGATCTCTCTCCTTTTTTAGGGAATTACACACTTTGATCTGGCCTCCACAGGTCCCTCACACATGCATATGTATAAATAAAAAAATAAACTAAAAATCTTTTAGAATTTTAAACATAAAAATATTAAATAATACAGGGCAATGTATATCCATGAGAGCATAGAATCAGGCTTTTCAAATAAGATATGTTCAAATTATTAAGAAACATTTTTTGTGAACGTATGAAGACGCAGTGAAAGTATGGAGATGTAAGCAGAAACTTACATACTAAATAAACAAATGACTTCTAAGGAGAGGTAGTCAGGTGATCAGAACAGAGATATAGAAAGAGTGTCATATTGTTTTATTTTTTCAAAATGCATTGAATAAATCAAATGAGTAAATGTGGCTGCTCAGTCCATGGAATTGTGACACTACCCTTTACACATCATTTGCTATATTAAATAGTAAACATTACTTTTAAAAAATAGAATCTGAAATAAAAACCTTCTTGTAAAAATTGCACCGAACACCATACATCTAATCAAGTGAACGCTATCAAGGGGGCACAAAACCAAAATGGTATAAACTTTGTGTATTATGAGAGCCCTGCACATGTAAACTATGGTCATTATCATAAGGAAAATAAAAGTAGCTTTAAGTGTTTATAAACCCAAAAATAAACCCACACACCTATGGACACTTGACCATTGACAAAGAAGCCAAAACCATACAGTGGATAAAAGAAAGCATCTTCAAAAAATGGTGCTGGTCTAACTGGCAGTCTGCATGTAGATGAATGCAAATTGAACCATATTTATCACCTTGTACAAAGCTCAAGTCCAACTGGATAAAGAACCTCCACATAAAATCAGATACACTGAATCTAATAGAAGGGAAAGTGGGAAATAGCCACGAATGCATTGGCACAGGGGAAAATTTCCTGAACAGATCACCAATGGCTCAGGCTCTAAGATCAAGAATTGACAAATGGGACCTCATGAAACTGAAAAGTTTCTGTAAGGCAAAGGACACTGTCAATAGGACAAAATGGGAACCTATAGATTGGGAAAAGGTCTTCACTAACCCTATATCCCATAGACGGCTAATATCCAAAATATACAAAGAATTCAAGCAGTTAGACTCCAGAAACCTAAAGAACCCAGTTTAAAAATGGGGTACAGAGCTAAACAGAATTCTCAACAGAGGAATTGTGAATTGGTGAGAAGCACTTAAAGAAATGTCCACCATCCTTAGTCATCAGGGAAATGCAAATCAAAACAACTCTGAGATCCCACCTTACACCAATCAGAATGGCTAAGATCAAAAACTCAATGACAGCACATGCTGGCAGGAATGTGGAGAAAGAGAAACACTCCCATTGCTGGTGGGATTGAAGTTGGTACAATCACTCTGGAAATCAATCTAGTGGTTCCTCAGAAAATTGGAAGTAGTTCTACCTGAAGACCCAGGTATACCACTCTTGGGCATATACCCAAAAGATGCTCCACCATATCATAACGACACATGCTCCACTATGCTTATAGAAGCCTTATTTTAATAGCCAGAAGCTGGAAACAAACCAGATGTCTCTCAAGGGAAGAACAGATACAGAAAATGCAGTTCAGTTTTGCAATGGAATACTACTCAGCTATTAAAAATGAGGACATCATGAATTTTGCCGGCAAATGGATGGAGCTAGAAAATATAATCCTGAGTGAGCCCTACTATTGGAGGGGGCCCTCATTCAGGATAAGCACTGATAAAACAGACAAATGAGAATGAATTCTATCCAAGGTTGGTATGAGGTACCATCCAAATGTTTGTATTTCAGTGGCTGTAATTATAACTAAAAGAACTACTGGATATTTTATGGTTTTAAATGTGCCAAGATGTTACAGAAATGTGAAAAATGTCCTATCTTTTAGATGCTTTGAAAATTAAATTCAATTCTTTTCTGTCTCAATATTTACATAGATGAAGCAACATATGAATTCATTTTGCTAAAAATAATGCAAAAAAATAAGGTTAAATGAGATTCGCTTTCCTTTGACATAGACATGTATTTGGAGCAGTTTGCTAAATGAAACATGTATTGCTTCATTTCCAGAAGTGGAGTAAAAATGACCTGTAAGTAATGATTTCCTGAATATAAGTTTCATCTCAATTGAAGCCTGTATATTTCACTGGATGGCAGAATAAACTACTACAAGTGGCTTGTCACATTGAAGCACTGGTCTCCTTCACTCTATTTGCAGAAGTCAAAATGCACTAATATCAGACAGACAAATGCTTTGCAGTCCCTGCATGTAGATGGCGGCAGAACAAGCATAATAAATCAATGGAACAAATTGTGGGCGCAGTAATGTGGCTTCTGTTGTGCTTCTCATTAACAGCAGTGGCAATTGAAGAAAACCTATTACTGCAACCAGAATTCTTAATGAGGTTTGCTACAAATTAGTTTACTGTCCAAGTACATGCTTTGACATTTGGTTAGCTAGAAACTTGGGCAACTCTTCATCTAAGAGGATATTACTGCACACAAGCTGAAATGATTAGTTTGTCTAATGTCTGAGCCAGTTATTATAATTGTTGGCTGCAACATATCTTATGGAAACATTGACCTTCAGACTCCTGCTTTCTTCTGGGCTGATGTCAAATCAATAATACAAGAAAAACCTACAGACACTCTAAAAGCCAATGTTTTATTGATATCTAAACTAATACAGTTTGCACACTGTTTTTATTAAACTTTGCAAGCCACTGTTAGTATTGTGCCCAGAAAATGTCAGGCTCAGAAAATTAGCTGACAAATGTGATAGAGCTTCTCTGACATATTTTAGTCAAGACCCAGCTGACATGTTCTTCTCTTTCATCACTCCAAATTATGATTAAATATTATAATATTTTTTTATACTGTGACTAGAATTTAAGCTGTATGAATAGCGGGGACATCCTGGTATATCAGTCATTGAATACTTTCAGTTTTATTATTTTAAAGTAAGATTCAGAATGAAACAAAAGTCCACTAAATATTATAGAATAAATTATAGGATATCTTCTACATAGAGGATATAGCTTGTATCACAGTATCTCCATAAAACAAATGCTCTAAATAATAGTAGTAGTAGCACATACGAGAAATTTGTGGGCTGGTAAGCTGTTGAGTCGATGGGTAAAGAGCTTATCTGGCAAGTATAATAACCTGAGTTTCATCCCCAGAAACTACATAAAAATTACATTGTCCTATTGTTCCTCAAAGGGAAGCAAAGAGGAGGATACCTGAGGCTTGCTGACCAGGCAGTCTAACTTAAGCCATGAACCCCAGGCTAAAGAGAGACCCACCCTATCTCAAAGGAAGTTGGTGGCATTTCTGAGGAGGAAGGGCAAGGCTGTCATATGCCTCTACTTGTGAACATGCACATGTGCGGGCACAAGGACGCCCCTCCTCCACAAAAGAAAGTGTATTTGGATAAATTATTAAAAGGAAACTGTTTATGGAAAGTTAAAAATAATATAAAGAGTTGCCAATAAGTTGCTAATACTTTAATACTAAGTAGAAAAACAGCTTTAGAAAACCATGAGGGGGAGAAAAGTAAGCCTCTTCCTAGCGGGAGTCAGGTGAATAATTCACCACAGTCTAAAGATCAAAGCGTAAGGAGGGTTGGAGTTTACTCAGGAAACGACCTCTGGCCTACTTCCTCATAACCACAGCTTCAGTATGACCTGCTAAATCCAGTCTCTCTGTGTTTGGATTTTTTTAAAAATTTATGTCCAATTTAAAAACATTTACCGTTCTCCTTCTCTTCTACGTTTCTACCAGGTACCTATAGCCACAGAGCCGCATGTATTACTCCTGTGAGATTTTTACTCAGCACCTGATCAAAGCTGATACCCCCCCATTTCCAATGTAACGCATCTGCATCTGAAGTCTTCTGGCCCCCCTATGACATCCATGTCCTTTAGCATCCTGTACCTTTATGTGAATGTAAAGGATATTGTAGTTTTCAAGTTTTATTACAAAATCAATACAGTTTGTATCTTTGCCTCAAAGCAACTGGGAAACGTCTTTGCACCTTTCACAGTTTTGCATGAAAATGTAAGTCATCCTACTTGAGTATTGCTGCATATCACGTGAATGCCAGGATGTTCTCTTCACGGCCGTTTTGACTAATTTCACTTACTTGGAGGATTCCTTTATATTTTTCCTATATAAAGTTTATATATAAAAATTTGTGTAGAATATCTATATCTATCTATCTATCTATCTATCTATCTATCTATCTATCTATCTATCTATCTATCTATCTATTTGATTTTTGTGTGTTCCAGATAATAACATCATGTTCCTTTATGGTTTCCTATGCATCTATGCCTTCCATGTACTACATAAAGTGTTTACCAAATGGCACTTTATGAGTACCTTCTGGTACTCAATAACTCCCTAAGTGATACCCCAGATACAGCATTTACTAAATTCTATAACTTTAATGATTTTCATGAACCATCAGATCAAAACTTTCCAGAAGCTCCTGAAGAAAATAAAGGACATAAATTTTAAGTAACTTATCCCAGATCAGCTTCATGTGATGGAATAGAAAATGATATCCATTAGTAAGTTTACATATTACTTAATTGTATATATGCTATAACACTAATCTTTAATATATTTTACACAAATAACTTTAGTACAACAGTTTAAAATAGAAAAGAAATCACTATTTTATAAAACAGAATGAAAATCAATGAAAATCAATTGAGATGGAGTAAAGGTTCCTTAAAAAGAAACCATTAAAGCGATTTTAAGTTTTAAAATTTCATTACAATGAAACAAACTGTACATATGCATGAGAAGTACTGATCTCCTCGTGCATCTGTGCATCTTGGTCTTGTGCTAGCCCTTGAAAATTAACTGTAACTTTATATTTCCCCGTGTTAATCACTATGTTTCTGTGGCTTCAGCAAACATTAATGATACAATGAAAATAATGTTTTATCTCATCGAATAACATTAATCACTAAGTTTCTGTGGCTTTTGAAAAATGTAAGGGGTTTGGGGTGAACTTTCAGAAGGTTACAGTGATCTTATAACTTACCCTACAGCAGTTTCAAGGTTTGGGATTATTCCCTTAATCAATGATAATGAACATGAGAAACAGGACTGATCCCTATAGCATACGATCGCATGACCAGAATAAACACAGTATCTAGCTCTGTTTACACTGTCATCAGGGAGTGGGATCCAGACCCAGTTTTCCATCAGATCCTACACAGTGAGAAACAAGATAAAGTAGGAGGCAATAATCGAAGCTAGGTGCTTAGTCTATCTAGTAGGCATAACATTTCTTGGTTAAGAGTAAGTAACGAAATCATTCCCAAATATTCTAACTTTATAGCATAGGATCGCGTGACCTCTGTTAGAAGATGATGGTGTCTTACTCCAATATTGGAGTCATCTTCACAAAGAGAACACACACATTGATAGATGGCGGTGATGGGATAGCTGAGCCGTGATAAAGTGCAAAGAATTGATGATAAAATCAGGTGCCAGGGAGAAGCAGGGGGGAGTTCTAGCCAGACTCTCGGGGAAGTGCTTGTTGATGTCAGTTGTAGACTAACAGACCCAAGAATTTGGATCAAACAAATCCCTACCATCTAGTCTGCGCTAAGTTGTTCACATATGTTGGGGACTGGTTCTAATGCTTTGAATTAATCCAGTCCCCCAAATCAGAAATCTGTATGTCCAGAAGCTGAAGGTCCTTGTCCCTAATTGGTTTTTGAGCAATCAATAAAGAGCCAATGGCCAATGGCTGGGCAAGTTTACTGAGGTGAGACCTTTAGATTTACATGGGCGAGGAACTGAGAGAAAGGAAGGATAGCGAGACTTGGCATGACTCTGGGGAGAAGGATGGGATGTAAGAACTGCAGGAGAGAGAGCCAACCAATGATGTAAGATTTCCGGTTAAGTGGCCACTGGCCACTTCCCCTATTGGGCCTGGGGTAGCAGGGGAAGGTTTAGGAGTCCCAAGAGTAATGGAGGTGAGGTTTTGTTAGCAGGAAAAGCTTTAGGTGTGCCCAGCCTTTGAGCTAGTCACGGCATATGTGCTTGTGTCTTTTATTTCAGAAGCCAAAGAGCTCCTGAGTGCTGGAAACACGACCTGCCGGTAGCCAAAGCTGTGTATCTAAACTTGCTACTACATCCATGGCTGTAAAAAACATCAGTATCATGAGTTTAAATACAACACCCCTAAGACACGTTAGTTTATTGTGAGAGAATGGGTTTATTAAAATGCAAAATGTCAATTATGCAATAAAACAAAATTAGGTCCCTGCCCCATTTTTTTTGCTAATTTTATGTGCAAAGTAGCAAAGTATTTCTTTCAAATGTACAGGTTCTTCTAAATGTGTGTGTGTGTGTGTGTGTGTGTGTGTGTGTGTGTGTGATCAGTCTATAGTTTCTAGAAATTAGCAGATTTCCATTTTTGGTGCTTCTATTGGTAACATATAGCTCACTTTCAGAATGAAGGAAGCCAGTGGTAGTATTTGCTGAAACATTAACTAGGGACATCTAGGTATAAAATCTACTGTAAATGATATATAGTGCTCCTCAAAAAAAAAGAAAGAAAAACAGCCTTTTTCTACCAAGAATGTAAATACTGCTCCCTGAATGACATTTCTCTTGCCAAGTGATATTTCTTGAGAATCACATTTGACAGTAATAAAAAACAGCATTACTGCTGCTAGTATTCAAGTTAAAAATAGCCCATAGAAAATGATAGTATAAAAGCTACTTCTTTTGATTCCTTTGTACTCTTATAGGAGTCCAATACAATTTTAATACACATTAGGTTGAATGATATAGTCTTTAATTTGTCACTTATATTGTCAAAATATCACATTAAATGCCCTGCTGTATCATAGTAGCATGACACACAAATGGTGCACCCTGTTAGATCAATCAATCAGTTAATCAATCAGTCACAGTAACATAAATTTCTACTTGTACATGACATTTTTTTAGCTATGTGAAAAAGTAAATTCTTCTCAAAGAAACAAATAACAATACATTTGAAAGATATCAGACATTGATTTAAAATGGTCTCTTTAAATATATTTTGTTTCAGGGGTTTTCTGGGTCTTTAAATTTAATATATTCATTTCTTGTTATGAAACAATAGTTTGGCTATTTTTTGGTTATTGGCCATATTAGTATGAAGTCAAACCTATGATTTGTAAACAGTGGCCTGCAATCTCACACTAGTGACCTTTACATAGACTTGTAAGTCATTGGTGCATATTAAGCACAGTCTCCACTTAATGAAGGTAGAGCTTTATATTTTAACACTCACTTAGAAAACCAATCAACTCTGGCCTTATTGAGCAAATTGAACAGGAAATAAATCAAGTGTTAAAACACTGGTGATGGACCAGACTCAGTGCAATTAGACTTCTGATATACTGATAGGCATTGTGTGTGTAGTTTTATGTTTTGATTTACAACGTTCATAAATTAAAAACATTAATTTATTTTAAGGCATTGCTCTCATCTTCCATCGCAAAACCCAAGTCTTGCATCGTAGAACCCTAAACGTACTATGCAACTTATATAGAATTTCTACTTATCACTTCACACTTAGCTTGAGTAGATGTCTGTGAAGATGCCACTCCACTGTCCTTCACATCAGTTAATATTCCAAAATAATATTTATTACTCTTTTTAAGAAATCCTTCAATTACTAAAATCAGAATATTTTGCATAGGAAATACCTTGAAATAAAAGAAAGACGATATAAGGATCAGAGTTTAGACAAGGGATGAAGAGAGGCAATTCAAGTATACTTAGATTTCTGAAATATGACATTATGGAGCTGTATGGCAAGGAGTGGAAATGGCCCAAAAGACAACTCTGGCAATGAGATATTGGGGACAGAACTTTGGCACTACTTAGAGACCAAGGAATGTACATAAGATTGACAAAGGATCCTGGTCTCAGTGTGGCAGTTCTGGATTTGGGCTGGGTGAAATATAATTCAAGAATATATTAGACTATATTCACTCATCAGACAATTTGGCATTGAATAATGGAAATGAAAAGAAGTTTGCAGAGAGGCCTTGGGATATGGCTCAGTTGGCAAACTGTTGACCCCAGGAGCATGAGAATCTGAGTTTTAATCTCCAATAAACTTCTAGTTATGACTTTAGGTGCCTATATTTCAACATTAAGGATGTAGAGACAATACTTTGTATACTTGTGGCTTGCTAGCTAGCCAGTATAGCTGTGTCAGTGAGCTCCAGATTCAGTGAGAGACCCCATCCCCCAAATAAGGTATAAGACATGTGGCCTCCACAAACACTGAGAAACAAACTCATAGATGGGCATATGCACACAGACATGTTATAACTGTGGATGACTACTGTAATAGTTATATTCACCAAATTTCTGGGAATGTTGTTGCTAGATTTTTTCAGAATCTAAAAATTGTATGCAGGAAATAAAACTGAGCTTCTAGACATAAAACCTGGACAGGGTAAGTAGCAAAGACTATACTATAAGTCCATTCTTTGACTATGAAAGCTTTCCTTTGCTTGCTATGCTTTACTGATTTCCCTTAAGATGTCGCAATAGACTGATGGTTAGCTCTCTCTCTTTCTCTCTCTCTCTCTCTCTCCCCCCTATCTCTCTCTCTCTCTCTCTCTCTCTCTCTCTCTCTCTCTCTCTCTCTCTCTCACACACACACACACACACACACACACACACACACACACACACAATTTGCCCTTATATATGAATTAGTTTATCACACACTTAGAAGCTTGGGCAAACGCATATTTTATAGTTAGATTAGAATATAATTGATATAACTATCTCCTATAAATTTCTCCCCTATTTTAATTTTTCTAACATCTGCATGATTTAATGATGTATATTTTAGATGTAATGTCTTTGTGCATTTCAGTACTTGAGAAACCTTTAGCCCCATCAAAAGCTTGGAAATACTTAATTTTTGAAATATAAAATAGTTTGATTCATGCAAATTATCTAAAGGAAATGAATGTTTGGATAAGGTCAAAGAAGAGCATGAGACAACACAAAATTGAGAGGCCATGCCAGTTTCAATGAATTCTAGTTTTAATGAATAATTTAAATTAAACTTTTTAAATTTTAGTTTCACATTATATTATTTCTCCCAGTTCAATATACTATAGGTAGATATGTAATTACATAAAGGCTCACTGTGTTTAAGTGTTATTTTCTTTTCTTCCTTTATTTTCTTAGTCAAGCCCAGAATTATTCTTCCTCTTCCAATGCTAGACACAGATGTCTTTATAATCAATATCAACACTGTCCTTTCCCCATGATGTCTCATCCTACCCATTAACAACTGAGGATACTCTTCTTCCTCAGATTAAGCAAGATCCACAGACACTTGTTTTTATTTTTTGTTTTTTCCAAATATGAAAATGAGAATAAATTAGATCTTATTCTCGCTGTTTAAGAAAAGAAATTTCTAGTTTCCCAATCCTAATGTGAAAAGAAAACCCACAAAAATAAATGCTCGTAAAAATCTCCAAAGTTAAGGCACATCTAGAAGGAGATGAGATAATGTTTTACAGGATTGATGAGTTTCCATTGAAATGAGAAAATGAAATGGTGCAGCCAAGATCGGGCACGAGCAAAATCCAATTCAAGTGTGGGAAACTCAGAAGTCTAAGTTGCAAAGAATAAACACAGGTACATTTTTCTACGAAACGAAAGCGTGGACTACCACCAAACATATTACCATTTGTTTACAGGCAATGTACAGGAAGATTGTTAACTTGCCCAAACTGGAAAGTAAAAAGCCAAGATGCAAGCCCAGGCAGTGTGTTTCCACAACCTCGCTTTCTGTGCAGGACAGCTCTTGGCTGTAGCAGTTAGAGTTAATGGAGATGTTATGATGGTAGGTAGCTAAGGGGCTTCATTTGCTATGAAGAGAGACTTTATTTTCAAATGTGCTTTTCCACGTTGGAATGGAATGATATTGGATATCCAAAACATTTTATTTAAGTTTGATGAAAACAAAACTAGCTGCTGGAAAAGAATGATTTATTAGATATAGGTATTTTCATATACATATTTTTTAGAAAGCCTTTATGCAAATATTAGAAAGGTTGATGATAACTCAGACTATGTCATCTTCTGTCTGGAGAGGTTCATGATGAGTCTTGTATAAGCAAAAGGTTTTCCTGATGGATTTTAAATGAATGGTTAAGAAATGGAGAAACCTAGCACATCTCTACTTTTTTTGTGAGTCGGGCTAGCCTCAAGATTAAAAATTAATGGAGAATAGATGTGGTTGGATGAACTTGTGGCTATTAAATAGAAACCAGAAGGACTATTTTAAGAATTTAATTGAATTTAAAAATGTGTGTCATGAGGGAAGTGTGATGCTAGAAAATTAATTTTGTTTTGGAGAAAGAGAAACTAATCAGAGAATCACACTAATCGATGTTTTCAATGAGGAACAATTTTCATTCTTAAGTATTCTTTAGCCCCATTTGTATCTATATCTTCTTTAATGGAAATGTATGAATCGCTAACCCTGATGTATATTTATCTGTTATGGGGACTCTAGGACTGGCAGAATTTTATGGACTCTTTTACAAATAAGGAGCATAGTTAGTTTGTATACTTACTGGTTCTGTGGATTTTAACAATAGTTTTTTTTGGGGGGTGGGAGTTAAAAATGGTGGAAATCACAGATGAACTGGAGACAAACATGTGATGCAGACAATTGTGTCTTTAGCTTCTTCTCATATCAATCTTGATGGTGCTAACTATACTATAGTAGTTGAATAAAGAGAATTTTACTCAGAATGAAGAAATCAGTATGAGATGACTATTTAAACAGACATTCAGAATTTAAACTTGTCTACTGTTATCTTCTCTTCTTCTCTAAAATTCCGAAGTATTTCTTGAGAATCCTGTCTTGTTTTAATCAATTAACCTAGTCCTCCTTCTTAGTTCCCTGAATCATCTGCCTTGGAATAATTGGCTTTCATTTTTCCTCTACTTCAGAAGTCCTCAGAATGTACTTTCTGGGCCTTCTCTGACATGTAATTTCTCTTTAGACATGTTCCATTATCTTCATACATAAGTATACTCATGGGTGCTAAAGTTTCATTCTTTTCTCTTTTTAAACTATGAGATCTTGAAATGATAAATTTATTTCAGCTAAAGTTTTCAATAACTACAGAATTTTTCCAATACTTTGGTTATTATATTGACACGATTTTTAGTTTTATCAGACAAATATTTTCTTCTTTACTTTCAAAAATACAGTGAATCAAAGTTGGGGAAAAATTAGGATTGTTTATAGACTCAATATACAGTGGTTTAGTCAAGATTTTACAAGCACTAGGAATATTTTAATCCATAAATTAATCCACAAAAAACTTTCTTTGATTATTAGCTAAAAATAAAATTGACAGATTTTATAAAATTTTTCCAAAAATTAATGAGAATGCCTTTGAATGTTTAAATTATTTTTCTACCATCTTACTTCTTAAAATACATTCAGAAGCAGAATAACTTCATTTATTTCTGTGACTTCAGTAATTGGTCTATGGATAAATCTCTATTTTATGGTCTCCAACAATTTTTTTTCTAACAAAATTTAGAGCTGTATTTCACAATGCTGATTGATTACATAACTTTTTTAATGCTGATTTGTTTTTCTCAAGAAACTGTGCCCTAAACTGACTCCATCTTCTTCCTTATAATCCATTATTCACCCTCAAAGATCATCTCAGTCAATAATGCCACTTTTGATTGGCTTTCCACGTCTGACAGTCAGGCACTTCGTGGGAATATGGTGCCCTTCCTTTGTACACGTTCCTGAACACAGTCTAGTCAAATGTACTCTTGAGAACTTGCCAATGTCCTATCATTTTCCCTTCTCAGAACTGATGTGGTCATATTAAACCATTTTGTCAGTATTTTAATTTCTATCCTAGTCAGGGTTTCTATTCCTGCACAAACATCATGACCAAGAAGCAAGTTGGGGAGGAAAGGATTTATTTAGTTCATTCTTCCACATTGCTGTTCATCACCAAAGGAAGTCAGGACTGGAACTCAAGCAAGTCAGGAAGCAGGAGCTGATGCAGAGGCCATGGAGGGATGTCACTTACTGGCTTGCTTTGCCTGGATGGTTCAGCTTCCTTTCTTATAGAACCTAGGACTATAAGCCCAGAGATGGCACCACCCACAAGGGACCTTCCCACACTTGATCACTAATTAAGAAAATGCCTTACATCTGTATCTCATGGAGGCATTTCCTTAAGGAATGCTTCTTTCTCTGTGATAAATCCAGCTTGTGTCAAGTTGACACACAAAACCAGCCAATACAATATCCTAAAGTGGTTTCCACTCTATCAATTCCTCTTAATTATTCTCAAAATATATAGGTCTCCGATAAAAATATTTTAAACATCTTAATGGTTTTCTATTATTTCTAAGATAAATTCTAACTTTTGAAAATATTCTAAAACTTTATTTAAATGTTCTTGTATTAACACTTCAAGGTCATCCCATATTTTTCCCAGTAAGTTCTCTGAGTTTATCAAGGTTTGTGGACCAGTATATTCTGTCCAATTATCCATGTTCTCCTTCTAGGCTGTTACTTAGGATGGAATTCCAAGGAACGACACGTATTTTTTTTTTTTTTCACATTGACTTACATTGAGAAGACTCTTTGATATTCATCAACTACCTTTGTTTTGTCTTTCATATTTTCATGTAAAAATATCTCTAGGAGCCAGGTTGGGAATAGCTTGTCTGTTGGTGAAAATAAACTGTCTAATGACTGAGAGAATCACCTCAGAATAAAAATATACCTTCTCCAATGTTGTCCTCATCTGGGTTGCATCTATCAAAACATAACATACATTATAAGCAAACCAGTTTACTATTATGGTTTTATTAATCCTTGAGGTAATTGCTTGAAAGTCGTTTCCCTCCCTTCTTTTCTTGAGTGTTGAGGAAAAACATTGATTCCTTGTATAATATACAGCTTGCCTCCTAAGTATTCGTGTGTGTTTAGCATGACTTTGTTTTGGAAGTCAAGGTTGTTAAAATTTACAATTTTCAAAAATAGGTGTCCAGCACAAAACCTCGAAGTTACAAAATAAATTCTAAGGAACTAGAGACCAATAAAATATTAATGTGAACTTCCCAACGAAGAGACATACTCTAAATTATCAGCTCTGTAACCCCAAATCGGATCATTTAGAAATGTTTAATATAAACCCTTACTAAATTTGGTGATACAAAATTAAGTTCATTTTTAGTTTTCCCAGAAGACAACTTCTTGATATTTTATCAACTCAAGTTTACATGGCTTTCAATTATAAAAGAATGTTTGAAGAGTATAAAAGACTTATTTTTACTGGTAACAAACATCTGACTCTAGTAAAGTTTATATTAATGTTTTATTTAGCATAGGAGTCACTTTATCAGTATATCAGACCACTAGGAGATAAAGTTTATAGGATCTCCACTTTGGAATTCCTTAGGAAATTTATATACTTTTAATTCTATGTAGCATGTCCAATTGTCTATGTGAGAAGTATAAAGAAAGTTATTAATAAGATATTAGTTCATTTGGTTATTTAATATTACAGTCAAATATACCCCATATTTGGTTACATGGGCTGCCTATATATAAATGGCAAACAGTTAATAAAAATTGAAACGTCATAAAAATCAAATTTCTACATAGTTTTAAAGTGGGAATAGGGATAACTGATGATGTTCAAATGTTTAACTGATTGTTAAGCAACCATATATTTGCTAGTTTTAAAACTAGGCAGATATTAATGACAGTTTTAAATCCATAAATTTACACTTTTTAACCAGGTAAAAATTTCAGTCTCATTTTTATTATATACCTGATTTAATAATCATTTTAATAATAAAATTATTTTAGGTGAAATCATAGGATAAATTATTTAATTAACTAAAAGCATACAAAAAGGATATGATTTAGTTATGAAAATGGAATTCATTTGTATTGAAGGGACTTTTTCATAAAAAATGATTTTGTAGTCATTAACAGTGTATTTCTTAAAGAATTTTCACCTGACAATGTGCACATTTTCTTTCTTGTGAAATGAAATCAATTACTCATTTAAAATAGTGTTTCTGTGTGAAGAAACTGTTTTATGTCTTCAGGATTGATGCATATTGATGGTATGCATATTGATTTTGACACTTAAACCCTGCTGTAACTTTGTACCTACCATAGTGACTGATCTCCTCTGGTAAATTTTGATCTCATCTATGTATATTTACACAAAAATTGTCCTGAGAGTTTTTATAAGTGGATCGATTTGGGCACCTATATTTCTGTAAGGCTAGGCCAAGGGCAGATGTTGAAAAGTCTCTGTGAGGTAAGATGATCGGTGAGTGCTGCATCTCTACTGTCAGCAGGGCTCGCTGTCTTATGCATGGCTAAGGTTTGAACATTGCCTCCAGGGCAGCAGACCTCCCAGGTCAGATGCTTTCACATCCCAGGCTTCCTGACACATTGTTGTTTCACCCTCTCTATTTGAAATCTTCCTCATCACCCTTACTGAGTTCTTTTTAGTCATCCCTGGAAGGGCACTCTCTGTGTAAGGGTAGCCATGTGGTCTACACAGGAAGGAATCATTACTGGTTATGATGTGGCTTCTTCTTTGTCTAAAAGACCTGTTAATGTCTCAAAGCCTTTGGGATACAATGAACGATTTCCTTTCTGTCCCTGAGAAATTGATTTGCATGTGAAGTTCAAAAGTTCTCCAGGTAGATATTTTCTATTGGCCAAACATCCTAAACATACTCTTTCACAAGGTTCTTGAAAGTACTGTGTTTTTATTATTTTCTAGCATGAGTCACAAAAAACAAAACAAAACAAAAAACTCTCAGGAGAATTAAGAGTGTACCTGTGTGAGGGTTTGCCTTCCCCCCACACCCCCCCAGACTCAAGTGTTTGACTGCTTGGCCCATGGGGAGTGGAATTATTAGGACATAAGACCATGTTGGAGTAGGTGTGGTTTTGTTAGAAGAAGATTATCACCGTGTGGTCAACCTTGATGTCTTATATGCTCATGCTATGCCAGGTGTGGCTCACATTCTCATACTGATGTCTGGGATCAAGATGGAGAACTCTCAGCCCTTTTCTCCAGCACCATGCCTATTTGCGTGTTGCCATGCTTCCCTCCATGATGATAATGAACTAAACCTCTGGAATTGTATACCAACCTCACATAAATATTTTCCTTTAGAAGAGTTGTCATAGGTATGGTGCCTCTTTGCAGCAATGAAAGCCAAACAAAGTCAATTGTCTGAATATGTCATAGGAAAGCAGACTTCTAGACTTCTGCTTAAATGGTTTATGTTCTTTTCTTCAGCTATTCCAAATTTACTAGAATATAATTTCAGCAAAGAAATGTCAATATTCTGCATAAAATTTAATCCACGGTTAACTCCATTTGTAAATATAGCCCTGCAAGTTCAATAATTAAGCTAGTTACTACATGCTGTTTCTTAGAATTTTGTGGTTGTGTTTATAATTATGGCTAGCCTATATCAAAGACACACAATCTAGGTATCTTATTTATATACTATAAGCATAGATGGAGCAGGTTTGTATCTATTCTAACTTATTTTCCCTTATTACGTGCTATTATCCTGACCACATGCTCATGGTCAGTCTCCTCTCATGGCAGCCTCCTCTACTTGCTGTGCCCTTTTTCTCTCTCCTGCCTCTGCAACCCCCAACCAGGTAACTCAAACCTGCCTACCTCTAATTCCTCCAGTAATTTGCTATAGCCATTTTGTTTAACCAATCGTTTTAAATTAAGGAACAAGGTTTGCACATAAAAAAGCTGCGAAATGTGAGAATTCACTTGTAAGCAACTGGACCTTCAGGTATAGAATTGAGAACTACAATACATAGGAACAGACCAAGCCTCAATTCCCCTTTCTTTTAGAAGAAGAAATCTGAATAAAAAAGGCTCTTTCTCTTATAATAGTAAACAACATACAGTAGGAACAACAATGAAAATTATTAGGTAAAAGTTACATTCAAAAAGTCTAGTCTGTTTCTATTTAACAACTCAGGAGAAAGTATTCTGTTATCTATTCTTTCCTGATGAGTTCAGAGTTCTGAATCTACATCAATTTCTATCCTAATTTGCTCCACAAACTTTCCTATGGGCAATATGATGGAGACATTTTCACAATTGAGGTTCCTATTCCCAGATGATTCTTACCTGTGTCAAGTTGACAAATATTAGGGTGGGACATGCTGAAAGTACATTTTGCTTTTGGGGGCTTCATGGATGCATAATTTAAGATGTAATTCATAATTAAATATGTAAATAATATTTAATAAATAATTTAAAATATAATAGTATAATTTACAAAAATCTCTCCCTCAAGACCACCAAAAATCTATTTTCTCAACGGTACCACTTTGAAAAGTTCATCACACCAGGATTAGGATTTCAACATCTGAATTGGTAGGATAAGAACTACAGCAAGTATATAATTGAGACACTGCATTATTTAAACTGTCTCTTTTCTGTGAGGTAATCTTGTGAACCTTACCTGGAGATGTGACTGGTCATAATAAATAAACATGCGTGTTTCACATCAAAGGCATACTTGGGAGACATCGCCTATATGCAGTTCTTTTTTGTTTGCCTAAATCTCTGGATTTCCTGAATCTTCGAGTTTTTATGAAACCCACTGCTAGCTGTACCTTGTGATCAATGTTAGGATGTGCAGAAGATGTGGTTCTCATGTAAAAACAAAGGGTCAGGTGTTTTTAAAGAATATAGAGTGAGACTCACACTTAGAGTTAGTATAAATGTGAGTAGGTTTATCTGAGAAGGGCAATTTAGGATTAATGCCTCAACCTTAGGTCCAAATATACACAATGGGTTATATTATTTGCGTTGTTGAAGTTAAGTCATGTTTTAGAGTAAGGTTTGTTTACCTCCTTATTATATGTTTT
Organism: Uromys caudimaculatus; assembly: GCA_028551405.1. Classification (NCBI taxonomy): domain Eukaryota; kingdom Metazoa; phylum Chordata; class Mammalia; order Rodentia; family Muridae; genus Uromys; species Uromys caudimaculatus. The sequence goes on from CM052709.1 coordinate 10,897,822, forward strand.
CTTTCTTCTGTGTGTATATCGAGAGTTTCATATAATTTTGTCTAAATGATATAATAAAGACCAGGCTTCAGGAAGTTTGGCTGTCCTATTTGTCTTGAGAAGCTTCTTTATCTGTTTTCCATAAAGGAGATCCTAAAATTCTTAGTTCAAAGGATGGCTGGTATGTTCATGTATGAAAATGCTCTTAAGATTCCTTCTAAGTGGTAAAGTACCTGTTAGGGAAACAGCACTTTGCTGTTGAATAAAGACCGTTATGGATGACGACATCCTTTACAATGGTCCCAATGAAGAAAGATAAAATAGAAAGTAGATGTGGCCTCAGTACTGTTTGCCATGTGAATGAAACACATGTGCAAGATGCCATCATAACAGCTTCCTGGGTCAAATGGCCCTGTGTGATTAAACAATGACTTTTTAAGAAAAGTATCCCTATGAAAAAGAAAGCAATTTATAAATGCTCTGGAAGATTTATTTGTGAGTCCAGATTTTTACCACCATAACCACTGTAAACTGACTGGAGTTAATTTTTTGTAACTTGATGTAACAGGGCAAGACAGCACAGAGGTTCCTCTATCTTGTATTCTTGCTGAAGCTTTTCAGATTTAGCTAGAATTTGATTTTTCTTCATCTTGATAGAGAATCCTGGGGAAAATTACCCAACTCATTTCTAGAAATCTGAGATTGAGATACCTTAGCTAACTTATGTTAGCTTCTGTTAAATTACCTGCTTGTACAAACTTTTCCCTCCTGCCAACCACTTATTTTAGCTTCTGTTATATTGCTTGCTTACACAAAAACCTCCTCCCTTCAGCTGCTTAGTAAGATACTAGGATGTGGTTTTTTTGCTTCTAAAAACCCCCTTACCTTAAATATGCAGGAGTACACTTGAGGTCTGAATATCTGGGTGGAGTCCTAGCTATCTGGAATAAAGACTTAAACAATTGTCTATAAATGGTCTAAGTCAATGTCTCTAGTGGGCTTCCTATAAAGCTTATAGGATATACTTTTTTTCCTAAAGAACATAATTTATGCTTGTCCTCCTTTGTATACAGCAGTTCCAATATGATGTCTGTTATCACTTTTTCTAAAACACGATCTTTTATTACTATTTCAATGGTTTATAGAGAATAGATACAGAGAAAAATAAGCAGGATGTTGATATTAGATATCTGGGAATATCTGTGAAATTACAGTTTGCAGTGCTACTATTGACATTACTACAACAGATGCCTAGAGCACAAAGCTATTGAATTTGGTAACAATGCATTCCAGTCTGAGTGAGATTTTCATATTATCTGCATCTTTTTCTCCTGGAATCTTTTCACAGCTTTTGCTGTTGACCAAATTCTACACCAAGAAATTATCAACATGTCCAAAAAGCATAATACGTTTGAAAAAAACGATTCCCTTTTCATACCCTGGAATTTTCTACTTTCCAGTGTCACATGTTCAGGTTCTGCCTACCACATGTTCAAAATTCAAAAAAGCCTTGAAGATGGCCTATCAGCCAGCAAGGCAAGTAGTAACATTCCTTCTAGATTCACATTAAACCAAACTGCAGCATATAATTCTCTACCATTGATCCCTAGAAGTAGTAGAAAGACAGGTTTTAAGGGCATGAACAGCTCATCCAAGGACAAATGTGGTCTCATTGAAAAATACTGTAGTAATATTGACTTTGTGCCCACTAGCTCTCCAATAAAACATATTTCTGAAACAAGAAGACCTTTATTTTTAATATTTTTGAGACATTGTCTCAATTAGCCCAACATGGCATCAACATGTGTAGGTGGCTTTGAACTCTTGATCTTTCTGTCTCCACCTTCCAGTGGTGAGATGGCAGGATAGTGTTACCATTTCCTATTGAAAGGACAAAATATAGCTCAAGAACTCTTAAAAGCATATTTAAAAAAATACCCCTTCCTCCTATGGGGCTGCAAACCTCTTCAGCTCCTTCAGACCTTTCTGAGCTCCCAGGTACTAAACCACCAACCAAAGTGTACACATGAAGTGACCCAAGGCTCCAGTCACATATGTAGCAGAGGATGGCCTTGTTGGACATCAATGGGAGGAGAGGCCCTTGGTCCTGTGAAGGCTAGATGCCCCAGTGTAGGGCAATTTCCAGGCTGGGGAAGTGGGAGTGGGTGGGTGGGTGGGTGAGCACTGTCTTAGAAGCTGGGGAGGGGGGATGGGATAGGGGGTTTTCAGAGGGGAAACCAGGAAAGGGGATAACATTTGAAATGTAAATAAAGAAAATATGTAATAAAAAAATTACCCCTTCCTCCTTCACTTTCCTCTACCTTTCATGTGAACGATTTCCTAATTTTCAGATGATGTCCCAGTGGCATCGAAACAACACCTGGAGTTGGTAATGATGGCTGCCGATGGAACAATGCACAATAGAAATGGACCAAATGTCATTAATACAGATGGCTTGCTCTGCATCTGAGGGTTTCTAAATAGAAAATCATTACACTTTCATGTTCTGTGCAAACATAACCTTCACTCATCCTTCCATTCACCTCAGAAGTATTTCTGTTTTGCCTTTTAAATCACACATATTATTTATGTGTATATTACTGAACATTAATAACCTCAAAATGCTCCTAAGGTAGAATTAATCAAACATCCATTTTGAGGAGACAGATGTATTCTAATTTTTAGACTCAAAGGGTTTTCTTCCTCAGTTTCTATGATCCTGTTATTTAAAAACAAATTGCATGTTTAATTAGCATCTTAAATACAAGGCTCAGGGACATGCATAACAAAGCAAACATGTAAATGCAATCACTTAGCACTGTGAACCTAATTAGCATAGAGAGAATGAATTCTTTCACCTCTGGTAGCTTAAATTTTGGTTTAGTATTCTTTATCATAAATGAGGTAGAAAATACTCTCAAAAGTGTATTCCTCTTGGTTTAAAGGCATGTTTTATATTTACATTTATGCTTGGCTCTTGGCAAGCCATTGCATGGATTCCACTGTGCCACTGTCCTTAGCAGACAGAAATCGGCTTGTTAATGGTATTCACCATTTAATTTTTCCAATAGAAAGGCTGCACCAAAAGAACATCTGATTTTCACATAACACCGTATTTTAATGAAACTTTGTTTTAAAAACTGAATAATTTAATTGAAAAGAATAATTATAATTTTCTAACAAATGTATCAAGATTAAATCTTGCAAATTCCTCACAAAAGAGTATGTATTGTTTTCTATTTAGAAGACTGCTTATACATTTCATTTCTCTCTTCCTTTCTTTTCTCCCTTGTTTAAAGAAAAGTATAACAAATCTAGATGTACAGATCGTAATTTGCTTTATTTTCAATTCTAGAATGGGATAGTAGTCTTGAACAAACAAGTTCTGCATTATTATGTCCTAGTTTGCAAAAGTTTTGTTCAAAGGAAGGAAGAAAGGGAAGAAGGAGGAAAGGAGGGAGAAAAGAGAGACAAAGACACAGAGACAGAGACTTACAGAGAGACACAGGCAGAGAGAAAGACCTGGAAACAAGCCTTCTTTCTCTTTCTCTCCTCCCCACTTACACCCCGCGGTCTCGCTGTCTCTCCTCCTTCCCATTAATATTTTATCACCTTTTTTTTCTCTCTAAAATTTTCATTTCTTTCACACACATAAAGAGGGAAATGAATGTATTTGTTAGAGCCCTGACTAGAAATCTTTTTGTCAGAATCATGCCTTCATTGATCATAGACTTTTCTTTATATAAAAAAAATCAGTTAAGCAATCTAATTTTGAAAACATTAAGTGCTTTGAGCTAACAGTCTGAATTTGTTAGCTTTTACTTTATATATATATATATATATATGTATACACACATGTTTATTAGCTATGTGCTCGTGAATGTGTATTTATTTATGGGTGGGTGCTTGCATGTGATTGTAGGTGTCTGTGAAGGGTAGAAGAGTTGGATATCTTAGATCTGATTGAAGTTACAAGTAGATGACAATTACCTGTGATCTGGGAAACAAGTTTGGATCCTCAGTAAGATCAGTATGGTATTTTAACCACTGACCCATCTCTCTGCCTTGCAGCTTCTAATTCTATAGAGTTGCATCCAGAATTCCCTGCTGATACTTCAGCTAACCTCCAAGGAGATTTAAACTGTAAACATCAGTGACAGAGGGTTCATAAGCATTTAAGAGTATTTGCTACTCTTATATGACCCAGTTTAAGTTCCCAGCATCCATATGGCAGATCCTCACCATCTTTTATCTCTAGTTACAGGAAACCTCCTACCCCATTCTACAGATGGCACAATATATCCATGTAGGCAAACATTCATATGCACACAATAAAAATAAATCAAACTTGAGTTATATTTTTAAAGTTATTACTTACTATATAATTACTATATAATTATAAGAACTTACCCTTTAAATGTAGATGCATATAATGTGATTATAAATGTGAGTGGTTTCAGTTATATTCCTAAGGAAAAGGAATGCCTTCTTGATGTACTACATGTGTACTAAGACTTATGTAAAATGGAAAAACATAAGCAGGACAACCAAGGAAAAGTTACAGCCTTGTAATGAATTGGCTACCCCATTTTACAAAGCTGATTACCATCATATATTTTCTCAGTGTTTCATGCACATATGAGAAATATGATATTAAAATGATGGATACTTGAAGATATTTATCAGGATGACAAAATATGAATAATAATAAAGCTTTTGTATTGTTGTCTTTGGGTTTTAGTCACAAGTAAGTTATTGGAAAGGGAATAATCACTATATTCAAAGTCACCACAGTCAGGAGGAATAGAGAGGACATAAAGTCATGCTCTGGTCCATTTTCCTTTCATTATCTGTCACGTGGGATCAGAGCTACTTGGGAGATTTATTGCTCTGGTAAAAACTCAGATGGTAGCTAGTAATAATAAAATTAGGACATGAACTCAGAAGGAAAACAGGAGGTTGGTCCTGGGAGAGTTAGGAGAAGTTAGAGGAGGGTGAATTACATCAAACTGCACAAATAAGTTTGCAAAGAATAAATAAAAATTTTGTTTCAAAATTTATTAACAAATACGGACTCGAATTAACCATCATTTCATTTGCTGCAAAGTAGCTAATCCAAAAGGCTCTGGAATTGTCTCCTCTGTGGGTATCCTGGTGGCCAGGGCAGAAATCTTAGAGCGTGTACTCCAACTGATACTTGGCTACCGTATGACAGATACCTAGCAAAGAAAGAAAGCACATTTTCCTGCATGAATTTTGCCTATCTGGCAAAATTATAGGAGGATAAGGTAGATGCCTTTTTTAATTTTATAAAAAATATTTTTGTTTTATTATCTATTTACTCAGATAAAATTAAAAGGAACACATCCTAACATATAGAAGAGAGTGTGCCCAGGGAATGAAAACTCCTCAGTTATTCTGTCTTATATGCAACAGATTCCAAAGTATATTCGGCCATTAGTGCCATAACTAAGTAGAGAGACAGGGGATGCTCATGACCTCTCTACAATTACCTCATATAGATTGTCAATTGGCTAACAGTAATTACATCACAGCTATACTTTTATTGCATCTATTAGACAGAAATCATGGATGGAATGCAAACACACATGTGCAACAGATTAATAATAATCAAATCGAACTGCCTGAAATCATCTTATTGCTGGGTTCAACATGTAAGGTGAGTTACAATATAGTTCCTGCCCCTGGAGCATTGACAGGTCATTGATCTCCACATGAGCTGGTGGTTGCTGTTGTTCTTAAACCGATTTACTATCTCTTCTATTTTACTTTCAATCTCTTTTTCTGGGGAACATACTCTCCCATTACTCAGTGCTGATCACTCCATAATAAGTGAAACAGATGCAATTCTCGGTAACGAGGAATAGAGATGGTCATGAGGATGTGGAGGACAAGAAACAGGCCTTTCCATTGGCCCTAAGAGCTATGGGAAAGGATCTAGACAACATAACCATAGAGGCCACAAAAATCTACATAGTCCTTTGTAGGAAATATTCATTGTGAAACTTGGTCTGGAATTTGGAATTATGAGGTGATACTCTCAGGACTCAAAGAGAGGGACCTCAGACGAAATGTCCTACATTGGGGAGAAGGAATTTCCACCTCCAGCAGGAAGACAGGGCATCAAGTGAGGGATGGGGTTGCCATCCCACAGTCAAAACTCTGATCTATAATTGTTCTTGTCTGAAAGAACTGTGGGGATAAAAAAGGAGAGGAACCTGAGGAAAAGAAGGTCCAGCAACAGGGCAAAAGTGGGATCCAGTTCAAGGGGAGGACCCAAGGCCTGGCACTATTACTGAAGCTATGGAGCACTCACAGAAAGGGACCGAGCATGACTATCCTCCGAAAGACCCAACAAGCAGCTGAAAGAGTTGGATGTGGATACTTGCACCCAACCAATGGACAGAAGCTGTTGACCACTGTGGTTGAATTAGGGAAAAGTTGAAAGAACCTGAGGAGGAGGGTGACCCTGTAGGAGGACCAGCAGTCTCAATTAACCTGGACTCACAGATCTCTCAGACACTGGACCACCAACCAGGCAGCATACACCAGCTGATATGAAGCTCCCAACACATACATAGCAAAAGACTGCTGAGTTTGGGTTCAATCAGAGAAGAAGCACTTAAGTGGCAAGAGACTGGAAGCCCTAGGGAGTTTAGAGATCTGGAGGGGTAGGTGGGGACATCATCATGGAGACAGGGGGGAGGGGAAGAGGTGTGGGATGTGGAACAGAGGGTGGACAGTGAGGGGAATAAAATCTGGAGTGTAAGTAAGTAAGTAAGTAAGTAAGTAAATAAATTAATAAGTAAATAAAAGATGTAAAAAATTAAAAGTTTGTAAGAAATTATTTTAACCTTAGTAGTCTGTCACCTTTCTGTTTTTACATGAAAATAGTTACTAAAGACTGCTGTCTGCCATACCAGGAAACTGCAAGAGTTACCTATGCCACCCATGGACCCAGCTACCCATGACAAACAGGCTGCGTAAAAACTATAAGGAAGCGTGCTTTTGGTCTGTGTTTAGTGTCTGTTTTAAGGAAACATGGGTTGGGACTAATGATCCAGAGTTCATAAAATTTATATAAATGTAAGGATTTCTAAATATAATATTTACAATTATTTCTAAAATATTATTTACAATATTCAAAGCCTTAACGATGTAGCTGTAGTAAATTAAAGACTGCGTTCAGGTTCTCTCATAGGGAGGAGACAAACAAACAGGGAGATAGAAGAAAGGAGAGGAAGGATGAAGGATGAGAATCCACAGACCAGGAGAGAGCGCATGAACAGACAGCCTGCATCCATACTGACTCCGAGTCATTATTAAATCAACACTCTCTCACTCCTTTCTCAAAACCCTCCTCACGCTGAGGCTGAGCCCTGGCCTCTTATTACTTTAGGACACCAAAGTAGTCACACTTTAATTACTTGGTGTTGACAAGAGGTTTAAAGTTCTTCACACATTGCAGATACAATTCAATTTTTCTTTTAAACACTTCTATGCTCAGAAATAGATTATTTGTAATGTAGATCTCTTTCTATGGAGCAATAAAACAAGAATTTGTCTACTAATGACACAGTCCTTCTATACCATGGCTGATGTGGCCATAATGACCTCTTAAATGTCAAATAAAGTGAATTAAGGAAATGTATGTTTAACTATAAGTGATCATCATCTCATGTATTTAAAACACGAACAAGGGCTGCAAAAATGGCTGTGCAGTGAAGAGCATTTAGTGTCTTGCAGGGTTCCTGGGTCCTTGCCAGCATCCTCATGGCACCTCACAACTATCTATAACCCCAGATCCAGAGGATCCAATGCATTTTTCAGGCCTCTGTGGCCACTGCATGCACATAATATGCCTGCACACAGTCAAAATATTCATATACATAAAAGTAAAAACTAAAGTCAAATTAAAATTCATACGTTTGGACGTCTAAAACTATTACTAAATAAAGACAAAGCATGACCACTAAGTGAGCACACAATGACTCAAATTGTACATGACCCCCCCCCCCCCATTTTAGCGGTACTTAAAATATTAGCAAATACATACGATTCTTTACCTGCACAACCCTTTTACCCTGGTGACCATCTTTCTCTTATGTAGCAACAGACAGATCCTGCCATCTACTGTTTTGGTCAATGTATGGTCACAATAAAGACCCAAGCAGAGGGCGAGAGTTTCATAGTATGATGAGACTATAATGCACACAATCTTAGTGTTCGACAAGATATGCAAATGTTTACTTTCAAAGTGAATAAACCTGGCCATTTCCTTTAATGCCGGAGTATAATTACATGGAGGCTGTGAAGACATGTCAAATGGGCTGTTTTAAGTAGCATAACATTTATAGTTAAATACTGTAAACATCAAAAGGCCACTGCTATTCGTCAAATTGGAGGTCACCCAGACAGCATAACCAGTAACCACCTGTGCATTTTTCTGGTAGAGACAAACGGTGCATTGTTTTCTACACAGGAACCAAACAGTCTTACTTCACAGCTCCTGGAAGTGTTACCATTTTTGCTCAGGCATGAGCTAGCAGAGGCATACTTGGTTGCCTTGCTGGAGCCATTTTCCAAGTGAGTCCTCAGTATTGCCTTTCCAAGGAGCTGATGAGGCTCAGAAGTTTTAAACAAGGAGAAAAGTGATTCTTGCTCTGCTTCTGTGTGGGAGGAGAGAAATCACTCTGCCTAAGTCCTAACATAGAAAATAATCTTCAAAAGCTGAAATGGAGGCAGGAAGCTCAGTCTGGAGACCTTAGTGGCCACCAGGAACTCCAGTTATGAGTGTGCATTATATCCCAGAATTATATCTAAAAGTTAATTTTTTAAATCAAAATAAGTTGTAATTTACATTGTACTTGATAACACATCAAAGCTTCATAACCTCAGTGTAGTTTTGTCCGACTGACACCAAGGAATGGCAAGTGTCTTCATTTATCGGTGTTATTGTTTATTTTTGAAACTGTATTATTGTCACAACATTTCTAGATCTTTCAAAACTCCCATATACCCCGCCTCACTCCGTTTCCTCCAAATTTATGCCCTCCTTCTTTTTTTCCTCACCAATTGTTATTACAGTATAGCAATTACAATTAATATATACATGCATGTACATATATACATGCATATATAAATATGCAAATAAATAATAAATACACACACACACACACACACACATATAATCATGCTCAACAAAAGAAGAAAGAAGAAATTAGATATCCTGACTCTGAAGATCAAACGTGCCCTGAGGCCTTGATGGCCCTAGTAAGCAGGAAATGGTCTAACAATCACCTCACCCCTTTCCTCTCCATGCCTTTTCTGTTATGTAGTATTAGTGTTTTAAGCATGTGGAAAAAGAATGGAGAATGGTAGAAGAAAGAAGAACCCAGAAATTAGCAAAGATCAGCAACAGGTCTTCAGATCACATCCTTCATATTAAAGTAAAGCAACAGAATTGAAAATAATGTGGCTTTACAAGGATTAATGCCACTCTCTGATTTTATTAGCACACCGATCAATTGATGCTGGCTTGTCCTTGGTCCCACGGCACTGCTGCTGATACTGTGGAGTGAGTTCAGTCCATGCATTTGACTAGGTCAGGATGGACTGCATCTTCTCAGCTGAGTCCCATAATTACATCTTCCTCACGATCCTATGAATCATTCACAAGAGCTAACATTTAAAAGCACAGTCAAGGCAGCCTTTGTCATAAAACATATTCGTCTCAAGCGATAATTGCTCTGCTAAGGGTGCAGCCTTCTATAAAATTTCTTGAAGAGATGGTTTTTATTTTTAATATGAAGATGGAACTCTTACTTTTTTCAGTAGTTGCTAAGTGCAAGGCCTGAGTACTTCTATTTTTTTTTCTCTATGTCACTACTCTGAGGCTATGACTAGTTATTTTACGCACTTATGATCACAGGAACTGAGCTTTCAATAGAAGCAGACTTTGTTCCTTTTCCCATAGACTGACAGATGAATACACACTGTTCGTATTCACAGCTTCACAACCATGTGCAGCTCATTCTCTGTGCTATTGGCTTCTAAGACATGCAGAATGGCAACCTGATTACTTCCCTGCTGGGTTTTAACTGAAAGTGGGCTTTCGTAGCTGCCCAACGCAAAAGATGCTAAGGTTCTCTGTAATGGAACATATACAAACCAAGGTCAGAACACCAATTTAGCAAAAGATATCCAATCATTGCTGCATATGCAGTATTCCAGTGACATACACATTGAAGAACAAAACAGTCTACTGCTGACTGACAGGGCCCAGTATCCTAGCTGGGGGATACATGTTTCCATTACTCAATGGGACACAAATGTTCATATTTGAAACATGTTTTGAATAATGACAGTCTATATTAGCTTTGCACATGTAGCCCACATTTCACAGGAGTCCGGGGTAAGTACCACTTACTTCCCATGAACTGGTAGCTGTGTCCCAGCTGTTAACGGATCTGAAAAACCCACTATTGGAGACAAATTGAATTGCTGACAGATTTGCTAATAACTGCCCATTCCTAGTGCTGGAAAGGATGTGGAGATATTGGAATTCTTTATGCATCATTGATGGAAATATAACACGAAGCAGGAACTTTGGAAAAAAAAACCTGGTGTTTTCATAAATAGTTAAGTGCAGATATCACACTGCTTTATGTTAGGTATATGCATGCCCACAGAATTGGAAATATTACACCAAATAAAAATTGTACATACCTGTTTATAACTATAACTATAACTATATATATATACATATATATGTATATGTGTGTGTGTGTGTGTGTATATATATATATATATATATATATATATATATATTCACCAAGGTTGAAAGAATGCCGCTGTCCACCTGATTAATGGAAAAAAATCAAATGTGTCATATCTGTAAAATAGATTATTGTTTGGAACAAAAGGCTATGATGTCTTCCTACACAAAAGACATGGTGTATGAGACAGACACCCTAGTCACTCCATTCTCCATGTATGAAATGACCAGTTAGGCAATAAACACCCGAAGCAGATCAGCACAGGTTAGGAAGTAGAGAAGTGAGCAGCGGTGGCTACTGCTGTTGAGAGGGAGGTTTCTTCTGGGAATAAAGAAAGTGGTATTTAATGAAACTGTCAGTGGCTGTGAATATGCATAAAACATCCCTAAAACACTTTAAAGGGGAGATGTTGAAGTATGTTACTTATGTGTACAAAAGCACTGATAGGTTATTACCATTTCAGCACATGAAGAAGCTGACTTCCAGCAATGTATTTCAAACCGTATTTAAATTAATCATTATTCATTTTATCAAATAGTCAAGGTTTAAAATATCTTGGTAAAGTTTGACCTATTATACATTGTATCTCACATTTCGTTATTACAACCTCAGATTTTTTTCACTGCATTTTGTTTGAACATGGGCTATACAACAATATTTTTCTGACAGCTAATGAAAATAATGGCCATTCAGTTGATTTCCAATCTGTACTTTTAAAAACTTATTCTTTTGTTTTTAGGGAGATGAATGAAGAGGAATGAAGGCATCTTTAGTTTATAATTCCTATCCCAGTTGACTTCGGAAAATACAGTACTGGGTCACAGGCAGAAATCAATATACTTTAAAGGCCTCAAATTACCATTTCTTCAAAACCTATTATTACCTTTCCCTGGGAATATAAAAATGATCTGTTAGCTGGAATCACCCAACCTCTCACCCTAACTCTCTAATTTATCCTTCACTTTTAATATCCAGCAAGGGAAACCCTGTACTGTGTTCCTTTCTTCAAATACCAGTTTCCCACTGATTATACAGTATAATTTTCACTATGCATCTTGCCTTCTGTGACTTTTCCACCCCATATTGCTTTTCTATATTTACCTTTTATTTCAGACCAGTAAGTGCTTTCTCCCTCTCCTTTTCCTGTACACTCCCACTGTGGTCTTTGTGAAAACTGATGGCCGGTTTGATAGCATTCCTGTTAATAGCCTGCCCAGTTTTAGAGCTGATTATATAGTTAGATAACACCAGAACTGCCTGCCACCAAGGACCTTGGGATTCCACATTTTAATCTCAATGAACAAAATAGTTCATGGTACAAAATAGAAATTCAATGTAGAAAGAAGGTGAAAGTATTAATAATGGGTAAAACTAATGACATCAATATGTTCTTGGTATCTATAAAAATCTAGACCTTCTTCTTGTTATAGCAATTTGTTCCATTCGGAAAACATGTAAATCACGGTTTTCATTATACTGATGTCATTCCTTCTGTCCTTGCCCACCCCACACATTCTTCTTTCTTATTGTGGGACTAAAGCCAGAGTTGCATGCCTGATAGACCAGTGATCTACCACTGAGTTGATTTCTCAGCTTCACTGAACACCTAGGTTGAATATTCAATCCCTTGACTCATTCATCCCATATTTCCTAAAGTTTACAGCATGAGAGACAATACAGCCAATGTTGGCTGAGTTAAATTAAATATTAGGCCTCAATATGGCCAGTTAAAATCACACGTTTTGAATTTTTCTCGCAGTAGGCTGATGCACTTAAGTATCAGGCTGTTACCATGGAGAACTTAAGTAGGGAGGTCAGCTGACACTAAAGGCTATTTGAGGGGGGGTCATATGGAAATAAGTCACTTTAGAAGCTTCCTAAAATATATACATATGTGAAACAAATCTACATGGAGTTATTCAATATTGGTATTTTGCATGTACATTATAGTTTCAGATTTTGTGCATTTAATACTTCATTTTCATATGTGTTATGTATGTATTTATTGTTGTTCACCTGTTTGTTTTCTAAAGACTGAGAAAGAACTTTGTGTTTGGTGGGTAGAAGGACCTGGGAGGAGTTAAAAGAGGAGAAACTATGATTAGAATATATTGTACGAAAACATTGTTTTCAATGAACAAGAACATTAATTTATTTTGTTTTAAATGTTTATTTTTTAAAATCATATACACCGTTGTTTATTTACTATGATGATTTTTGATTTGTGTAGAATGTACCTATTCAATACAAGTATAACCGACATATAAATCTTCCCACAGAAATCATTAAAAAATGTGTGGATTTAGAAGGTTATCACACATAATATATAGGCTTTACAAGTCTGCTCATACTTATGGCCGAGGATATTCTAATTTCAAATAGTATTAACATATTTTCATAACATCTTTGAGATCAATTGTTGTTTGTGTGATTTGAGAACTTTTCTCATTAATTGCCATGGGCACGCATGCGTCAAATGCGTCGATATTAAATCTGAGCAAACTTCATCTCTCCTTCTATGAAGTACAGAAGTGTTTCACAGAGGCACACTTTTCTATTTTTCTTACTGTTATTTCAACTACTATTTTTTTTGCAAGGATAAAAGAAACAGACTTTTTATTAAGTATGATGTTTATATAAATTTAGAAGAGAAATCTTTATATAATAGAAACCTAAGCCATAGCTGGTACTATCACTCCACAGTGCCTTCAATTTTTGTAGCATATATGGCATATCCATGCTCTGTGTTTTCTGCATCAGATCTTTGAGCTACTACATGACTCACTGTGAACCATAATTGCTAATGTCATCTTGTAGGCTTACTGCTGAATAAACTCACTTTTTCTAGGTCTTTTTGATCTCTGGGTGGCTGGTTTAACTCAGCTGTTCTGGTTTAAAACTCCCCTCCTAGCTGAGTGCTTCAAACTTGCTTCTGATTCCTTCTTATTCTCTGTCTTCTCCTGTGATCTATCTCTGTAAAACTGTCCTGTAAAACTGCATCTCTCTCCTGTGCTGTTCTTGTCTGACTTCATCATATTTTCTGCCCCTCAATTAGACATCACTCTAAAACATGGCTGCTTCCTTCTACAAACTAATTTACCTTCATCGTTAGGGATTAAAGGTGTGTACTAAGGGCGTGTCTGTATTGAAGCCAGATCATATGTTATCCAGGGCATGTTTGAATTTTGGCTGAATCATATATAAATTTAGATCTAGAAGATCTTTGGATGTGATCTCTTGCCAGCTGAACCATGCTACTGAATTAAAATTCCTCTACACAAGTCACAAAATCTGTTTTGAGCTGGAATTTGCCTTTACGCTCAGCCTACTGAGAATGTCCCCATTGGAAAAGCTAGAAGCAAGAATATAAATATTACTAAAAATTATTGATATATATAATTTCCTCTATCCACTAAGAACTTATGTTATAGTATATATATATGTGTGTGTGTGTGTGTGTGTGTGTATTAACTTCTATGTAGAGAATATATACATATATGCAATAACTTCTATTATAGAGAGAGTTATAATTCAAATTTCCCCATAATTACAGGGTTAAAATCAGTGATTCTCAATATTTCTTATGATGTTACTCTTTAATACAGTTCCTCGTGTTGTGATAATCCCCCATCCATAAAATTATTTTCATTGCTACTTCAAGAAAGTAATTTTGTTATGGTTACAAATCATATAAATACCTGTGTTTTCTGATGGTCTTAGGCAACCCATGTGATAGGGTCATTTGACTCCAACGCGTCGGAGGCACTCGTTTAAATGAGTGAATATGTTGAGAATGACCTTAAGGAATTTCTGGGAAATTGATTCTAAAAATACAAAATAATTTCAATATTTACCTAATTTGTTATAAAGAAAATAAAAAAAATTTAAAATATGTATTTGTATTTACTTTTTTTATTTCAGAGCCTTTTAAACACAGAAAACAAGGTGCTATTTTAAATATTATGACATAGTAATTTATGTACTACAGTTTTCAGTACTGTATAAAAAGAAAGTAAATTATAATTATATTTTCTCCTGATAAATGTGTCTTAATTTTAAACATACACTGAATAAAATATTCATCATACAAAATATACTATGATCATTAAAAACAAACTCTGTGAATTGAATGAGTTGCGAAAGTGGTTCAAATTTTATCTTTCATTTTTCAAAATTAGAACTGAACAAGTGTTTTAATGTGTTCTTCCTTGAAAAGGGGCTTTGGTTTTGCGTAGAAATACATGGCATGGATCCTATTTCTTCGGTGATAGCAAGTATGAAGCCTCTTTTTTCTTTTTTAGCATATGAGATCCTTATCACATTCAGGTTTAAAGTTCATTCAGTAATACAACTAGCTTCTTTCTATCACTTGATGCACAGGACTTCTGGGTTGAGTCATGTTTTGCATTTAATTTTATTCCCAAACAATTTAAGTCATTAAGATATGCATGTGTGTTATTCATAAACAAGACACATAAATCAGCTAATTTTTTTTTGTCAAAATCTACAATGTATTTTAAGCAGCATCAGAAAGTCTTGTTTTTGCTGACTTCATCCTAGGTACCCACAGCTCTTCTGTAAATTGGAATGTTAGAGAGTATAGTATTTCTCTCCTCACTGGAGTACTCCAGGAACACTCTTGATAAGATTGCTAAACAGCTGACCAAACCCTTGCTGCAATACCAGCTCCCACAGTTGAGTGAAGCAGGTAGCTACTTCAGTATCATCACACGCTGGGCTAGAGAGGGCAGGAGCTGCCAGCTGAATACAGAATAAGGGAAGAGGTCTGAGGTGTATGCTGTTTGAACGCCATTCTGATGCAGATGTCCCGGTGCCCACATTTCCTACAGCACTGTTTATGCATCTGACTCATTCCTCTGCATTTATTTCCTTCTATATCCAAAATCTGAAACCTAAGCATGCTCAAAAAGTTGCTTAATAGGCAAGCCAAGATGCAGGTAGCAATGTTTGCTCTATTTTAAGATTAGTGTGTATGAAACTTCCCATTTACAAATGAAGACAGATGTACCAAAGTTTACATCTGAAAAGGATGCTCTAGGGTTTCAATACATCCCATTCATTCTTCAATGAGGTTTAGATTATATGTTTACTCTAAGGCATTTTCCCAGTGTCCGAAACCTAAAATCCCTGCACTGCTTCAAAATCCATCTGTCATTTATTCATAGCTCCTTTATTGATATCATAAGCTTTGCATATCTTATTTCCCTCTCACAGTTAGCAAATGTGAAGATATGATAAATTCTTTATTTACACTTGGAAATTACATCAAGTACATTGAAGAGCAGATGGGAATTATTTGCTGTATAAATGTGAGTAGTTAAGGCAATAGATCTTATCAGAAATTTTAATTTGAAAAAAATGCAATAATTTGAGACAAAAAAAAAAAAAAAAAGGGCAGTGGAGTCTTCCTGGAGTACACAGGATCAAGGAACCTAGAGATGTTCTAGTGATGGGCTTGGTTAACCAGGATACCTTCGATGGTGAAGCCAAACTTACAGCTTACCTCTGGAAAGACTGAAATAATTTCTGCCCACTGAAAGAGTCTGCCATACATATTGATTTGGTAGATATTAACCAGTTAGCATTTAATTAACTGATGATTTATAGCTTAACCTAATTCTTCTTGAACAAGTTGCATATAAAGAGCCTCTTAGCTTCTAAATTTTCTTCAGACCTGAAACGATATTAACAGTTCCCTCATTAATTAATGTGTTAAATTGAATCTTCAACATCGATTCAGGTAATGTTTGCCGAAGAATAATGATTTGTTTATTTATAATTACATTTTAACACTGATGTTTTATTTATTAAAATAATTTCTCTTTTTAAACATCACTCAGAAATTTTATACAATGAAATTGATCCTATTTTGAATGATGTTGTATACAAAAAATACAAAATATGCTGACAAAATCTTTTGCTAATTGGAAATCTCTTTAATGAGTACTGAATAATGAATACTTTCAGATTTTCTTTAGATTATTAACAATAACTTATTTTAACATTAGCCTCCTAGATAGAGAATATACCTGCCCTTAATAATTACTTCAGATTTCAATAGTCTATTGAGTAATATCCCTCAGGGATTTTTAAAAAGCTAAATCTTTCCCAAAGACACAGAATGAGCTTTCAATGAGATTCATAAAACATTATTAATATGTACTACACACTATGATCCAGCCTCTACCAAATTTTATAGTAGATAAAGATCTCTTAAGATCTCCCTTGTGCTTCAAGGTTTATTAGAAATAATCTTAACCTTATGGCAGAAAAGGGTTAGCATATTGTGTGGTGGATGCTGTAGGGTACCATAGTTTAATTTTCATGATGGAGGTCCCAGGATATACTATCTACATGACTTTAGACCAGGTCTCCAGTGTCTTAACTAAATATGTATTCAGTCTAGAGAACACAGAAATATTATATACTAAGACTATTGCAAGTTCTTTCTAAATTCTGGTAGACTAGGCTTTACTGCACTGAGATTTGTGTCTAATTTAAATTTGAATCTCTCTAACTCCTAATCCCTGAGTGGCCTGTTTGAGCCGGAGCCTCCTGTAGAGAAGCATGGAGATCTGAATCTGTTTCATGGGTCCACTGGGAATATAAAATGAAATCAACATGGATGTCTAGTCTTAAGCCTGAGACTCTTAGGCCATCCATTCAGTGTATCACAACTAACATTTTCAAATAGTTAGCAAATAATATGTTTTCATGGGGAGCATTTGTACATACTTCAGTTTGGTTGATTCCTGCTCACTGACTTCCTTACTCTCTTTGTCCCATTTCTCTGTTCTCTGCTGTGCATTTTTATACCCAGTACCCACACCTCCTCCGGTTGGCTTTCTCATGTTCCACCCCCTTTTGTTAAAATCTGTTTTTTTTTTTTTTCTTTTCCAGTCATATGGGCACCTTTCTGGTTTCCTGGGTTTTATCCAAGTTTCTCCCACTTAGATACATACACCTAACAATTAGAAGCTTGGATCCATACTCGAGAACATATGGTATTCATATTTCTGAGCCTGGGTTAATCTTGTTTCTAATAATGTTTTCCAGTTCCATCTATTTTCCTGTAGATTTCATTTTCATTTCCAGCTGAATAAAATGCCATTGCGAACATTTTAGTAGATCTTATTTAAACTTTCTTTTTGACCAGCTTGGAGTTACTACTGTTAATCTCAACTAAGTGAAAATATGAGAATTGAAGAAAAATACGGTCATTTATATTATAACACAGAGAAAGAGCATTGCTGATTATCAACAGTAAAGGATTAGAAGGATAAAAGTTAGCTAATTAGAGTTTGAAAGCTTCAGCTAATATTTATAGTTTATTTTGTCATGTGACACTGATTAAACATGTGAGGATAATTTAAAATAATTTATATAAGCCACTCTTAATAGTAGACATTCAATATCTCTTCTTTGATAGGTTCATCCCAAAATTTAAATGGGTATCCATTAGTGAATCCAACAATGGATTACCTCAACACCCAGGGTCACACATATGATCCTGGGTGTCACAAAGTAAAAAAAAAAAAAACAAAAAAACAAAAACAAAAGACATAAGCATTGAAAAACGACCTGCAGAAAGCAATCAAGCTATTAGGGATAGAGGAGATAAGAAAAGGTTGAGAGAGAAGTATCAGAATATATTTCATGCATGTATGAAATTGTCAAAGAACACATAACAGAAGAGTTATTTAAAACACACAAGAGTCAGGTTCCCTAGGGAAAATAGATTATTCCAATGTAAGGATATAGATTGATTTCTGATGGTCAGCTACCTAGTAAGGAACTTGGCTCAATCTAGGTGTGCCACCTGTTTATGGAAAACTGAGACTGAGGTAGCACTGAGAACCAACAAGACTCCATCAACTGGAAACATGGGTCTCCCAAACAATCACTAAGAAGATTGTGACATATCTACCAGGACTGCTAATCAGAAACCTGTAAATCACTCTTTAAAAAATAGAAACCCCTCCTGAACGACACTCCCATTCAGTCTCTACCACAGAATTCCAAGAATCTCAGGGTGTCCTCATCTCCAGTCCTCTTCAGAACCTTCAACAAGGTCATTTATCTCCAATGTATTCTTTGTTTTTCTTCTCTACATTGTTGTAGTTAGTAAACTACAAAGTATATGTATTTTATTTCTTTGTCTAAAATTCTGTTCTAGTACAATGAAAAATAAAAGCCCAACCAACCAACCAAACACACAACAACAACAACAAAAACAAAACCCTAACCACACCAAAGAAACAAATAAAAAACAGCATCCTACTTCTGACTGTTGGAGTAGGAATTTTGATGTCATAGGGTAAGATACTATCTTAACCAAAACTTCATGTTGATCAAGTAAAAGTGAAAAATCTCATAAGATGACTGCATTTTAAAAGAGGGTTTTTAACAAAGCATAAGGTGATATGAGATCTTACAGGCAGGTTGCATATAGTAAGATTGATGTCATTATAAGCAGATGAGATTAGGACCTAGACAAAATAATGAAAAGGAACAATGGAGGCCCCAAAAGGAACCTTTTGGAAGTTAATGGTTGAGACTCAAAAGACTACCAGCCTCTAGAGGTTTTCATGTCTAACCGTACTGCTTATAATGTCAGTCTGTGGTGTGTAGTAATGATTACCCTAAGCACACTAACATAATTGTGATGAAAGAGAATTTGAGTTTCATTCCACATCTGCAACTGTGTCAAAGTATTATGATGCATTATGTATTTTTACAGAGAGGATTAGAATATTAATATAGAACTTATAGAAGTATTGTAATTAGTATAGAGTAATGAAAAGGTCTATTTCATCTATTAATGAAGGAAATGTAAAACCAGTTAACATTGACTTTACCACCAATTAAATATATTTTTCTCCTTTTAATTATTTCTGATAATACCCATTGCAATTAATTAAGGTCAAATCAATCACTGATGGCAGGTAAATTTGCTATCCTTGGGAAATGATTAAGAGAATAAGAAGAAGAGTTAACATGAAAGTGAAATATACTGTGTCTCCACAAATTCAGGCTTCAAATGGTCTATGAAAATCATCTAAAAATTAGAGTTTGATATAGAGAATATAATGGCGAAGTACATACTCAGAATAGAATAGTATACAACTCTAAGGAAGAATGAAGTCATGAAGTTTGCAGCCAAATAGATGAGTTAAAAATACTACACTGGATGAAGTATCTCAAATCCTAGAAGATTAACCTAGATATTCTCTCTTATTTGTGGAGCCGACCTCCAAATCTTCAGATGGGAATACAGAGACTGGAGTAATCACAGAATCCAGGGAAGTAGAGAAGGATTGTAGGGTGTGTGTGAGAGAGGTGAGAATGTGGAATAGAGAGGAAAATAGCATTTTGTGGGTGCTATGAGGGTGAAGACGAGAAAAGAAGGAGGCATATTTGTGGAGAGAGGCAGCCAGGAGAGGAGGGAGGAAGGAGGAGTAAATAACATTAAGAATATTTGAAAAAACCCTCCAGGAATATTACTACTTGATATTTACCTAAAAGAAAGATGTGTATATGTACGCACACACACATATGAAATTATAATAGGGCCTGATAATGCTTCCTCCATAGGGCATATTCTAGTCAACAAAAGCCAACTTTCAGGCATGGAAAATCTTTTTTTCAAGCTGTTGATCAGTTGAATCCAAGAAACATAAATTGTTGCAGTTGTCCTTGGTTACCTCCTAGAATTTGAAGGTAAATCCCTCCTGCTAAAGACAACACACACTTCCATCAAGCACTTGAAGAAGCTGAGCTTGAACTAACTTAGGTACCTCCTTCCTGAGGACTTGTTCTTACCATGTTGGAAAATGTTATTTAAGTTTCCTAGAAAGGAAAAATAAACCAAAAAACCAATTGATAGTCTTTCCAAGCTTTGATTTCTATTAACTACAACAAGGATCAGCATAGAAAGATAACCCTAAAGGTCGAATAGAGACATTTATATCTTGGTAATGACCAACAGCTGTTTAAATTGACTTAATGCCCATCCAATAGGAGGAAATGTATTCCTACTTCTGTAAACCTAGCCAATTACCCAAGACTGTGAAAAATAGGAAACCCAAAGGAGAACCTACAACTGCCACTTTCCTAAACTAGCCACAATCGTTCAGACTGGGGAGAGCAACTGTTCATTATGTACATATATTGGCTACTTCTATGTCAACTTGACACAAACTAGAGTCATCAGAATAGAGTATGCTGCAATTGACAAAATGTGTCTAAAATATCTGTTTGTAAGTTAGGTTGTAGGGATATTTTGAAATTAATAATTGATGGGAAAGGACCTAGCCTAGTCTGAGTACATAATCAAGAGATAGTTGTCCTGGGTTCAGCAAGAAAGCAAGCTGCACAAGCCATGGGGAGCAAGCTAGGAAGCAGTACTCTGCTGTGGCTTCTGTATCAGCTCCTGCTTCCAGGTTCCTACCCTGCTTGTGTTCCTGTCTTGACTTCCTACTCAGCTGAATGAACCTTTTTCTCCCCAAGTTGCTTTGTTCATGGTGTTTCACCACAACAAACCCAAACCACAGTTGGTACATCTACAATGTAAATCCTATACCAAAGGTTCAGGGAAATTTGAGGATAAGGAGACAGAAAGATTTTAGGAGCCAGAAGACCAGGATGTCTGCTGTGAGACAGTGAATTCTATATGACAAGGTAGCTACATTAATTATATCTCAACAATATGGTGGTCTAAACAGGGTCTGAATAATGACAATGTCAGTTGACTTGCCAACATGGATGGAGAAATCTCATTAAGACCTAGATGAAAAGCTGTAGGCAATTAATGATTGCTTAGAGAGGGAAAATCATCTCCCCCGGGGATAATCTCCAGAACTGGTTATCTAATACCAAGTGATCAACTATAAAAATGTATGCCCTCAGATAATATATGTATATATGTATATGCATATATGTGTATATATAATGTATATAAAATATATTATATTGTAATATGTAATATAATGTATATATACATAAATAATATACATACATATAAAACAATAACAATTAAAGAAAAACAAAAGATAGTCCAAAGAATTGATTGAATTTGTTTGTAAGGCCATGGAGGTTCTACAGCAGGGGCAACAAGAAAGTCATAATAAAGACTATGATGTGAATGTAATCTATATGGATATAACAGTATATAATCTACCTAGCATACATGGCAATATGAAGAGCAACAGTGATTCAGCTTCTATATATGCCATCTTTACATTTGACACATATATTTTTAGAATTAAATTTCTCTTCTGAAATTTAATTTTTTTATTTTTTGAAATATTAGTATCCTGTAGTAAATATTCACCTTTCGGAAATGAATTATTTAGTAATAACTGTAAAACTTGTGTATAGCAGTGTGTGTGTGTGTGTGTGTGTGTGTGTGTGTAATAACCTTTTCATATAGAACTATAATAGCATGTTACACTTAATTTCACTTCATCATGCCAATTTTACTATCAAATAAGTATTTGTTCTTCTTTGTTTACTTTCCTTGGAGACTGGAAAATATAACCCATCAACAGAGACACAACTGAGAAGCACTAGAACACTCAGGTTCAGCCGCAGTCCATAGACAAACATCTGTTTCTCTTCAGTTCTGTGAGAAAATTCTGAGTGCCTGATACTTAGTTCTTGCAAAGTCCCCAGTGACACACAGTCTTTACTCTTCACACTACTACCACCCAGGTCACAGGTCACAGTACTGTCTCTTCCTATTTCTCGCCTTTAGCTCACACTTGATTTTGCTTCCTGAAATTTCCTCTCGAGTACTCAAATCCTTGTGTCAGGTTCTACTTTCGTCAAGACAAAAAGATATGCCTGAACATCACGTCCATCTTGAATCACATGTGGGCACCTTGCCCATGTATTTCTCATCTCGACACCTTCCTTTATTGCTATCATGGGCAGTTTTTGCACAGCTTAGTTTTGCTGTTCAGAGAATGTCTGATTTTTGCATCTGATTCACTCTCTCTTCAGGACGTCATCTGTGCCTGCCCTTCTCTGATCTATATATTGTAGCTGGGGCCAGCCCTGAGATCTCTGTCATGTGACTGGTCTGTTCATTGCCTTAGCTTGACCCTATGTTAGCCAATTCATTGCACCTGTTGTCGGCAAGACAAAGTTTATTCATTTCTCCATCTTTTCGGTGATCTTTATTATTTATTTATCTGAGAAAATATGGCTGAATCTTAAAGAGATTCTTCTAAATTCTCTATGCATTAGCTGAATATGTTGTAATTTAATTTACCTGAGAAAACATTTTGTATAAATTTAAAAGGTGCATACTGAAATCACTTTATTTTGAAGGATAGCTGGGAAATATTTTTTCTATGTATTTAGGGGGTTTATCTTCCTGCTTAGAGATCTGGGAAGAAGAGAAAGGATTCAGAAGGTAGATTTAGAACATTTCTTCTTCCCAGACTCCTGAGTGAGTGTCTTGCTTTTTAAAACCAACATGTTTCATCCAGTTTTTCTGTAGGCATGTAAGTGTGTTTTTCTGCTTGGAATCCACAGCACTGGCTTTTATGATTCATAGGCACTAACAGAGGTCACTGCTCACTCATGGACGTGTTGGCAGGAGGAGGGAAGCTGTAGGATAGTTTAGTAGTTGCTTCAATCATTCTACTTTGACTCTTGCTAATGATAGACTATCTTAAGAAGAAACAGTTTGTCTATCCAGATCATGAGACCTGTTATAAAAGACAACCCCCCCATTTCTCCACAATACTGTACTGACAAGCCCTGCATAGACAAGAATATATTAAAAACTGTGGCATTGCTTTGGGGCATACTTACTCTTCTAATCATAGTAATTTCAGTAATGATAATAGAGAGGGGCAGATATTAATCAAGTAGGTAGCCTCTCTAGATGTCTAGAAGTTTCTCCACGACACTCAAGGATTCAGTAATTATCTGAATTATATATTTCAAAACTCAATGGATTTTACCTTTAAAAAAATTCAACATTAAAAATTTAGACTAATTTAAAAATTCTCTTTTCCATGACTTTATTATGTCCCATGTAATTTAAGTCACCCCTTTATCTATCATTACTGTTTTAAAGATGGTTTCAAATGAAAGTTAACTTAGGTAACTTTCACAAAGATTTAACAACAACAACAACAACAACAACACAACAATAGTTAAAATTACTCTTATCACTTTTGAGAAAATGACATGTTAGTTATGTACTGATCTTTTGCCAGAGTAAATGCTAACAACTTACTTATATACACAGAGAGCTTCCCTTTGTAGCTTTTGAAAGTGATCAAACAGTATGATCTTCTGAACTTCCAGCAGGGAAATGCCAGTGTGAATGTAAATCACTTGCTACAGCTTCTTACTACATAATGAGGATTTTTCAGACGAACAAAAACACTTTAGGTTCATGAGATATCTACTCAATAGTTGATAGGAGTCTAATCAATGGGATTTTGCTGAATGTACAACCTGAAATTTGTTGTGCATTTGTAGGCATCTTATGTAATACTGTCATGAAGGATCACTTCATGTTATTATGTTTGCATAGCATTTCAGAATTGCTGTAGGCTAAATAACATGGATTCACTGGAACGAGGATGTATGACACCATTGTCCTCACACCATGAACTTTTATTTTTCACATTGTGACAAAATTGCACATGTTTTGTTGATTTTCTGCCCCTGATTCAGTTGAACGAGCCCTGATTCAAATCACGTATTTCCGTTTTACATTCTTTATCTCCCTTCCCTTTTACTGAAGCAGGGTTTTGTAATGTAGCTCAGGCTTAGGTCTCACAGTCTCCCCCATCAGCCTTCCAGTCGTGAGGATCACAGATTTGCTTTACCGTAGGTAACTCCTCTACCTCTTACAGGATGGTTGTCTGTGTCTAAATTACCACAAAAATCTCTCATGTAATTAGGAAGATGAAACAATGTCACTCAACAATCTTATTTTTTTATGACCTGATGGATCCTGAATAGCACAATTTCACTGATGCTACTGTCAATGGAATAGTCAGAAACTGGCAAATTGTAGTTTGCTTACATTTCAATAATAGGTTTATGTGTGGTCTAATCAATATATCTTCTCTAAGAAGGCATTCTAGATGAAATATTTATTTAGAGTATTTTGTGTGATTAATTTTATTTGATAATTTCAACAATATATTCTGAGTACTCCTACTACCTCTTTTACCTCCTTTTTATTCTTATCAGCAATACTCCTTACTGCCTACCAGTTCCTTTCCAAGACTGGTAACTTTTGATTCTGGAGAGTGAGAATTATTTCCTTTATCCAGAGACAACTGTGTGACCATTGGGCTGGACCTATCCACTGGAGTCTGGTAGGGTTATCAATGGGTACACACTTGAAGGCCATGCTTTCCCATCTCCATGAATCTATCAGCAGCAAATAGTTCAGCAATGAGAGGCAGTGCCACCTGAGTGCCTTCTCTATCCATGCCTCCCTGTTGACACCATTACATTTGTGCATACACAGTAAAGAAATTTGTAACTACTATAAATCCATGAATTCAGTCCCTGTGTCTTTGCCAGGAGATGGCATTTCACAGTCCTTCTCCCTATATTCCCGCTTTCATTGTCTCCAATGTAACCACTACAAATTTGATGGAAAGGTAATCTGCAACACTATTTGATCTATTGATTACTTGGAAAGCAATAACTTCTTAATTCACTGTAACATCCTGAAAGTGGATATTTTGCTGAGTTTTTATTGAAGCATATGGAGAAATTAAACTTTCTATTTTTTTGGGCTTGAGTAAAATCAGTCTACATCAAGTTATGAACTTAAATTTTAATACTAAAATGTATTGTTTCTAAATTTTTCACTGTAGTTTTTTTCACATAATAACTAGTTTCTATATAAGGAATATATACTGGCTATATTTACCAAGACATAATGTAAGTACTGTTAGCTAGCTGTATAGCTTCAAACTCACTATATACATGTGTGTGTTTGCACATGCATGAGAGTGTGTGTGCATGTGTGCATGTGTGCACAATATGTACATGTATACACATGCATGCGTGCGTGTATGCATGTGTGTCAACAAAATGGAAATTTAGGAATTGATAAAGTTACGACTGTTTTCAGCTGTAAATGATGATTGGGAAACATGAAAAAATTCATTAAAGTTACTTGAAATACTGTGGATAAGAAATTCAGTAGATATATATGCATACTTATTACATATAATATATGCATACATGTGTATGCATGTATGCTTATTACATATAATTATACAAGCGAACAGACATGAAATAAAGGAAATACCTAAGAACATCCTATGATTAAAGTGTGTGATGACAGGGATGTTAATAGCACCAGGTAGGTAGCCAGAGAATCTGTTTTCCATGATGCATAAGGGAAAGACTTACGATTACAAAAAAGACAAAAGTGTTTCTTTAGATGAAAAAACGCAACACAAAAGGTTACTAAGTAAGACTATATCAAGAAGAAGGCAAAGGGGGAAATATAGTTGACTGTGGAAAAATCATAAATATGTAAAACTAGGAATCTGGAAAAACATCAAAAATATAATACGTAATGGACATTATGATGAAAGCCATCTGAGCTCCTTGTGCTTCTCAGAGGGAGGTTTAAATGTTGCCAAACTGTGTATAGGTAAGGGTAGCACAGCCCACTTTGGTAGACTGCATACTCTTCAAGTAATTTTATTTAATAAGTCTTTCAACCAGTGTATTTGTGATCATGTTAATAATACAGAATTTGGATAACTGGCTATGTAATGAAATGGACATTTGCAATCATTGGGTTAATCATTTAAAACATTTATCAATTGTAAAGCAATAAAATATAAGATATATATGCCTAAGACATATAGACATAAATAAATAAAACATTATTAAAGGTAATTAAAAATGCACTAAGTACATAGACTATGTATTAGGCCAGTGGACTCAAAATCATGCAGATACGAATTCTTTTCTAGATAAAATTAAATTTATTTTATGTACAAGGAAGCAAAACTACAGGTTGCTAAGGAGAGAAGAATTAGCCAAGTTCCCTTGTACAATCATACATTAGTTCTAAACCTCAAAATCAAATTGATGTCCTATTGACCCCCA
Source organism: Uromys caudimaculatus (assembly GCA_028551405.1). Lineage (NCBI taxonomy): Eukaryota > Metazoa > Chordata > Mammalia > Rodentia > Muridae > Uromys > Uromys caudimaculatus. The sequence continues at coordinate 10,924,737 of CM052709.1, forward strand.
AAAGCTAGGACAGAGACTGGAGAGCTGGGAAACTGATCTATCCATAGCAGAAGCCCTGGCTTAGAACAGAATGAGCTTTCACATTTGTGAAGGAGTGAGATCGTTCAGGATGTTTCACTGATGTAGTAAATAAATGTTAGGGTGGGACAGATGAAGCCCAACCATGTAAGCACACCATGGAAAACTAATATTGAAGGAAAACATGACATTTAGAATACCTTAAATGTTTTAAAATTTCATCATGGGAAATTATTTACATAAAATTATGTTGTATAAAAATTCCTGAAAAACTTAACCTCGAAAATATACTTTATACTTACCCAATATCACAATGGAGAGTGAAAAAACAAACTCATAAGCCAGTAGTAGTATTTGAGAACAAAAAATAAATTGAAATTTTGTATCTAGAACTCTGGAATTCATAGGGGAATATCGTACACATAATACAAAAGGCAGGGAATCACTGAGAAAAACAAGTAAAAATTAAGCAAGCATTTATAGTAACAGTCAGGTAATGAATACATAAAAATTCTCAAATATTAATAATAAAATGCAAATAATTACTATAATACAATTGATACTTATTTGCTTAGACAGAAGAATGTGGACAAAGATTATAGTAATATAGCTAGTAATAGAGTATACTTGCTTTAAAAATGTAAGAAATCTGAACTCTCATTCCTTATGACAGAGCATGTCCATGGTACTATTATTAACAGAAGTGTGTAGATGTGTTTGTGTGGTGTTTGTGTGAGAGGTCGGGAGAGAGTCAGAGACAGAGAGACTGAGAGGCAGAGAGACACAGAGAGATGAAGAATGGGAGACTGTTCGAATGTTTGTACATGAGGGTATATTTTTAAAAATCTGTTGCACACATCAATGAAAATAAACAAGCTGTGCTACATGCATTGATGTGATCAGACCTTAAATGATAAATCTGTTTTGTTTCCTCTGAGGCTCAGAAAGAACCACAAGAGGGCTAAAAGCATGTGGGAACCAGTGGATGGAGCTGTGCTGTAACAGACACCTGCGCATGACATGGCTCCGTGCTCAAGAACTCAAGTCTGTGTGATGTTGGGCCCATCAACACTACATCATGAGGAGCTCCTGAGGCTCCACCCCTCTCTGAAGGATGACTGGCATATAATTTTAGGGAGGAGATGTCACACTGACAAGTAGTCCAAGTTCCACTGCAGAAAGACCATAACATTAGCAGGAGAGGAACTGGGGTGAGAGAGAAGCAGGGTGTTTAAGAACTGAACTCCATTATATACAAGAATGAAGAAACAAAGAATAAGGCAAAGAACATGCATAGATTGAATTGTCATTCATGGAATTTAAGAAGGGACACACTGGAGGAGAGTTGCTTAGGTAGCATATATGTGGATGCTGTCAAGTGCACTGTGAGAAGCATGTGGTGAGGATTCAGTGCTCGGTGTTACAGCTCAGGCTGCGGAGGCATGTTTGCAAAGGCCAAGTAAGGCTTTCAGGATTACAATGTGCTCTTAATGGGAGTTCATCAGTATTCAGTTTATGAACCTTTTAATCTTTAATCTTTATATTTTAATGATAACTATATTTTGTTTGTAAGTTTTTCACAGTAATGGAGAATAATGGCAACAATAATGTACAAATGGGGATTTTGCATTTTTAATTTTTGGAAAATTGTCTTTGGATATATAATGTAAATGCCATTAGTATAAATTTTCTTTTCACAAAAGAACTGTTAGGTAGTGTTCAGTATACATGCTTAAAAATTAACTTTTATGGTAATGAATATTGAGAGTTAAGTTTTTGACAGGATCTAATATTTACCATCTTCTGCCAAGTAAATTATATAAGAATTTATCCTGATTAAAGAAATTAGCTTGCAAACAGTATACAATTTTAGTGGCTAATTGTAGGTCAGGATCTAATTAATTTTATTTAGATCTCTCTCAAATGGATATACTTTTTATTCAAATACCAATCTAACCAATTGGCATTAGTGAATATTTTCTTTATGCTTTTTTGCTCCTTGTCTCTATACATATGTTGCGTGTGGTAGAGAAATCTGGGTGTTACACTATTACAGAGCTCCACATGAGAGAGAAGAGCAATATCTGAGATCTTAGTAATAGGATTGAAAGAAGTCTGAGCACCCTCACCTATCATTCCTACACATTTTGGGCTTGGTCTGTCTGTCTGTGCACCTCAAAGTCTATCGGATCCACCTTTGCATCAATGCTGGGGTCCTGGAGAAAGTGATGCTATGATTTCAAAGTCCCTGGGATATCTTAAGTCCTTCTGATTAGGAGAAGGGAATAGGTTTTGTTTCAATAGTCTGGCTAGATTGATAAAAGTCATTGATTTATTAATTTTTCTTCATCACTTGTCTTTAAAACTATACAAAATAATTAAGAAAAGCTGTACACATTGTTGCCCAGAGGACACATTTTAGTGGAATACACAGAACATATATATATAACTCACTGCATTAAACGCCATTTGAGTTAAGCATGGTCCTTTCAGGAAGGACTAGCAAAGGGATAGAGATAACAATTCTTACGTGAGGTCAAAAGGGTAGATTCCACTACTTGTTAGTGTGTGTGTGTGTGTGTGTGTGTGTGTGTGTGTGTGTGTGTGTGTGTGTGTAGGCTAAAACCAAAATCAGGGAGATGTGAACAATCCAATAATATAATGCAGTAAACAAACTGACTAAGTAGGTTTTTCATTTTAGAGTTAAGCTCTGGTGACAGATGGGTGGAGCAGGGAGTGAGTTCTCCATCAAAAGCCAACACCAAAGGATCCAAATAAACCTGTGTCACAGGGACATTATGGAGGGCATTAAATGCTGCCTTTTGGTCTGATTCACCCAGAATTCACGTCTGCTGAACATGCTGTTGCTTCTAAATTGTACATAATTTCAAGAGCTATTCAGTCTTTGCTCTGAGATTTCAGTCAAAATTAAGTATCCATAAGTATTTCCTTCATAGATGAGAGCATCCTTGAGGACATGTTCCATATTCCTACCAAGTACTGAATTTATTCTTCCATTATTTGTAGCATGCCTGTAACATGTCATTAAAATCAGCCATCGAACAGTCAGCAAACACAAAGGAGAATTTTTACCTTTTCTTGATAACTTGATAATAGTTTAATTTTCAATTTCTGTAATAGTTGATTTTATATGACTTTTAAATATATAATCATTTTAGATTTTAAGTCTCCAATATTAAGAGTAATGTTTTCTTATTTATTATTATTAATAAATAATTGATACATTAATGGTTTATTAGTTCAATTATTTATTAACTGTTAATTAATTAGATCTTGATATTTTAAATTTTATTTGGTATATATTTTTGATATTTCCCTGATGGTCTTCTATAGAGCCAGAACAATCAGGTTCTGATTTTAAAGAAATGCCTGAGGGGGGCTATCATTTCTACATCTGGGATGTGGAGTGTACTGACTGTCAACAAGTGACAGTTGATGAATGGCGCATGTGAAAGACCTGGTTGAGCAGTGGCTGCCATTCCTCACTGGGGCCTCTGAACCATTCCCTTGAAACTCACTTGTTGCATCTCTGCCTTAGTGCCAAATCTAAGGTGCTCAATTTTATAGCGAGATCAATTTCCACAGTGTTTTCAGTGCTGGATACATTTTTTAAAAGGATGCATTAAGTTTTGCGTCTGTCTAAAGAATGGTGGCTAACAGGTTGGGTTGGGAGAAGACAAGCGGTACACTTGTGTGAATATTTATCTGGCAGTGCCTTACTATTCTAGATTATTACAGATGGCAGAGGCAGAGCACTCCAGTGATGTGACATGGGAGAATTTATCATCAGAAGGAGGTGGTTTCTTTGACTGCCGGCATTACTGTCCCTACATTCTGGTAAAAATTATGAGCATCCAAGTTCATTTATCATTTAACACCACTCACCTATATTCTACCTTCAGAAGCTCTGCTGACCATCGATCATTCTTCCCCCTTTACTGTAAGTCTGCTACTGTCGTTGACAATTAAGCATGAGCTCTTTGTCACATGCACATGTAAAGGAAAGGGTGAAAACCACATGTAAGACAATAAGCCCGTGTAGACTATTCTCTCCGAAAATTGATGAGTCTGAAAACTGTTATGTCCTGTCTATTATTTTCATACAGTCTGTATTGGAAATGATTGACCTTAGATAATTCACTGAAATTAATGGAGACTAATGACTGATTACTTGGCTTAAACCTCAGCTCTGGGGCTGGTTCCTTGGACAATGCTGCTGATTACTAAGGTTCTCCCTGCACAAACGCTTCCATATCTAAGACTTAAAGGAATAACTAAAGACTTCACATGAGCAGCACTCAGACAAGCACCTGCTCTGAATTTAGTGCCACCATGTTACAGCCTGGAATCCATCAGCTCTGCCCCTGCATTCTGACACAAATTCTGGCTCTGATGCTTATGGATTAGGTACTTTTATTTTTGTCATAAGGTTAAATCTTTTATGCTCCTAATTGTTCCATTTTAGAATGGTAATACCATCAATAAAACAAGGTTGTTATGAAACTAAATGCTGAAGATACAAACTTTGTATACCACATAGATCTCAGTATGAAGTTAGATTAGTTTCCTTTGATATAGAAATACCATTAAGAGTCTTGTTTTGTTTGCTATTTCAGTGTAGTAACTACAATCTACTCCTTAGCTGCTTTTGCCTCCCAATTTCCTATAATTTCACTGAATCATTAGTTAGCACTGGTCCTAACCACTGCAGATGTTTAGGTAAATATAGTTTCTAATTGGTGTCATAACAACTTTTCCCACAGTCAATAAATATCAGATACTATCATAGAAGTTGAGGTTTGGCTCTCACATCTTCTATTCAGCTGAGACGACCCATGAGATTTGCTTTTAGTTTAGCAGTCGTATCAGCTGCCCTGGCTTTTGCCTGTTGCACGTTCATACTGAATAACGTGTTAGCTCCATAGACAGACCTATCCGCCTGTTTCTAGACATGCATCTGGCATATTTGTAAAAAAGTGTAGTCCTAAATCTCCTCAATGGTGGAAAAAGAGTTCTGTTGTGAGATTATGTATAAAAAATTTTAATGTACAATAGAGAGGTAAGGACAACTGTCGTTTTTTCATCCCTCATTGACTCTGCCTTTGGAAAATATATTATATAAACTATGTGTTTAGTAAATGATAAACTGAATTTCACTGCAGGAGTCTGTATTCAAATATATAAAGAATGGTAAAATTTCTGCTTACAGTACAGACTTGGAGTTTACCCTCTTTTGTGTGCATCTACTTTACTTCTACTTTTTGGTCAAAATCCTCTGAAAGAAAACTCTTAGCATAAGGCATTTACCACAGTCATTATACTTTTATGTTTATTACTTTAAATTATGTTCATACAAAAATAGGATTCTAAATTCATCATTTAGGCAATGCAAAGTTTTTTTTTAGTAAAAAGAGGTGACACAATCAATTGAGTATTTTAGGAAAACCAACCTAAATTTAATATTTGAGGGGAAAAATCAATGTGAAAACTATATGACACCTTGTAGATTTTTATTGTCATAAAAGGAAGCAAATCAAGAGATAACCAGGTAGGCTGCCTACACACCTTCTGCACTCTCTGTTCCTGTAGACCCAATCTCCCAGTCTTATGCCTAGGTACAGGGAACACCAGCTCCAGTGCTCCTGACCCCTGCACACATTGCCGAGAAATCACACAACCCTTTACTTCTTAACCCCCTTTGCCCAACTTTTTTCTTTGTCCCAGACCCAACTCCAGCAAGCACCCCCTGCTAACCCAAGGGCCTTTACTCCCAGTGAAATAAGTAGACTAAAGTTAGACCCAAATCTCTCCTACTGCTCCTGAGAACCAATCCTCCAAGTCTCATCTACCGCTCTGTAGCTGTATATCTGCTGTGGTTTCCCCATCCTGTCTGACTCCATCCTCCAAAGGATCACAAAAACCTTCTCCAACCTCCTTTCCCTCATCTCATCTCAGTATCCAGCTTCCAGCATGAGCAGGCATTCCCTGTGAACACATCAGTTGAGCAGGCTAAGAAAGCAGGCAACACAGAATGAATGTAAAAACAGAATCCATCTTTTGGCCACATCGAAGAAACACACCTCAGCATCAAGGATATACATGTCCTCAGAGTCAAGTGTTAGAAAGATATTCTAAGCAAATGGACATAAGAAATAAGCCACTCTACCATTTAATATCTCACAAAATAGAAATTAAACCAAAAATAATCAAAAGAGGTAGGAAAGGACACTATATACTTACCAAAAGAAAAATCCACCAAAGTAGTATTTCAATTCTTAAGGTTTATGCCTGAAACATAATGGTATTAAAGTTTGCAAAACACACAAACAAAACACAGCAGCTTAAATCATATATTGACTCTCATACATGTACATTCACTATGGAAATCAATACAGCAGTTCCACAGAAAGTTGGGAGTCAATGTACCTCAAAATCCAGCAATGGTGTTCTTGAGAATGTAACCAAAGATTGCTCCTACCTATCACAAGGACTCTTGCTCAACCATGTTCACCGTGGCTTTATTCATAATACCCAGAAACTGAAAACAAAGTACATGTATCTCAAAAGAAGACTGGATAAAGAAAATGCTGTACATTTATACAGTAGAGCATTACTGGGCTGTTAAAAAAGGGAGGAGACATCATGAAACTTTCAGACAAATGAATACAACTAAAAAAATAAAAAAAAAATCCTGAGTGATGTAATTCAGGTCTAAAATAATAAATATGGTATGTATTCACTTAAAAATGGATATTAGCCATTGAGTAAATGATAACCAAACTATAACTCATAGACCCAGAGAGGTTATGGTAAAGAGAAAGGGTCTAAGGAGAACTGATGGCTCTCTGGGGGTGGTGGAAATAGATGAGCTTTTACATTCATACTGGGTACAGTTGGGGATGGGAGTGGGGAGAATCCGGTGAGGGGGTAGATGGGGTGAACAGTAAGAGTGTTGGGAGAGACAGCTAGAATAGGGTGGCATTTGAGGAATGCTGTGGAAACCTAGTGCTGAGGAAACTTTCTGGAATCTATAAAGGTGATTCTAATGAGGGCTTCTAGTTATGAGGGATAAGGAGTCTCAACTAGTCATTTCTGGTTAGCTAGGAGAGTCTTCTAGTGGTGGGACTAGGTTGCATTCAACTAAGTTGTTGGCCAAGGGAATTCCTTGAAAATCTCCAAACAATCAATCCTGGTGCAAAGACAAACATGGCTCTCTGCAAACTGACAGTGAGGTTCCTTTGCCAAGGACAACACTCACACAACTCACTGATTATGTAGATGTTGATATCCTACTTACATGGAGCCCTGTGCTTATGTCCTCTTTGGTGCAAGAAGGTATTGTGCAGGCTACCAAAAGAGAAATGTGGATGCCAAAACTTCTACAAAACTTTTGACTTATAATCTGTCTTTCCTATACCATACGCTAAGGCAAAAAACTTGTTGGCACAAAACTTGTGGGAATAACCAACCTAAGTTCTACTTAAAGAGAACCCAAACCTGTCATTGCTTGAACAACTAAGAACCAGAGGCTAAATAGCTCAGAGACACAGGGTAAAACTAAATACTACTGGTCAAAAAACATCAATAAAATGAATCCTAATGATATTCTTCTAGACTCATAGATAAGAACATTATCCAGTTATCCTCAAAGAGGCTTCATCTGGCAGCAGAGGGGAACAGATGCAGAGAAAAGAAAAAAAAATAGAATTTAAAAAAGAAAAGAGAGGAAAGAAAAAGAAAGCAAGAATAAATTGTAAGCTGGGAGATGTTTGATGAGAGCTGTTTAGATACATGGTTGTAGGGAAACGGGGACTCTGTAAGCAGAAGGGTCCCAAGTAATTGCAGTATTTCAAATACAGGTCAGTAGAGTCAGGAACATTTTAAACAGTTTTGGAGATAAAAGATAAAATTGTGTTTTGACAGCCTGTTGGAAGCCTAGGATTGAAAACAAAAGAGAGAGATACAGCTCAGTGACACTTATTATTTTTAAAATGAATTTCAATGGAGGTAGTATTTCAGAAAGGGAAAGATATAGTGATTTATTTTAGAATGATACTTGCTGGATAAAAGTTTATGAAAACTATCAGATGCTGTCATTTAAGTCTGAAGAATATATTCTTAATGCAAAAGAATGTAATAAGGAAGATCCAGAGGTGAGGAAAAATACTTTCTGTAATCATACTTGGAGTGCTAGATGTGTGACTCTGGTCTATTGCAGATAGGATGCTGAAAGTTTTTTCTTGTCCATTTGTAATGCAAGCAGAATAGATTCCTTTGGTAAATAACAGAAATGAAACACAGCGTCTTTTCCTTTTTAAAATAGAAAGGGCTACATGTTTCTTGTTATCAAAAAAGTCACCAGAAAGCTGGTTCAAAACATGTATTTTTTTTCTCTTTGTTGGCTTGTTCCTTCTTTACACGGCATTATGCTCAGGCCTACTGCACTTCCTTTGTATGGTTACAGACTTAGAAAAAGTTAGTGCTACACTGTATGAGGAGATTACATTCTTTTAAAGTTATTATGTGTTTATGTGTGATGTTTATTTATGCATATGTACATCCACATGAGTCCCCACAGAGGCCAGAGGAGGGCATCGGATTCTCTACATCTAGAGTTTCAAGTGGTTGTGCGCTGCCCTGTGTGGGTGCTGAGAACTGAAAATCTTTTCCTCTGCAAAAGCATTATGAGTTCATAATCTGTCCAGCCTGGACAAGGATATCCTCTGATGATTTCGATAAATCTTTCCTTCAGGAAGAAGCTACTCTGATAAACAAAGAAGATAAATAGTGTCTCTTTAAGGGTATAAATGGCTAGAAAGAAATAGAAAAAGTGTGTGTGCTTGTGTGCGTGTGTGTCTGGTGTGTGTGTGTGTGTGTGTGTGTTTGTGTGTATGTCTGTGTGTGTATGTATGCGTGTTTTTACATGCTCCTGCATTCATGTGCCCAGATATGATGTGCTAGAAAGCCATCAGAATTTGAAGGGGAACATGTGCAAACAAGGTAATTTTGCCTACATCACAAATATATCTGTTTGCAGGGAGGGCTCAAACAGTCCCATACGTTATGCTCCTAGTGAGCAGTCTCTAATTTTTAGACAGGCTTGGAATATAGCTCTTGAAGGGGTGGTTATGAGTCACATAATGACTTGGAGATCATTTTGATAACTTTTTCTAAAATACTACTAGCAAAAGTATTTGAACTGTTGTGAAATAATATCCTCAGGACATGATAGAACCAATGCACTAGTGAGCTCACAGTAACTGGTCGCCCAAAAGGACTTGAAGAAGATCAATACAACCATCACTCTAGCAGGTATAGAGGGGATCCTGAGTCCCTGTATGTATGTATGAGTTTGTGTGTATATGTGTGTGTGTGTGTATACATATATACTTGTATATGTATACACACACACATGTACATATATGTATATATAGATCTGCTCATATCTTAATGGAGGAGCCTGTTACAGCGCTGCACACATGGCAGAGACCAAGAAGCAGAGAGTTGGGAGCTGGTTCCCTCAGGCAGGCACATCCTTTGAAGGCCTACACTAGAGATCTACTTCCTTTAGGCCACCACTCCCTTTGAAGGCTCCACAGCCTTCAAAAGAGTGCCGCATGTTTGGGGTCGGTCATAAAACAAGATAAGCCTGTGGGAGATGTTTCCAGTTTAAGCGCTAGCTGGATATAGTTTTCAACCTTACCATGAGGCAGGCAAAAATGTGAACACATTATTTGCGACATGCAGAGCCTGTGAGAACACCGGTGGAAACAATTCAGACCAAAAACCTTTCCCTCATTTTTAATTCTGAGGCCATGTGTATGAACCAAAGATGGAAGTAATATTGTCTCAAATACACTAATATTGTTTATGTAATATTATATTAATAGCAGTATTAAAAGATAGATTGAGAATCTAATTTTCAAAACCAATGATAAAGCTCCTAAACTCCAGACTGCAGCCCAATATTCTCACCCCTGTCCTCCTCACCTTGTCCAAAGAAGACTCATCAAAAGAACATAACAGGGCCTGGAGAAGACTTCAATATTATTTCCTTTTGACACAATATTTTCCAGTGTGTAGCAGAAGCTAGCAGCCATTGTAAAGAGGAACAAAGAGAGAAGAACCCATTTTTGTCACTGCGTTATAAGAGATCATCTTTTTTTTTTTCATGAAGCCAAGAAAACGCCTCTCCATCCATAATAATTAACATACAGTACACATGCATGCTCAAAACTAATCATGTTTTTCGACAAGAAGCTAGAGTGTTGTCTCCCTTGCAGACTCTAATCCCAAAAGGAGGTAAATCTCATAGAAACATGCTTATGGGCATTAGGGTTGTGATTTCTAGGAATTTAAATACTGTAGACATGTCATATGAAATTAATGCAATGACACCAGTGTGTGTGTGTGTGTGTGTGTGTGTGTGTGTGTGTGTGTGTGTCTTTTAAAGCACAATTTATCCAATATGAAAATAAAATGTGTAATAAATAGCAAAAAAAAATAAGAGACGTTCATCGTGATCATAATTTTCAGTGAGAGGTTTGGGTGCAATCCTGAGTTTTGTTGCCAACAGAAGACTCCTCATCTATTCAAAACCGACTCAAAATCTAACACATTAGTAAGATGGCTCATTCAGATTTCAAGTACAGGGTAAGGGTTTCATGTAAAGGATGAGTTTTTTATTATTTGTGTAGTTTGGCTTAAATACCATTAACTTTCTCTGAACTCAGAACCACAGTGCTATGATGTCCAGCCCATAGCTTTGCTTTGCGACACATTCCATTTACCTTGCATGGTTGGGCTCTTCTAAATATTAGTTACATTTCAACAAACAAAATCCTGCAATGCATTCTGGGAAATTAGTCTCTAATAAGAAGAAACTAAAGCATGAAACTCCCACAAGAATGCCTAATGGAATACAAATATCCAATCTAGAGGCTCTAATAAAAGTCTCTTCTTTTTGGGTGAAGGCTCTTGGCTATTAACACAGAAACCATCATACGTGGCTGCCCTCAAAATGCATTATAGATCAGACTCATAATCTTCCCTTCCACAAATGACACAAGAATTGATTTCAATTATCATTTAATACTGATTTCCCTCTCCTGTCAAAAAGTTCTCTGTGCACATGAAACTGGAGTTTGGTGACTTGAGCTCATTTACGGAACTTTTAAGGACTATTGATTTATCAGTGAAATTTCTAGTTCTCTCATAGTTACTGGACGGATACCTCAGAGGATGAATTGGATGACAGGATGGGCCAGAATGCTGATAGGCTTAGTGCAGACAGATGAAAAGAGAAACTCTCAAAATTTGTCAGAATGCATGTTGTAAATTAGGTTAACATGATTGATTATACTAAGCCAATTTTTCTCATGTAGCGTCGGCCTGAATTTTAAATATCTCCTCTTCCTGCTTGCTTTTGTGCTTTGGCATGTGTCTTTGATGTCTACACAGTAACCTTTGGAGAAAACACGAAGTGGTTTGAAAATAAAATGGCCCTATGTGTTTGGACACCACAAGATGTTGTGCATACCTAAGGAGACTTGTGTTTCAACTCCACCAGCATATGTGTTACAAGTATTTATTAAGCACATACATATGACCAGTATTTATTTTTTATAGAATTGTATGCTCTTCCTAGCATTTAAAGAATATATGGTCCTTTATCTTTACTTTAATTGTCTCAAATTATTATGAAAAGGACCACTTTCCATAAGCCTGGCTTTTCAACAGTGCTGACATCGTTCTGAGTAAGTGCAGATGTACCTTGTAAGCACAAGCAGCGTTTCCTTTAAGCAACCTCTCCCTGTCCTGTCTCTACACACAGGTTTCTCTATAAATGTTGCATAGATTTCTCTCTACAGGAACAGATTCAGCCTTTGTATGGCTTTAAAAGATACAGGCTTGCATTCTACTAGAAAAAATCGCAGAACTATAGGTATAAAATCAACATGAGAGTGTTTTGTTTGAAAAAAATCACAACTAGCAGCATTTTAAGAAAAGATTAAAACCTAGAAGCATTATAAAATCACAAAGCAATATCTTAGTTCCCTTCCTTAAAATATCTCCCTCTTCACTCCCACTCGTGTGTGTGTGTGTGTGTGTGTGTGAGAGAGAGAGAGAGAGAGAGAGAGAGAGAGAGAGAGAGAGAGAGAGAGAGAGAGGCAGAGAGACAGAGACAGAGAGACAGAGAGACAGAGAGGGAGGGAGGGAGAGACAGAGAGAAACAGAGAGACAGAGAGGAAGGGAGGGAAGGAGAGAGAGAGAGAGAGAGAGAGAGAGAGAGAGAGAGAGAGAGAGCAATCTGGAGTATGAGTCCTTGCCCTACACCTTGTTGGAGAATGTCTTCCAAGGATTCTCTTGTGTGTGCCCACTTTCTTTCCATGAAGCACCAGGATTGGAGATGTTTGCACTAGTTGTTCAGTTTTAAGTATTTATGTGGGATCTGGAATCCAAACTCAGGTTCACATGCTTGAGAAGTGAGTGCTTTACCATCCTACACCCTTCTGCTTTTGTTCAAAGCGTAGTCTCTGATTAATTTATAACATATATGCGATTTTATATAAAATTTTTTATGACAGAAAAATAATTATTGGTATCTTTTCAATGATCTTTTTATGTGGGTGTTTAACAACTCCCTGTTGGTTCTGTGACAGATTCTTTGCACCTCTCTTCTTTCAGAGCTGTGTTGAATCAGATCAAGAGTTTCTAGAGGAGAGATTCTGACCAAGAGACTTCGAAACCTTATATAAATACATGTTTCCTGGGTCCACATTGCCATCCAGTCAAAGAGCACGTGAGTACTGTCTCAGGACACCAGGTGGCGTGCTAGAGCATTCCTCAGGTTTCTACATCAGAACAAGAATGATACTCGGCTCCCACAAATAAAATATGTCAGGAAGCCCAGCAGCCACATGCCTGACTCTCCGTGCACATAGTGCACATGAATCATGAGAACTGCTTCATTTTCTTGCTGCTCCACTACACACACGGATCTGCTGGCTTTCTGGACCTGTGTTGTCATCATTAACTTCTTTTGCCATGTTAACTACATCCCACCCTAACCTCACAGCCCAGGTCATGTCTTAGGAAGGCTCCCCCAACCTTTTCCCTTGGTTCTTTTTCTTTTTTTAAAAACAGAAGTTATTATATTTAGAATTTTTCATAGGTATTGAAATCAAAACTCAAAGACACAAAACAATCAAAAGCATAGATATCCATCTGAGACGGGTTAGATAAAATTGACATTGGTGAAGAAGTGAGTAGAAACTTTGAGAAATATGCTTTTGGGATATTAGTGTCTGTTATTTAAGACACTTGCATAGCTGAAAGTCCAGTGGGGGTCAACTCTAGCCCCGAATTGTGAATTCTAAATTTTTATTGGCTTTGTTCTCTTTTCTGTTCTTTCAAAACTGTTGAAAAAAAGCATAATTTTCTCACAAACACTAGTTTATTTTTTCTGAAACCTGCAGGTTGATTTCTATTTCTTCTCTTTTCTTTTCTTTCTTTCTTTCTTTCTTTCTTTCTTTCTTTCTTTCTTTCTTTCTTTCTTTCTTTCTTTATCTTTTTAAAAATCACTGAAAGCTACAAAGCTTGCCTCTGGTCCAACTCTTCTGGCCCGTTTCCACTGCTTTGTCTAACGGGCTGTCTTACTAACTTGTTCTCTCCAATTCTCTAGATCCTTTCTCTGGCTTTTCCCTTTCTATTCCTTGTTCAAGGTGATTCTCTTCCTTCTGCTTCTCAAAGGTTTTCCCATTATCCCCACCTTAGAAACATTGTCAAACACCCATAGCAACGAATGACAATTCCTTTTATTGGAACAAGGGCAGTGTTAATTATACATATATTTTATGTTATTATGTATTCTTATTACTTTCATATAGAAAAAGTTTGCATATGTGCTTTAAAACATATATATTTATAATATTTCTAAAAATAAAATAAGTAGGTTAATGCCATTGTTAATACTGGGCAGTTTATCTTTAACTGGAAAGGCAAATTTAAGAGATATTTTCTGCATTGGTAATATGTAAAATCTTGCAATTGGGAAAAATAAGGTATAATAACTTCTTATAATTGAGGGAATAGGAAGAGAACCCTATATAACAAACCCATAGATGACAGTGGCTATTGGACCAGTTCAGTCTCATGCAGAATGGTACAATTTTCTGACAGTTTTTCCAAATGCTGTAGGTGGCATATTTCTAGCACTTGTTTACTGGGGGTGTCCAGCCAGTTCTCTGAGGTTGGAGGAATTCATGAAGGGAATGGGAAGCTGTGTTAAATACTGACTGGGACATTCAGTCACTGCCTGGCTGAGGATGAAGTGCAGGAAGGCTGTGTATGTGCAGGTATGCATTCTCTATGAGCTTGTATGAGGTAGGATTCTGCTGTGCTCTTTACTGAGAGAAAGACCAGTGCAACAATAGCAGAGCCTCTGGAGACTGAAAACAACCAACTCTAAGCTTATTTCTGTTTCCTTCTCTGGTAACATAGTGAGATTAAAAACTCACTAGTAGCATCTGCATCAGCCTGCGTGACTTCATATACCGTGATTGGAGCCAGCTGTACCTTCAAACGTTTCACTTCACTTCCTCGAATGGGTTAGCCTCTGGTAGATCTGATGACATTACTATTCTATTCTGTTTGAGTTTTTGCTAAAATCCAATTTTAAATTTGCTTAATTTACCTCAGTTATGATGACGGCTCTGTAAGTCAGGTAAGTATTCCACTTCGAAGAAGTTTAACAACAAGAAGCTTGAAAATATTTAAAGTCAAGATTTATAAAAAGAAATCCCAAATACATACACACACACACACACACACACACACACACACACACACACACACACACACACACGCATTCAGCTAACACTAATGATGATCTTAAAACAGCAGTCTCAATTACTATAAGCACTTCCTTGTCAGAGCAGCTGCTTGGAGTGGATTTGATTACCTACATGATTCTGTGTGGCTGGAAACTTAATCCTGAGGCTCAGCAGGAGAAGGTGTGTAAGGACAGAATTGGCTCACACTGTGATTTGTAATAAAGGGAACCTTTTTTTCCTGAGAAATTTTATCTGAGAGTTAAGAACTCCTTTGAGATCTTCGCCATCAACTCAGCATGGCGCTATTATTTTGTTATTGAGACACTTAAACTTTTGTTTTTCATAACTCTTACAGAGGAATCAATAGTTTCAAAGTGCAGCCCAGAGCAGTATCCCTGCATATAATCCCATCCTGTTTGGCGCTACACAGATTGCCACTAGAGGCTTAGCCTCACTTTAAACTTGTATGCACCTACTCAATTAGTTTTTAACAACAACAACAAAAAAATTAAAATATGGTCAGTGATAGGTTTTCATATAGTTTGAGGGATTAAAAAAAAAACCTGTGCATACCCGGCCTTTCCTGTTATCCATGCTGAGCTATTATAGAAATAGTGGGATGCCTGCCAACCTGATACTTCCTCCTCTCTAAAAACTCATGTTTCTCCACAGAAAACAAAGATGAGGCAGGGAAAGATTCCGGGAAGTTTCCTAGCTCCTTGGCCCACGTATTCCTAAGGTCTAATGCTATATGGTTGTTTAGATTCGTGAACTTCCACACAGAACATACCCACAATGCCAACTTTCTGGAGAGGACTTGGGGAAGGGGATTCTACTTATGCAGTTATAAGGAAACCATGATCCACCCTGGATGAAGACATCCCAGTGTGGCGCTTTGGGGCTACCCATGCTCCTGATAGTAACTGCTCATCAGGAGAGCTATAAGTAAGCCCAATATACTAATGTGTGCCTCAGGAGGAACTCTAGTGCGATGCAACATTTGTTGCCACCGGGACATTTTAAGGTGGTGGAGTGGACATTGCCGAGTTCTGCCCTCCCCCAGGAGAGAATACTAGAGACAAAGAGGTATGGGAGGAGGGTACTTAGAAATACTACATTTCCTGTTTACTTATACATTTCAGTTCAGGATGCCAATCGCATATCTTCCAAATGGTGAATGAAAAAGGACGTCATGGCGATGGGAGGCTAGCTGCATGTTTCGCATCTTTGTTTATCAGCTTTCCCCCTCACGTTTATTAGGTTCCAAGTGATTTTCTCTGATTCTATGATGCTTCATATCCTGCTTATAATAATTTGTAATTATTTCCAATTTGAAAGCTGATCGAACTTTTTAAAGACAGGCACGTTTCAGCAGAGTTTGATTCTTCACACACGAGATACCATTTTTACATGCACGGCATTGGTTAGATCGATCCATAAATGAAAGCTTTTCTCAGAGTGTTCACATGTAAATCAGTGGCCTAAATTCTGCTGTAAATGGCATTAGTGTTCTGCAATTAAAATTGCATTCTACATTCACACAATGAAACTTGCCTTCTGAATCGGTAAATTTAACCATTCCTCGCTGCTGCTTACTTTGGGGTACTTACATATTCTTCATAAGCCTCATGAGTTGGAGGTGGGGGTGCTCTGTATCCTGGTACTGCTGCAGTCCCCCGGGCTCGAGGTGTCGGGACACCTCTTGCTATTGGGGGCACTGGAAGAGCTCCGCGGGTCACAGTAGTCCCCCGAGGGGTAAGAACACCCCTTCCAGGTGGTGGTGGTGGTGGAACAGCACCCCCACGGCCCCTAGAAGAAATAGGTGACATGCAGATGAGGTGACATGCAGACAAGAACTGACTGTCTCAGCTCACTGCCCTCACACAGATCAGTCTCTCCTTCTAAAAGATACTATATAATTTGTGAAGTGGTTTGAGTCATATTAAAATACATTTCTTTAAATATTATGACTTAGTTCCAATGAAAACCATGCAATCAATGTGCTTCATGCAATATATTTTGATATTTTCTAATACATAATTTGAAAAGAAAAAAAAAATGGAAACAGAAAATGAAAGTCTACCTTGTTTGTATTCCAAACTTAGGGAGACAAAACCAGCATACTGTCTGAGATGTGCCATGTTGGCTACTGTGAGACCAAGTGTACGTGTGTGTGTGTGTGTGTGTGTGTGTGTGTGTGTGTGTGTGTGTGTGTGTGATTTTCAGTGTGGTAATATTTCCAAAAAAAAATCATCTTAATAAAACGTTATATTTTGACCAGAATGATGACATTGTATAGTTACAGTAGCTAAAGCCTCACAATCGTGATTTATCAGCATGCAGCATGCCTTCACAGTGTGAGCTGGAGCAGTCACTGACATATTTTTACATAATAACTTGAGGGTTGAGGAATTAGCGCTCAACAATGAGAAGGCTGATTGAATGTTCTGTACCACAGACTTAACAGAAAAGCAATCTGAACAAAGGCATGAGATCAAAGGAAGCAGCCATTTTTATAACATTCTGAAACCTTTAGGAAGGATGTTTATCTGTAGTCTTTGAGCAAATACATGGTTATTTCACTGTGCATTATGTCTGAAAGTTGGCCTCTAGAAAGCACTGCTATCAGCAGGGACACTAAAGCTTTCAGGAAAATGACGATCTTTGCCATACTGACAATCACAGTGTTTGCCTGTGCCTTTGCACGGAGGCGCAGGTTACACTGCCGACTCTGAATAGCCATCAAACTGGCTCTTTCTTCCTGGAAGAAAATGAGCTTTAGCAATGAAGAATAGGAGGGCTGGCAGAGCTTTTTAAAATTCTTAGGTTACCCAGCTAAGAGTAGATAATTTCACATTAACTAAATATAAAAATCAGTAGCCTAGATCAGAGGACATAAAGGATACAAAGCTAAGGTACCAGCTTTGAGCACAATGGCTGGGAATACAAGATTATGTTATCATAATAACATAAAGACATCTGTTAAGTGCAATTCACTTCCCTGAGCTTGTGAGTTGTCATTTGCATTTGAGATGTTTGAACACGTGGTACCCAGCTAGCTGTGATGTTTTGGGAGGTTGTAGAATCTTTAGGATGGGGTGAGACTTATTGGAGGAATTAGTTCTCTGTAGATAGGTCTTGAAGTTCACAGCCCAACCCCCATCCTGTTCACTGCTGAGACAGTTGAAGCTAAGCTGCTCCAGTCACAGGTTCACATTGCTATGAGCCACCATCCACTGCACCTTTCCAAATATTATGGACTAAATTCCCTTCAAAATTTGCACCAAACTAAGTCTTTCTTTCCTCAGTTAAGTTGCTTCATGACAAGTATTTGTTCATAACAATGCGTCAGTTAACTCACACAGGCTCCAGAAGCCTGTTTCTCCCAAGTATCATACTCCCAGATCTGACAACTTCAGTAATAATTACTGCTGAGCTTAGAATTTTAATACTACCAAATGTCCACATGTTGATAATAAATTATATGTGCTGGCTAAGTCTGTGAATAATGGTAGGTAAACGTTTAATTATCTAGACCAAAAATCATAACTGTTCCTAATGGATGCTATCTAGATTTCTGAATCTATATGATTTTGCTTTGTAATGGCGTCATGTTCATATTGATTCTATTTTTCATCACATTTCTTCTCCAACTGACTTTCAATCCCAGCCGTAGCAAATCCCATGCAGTGCCTGTCTTGTTCTCACTTATATGCCAGTCCTTTCCTGGTATTATTAACACCGTGGCCTTCTGCCATGCAACTTACAGCATCCGTCATCTATTTTAGGATCCCGTCCAGGGCCAAATCCCCAGTGCAGAAGTCTTTTAGTTTCTGACTTCTACAAAGAACATTTTCTGCATTTAATCTTGACTTCCTGTTCATTTCTGAACTGAACGTCTTCTCTTTAGCTCTTGTTTCAGCACTGGGAAAAGACTTTTGGCTAAGCCCACCGAGCTCTCAGCCTACCAATTTTCTGTTATAGCTCCCATGACCCTGTGCCTCCTAAGTTATATTTAAGACTTCCCTGAACTATTATCTGGAAAATGTCTCTTTGGACTTTTATTCTTTTGTCTACTACATCTCTGTATTTCAGGTGCTGTTCATTTCTAGCCTTGGGTAATAGGTTCTTCTCCATCATCTCCCCAGCCAAGATTTAGCTTCTTTCTCCACTTGTTATCTCTGGACCCAAACAATGGCTCTATTTTTTAATCATCACAGCAATGTGTGAGATCCTTTCTGAAAATAAGGTATGGCTACACCTCTCTTTTAATACTCCATTAGTTCTGTAGGTTAGGTTTTAATGTTGTCTACATTATGCCTCAACATCTGCTTTTAATGATGATAGTGCTACATTATTTATTCAATTAAGAACTTTAGCATAAATATTTGCCAAAGATAAAGTCTATTCAAATTTGGCAAATAATCTGAGCCAAAGTCCCCTAAGGTCCCATCAAGCACCCACTTCCATATGCTAAAAACAGGCAAAATCTATTATTATTATTACATGCTTTTAAGATTTCATAAAAAGACACATGAATTATTTGAAGGAGTTACAGTCTTGAAGAATACAGAAGAAATGTGTGTATTTGTTTGGTGTACCAAATATGTCGTTAAGGTATTCCTGCTAAACTGCTATAACTGTTGAAAAATTACATTTCTGAACAACAGAAGTGACTTGCAAGAATGCCGCTTCAGACTCTAACAACATCAGGCTAGAAATGCAAACATTTTGTAAAAGAGTGGTCTCATAAAAAGTGTTGTATCTGGTCAGGGAAATGCATATCAATGAGCAAATGTCCCTGAAAAGTATTACAATTTGTAGTTTTTATTTTTGAAATTAAACATAAAAAGATCTTTTCCTTGTTAGACTTAATTCCCCCAGAATTTCCACATTGATCTATACATGGTTAACTGCTTAGTATTCCATTTGGAAATATGAGATATTATTTTCTGATTAATGAACAAGGTTGAAATATTAAATGTAAAAAACAATGATATATTCATAAAGATTGAAGTGTTTGGGGAGTTAATTGAAGTTGAAGAATACCTTAGCATATCTTAAAATGATTTCTATGTGACAGACAAGATATTATTTTAGATTATATCCTTTGAAAATATATGAGTCAGCTATATAGTGAGGGAAGTAAATGAATTATGCAGTCTATGTGAGGGATATGAGGTGTGTGTGTGTGTGTGATGTACTTTTAAACAGAAAAAATTTTATTTTGGCTCCCAGTTTTGTATGTTCCAGGGCAGAATTGTGAAGACTTGTAGTGCTCAGGCCTCTAGACAGAGTGTAGGGGCTCCCAAAATAGGTGGGGACAGAAAGATGGAGCAAATAGATGGGGGTTCCAAGATGGAGCAAAGCTCTTGGGCATGTGGGAGTAGCATGACAATTAAGAAAGCCCAAGATAGAGTGATAGCTCCAGCATCCTTGAACGGCATTTCATCCTATGACCCCAGACCTTCTACTATGCCTTGCTTATTGATGTTTGTACTCTGCCTATGGAATCGATGTTCAGGGATATTAGTTTGAGTTCTCTTTCTTCTGATTTGTTTCTGGCTTTGGTATCAGAATATGGATCCATCTTTGCCTCTATGCAAATCAATACTTTCTGTTAAAAACTCAAAAAAACTCAAAGACCTACAAAACCAAAAGAATGTGATTCTGTTCAACTTGGCAAGATTATATGCATTCAAGATCTCTGTACACCATAAATTAAATATGTATTTTTTTTTTATTGTGCAAAAACTCTCTTGGCTTTGAAAATAAGCAAAGGACTATATAACCTCTTGGCCCTAATCCTGAGGACAGAGGAGGGGAGCAGAGACTCTGGTTCCTGCTTTAGTTTTTAAGGATATTATTAAATGCTCAACTCATAAATATTAGAGTCAGAATGTATCTATTATTTTAGGTAATATTTTAATATTCTACCCAACTTTTGTTGTTTTGTTTTTGAAACTAGTTCCATGGCTGGCCTGCAACTCATCATGTAGACCAGGCTGGCATTGAACTCCACTTTTCTCAGTCTCTTGAGTTCTGGGACTAAGGGCCTGGGCTACCACATGTGGCCCTCCAAACTTCTGTTCCTCAATTCCTTACTTGTAAAAGTAGCTATCTCAAGTTTAGAAAGAAATGTGATGAGAGAATGTGTGTATCATCTCATATGTGTAGATGAACCTTTTGTGTTGTGCACCTCATAAGCACCCAATCATACTGCCTTGTGGTGTGAGTGTGGGTGAGGTGTTTAGCTCTCTTTGGATTCATGACAGAACAGAACAGCAAAGGCCTGTGGTCATCATCTTCTGTCTTCATTTGCTGTTAACACACTAAGAGTGAGAAGTCGTGTACCTTGATGGAGCTGTGGGAGTTATTCTGATCCCTCTGCCTCTAATCCCTCGGCCCCGGCCAGACTCTTCTGAGCCATTTAAGTAAGACAACTCCCGGAGTTGCTCTTGACGGATTTCATCGTTGTAGTCCTAGAAGATAAAAACACAACAAGATGAGTTACTATCAGAAATTGTGTTCTTAAAGCTGAAACACAAACACGCCACAAACTATGAGAAAAAAGATGAGGATACCACTCAGTGATAGAACATTTGTCTAACATGTGAGAGTCCCCAAAATCTGCCACAGGAATTTCAAAATAGAAGAAAACAAACCAAGAAAATAGAGCTGAGTCTGGTTCCATGCCATCCCTCAAACTTCTGATCCAAGTATTCAGGAACCTGGGATGGAAAAG
Organism: Uromys caudimaculatus; assembly: GCA_028551405.1. Lineage (NCBI taxonomy): Eukaryota > Metazoa > Chordata > Mammalia > Rodentia > Muridae > Uromys > Uromys caudimaculatus. The sequence goes on from CM052709.1 coordinate 10,946,355, forward strand.
AGGCTCCCAGGGAGTCCAGGGACTGCTGGAGAACATCCAGAATTCTAGGTCAATCGGGGCTAATGTGTAGCAAGACAAACAACACAGCTTTGTCTGTCCCTTTGATCTTAATGCACAACCCCCTGAAATGATGCTAACGAATGTACAAAACCTTTTAGACCTCTTATTGTATGCAGAAAATGAAGCTGCTTCTTTCATAAAGTGCTCTTCACGACAGTGGATTTAATTCTCTTAAATGCCATCTTAGGCTTTATCTGAAGAAGAAAGGAAGTCCTATAGTATCAATACATGGAAGGTACCTCAGCTACCACTCTCAACATCAATAATATGGAAAGTATATTGCACTTGGTGGATATGTATAGATTATGAGTGCCTGCTAATCAAATAGCTCCTGATTCACAGCCCAAATAGGAACAGCCCTAAGAAGTAGGACAGGTAAGATTGTCTTAGATTCATTAAAATGATGGGCAACACCAGGCTCTTCTTCAGACACTGGAATCCCACCAAAGAAGCGGGCCTGCAATGCTGTTGAACCTGGGAACTTCCTTATGTGCCTTATCTGTGAGAAGCGAGAGTCGCAATGTAAAGCAAGTTTCACAGTCACAGTCAGGGACTCAGGTGAAGCACTTGTCTTTATCTTTAATTATTTTCTCATTTAATGTCCATACACACATAAACACACAAATACAGTTATACAAATATACACACAGAGATACACAGCCATATACACACAGACACACACATATAGACACACAAATAGGCATACACAGAGATACACACAACAACACACACACTGACACACACACACACACACACACACACACACATACAAACACATACACAGACATACACACATACATAAACAAGGAGAGTCTAGGTCCTAAACCTTAAAATTTTTGTAGAGGTTGAGCCAAGAGAGATGGCATATGGATCTCAGTCTTGAGATAAAGTCCAGGGTATCAGCAGACAGTGGCCATTTAGCTCAGTATAAAATGTGTGTATGTACTGACTGAGGTGCAAGGGAGAAAGACAGTTAGCTACACACCTATGCTGGTCAAGGTCTAGGGAATTCTTGATGCACAGCTTTACCTCATGCTCCAGAAACTGCCTTGATTACAACTAAAAGGGCTAATCATAATCATGCTGAAGCATTTATTTTCTTATTTTCAACATGTTGCTTTAATGTGAATCCTCTTCAGCGCTAATCACAGTGATGGTGGGTTTACCACAGCCGACAGAAGAGGTATAAAGGGTAAACTACAGCTTCTAACAAGTTTATGTTATTCAATTTCTACCTCCCTATCTTTATGTTCAAGTGCCAACTAAACTGGAGGAAAAAAATTAAAAACATGTTACTTTACTAGAGTCATGAATGCAGAACAATGCTCCTGCTCCTGGATCCAAACAGCCGGTCATCACAATGGAACATGAGCCCCATCATCTTCCCATGTATCTTGCTGTCTATAATGCTGTACTTGTGGCCTTTTCTGTGTGGTAAATCTGTATTTATCCAAAGTTCTTATGAATTAAGAAAAGATAGACTGGCACTGTAACATAGCAAAGAGAACGATAAATGAGCCCTCAGTTTGTTCAGTACTTCCAGAATCCATGCCTTTGAAAGTTCTAGTAACCTTGACTTGGCTGTGGTTGTGTGAAACTTTTCAGCTAATTACAAATGTAACCACAGTGAGTGGAAAGTACTTGTGTACTGGAATTTGAGCCATTTGCCATTGGAAACTCTTTTGGCACAAGGAGCAATGCTTACATAACCACTATACACTTTGCATGAGAGTTCTTTGTCTGACATGCTACCATTTCTTTCTTGGGCCAGATGCAGTCTCAGATGGAATTCAATATCTTTGAAAAATATTCAGGGATCATAGTAGTTTGAGCTACTAATGAAATCTCTTTGTCCAATGCGTGCATTTACTAATTCAGTGACATTGTTATTCTGCTGCTCTGGAAAATTTACTCACTTGGAAGGAACAGCCATGTTGGTTAGATGAATATTTCACACTGAAGAATAACTCATTATGTAAGTAAAACCACTTTTGACAATGTACACCCGAGTTCCTTAAGGACTTATCTAGAAATGTTCCCTTCGAGAGATTAGTCACTTTCCAGGTTTACAGTAACCAAGAGAATAGAGTCAAGTAATTACAAGTGTAACTGACCAAGAACTGCAGTTGCTACTGCAGTTGGAAATACTATATCCCCCAGGCCATGCTACCAAGAGCTGCTCTCAGCTCGTGATGTTAAAATAAGTCTGTTCCAGCAGACGCTGGATTCCTTGTTATAAGAACTCCTTTTTGCTATTGCTGAACTGAAGTATTACTCTTAACTTCATTACATCAGCAACCCCAGAAAATCACACTTCTCTTTCTTTGATTTCAATAGATAAGAGTCCTTTTTATTTCTCACAATTATTTTGATATTGTCACAAGAGCATTTTCTCTGATAAAATCCTTTGTTTAACCACCTTTCACATTCACTTCTTCAAGGACTCAAGTGAAAATATAGAATTCTGAAAACATCAAGTTCCTAAGATCACAGAGCTGAGAGCTTTGGCAGACTCATTTGTATTAAAGCGGGTGGAGGCTATTCCATTCAACATACCCTCTACTGTGACCACTAGCGTAAATGTCATTCTCCTAATTCAAAATGGTGATAGAGAGGTTGAATATTAGCCTCATTATTGATAACTAAAAACGCAACACTTTGGATTTAAAGCAAAGAAAAATGTTACTTATTTAATGTATCAGTTAATGAGAAAGTAGGAGAGAGTCATGGAGGTTGGCAAACATGAGAACTGTTGAAGACAGAGAATAGAACAATGTGGTTAGGATGAAGAACTATGACAGTAATACACAGGTTGCTTTTTATGTGGTGAGATGTGAGAAAAAAATATATGAACATCTAACAGTTTAAGGTTTTATAACATGCTTTCAGTTTTTCCTGTTATTTCTAAAATGTTTTGCCTCTTTTAATTTTTGAAATAATAACATGTCTACTCACGATAAATTTCATCTGTTCCTTCCCCTGAATAACATAACTTTATGAAACAATTTCCATGAAATGTATGTGTTCCCTTTTGCCTCTCAGATAAGGCCCTCCTACTGTGCTGGCATATGGTGTAAACAGTATAAAAAAAGCAGTGAGCAGAAGGATGCTCGGATGTTCCTAGAAAGGACTGATGCACACAGTCCACACAGTAAATGTATATGCATAATTTCCCAGTTACATACAGTCTTTTCCATCTGCTATGGTGGCATTTTGCCAAAATACAAATTGGGAAGATTATTTAACTTACATTTAGATGGCAGGTAATGGCAGGTGTTAATAGGCAACCTGGGGCTTTAATCAGGGACCGTTTTACTGCCAAATCCTCTCCATTAAGACTCCACAGGCTCTGGTGCCACACATTTAAAACTGTGGAATGAGCTGGTGAGATGCCTCACTGAATAAAGGCACTTAATGCCAAGGCAGACAGTATGAGATATCCTGGAAATCTACATGGTGAAAGGAGAGAGCCTTCTCCTGTAGGAGGTCCTCTCCCTCCCTATGGTTGTCATGGTCCCAGCACACTTCAAACACACACACACACACACACACACACACACACACACACACACACACAGAGAGAGAGAGAGAGAAAGAAAGAGAGAGAGAGAGAGAGTAAATAAATACATAAATGTAAAAAAAAATCCATAAAATGTAGCTTACAATCCTTTGCAGGGTTACAAAGAGGACTGAAGAAATATCAACATTTAGAAATTGTAGTAATGAACAGGAATATGAAACTGAGTGTGATGGCACAGACCTGGAAACTAAGACAAAGGATTATGAGTTAAAGACCATCCTGTCTTATCCAAGTAAAAACTGAATAAAAGGGAAATATGGGCTCTGAACCCATGTCATACTTGTAACTAATATGCAGTAAATGGGAAACTTAAAAAACAAAACAAAAACCCCCAAAACCAAACTTTAGTAGACATTGTATAATAAAACAAAAAATTAGGCAGCTTCACTGAGACACCACAGAACAAGCTTCACTCACTAGAAATTAGGAAATCCATTAGCAAAGTAGAGTCAAACAAGAATAAATTAAAATTTGTTAAGAATCTGTTCAATGCATGACTTTGTGTAAAGTTCATATATAACCTCTATACTGGTATTCATAAAAAAAATGGAATATCAGAAATTAAAAATGTCTTAGACTTTGAGACTTAAATTGTTATTGATGGCAACTTCTGATTTCAAATGTCTTTTACTTTTGTGCCTGGTACTAAAATCTCATTATAAACTATTCAACACTCATGACCAATTGTGATGATAACAAAAGTTTGAATACATATATTATGTAGGATTAGTAGAATGTATGATTTTCTTTTTTGGTTTTTATTTTCTTTATAAAACACTAGCTAATGACATATGAGTTCTGCCTGTAAAGATATATAAAATGATTAACAAGGAAAAATCTTCATTGTAAGATTTTTAACTTATGTTAGTCTAGAAAATCATTTCTCACCTCAAGATAGATTTAGGATACTAAAAAATGTTAATTTACTATAGATGTCAAGTTTGAGCTGCTACAAATATCATGTTCTGTTTATCAAAGTAAAGCCACTACAAGCTTGTTCATTAAATGTTCTTAGTACAGTCATAAAATATTCCAGCTTTAAGGAAAGGAATTAGGTACAAAGACCCACCTCTAGCTAAGGAGATATTGTCATTTGATTGCTGCAGGGAGAGAGAGAGAGAGAGAGAGAGAGAGAGAGAGAGAGAGAGAGAGAGAGAGAGGTGAAATTGGGTGGGTAAGGAGTTGGGAGAAAATCTCTGTGGAGAACGTGATTATGAAAAATACACATTATATGAATGTTTTAAATAATAAAGGAGAACATTATTTAATTTTTGGCAACTTGTCAAGCACATGACATGGGAACTATATTGAATTTTCAATAATAACAGGCTTTCATTTAATCCTTTAACATATGGTAATATATCCTTATAAAGCAAACTCCTTTATAACATTCTTTACAGTCACAATCCCATGGTCCTCATAGCTTTTTCAATGAAAAATCATGGTGGAAAGCATAATTTGAGAAAAATGTATAAACTATCAGTTCATAAACATGGTTGATATGGTTGGCTGATGTCAATAATCCTACAACCTCAGCCTTCTTTGTAGAAAAGGTGAAATTCTAAACCAAATTTTCCTTAATGTCAGTATCTTTGTTTTGCTAAATGGTCATGTTGGAAAAAACTGCCTTCTAAATATTATGTTTATACCAGTGACTGTGTGTCACAGGCTGGCTTCAAACTTCCTATCTAGTCTAGGAAGAGAGAGTCTTTCTGGTCTTCCATCCTCCAACTCCCTAATGCTGAGCTTAAGGGCATGCCACCACGCCTGGTTTATGATATACTGGGGATATGTACATACCGGGCAAGGCTTTATCAACTCAGCTACATACCACTCCTTATGGTCTTTAAGTTACTGATATTTCGATGATTGATGCTGTGCCTCTGAAGGCAGGGGCCTAGCCCTCTCAAAATTACTCATTATCCCTCTAAATCTTTTTAGAAATTTAGGAAACTTTCAATATGTTCCAATATATGTTTATTCCTATTTAAAATGAATATAATATCTTTATTCATAAGACAATATTTTAAATCAATTATCAGGTTCTGCCTAAGCACCACATGGGAGTTTACATGCATGGTAATTATGAATGCAAGCGGTGATTTGATTAGTTCCAAGTAGTTTGAAAATCATTGCAGGCTAAATAAAAGATCCCATCATGATTTCAAGAGAGTGAGAAGAAACGGCACATACCTGACACACTTTATAAAAGCATGTCTGATATAGGACTGTTTTCTTCCAGACCCAAGGAACTCTTAAAAGTCAATGAGGAAAAAAACCCAGCCATTATGAAATATGTAGAAGGTTGGATACAGTGTTTCGACAAAGAGGATGCACAAGTGGGAAATGTGCCTCTGTAAAGACCCCTCTGACAGTATACACCACCACAGTATACACCTCTGACAGTATATACACCACAGTATACACCTCTGACAGTATACACCACCACAGTATATACCTCTGACAGTATACACCACCACAGTATACACCTCTGACAGTATACTCCACCAGAGAGCTGCGAATTAAAGCAGTGATGTGCCTACTAACATTGGGAGAGTCTATAATATTATAATACCAAACCAAGCAACAACAGGAAACCTCTGTTCCTGGTGGTGATTTGAAAGAGCACAGCCACTTTGCTGTATCATAGTTTGAAGGATTTATACAGAAATGATCACATTCTACCCTTATGTGAAGAAATCAAGCCTTCCCCACCCCTGCAAGTGAGTCAAAGACTTGCAGTCACACATTAACCTACACAAGGAGATTTGAAAATGCCTTTATTCATGAGCAACAGAACTTTTAAACAACTATGATGTCACCCATGAGGAATGGAGAAGCTGGTACATGTAGACAAGGGAATGCTCACAGTAAGTAAAATGGAGCGAATAAGCCACAGAAAGACAGGCTATTGGACTTAGGCTTTGTTATTAAGTAAAAGCCAATTAGAAAGAGCTACATAGATGCACATGGTGTGTAAATCTGAAGCTAGATATCTCTTAGCTAAATATCATAGATAGGACACTAATAAAGCCTCCTTCATAGGAACTACTGACTTCCGAGCAGTGCATCACAAGTAAGCCCAGTGCATCTTATGATTGCACCTTGATGAAGGATAAAGACTGATACCCACATGTACAGCATTGGGGCTAATTGAGTAATGCAAGGTAACTCACAGGCAGGGGAAAGTATCTTAAATGCCTCACATTTCCTACCACTTTTCAGTTTTTAAATTCATTCTTGTTCTGATATCCTGGCACATTTCCGTGGACGTAGGAAGCGCACCTCTTACAATTAGAAAGAAAATGAAGTACACAGGCACCGACTAGGCTAGCAAAAACATTGACTGCACAGACAGAGTGGCGTCAATAGAAAGTGAACAGACAATATGTTTTCATAATCAAAAGATATTGTATGGAGTCCGAAAAGGTCTAGCAAGAGAAACAAAACCGTGAGTGCTAGCACAAGAGACATGGGCTTGAATAGCTCACATTATAACAGAATGAGCAATAAATGAGCTTTTCATCATTTGTGGGCAGGCTGGAAATTGACTGTGCAAAGCTTGATGAGATCTAAACTCACAATGTTATTAGACAAAACTGCGATGACAAAATTATTCCTGTAAACCAGCTGGCTCATAAAGCCACTTTTATAACTTGAATGCATTATATTACATAATTTTTTTTAATGCAAAGAAACACCAAGGGATGATACACAACAAGGAAAGGAGACAAACAACAAACTCCTAGTGAGCTGAAACTTTTCCAGAACTGACACAAATGTTGGCTTTAACTGTAAGGTAATTAAGACAGCGACTATAAATGATATTCATATAATTAAGCAGTTAAATATCTAGTTATGGGAGACAAAATGTTCAGATGGAAATTCTACAGATTGAAACATAGAATGTAAAATTGAAAAAATATACACAATGAAATTGTGCTAGATTAGCCAATCCAGCATAAACAGTATAAGAGTAAGGCCACAAAAACGAAAACTATTTAAATAAATATCTGAGGCAATAAATACACAAAATAATCAAAAGTCGTGAATTATAATATGTGGAATATAAAAATTGATATCATCTGTTTGTACAAATTAAAATATCACATAGGAAGATATTAAGTAACTTTATGCTAAATTAAAAACTTAGATGAAGTGTCCGAGCCACTTATAAAACAAAAGTAATGAAGCCATTGAAGAATACGAAAGAAATAGACACTTTATGAAATTTGCAGGCAAATGGATGGAACTTGAAAATATCATCCTGAGCGAGGTAACTCAGTCACAAAAGAAGGAACATGGTATGTACTCACTGATAAGCGGATATTAGCCCAAAAGTTCAGAATGTCCAAGTTTCACTTTACAGTAACCGCTGGACTGAGAGTGAGGTCCCAGATGGAGGAGTTGGAGAAAGGTCTGAAGGAGCTGAGGGAGTTCGCAGCCTCATGGAGGGAGCAACAGCATCGATGGGCCTGAACACCCCCCCCTCCCGTCGTCCTGAAGTTTGGACTACCAACCAAAAAATACACATCTATGGACCCATGGTTCAGACCACATATGAGGCAAAGGACAACCTCGATAGCCTTCAGGGAGAGAGGAGAGGCCCTTGGGCCTGAGGGTATTAGAGGCCCCAGTAAAGGGGAATGTCAAGGTGGGAATAGGGGAATGGGTGGGCAGGTGGGTGGGAGGTGGAATTCCCTCATAGAGGCAGGGATGGGGAGGGGATAGGGGGTTTCCAAAGAGGAGACCCAGAAAAGGGGAAACATTGGAAATGTAAATAAAGTATCAAAAATAAAAAAAAAAGAAAAAAAGAAAAACCAAAAAAAAAAAAAAATTTAACAAATAAAACTTGGAAGAATTTTCACATTGAAAAAAAAAATGATGCATGACCAGAAAATAGTCACATCTAGTATAACATTCAAAAAACTTTACAGAAAATTAAAAATATATGTTCAAATGTCTTTATATTGAATTACAAAAGAAATATTATAAATCCTCAGGAAATTGGAATGGATCAAAGATATTTTAAGTTAGTTTACAAGCAGAAATGAACTTTTCCCACAGGAATGCAGAGTTGTCTAATTTTTTAAAGAAATTGCAATTTACAATACAACAAACTAAGAATAATATAAGCCATCTCATAAGTGGAAAAAAGCATTTGAAAAAAATCTAGCATTGAAACACAGAAAGAAAAGAGTCACCGGAAAATAAGTACAGAGGAGTGCTGGCCATCTTGTCAATGGCATCACTAAAAAACCTCAATAAAATAAAACATCAGTAGGACAGACTTTTTCCTTCCCGCTATGAGCAGAGTGGGCCAGTGTGCTGTGGTCTCTCTCCTTAGCCTCGGACTGCCTAGGGAAGCTTCAGAACTTCCTAGGAACCCAGCAAGGAAAGGAAGACACAGAAATAAACCAAACCAAGGAAAATGGTGTTGCTCTGTATTTAACAGCCTCTCTTTACTTACTTGAAGTATACCATTCTCTTTAGCTCCAATTGACAACGGTGTAGAAGACTCAGAAATGAATGGGAAGAATCAGAGGTAAGGGCATAATAGAGGCATAGGTTTAAAATCGTTAATAATTACAAGTAGGTGTGGCAGTGTATGCCTTTGTTCTCATCACTCAGAAGACTGAGATGGAAGAACAGGAGTACAAGCCAGCTGAGGTACACAGAAACCTCATCTTACAATGCCAACAAAACCAAAACAAACTTTAAAAAGTCTTTATGTTCGTCTATTTAATTACCTTTCAATGCATGATTTTAAAAATGCCAAATCTTAAGTAGTCTTTAATTCAAATTAGAAAAATTTATTACTTGCTAGAAAAGGGCTCATTAAATCCAAATAAACATCAAAATAAATAGTAAAGAGACCCACTGTTTTACAGGTATGAATTAGTTATTATTTAATCAACATAATGTTATATTATCAATATATACATTTTGAAAGAAAGAAAGATGATTCAGGTTATTGCTATGGCAATGTTAAGGAATAATAGTTCACAAAATTTTATTGAGCAAATGCAATATGCATAAACAACAGCTCTCTCAAATTTATATATATGAAGCTATAATTCTTTTATTAAGAAATTTGTATCCTTTGAGGGAAGAGGGATGGGTAAACAAGTAAAGGTACTTGTTGCTCTTGCAGACACTCTGGGTTGAGATCTTAACACCCACAAGGCAGTTCTCAACCACCCCTAACTGCCACTTGACAGGATCTGGCTCCTTCTTCTGACCTCTGCAGGCATAAGGAATGCAAATGGTGTACATATGTACACATAAACAAAACAGAAATACAAACACTCAATAAATCAAACAAAGTGTTTAAAATGAGATCTGTGGGGTTATAATGTAATAAAGTTTTATTTATGTGCAATAGCATCACATGGAACATCTATCAAATATCTACTATGTTTTCATATGTTCTGGGTATCCAATCCCATGGATCCACAAAACAGGTAGTGACCATTGACCTTTGGAGACTGAAGAGACTTCCCCTGAGATTAAAGCATGCTTACAATCAATCACACAAGGAATGTATCAAATGTGAACTCAGACTTAATCTTTCAGTCGTCCAAGAGAAACTTAGGATGATTCTCATTACCTACCACTTAGAAAACAGAGTGGATTCAATTCACAATGACAAGATCAAAGCATGCTCTAATTCTAGTCCTCTGCAATGTCTATTAACAGGTTATACATGGGTACATATATGTATATACTTATATGCATATCCATGCAATAACCACTAAAAAGGCTATGAATTTGTAGAGCAGGCAGGGATAGACAGAAGTATTTTTAGGAAAGAAAGGGAAGGGGAAAATGCAAATAAAATACAATCCCAAAAGTAAACAATGGAATGGGAAAACACATGGATGGCTATTTGTTTCAAATTGTACAGCTGAATTTTTCCATCAGTCATGAGGTTATAGCTTGCCATCATTCTGCCAAGTAGAACTACCAAGTCTCTATCAACTAGAGAGCTGTTATATCCATCCAGAAATATAGCGGCTGGTGCATTGGCTATTCCTCTCTAGAGTTTTGCCTGTTCTACAACACTGTCTGCAAGCATATATCTGGGGTTAGAGGAAAGACTAGCTAGATTCCTTGTCTGTGCATTGGAATGGATGCTTACCTCATTACAAAAAAATACCCAAACTTCCATAGGACGAATAGAGGCTTCCTGTAGAAGACAATGAGACTGCAGTCCAGGCACACTGTGACTGCCTATTCAAATCATTTTGCAATAAAACAATTCTATTTTCATTCTGCATTCGTATTTTTTCTTACCTTCCTCATTCATTTAGTTCTTGGAATTTAAACGTACTATAAAGTGTGAGCAGAGCTGAACGAACTACAGAAAAAGTCATAGTTTCTTTGCCTTTAGTTATGCCTCTCCATTCTCCAGAGTGGAAACCAACATTTTCATGATAAAATTATAAAATTCTGTACACTGAAACACATAAGGGAAGAAAAAGGATGAGCCTGTATAATTGTGATCCTGTTGAGGTATACACAGTTTATGTCCTAAACTTTTAATCAATAATGATCTCTTCTACTTTAGTAATTTATTTAATATTATTCTGTAGACTGCATCGTCCAGCATATCTTAACTGACAAACACATAGAGTCCTTATCTTACTACACCAATTTCATATGTGATGTATGCTTATACCCCAAGATTTTGGAAGACCAAAGCAAGTGGATCTCTAGTTCAGTTCAGGTGCAGCTTGTAGTATTTGAAAGACTCATGGCTGGGGATGTATGTATGTATTGAGGCACTGCATTTTTGTATGAAAGAAATAACAAACGCCAGGAAGATTTATGATGTATAGCATATGTATGGCTAAAAATTAAATTTTGTGTTGTTTTGGGATTATTTTTGGAATATATATTTTTTTTCTATTTTTTCATTGATACCCTTATTTTTAAAAGACCTATGGGGAACTCTTTGGCAATAAAATATGAATACAAATAATAAAACTTATTAGAAAATATATTTGAAAAATGACACAAAATGCAGATCTGAAACAAGAATATATCATTCCTCTGACAATAACTGACAAAGGACCAGGCTATGTGAGGTAATATTCTTCTAGTTAGAGGGAAATTGGAGGGCAGTCTGCTTCTGTATTGCTGTCAACATCATCAAAAAAAGAATGTGAGAAAGTGCTTACTTGGGAAGCCATTGAACACATAAAGAGTTAGAAATAGGAACTAAATATCATCATTGTATTAAAGCACCACAAGCCAGGTCTACGTGTGTTTGTGTAATGCTGTGTCCAAAACATGGACAATTTTCCATCAGCCATTGGTAATGGTATGTTTTATGTGGTTGGTATAGTTCTGTGTAAATAAAGCCAGAAAAATGTTTTATACATTTATATGTGTAAAATACAAAACATTTTACATGTTTTATATATCTAGGGCATTTATTTTCAGGATATTACAGGGTGGTGTTATTTTGACTACCCCTGACTATGAAATCAATGCCAAGGGCAGTTTCTGAGCACCAGATTCATTTATTGTTCTGTAGACCCCTTAAATTCAACGTGATTTTCAAACCCAACATAAATGTTAAAAGAAACATGCTCAATAGCTTCTCAAGAAACTATGTTGAAGGATAATCCATAGTAAGACTGTATTTTGAGGTAGACACATTAGGAAGTTCTTAGTGTGAGGGGCTACCTATGGGATTACTACTTTTATTAGCAAACAGTTATAAGCCTCTCCTTTTCTTGACTGTACCAAGAAAAGTCTGAGAGAATAAAATGAGAAAAAAAAACCTGAAAGGCACCAATTGTGCCATCAAGTATTGTTGGACTTCCATATCCTGGGATCAAGGAAAATAAGATTGTTTATTTATCTCTACAGCATTTGTTTAGAGCACCCCAAATTAGCAAAGAATATGATAAATGCCTCCTGAATAGCATAGTTGAAGTGTTTTTATTTTAATTTCAGCACTCATAAAAAATACCAAATTTTATAATTTTATGGTCAGTTACATTATAAAATTTTAAAATGTTAATCTCCACATACTGATTGTCATAGCTGTTTTTAATGTCTATGTTTTAGACTAAAATCAAAAGTACACATCATTTTCGATATCCTTCATAACTTGCCTCATGTATCATTTTATTACAATAACTAGCATCATTTATTCATCTTGGGAACAAGATGAGCACTCTCGATGTAATTTCTAATATTTGAGGATTTTTGAGTTGCTAATACCCCTTGTTAATTCACATTTTATTGAAAAAAAAAACCATACAGAAGTAAATAATCAAAACTAACCATCCCATTTTTAAAACAAGTATGGATTAGTGGAGAAGAGTTTGTTTCGTGCTTATTACAAACAGACATATAAATCATTCCAAACTGTGTGATGAATTTCAGCATTCCAATCTGCGGGGTTTGTAGGCTCCTCATCTATGAACAAAACTGTATCTTCCGCTTTCTCCCTGCTGCGATATGAATGTGTCCTCTCTGTATTGGTTATATCGCTGTTTGCTTGATAAACCATCTGACAAAATGGCTTAAGAAAAGAAGGGTTTATTTCCCTTACAACTTGAACTACTCTCCGTAATGGCAGGAGGAGCTTGGAGGTAGCAGGGTGGCTGGTCACCTCATACCCAAAGTCAGAAAGCAAAGAGCAGAATTCTAGTGTGCAGCTAGCTTTGTTCTTCAAATAAAGCTAACACAGCCAACAGGCTTTGCATCTCAATTAACTTAATCTAGAAAATTCCTTACAGATAAGCCTAAAGTTTTGTTATTGATTCCATCTCCAAAGAGTCGAACTTCGACATAAATCATCACATTCCCCATAAAGCTTTTGTTATCCCCGATGATAGCGTTAAGAGAGGCCTTTAACTGCTGGTTATGTAATTGGGAGGGTTTCTTTCTTGGTAAGATTAGAACCTATAGAAGAGGGCTTGAGAGACTGGCTTCATTCCTTTGCATCTCTCCCATCATGTGAAGACAGACTTTCATCCTTACTAGAGGCATTGGATCAGAAACAGAGAGCTATTTATTTGTAAATGCAATGTAAAAATTAAAGAAGGACAGGAACAGAGGATAGTAAACCTGTAAATCCTGCAACACAGAAAACCAAGACAAGACAGGATGTTTGTGTGTGTGTGTGTGTGTGTGTGTGTGTGTGTGTGTATGCATACAACTTCAAAGCTACAGAGCATGTTTACAACGGTATAGACAACTTAGAAAAACTATGAAAATTTAAAATTAAGTATGTTGGCAAAAGATATAAGTCAGCGTTAGAGCAGAGGGTGAGCATGTATGGAGCTTGGATTGTAGGACAGATATTAAAGAGGAGGGGACAAGTGGATTTAAAATAATATTTTGCCTTAAAATTTCACATAAGAGTGGTTTATTTACATTGTTCGTTCTCTCTCTCTCTCTCTCTCTCTCTCTCTCTCTCTCTCTCCTTCCTGTAGTTCCTCCTGTGTCTTTCCCAACTTTGTCCCAAATTAATAACTTCTTGTTGTTTTAGTATTATTGTTTTATGTAAATATACACATACACTTATGCACACAATACACATACACACACATCTTATTGAGTCCATTTAGTCTCGTTTGTGTGCATACGCTTTAACATCTGACCACTGTAAACTTATCAGGGACCTCATCCCTGAAGAAAACTGCCTCTTCTTTCAGCAGCCATTAATTTTCTATAACTCCACAGCCAGGGTTAGTGGTGGGGTTTTGTGAAAGCCAATAGATATGGTAGTTATGTGCGTCTTATTCAGTCAGCTGCATGGTTGAGGTTTCATGACTCAGCTTTCCTATCATTTCTGGATGACAGTAACTTGCAGCAGGTCTCCTGGTCCAGCTTCTCTAAGAATCTCTTTGTTCTTTTTTCTTGATGTTTTCTGATCCTGGGGTCTAAAGGTGTGTTTACAGGTGTACCAAAAGAGGTAGGGTACCTCATAGTCAGTTTTGTTGTTGTTGTTCTGTTTTGTTTTTGTTATTGTTGTTCTTTTTTTGCATTTTGACCTGTTATGTATTTCTGTAATGGTCTCCATTTGATTCAAAAAGAGGCTTTTTCGATGAGAGCTGAGAGCTACACTTACTTGTGGGCATAAATATTTAAATAGGTATTATATTGATTATATTGGTTAAGAAAATGGCAGAAATAGGTTCTCCTCTCAGGTCCATAACATCTCCAGCCATGGAGAGTTAACTCCTTTTATAATACCAGATATGAAATCTTATTTATTGATTGTGGCTTAAATCCAATTAGACAGCTGTCTCCAAGGTAAACTGCCACAATTTCACCCTTGGAAATATCATGCCTTTCTGGTCATTGTGATTTATAGGTTTTACAGTTGGCTAGAACTATTGATAGTTTTTCTTCTTTGGCAGCTTCCTAGCACCTCTGGGTACTATGAGAGCTAATTCTCAGGGGAGAGGTCTCCAAATCAGTTTTGTTGGAATTCGTCCAAGTCCTGTGGCCAAAGTTATAATGCATTCAGCTAGAAGGTCTCATCTTCAAGTTCTGCGAAGCAACCAAAGGCAATGTCAATAGACTATTTTGTGGTGGGGAAGTCTCTTGGGCCGTCCCAACCAACCACTCCAAGGGAGGCTTCTCATGCATGACATTGTTATTTCTGTTAGAGGGTCTTTTAGGGAACATTATAATTTTGTTTGGCAAAAGTCTATTTAAGCTATGTGTGTGCACACATACATATTTTTAAATAGTTTAATAAAGCAATGTTTTATTATAATTTTACAATCATCTTTAATGTCACGTGCCTCTCCTTCCTCCTCCTATGTGTGCAGATTTTCAACGTGCCACACATCCTTTCTCAGTTCGTTGTTCATAGTAGCACATATGCCATATTATTTTTTCTAGAGTTCCTTTTCTCTCTCACCTTGGTCCCTTTCTAATTTCTCAGCTTCTATACTACTTTAGGTTATATACTTAAATAGAAAGATTTTAGTTATGACCCACAAATTTTTTAAAAAATGAGTATTTGCCTTTCTGGATCTGGACGGCCTCATGGATGTTGTTTCCAAATTCTGTTCACTTTTACTTGAAAACTTCATCGCTCTTTACAGGTAGATATGATTTCATTTGGTATGTGAGCCTTGTTCTCATCATTCATTCCACAGTTAGAGGACATTTAGGCTGCTTTCATTTCCTACGTGTTATGAATAGAGCAAATGGACATATGCTAAGGAATGGTATATCTGGGTCATACGGTAGATCAATCAGCCTGTAACTGTTGGAGGATTTTCCACGCACATTTCCTGGGTGGCTGCTTCAGGTGGTGATCTCACCAAAGTGTATGAGGGTTCCGCTCTCACCATATCCTTGCCAGGATTTGCTCTCACACATTTTCTTGATTTTAGACATTCTGGGTATGATGGAACCACAAAGTTGTTTTAATTACAATTTCCCAACCAAGCTGTTTAGATGCCTGCTCGGTACATTTTTAATTAAGTCATTCATTTTCTTGGTTTATTAAGATGTAATACCTGGCAGTGACTCTCTCTCCCTTAGTTGGCTTCCTCTTCATACAGTTGTTTCCTCTCCTGTACAGGCCTTTTAGTATTAAGGGATCCTGTTTATCAACTGTTGACTTTCCTTCATGGATCTGAATTCAGAAAGTCCTCTCTTACACCTAAATCTCATTGGTTGTTGTTTTTATATTTTAATGTTTCTGAGAATTTCATATATGAATACCTATTTTATAACATTTCTACCTCCCTACTCAACTGCTACCATGTCACCTATTACCTTGCAATTCTATGATTGCTTCTATTTAGTTAATTACACACACACACACACACACACACACACACACCCCGCAATGAGTCTATATAAAGTTCCCTCTCTGTATGTGTGTTTAGAAATGACTACTTGACATTGAATAACTGCAAGGGACTCGTCCTTGTTTCATCAGCAACCAAACCGCTTATAGTTGGTCATCTAGGGAGAACTTCGCCTTAATTATGCAGAGTAATTCCTATAGTTTCTTCTAAGAGTTTCATTGTGCTAGATTTCACATTGAATGAGGCCTTTCACTGAGCAAGATGAAAGATACGGATCTGTTTCTAACACTATGCATCACTAGTCATTGAAGATGCTGTTTTTCAATCAGTCTATATTTCTTTTCTTTTGTATTTTTGGTATTTTTGTCACCTACAGATGACAGTAATCATATGCACTCACGTTTGGATCTTCATCATTGATCATAATCTCTATTTCCAAGTCAACATCAAACTGTTTTCAGAACTCTGTAAGGTTTAATTATCTGTTTTTCCATTTCCCGTTATCTCTGGTCTGGCCTAGGCACTTTGCTCTCTGGGTGAGCAACAAATAAGGTAAAATGAGGATATTAATGAGCTAGAGATATCCAAGTAGCATCTGAATGGGTCAGTGGAGTTCAGAAAGGTCAAGTGCAGCCATTCCTGTGGGCTACACTGCACGCTGGGAGTCAGGATAAGCATGGGCACTTGGGATCTAACTACCTAGAAAACTACAACGACATCATTTGATGTCAAATATCAGTATCAAATAAATTATGTGTACTGTTCTGAAAATAGGAAACAAATTCCTCTGTTTTGCTCAGTTCTACTAAATCCTTGTTAATATCTCCAAGTTATATTCTGTACAATGCACTAGGGTTCAATGAGATTCATGAGGTAAATCAGTTGAAGCCGACTCATTTAAAATGTTTAAGTTAAAATTCAGAACCAGCACGGTTTAAAGCACTCTCTTTAAGGATGAACTAGGATGCGTGGCTTTCTCCATATTTTCCCAACAATATTTAATGAAAAGGACTTTAAATGCTAATCTTGTATTCTGGCATTCTTTACATAATACTGATAAAACTTTCAGCTCCACCATTTCCCTTTATGCTTCTATTTTCTGGAAGTATGTTCACAATACTCTCTTCTTATTCTTGCTTTTAAAATTTGAATGCATCACTATCTTTGAATGCATCACATATTTATTCATTCATCAACAAGAAATTTTTAGATTGTAATATTTTAGCAATTTCCCTGAGTCAGCCTCACATCATAAGATCTACCTCCTCATGACTATATTATATATGCATATTTTACCCATTTTATATTGTTTCTTCTTGCTCTCCTCTGTCTTCTGAGATAGATCCATTTTCATTTGCTCTCCTGTCTGTCTGTGCATCTCTCCCTCCCTTCTTTCTTTCTTCTTTCCTTTTTTCTTTTTATTATCCTTAGTATAACTAATAAACCCCATGTTCTATTATATAATTTAAATAACCAAACTCACTTGAAGATAATTGCTTACTGGTAGCTGCAGCTTCTCCATGGAGACTGTTGTCATTCCATCTCCTCTTACAGTGATTCATGTTTTACTCTCAGTTGCTGACCTATTTTTAGTTTTTCATCTCATTGTCATTTCTTATCTTGCTCCAGAGGGTTTAAATTACCCCTCCATCTAGTCTATGTTTACTCTCAATGCAATAATTACTTAGATTCGACAACCGAGCCAAGTGGTCAATGCTCAGAATGTCTTGCATTCCTCCTTGCAGTTTTCTTTGGGGTGATACTTATCACACTAAAATTTGGGCCAAGCATCTCCAGAAAGCAGACTGTATGGTCCCCATGAGTTTCACCATTCTTGCATCTTTATTTACATTGTAACAAGGTGTATGGACCTCTTCTGCATTTTTGACTGAATTCAATGTCAGAGTACACACAAACATATCAGAGGTAAACTTTCACTTATTTGAGAAGGGAATTTGTTACAATCTGATTTCTGTTTCTCTAAAATGAACCTTAATGAGTTTAATTAAAATACATTTTCTTCATTTTAACTCTAAATACTTTTTTTATGTAAAAACAGCTACATTGATATTTTAGTAATGTCCTGAATGCAAAAAATATAATTGAGATAATTAAGCAGGAAACACAAATATGGGTTTAGGATACTCAAAATAACTATATAAATACATGAATTATGCATGACCACCTAGTGACAATATTATTTATAAACAAATAAATTATTGTTTCAAAGAATGTAGCAAATGCAAACAGGATGCCACAGTCCAAGTAAATAAGTATTGATAAATCTGTCTTCTTAAACCAAGTTCATATTTAGTCATATGTATGCTTATTCATGAAAAACACAGAAGGGGAGAAATGAAGAGTCAGATAGAGGAGAGATAATGAAAACACTCTCTTCTTACACAAACACATCCTGTTCAACACATAAAGCAACTGGATAGGAGTACAAAGTCATGCAGAACTCTGTTTAAATATAGCAGAATCAATGCCATTCACTATGTTTAAATGACTGCCTACCCATTACACAGTTGCTACCGTAGTACCCCTCACTGGGACTTGAGTCAACCTTGAAGCCCATTTAATTTGCCATTCTTCTTAGAATCCTTTAGTAATATATTGGGGGATAATAGCATGTGTAACAATGTCCTAGGCGATCTCCTCTCATTCTTCCCACCATTCATGTCATGGTTTAGGACAGAATGATGCAGAGTTAACTGTTTAGTTAAAAATATATTTTTAAAAAAGTTTCAGGACATCTGGGTTGCTGTGTTGACTCACACAGAACTGTACCCAGGACAGTGGTCCTTTCTTCAAATAGTGTAGAAGAATTTCTTTTTTTTTTTTTCCTCCTTTTTTATTTTTGATACTTTATGTACATTTCCAATGTTTCCCCTTTTCTGAGTCTCCTCTTTGGATACCCCCCCATCCCCTCCCCAACCCGCCTCTAGGAGGGAATTCCACCTTCCCCCCCCCCATCCACCCATCCCCATATTCCCGCCTTGGCATTCCCCTTTACTGAGGCCTCTAACATCCTCAGGCCCAAGGGCCTTTCCTCTCTCCCTGATGGCCATCGAGGTCATCCTCTGCCACATATATGGTCCAAACCATAAGTTCATCAATGTGTATTCTTTGGTTGGTGGTCCAAACTCCAGGAGGACCGGGGGGGGGGGGGTCAGGCCCATTGACTCTCTTGCTCCCTCCATGGGGCTGCAAATTCCCTCAGCTCCTTCAGACCTTCTTCCAACTCCTCCATCTGGGACCTCACTCTCAGTCTAGAGGTTACTGTTAAGTGAAACTTGGGCGTTCTGAACTTTTGGGCTAATATCC
>CM052709.1:10966621-10989567 GCA_028551405.1 Uromys caudimaculatus
ATATTGTTTGTGACAATTGTGAAGGGTGTCATTTCCCTGATTTCTTTCTCAGCCTGTTTATCCTTTGAGTATAGGAAGGCTACTGATTTGTTAGAGTTAAATTTGTATCCGGCCACTTTGCTGAAGTTGTTTATCAGCTGCAGGAAGGAGTTCTCTGGTGGAGTTTTTCAGGTCACTTAGGTATATGATCATATCATCTGCAAATAGTGATAATTTGATTTCTTCCTTACCAATTTGTATCCCTTTGACCTCCTTTTGTTGTCTAATTCCTCTAGCTAGAACTTCAATTACTCTATTGAATAAATAGGGTGAGAGAGGGCAGCCTTGTTTAGTCCCTGATCTTAGTGGGATTGCTTCAAGTTTCTCTCCATTTAGTTTGATGTTGGCTACTAGAAGAATTTCTTAAATTGAATCCACATGTTTCAAATACTCACTGAGATGGGTTATTTGAACACATCTGAATGAAAGAACAATTTGGAGAAGTGCACTGGAAGCAAATCAAACTCACGGGATGATTTGAGGGAAATAAACCAGCAGGTCTCATCTGTAAATTGTCCAGAACACTCTCTTTTCTCATTCCTCTCCTCTGTTACTGTCTTTTATTTTGCCAAAGCTGGAACTATACCAACTGGTGGTTGGTAAGTGGTTAAAGGCTCAGACATCAACATTTCTGATCTTATAGCAGAGAATAAATTGAAGGAAAATGAGAAAAGCTCAGCAGATATTTGACTTTGAAAACTAAATGTTTGTTTTTTTCCTAGATATAATAAGGTAGATTAAAGAATCCATAAGTGGACTCTTTCAGTTTCCATGTCCCCACTGGTAAGTATCTCAGCTAAGGTCGCCTGCATTGACTCTTGGGAGCCTTCCCCATTTTAGGTCTCTAGAAAGTCCTATTGATTCCCCCAAACCCCCAGCCCTAGCAGCTGCAGATTTCTACTCATTTTCCTGGCCTTCTGGCTTTCTCTCTTGTCCACCCTTCCCATACCTAATCTTGTTCCCCTTTTTTCCGCCCCTTCTCCTCTCCTACTCAGGTCCTTCTCTCCTTCTGTCTCCCATGATTTTGTTCCCCCTACCAAGTGAGATTCAAACATACTTGCTTGGGCCTTCCTTTTAACTTTGTATCTGTGGGGTATATCATGGGTATTATTTACTTTATGGCTAATATTTACTTATTAGTGAGTACATACCATGCGTGTCCTTTTAGGTCTGGGTTACCTCATTCAGGATGGTATTTCTAGTACCCTCCATTTGCCTGCAAAATTCATGATGCTCTTGTTTTTAATAGCTGAATAGTATTCCACTGTGTAAATGAACTGTATTTTCTGTATCTATTCTTTGGTTGAGGGATATCTGGGTTGCTTCCAGTTTCTGGCTATTACAAATAAAGCTGCTCTGAACATAGTGGAGCATGTGACCTTGTGATTTGGTGAAGTATCTTTTGGGTATATGCCCAGGAGCTGAGTCTTTAGGTAAAACTATTTGGACTCCTCAGTAGAGGGATAAGGACACCCACAAATTTTCAACGCAAAGTTTGTCTTGTCTAAAAGAAATACAGGGACAAAGATGGAACAGAGACTGAAGAAATGGCCAATCAATAACCAGTCCAACTCAAAACCCATCCATGGGCAAACACCAATTCCTGACATAATTAATGATACTCTGTTATGCTTACAGACAGGAGCCTAGCCTAACTGTCCTTTGAGAGGCTCTACCTAGCAGATGACTAAAGCAGATGCAGAGATCCATAGCTAAATATTGGATGGAGGTCAGGGATCCTTATGGAAGAGTTGAGGAAAGGACTGAAGGCCCTGAAGGGGATAGAAATCTTACAGGAAGGCCAACAGTGTTAACTAACTTGGAACCCTGGGAGCTCTCGGAGAGTGAGCCATCAACCACAGAGCATGCATGGGCTAGACCAAGGTCCTGGTACACATGTAGCAAAGGGATGCTTTGTCTGCCCTCAGTGAAAGAGGATGCATCTAATCTTGCAGAAATTTGATGTGCCAGAGTGGGGGAAATACCTGGGGTAGTCATTCTTTCAGAGGCAAAGGCGGGGAGAGCAAGAGAGGGACAGCAGTTGGGATGTAAATAAATAAGTAAATAAATTTTAAAAAGAATAAGATGAAAGATTTGACCATATTTTATCTTAATTTATGCTAATTTTACCTTTCATTCCTAATGTGATCATAGTCAACAGATGATAATCATGTTTTTCTCAACAGTAATTATGACATACTATATGACCTGTGCACCACACATTATGGATCAGTTAGTAAGCTCGGGCCAAGGAAAGTCTCACAAGTTATAATTCATGTAAGAGCGCACAACAGAGACCAATTCCATTACTGAAGAACTGCCTTGCGTTCCAGAGCAGTCATAGTGCAAAATTTGACGGATCTCATTCCTGACATATTTTCCCCACCCTAGTGAAAAAACTCAGCAAATACTAGTAAATTCTGCACAGTCCACTGTTCAGATTTACGGATAGAACAGTTTCATCAGAGATGCCTGGTGTCTCCATCTACACACTGCATCAGGGACTGAGTTGCTTTGTGAGAAAGAACCGGCACATCTCGCTGAGCACAATTCTTCTTTCCAGAGCCATACCTGGGAGGACATCCTCATCCCCTCCATGTGATGACACATCATCAAGATGAGGCTAGTGCCACATGCTACTGACTGGAGAGATGCTACTTCTTTCAAATGCTAATATTGAAAGTGACTCAGTTTGATTTCAAATAAAGTTGAAGGCTTTTTTTTTTTTTTTTTTTTTTGACCTTGCTCTTTGACCTGTCAGACTCTTTTGATGCAGGAAAAGAAAGGCAGGTTTGCTAAATTCTTATATTGGTAAATTATAAGGCTTAATGTTCTTGTACTCTTTTTACTATCTGGAAGCCTGGTTGTTGTTGTTGTTGTTGTTGTTATTATTATAGTATGTATGTAAAATATTTGTAGGCAAACAAGTGCCTGGCACATTTATCACAGTGACAGTAATACTCTATAAAACGTCTTTTTTCCTTCCATCTTTTTAAATTTATTTACTCACTTTACATCCAGGTTGTACCCCCCCATCTCTCCTCTCTGTCCAGTCCCACCCTTACAAATTCCTCCCCCCATCATCACTTCTCCTTTGGTACCACCCCAGCCTGGGACATCCAGTCGCAGTAAGCACATCTTCTCCCACTGAGGCCCGACCAGGAAATCCCGTTAGGGGGAGGGAATTGAATGGCTGTCATCAGAGTCTGAGACAGCTTCCACTCTGAATGTTAGGGGAACCACATGAAGACCAATCTGCACATCTGCCACAAACATGACCTTCAAAGTCAAGTGTAGCATTCTACTAAATTTGAAAACTCTTAAAACCTATAGTTAATATAAGAAAAGAAAGCATATCAACAGAAAGGTATATACTTATGTGACCATGGAGTACTCCTCTCAGAGGGAGAATGGCTGTCTTTGGCAAGCTTATTTGGTAGCAGCTGGTGTGCTATCTGGTAAGATCAGCCATGACAATGCTTCTTTGTTTCACCTGAATTTTCTTCTCCTGTATACATTGCATCTCTCTGACAAGAATGTATTGCTATTTAACAGCAGTCACTGATGCTGAAAACTCCAGTATACTACAAATATTCTCTAAAAATCACTACTGAATCACCAAGCTGGAGATGCTAGCAAATGTGTTTCCTGGGCTTGGGATGGTAGAGAGCAAATTAAGATCCCAGATGTTTCTAGACGCTCCCCTCACCAGTAACCTTTCCTTCCTTCCTTCCTTTCTTTCTTTTCTGTCACCATATAGTGGGAGCTATGTTCTGTTTTCATTTTGATCAGAGATATTGATATGATTCTGGGTTTTGTGTTACTGTGCTTCATACAAATAGATGTAAGATGTATATTTTATATCTAATTCTTCTATCTTGAAATATTTATTTCAACTCTCTTGACTTTCAGTTTCTGGTCCTCCCTGGATAAGGATTACTTTTCTTTACAAGACAGCCTGTGGAAGGCAACCCATCCCCTGAGAATTTTAAGTGGCATTACCTTTAAGTTGATTTTTCCTTGAAGTGACGCTGAATGTCAAAGTGAGATAGTTCCTGCCCTCTTTGCATGTGTATAATGCTTTGTTTATACAAACAATCTTAAATATGCAATGTACTCAAATTAATTCTAGGGATGTCGATAATAATGAAAAGTTTCATCTTCCTGGTTCACAACTATTTACTAGGCATAGTTATTTATTCTGTTTGAAGGATTACGAATTATCACAGGCATACATAAATGTGCAAATACACAGATTATTAGGTATTGTATCTTTTGGGTTTTTCTGTCATGGACTCTAAATAGACAAGGAGGCATGGAAATTGCTTGCCAATGATATGTTATCTTACTTCTGTTTCATCTCTTTGAACTTTTATAAGCATCATCAAAAAATGGGCAACAATATGTAAGTGAGAAACTCTGATAGCTGTCAACCTGGATGAGGGGAGGATTATTTTACCAAGGAAAGTTCTACAAAGAACCTTTAATGTAAAAAGAAAAACAAACAAAATGTAGACCTGGAATTAATAAAGGGTATCATGCAAAGAGTAGGCAAAATTTCTTGTGAAGAAATCCTTAGAGAAATATTAAGTGGTCTTTACATACACTGGAGAAACTGAAGTGCATAATTTTTAGATATCTACTCTTAATGAACATTAAATGATGTGTTCTATACATATATGTGTACACACACACACACACACACACACACACACACACACACACACACACACACATACTAGTATTCTTGCTACCTTGCTTACCACAAACATTTTGTAGGAAGGCCTATACTCTTCCTCCCAACACAATGGTCAAGAATATAGAACAAGTGCCCTATTGTAATAGCTGAATTATAATCACTTCTGCTCACACATTCATCAAGTTTTTTAAAATGTGTTAGTCTAACAGTGAAGACATTCAAAGGTAGGATGAGAAAAGTCAACACACAGAGCAAATTACTGAACACTTTATAAGATTCACCGATCATGAGATATTAGTCAAAAAGTTGAAAGAGCTATTCACAGAAATGCTTAAAATACACAATTTAAGATGTGTGAAGAAAAGGTGTTTATTACCTCAGTGTCTATTATAAGCCATCTTGTGGCAAGCCATCTATCTATCTATCTATCTATCTATCTATCTATCTATCTATCTATCTATTTATATCTCTGCTTCTATTCATTTTTAATGCTACCAAAGAAGTTCAAAAACTCATTACAAATGTTCTCTAATTTTAGTTTCAATCATCTTGTTACAGTAAAATAAAACATTATCTGTACAATAAAGGAAATCTCCCCTTAGACTGAAGTAAACTATTTACTAATCTTCTGTAATTATACCCAACAAATCTCATTAGAAAACAATGATGTTTTTCTGTCAGTGAAAGTAGAAACATGTTTGTTATGAATCAAGCAAAACCTAATATTACATACACTGTCTCTAATCCTTTTTATTTACTACCAAGAATGTGTAGCATATGATTTTACTTGATTTTTTTACGATTTATTCCATGGGGATTTAAACTCTGGTCTCATGAACGCTAAGCAAGTGCTTTAAGTCCATTTTTGAGCAGTGATTGGAAAGAAATAATGTTTAAAAATTATTTCTTTTAATTATCGAGATTATAATTGTATTAGTCAGGGTTCTCTAGAATCACAGAACTTATAGGTAGTCTCTATACAGTAAGGGAATTTGTTAATGACTTACAGTCTATAGTCAAACTCCCCAACAATGGGCAGTAGTATGGAAGTGTAAGTTCAATAAACCCTTTCCTCCCTAACTTGCATCTTGGTCATGATGTTTGTACAAGAATAGAAACCCTAACTAAGACAAATTGGTACCAGCATAGTGGGGTATTCTCATGACAACCTGACCATGTTTTAGGGAGGACTGTGGAAGGACTTTGGAACTTTGGACTAGAAGATCCATTTAGTGTTAAGAGCTTTGTGGATGTTGTGTAGGAGCTTAGAAGATAATGTTGAGACCAGTGCAGAAGATGGAGGTCCTCCTTGTGAAATTTCAGAGGGAAGACTAAAGACTATTATCAAGGCCATTGCTATTTTAACTGTGAAGATTCTGTGGTTTTGGTTAGCTGTAGCTGAAGGATCAGCTGTGATTAACAAGATATCAGAATTACTAAATCAAAACCATTGCATTACTAGGACTATTGATACTGGTTAGCTGGAGCTGGGAAATCGGTGGTGATCGGGAAGAGACCAGCATCACTGAGGTGAAATTTTCTGAGAAGTGTTTTCTGAGAGCACAGAGGCTGTGTTCCAGAAATAGCTAGGGTTGTGCTGTGGCTGGACTTGGTAATGTGTAAGAGTTACCCAGTTGGTACTGGTTTTGAAGGCATGAAGGGGTCGTGAAGAACAGCTGAGGCCTGGGCATTGTGAGAGGCCGTGGAAGGCCATTGGTGAAGGTGCAGCCTCAGTTGCAATTCCAGGACTGAAGGGGTCATGCAGAGGACTTGGGGCTCAGGCACTGTGAGAGGCTGAGGAAGGCCACTGGTGAAGGTGAAGCCTCAGTTGCAATTGATGGCCCAGGACTGAAGTGGTCATGCAAAGGAGGTGAGGCTTGGTACCATGAAGAAAGCCTATGAGAGGCTGTTGGTAAAGCCTAGTTGCAGCGGAGGACAGCAGTGTTTTGGAGATGCCAGTACCATGAGATGACCACCAAGAACAGCAGCAGCAGTGGACTACAGGCATCTGGAGCCTAGAAGACAAGGTGTGTGCCACAAAGGGCAGAGCTGGAGAAGTGACTCACGCCTTTGTAGGACCCCAGAAGATCGTGAGTGGATCCCAGTCATTGGACAGTTGGAGTTTGGTTTTGCTTTTGATTGTGACTGTGCCCTGATATATTTTCCCTCCTGAAGTAAGAAGGTGTTTTAGTGGAGCCCACAGGTAAGAGACTTTGAATTTTTAAAAGACTTTGAATTTTAAGAGATTGGGTGATTAAAAGGGACTAAAATGTTAATATGTAAGAATTTTCAAAGGCCGTGGGACTTTTAAAGTTATTTAGAACTTGGGGATGAATAAGGAAGTAAGGGTCGAGGCTTATTGGTGATGTGTTTGTATGTCAAGTTGACAAGGGGTCAATTGTACTGACTAGTTTTGTGTGTCAACTTGACACAAGCTGAAGTTATCACAGAGAAAGGAGTTTCAGTTGAGAAAATTCCTCCATGAGATCCAGTGTTAAGGCATTTTCTCAATTAGTGATTAAGGGGGAAGGGATGCTTGTGAGTGGTACATCTGTGGGCTGGTAGTCTTCGGTTCTATATGAAAGGAGGCTGAGCAACCCAGGAGAAGCAAGCAAGCCTGTAAACAGCATTCCTCCATGGCCTCTGCATCAGCTCCTGCTTCCTGACCTGCTTGAGTTCCAGTCCTGACTTCCTTTTGTGATGAACAGCAGCATTGGAAGTGTAAGGTGAATAAACCCTTTCCTCCCCAACTTGCTTCTTGGTCATGATGTTTGTGCAGGAATAGAAACCCTGACTAAGACAATAATCTACATAATTTTCCTTTTACTTTCTTCTCTCTATATTGTCCAATATACTTCTACTTGCTCTCTCTCATATTCATTTAAATAGTATGTCATTGTGGATTTTAACTAAAAAGAATAGCTGGTATAACTCAGCAGGTTATAAAACATAAAAAGACATCACTGTGAGAAAGGTACTTGGATAGAAGTGGGAGAAGAAGGGGTAGGAGAGGTGAGGAAGGGAGGGAGGGAAAAATGTGAGGATCAGGATGACAGCAGCCAGAATTCATGGCACACACATGAAACTGTTAGAGTACAAAATTAATTTTAAAAAGTGGGAGTTCATATTGACTACCACATACTTGAAGTTACACAGGTCAGAAACATCTTTAAAAGGATCTCTTCATAGTCAGTAGAATAATGACTAGCAATGGCTACTGGAATAAAAATGTTTTCTATTCCAGGTAAAAATATTGCTACAAACAAAACAAAACATGTTTTATTTGTCTCAGTTTGGGATTCTAGGACTATTTGCTGAATGCCATAAATATGAATTTAAAGTTGATAGGCGGCATATAGAAGAAACTTTTAAAGGCTCATGGATTACCTGAAGACTCACTCCCCCCACTTGCTCTGGGGATGGCTTCTTCAAACAGTGTATATTCCAGCTGGACACAAATAGTATCACTAAGCAAAATTTGAGTAGTACTAACATGGACTCAAATTTAAAAAGGTTCAGAGTTTAAGAGAAACTTTTTATATTTAGAAAATGACCTCCAAACATCAGCCACTCCATTAATTGTTAAGCATTATAATTACCGAGGATTTTCACTGCACTTTCACATAGTCTAGGTAACTGGAAATAGGGAAATTTTGTTTCTATTTTAAATATTAAAATGTCATAGTTAATACTGATGATTCATTTATATAAGATCTGATCATATAAGTTCAATTTGACCTTTCAAGTATTTTCTTTTAATTTTTATCCTCCCTTTGCTTCACACACACACTAAAATCTGATATAAACCTGGATTATGCCATCTCAGCTTTGACGGACATGCATGATTTCTATTTATACCCCTAGCTGTTGCAATGGCTGCTTTCCTCCCTGCTGACAACAATGTATTTCAGTCACCAACGAAAGAATGAGGTTTCTACAGCAATTAAGAGCACTGCCAGTCACAAAATTGTGCAAATGAAGCACCTACTCATCTTCACAGAAGACATCCCTTTGTAGGAAACAAAGTTCACATGAGTCATACGTGCGGCAGATATCACAACAATCTGCCAGTTTAATGGCAGAGAGAGCATGCCATGACCTCTCTTCCCACTCAGATGACACATGTGGCTTGAGACATTACATTTACAGGATGACTCAGAGAAGAAAAGTGTGAGCCAGAAGGGAAACGAATCCCAGATAAGACATTTTGGCTAACTCTGCAGCTAATGGAAGGTCGTGAGAGATTCAAACAGCACATAAGGTACATTTCTCAGCTGAAAAATGGAAGGTCAGGAAAGGAAAGAGATGGTGATAAAAACAGCAAAAGAAATCAGGACCCAAGGATAATGCTGCCACCCAGTCAAGCTCTTTCAAATGGTAACAGAAATATGCTGGCCAAAGAAGGTTTTCTGAGCATCTTGGAAGAGCCACAGCACAACACAAGAAACAAGATTCCCCTGGTGTCCACTGTCGTCTATGGAAACACTTGGCAAGCTTGGGCACAGAGTTGCTGGCTTTGCTGGCTTACATTTAGGGAGGAGTGCGAAGTATTTGTGCAGTGTGTGTGTGTGTGTGTGTGTGTGTGTGTGTGTGTGTGTGTGTGTGTGCGCGCACATGTGTAAGACAATTTCAGTAAAAACAAGTAACATTTGAGGAGTATTTTAAGCATCAGTGACTAGCTAAATGCTAAGAAGGGTCACGTGGACTCACTATTCCAATCATCTAATTATTATCTTTATCCATTTGCTGATGCAAATTCTGGGGTCCAAAGCAGGGATCTTCCCCAGTCACAATAACTAAACAAAGCCACAAAGCAGGCTGGTTGTAGGTTTCACGCCTCCACACTCCTCTATTAAATGTTCAAAGGCCAGGATACTAATCAATGTACTTTCTTTGCTATAAATAATTTTGATTCCCATGAATCAATTTGATTGCCTTTTACTTTGTCCCTCCACTAGGACACTAAGATAAATTTGTAGATTATAAACTTACATTCACTGACAAAGTCAGAGTAGAAGCTTTGTCTCTCTTTCCATGCCCTGATTTCAGAGATTGCAGTATTGAAGCTGTGGTTTTGTTGTCTACCACCTCCGCTCATATGTCTTGCTATTCTCTAGACTGCTACCTGCCATGGTCACTATTGGAGCTGTGGTGGAAACCTTGGAACAGATACCATGAATCGCATTAAACTTCCCTTCTCTTCAACATTCACAGAGAAGCTCTTAAGGTCATGACGCTGTCTGAGCAAAGACTAATTCACTATTTTCTACACAGCTCCGAATTCTTGGTCACTAGACAAGGGCCACTAGACCATTAGACTTCACCAACATTTCTGGCTTCTGCAAATGACAGCTGGGTGTCAAGGTCTACAAAAACTCTCTGAAAAATTGAAGACAGTAATACCTTGTCTGGTTGTCTTTTGGTCTGACCTAGATGCACAGTCAAATGAGTATCTGGTAGCTGATTTCCCACTGTCATGGTTAGTAATGGATCTGAGTTTATCTTGTATCCCCATCTGTGTGGTCTCGATGTCTTAGTCTCTGACTGAGGTTCTTATCTACTCAGATCTGTACTCCTGCACTCTATACTCCATAGTCCAACAAACCACACAACTGGACCAAATTCCCTAGATTTGCAGTTTCTTAAAAGAAAAAGACTCTCGTGTTCTTACTTGAGTCCAGGTTAGAGAAATAGACTTCCTTTGTCATCAACAGTACTGGTTTTACAACACTACTTTTAGGGTTGAGGAATATGAATATCTACATCCTTGAAATACAAAAGAGCTAGAGGGGTGGCTGAACATTTAAGGGCTTCAGTTGCTCTTCTGAAGGACCTGGGTTTAAATTCTAGCACACACATGGTAGCTCACAACCATCTCTGGTTTCAGAGGATCTAGTGTTTTCTTCTGGCTTCTGCATTCACTATGTC
Organism: Uromys caudimaculatus; assembly: GCA_028551405.1. Classification (NCBI taxonomy): domain Eukaryota; kingdom Metazoa; phylum Chordata; class Mammalia; order Rodentia; family Muridae; genus Uromys; species Uromys caudimaculatus. The sequence goes on from CM052709.1 coordinate 10,977,288, forward strand.
TGTATGTGGTACTCAGACATACATGGAGGTAAAACACTCATACACATTAAATTAAAAACAATAATTTAAAAGTATATTTAGGCCCACTTTGTGCCATTGCCTGTAAACTGCACAGTGGTGTGTGCTTGTGATTTAAATCTCGGTGTATTCCAGTGGGCTGCTCAGCACCTTTCAGTTCCCTATCCCTCATGAGCTGCTATTCTGAGTGTTTGCCATCTTAATGGTTCTATCCTTGATTTGCATTGATTGTAATTGCTTCCTTTGTTCAATGCTCCATTTAAATACCAGGGGTGTCTCACATAGCTTTGTTCTAAGCCCATCTTAAATACTTCCAGTGCAACTGATTTTGAAAACATAACAGTCTTTCTCCACCTTCTTTCTTTTCCCTGCATCTTTCTCTTCATTTGTCTTTATTATCTATTCTCCTGAGCATCGCCCTAGGATCTACAGCTCACAGGACGCTCTTGATAATGCCTTTAGTCCTCTTGTCTCTTTGTCCTACTCTGAGAGAAACCCGACTCCGGATCTCTGCCTGTGAGCATCTCTATTAGATACATTTTATGGTACTGTAACGAAATACTTAACAAAAGCAATGTAGGAGAGGACTTATTCAGAAGACACAGCCCACCACGGTGTGGATGGTGTGGTAGTGGGTTCAGGTTCTGGATGTGGCAGGAGAAGGCTGCCTGCTCATCTCTGAGCAGATTCTGGAAGCATCAAAACCTAAAAGATTCCATCATCTTCTCTTTCTGTTCAGCCCACGACTGTGTTCATGGAGATCTTTATCTATTAGCTCTCTCTGGAAAAGCCCTCATAAATACAAGCAAAGGTGTGCTTCTCTAATGCTCTAGGGTTTTATTAACTAAATTAACCAGTACAACAACTCTGTTTAGGTTGCTGTTGACAGCTTAGAGGGACAGACAGAATGCATTGTACCTTCTGTGGCACTACCACAGCATTAACTGCTTCCATTCCAACAACGTGTCCTTCTTACGTGGGATTCACGAGGCTCTACTACTGCTAACATCCTGTCTGTCTTTCATCTTTCCCCATTCTTTCACCCTCACACTTGGCAGATAATACTGCCTTCTACTTCACAGGGGTTGCTGAAAAGAGAATCCAGAATGCAAAACATTGACTCAGGATAAAAATTATAAAGACAGGCTGGAGAGATGGCTCAGTGGTTAAGAGCACTGACAGCTCTTCCAGAGGTCCTGAGTTCAATTCCCTACAACCACATGTTGGCTCACAACCAACTGTAATGGGATCTGATGCCCTCTTCTGGTGTGTCTGAAGACAGTAATAGTGTACTCATATAAATAAAATAAATAAACTTTTAAAAAATATATAATATATATAAAGGCAGATGCTCAGTTACCATATACTGCCTGTTGAAAGAAATACTGTAAGCTATAGTTAACATTATCAATAGTTCTTTAAAGGTTTAATCTTAGATGTCATGAAATCTCAGTTAATACAAGTAGAAAACACGGACTTTTAAGCTTCTAAAACTAAGATTTTAATGGATGTAACAGACACAAGTAAATCAAGTCTGGTAGCTCTTAATAAAGTCAGAGAATAAATTAAATTGAAACCATACACATTTCAGCCAGATTTTCTTTGGCATTAACAAGCAGTAAAATAATCTACCACATACTGCCAAGCTGCAGAGTTCTGTAGACCGATTCCGAAATGCAGTGTGAAGTTTGTGGCAACCATCTGCTGAAATCATTTTATTTCCTGTCATTCAGCTCACATGAAATTAAAATATCGATAGAAACAATTTCAGCATGGAAATTGGAAAAGTTAATAGGAAAGTCGATTAAAGGTTTCAGCAGATTGTATAATATAGTATTCTTTTTTTTTTGATACTTCCATAGTTCTGAATTATATAATAGGATGAAGAGTAAAATATCAAATGCAAGAGTGTAGACTCTGCCAAATAAAAGTGAAAATATGAAGACAATTATGGGATAGGCAATAGAGTATTCAATTCACCACAAGTGTCTGGATGCAAAGGCATCCCTATGAGCAGACAAACTAACTGCATGGCAACTCTCAGGCACAGAAGAAAGTACTAAGTGTCTAAATGCTGCTGTCAGAATGTCTTGGCCTGTCTCCGTGCTTTCATATTTCAAACTAGGTACCTGCTTTTCCTTTTCCAAAGACATAAGATGTGTCTTTGATTTTTACTTTTCTAAAAATCACTAAAATCCCTTTCCATAGAAAATGCTATATCCTTGTCAAGACCGCTCTGTGAAGTAGACGGGTTCGGATCTGTGCTCATTGCCTTCATCTCTGTCGCCAAGTCTTGTCAGGCATCTTCAGGCCCCTGGCTTGGCTTCTTGGATTTCTGAGGTTTTCCTCAGGACCCAGATGCTCCCTCTTTGAAATATCCTATTTAAGTATTTTCCCTCTGAGATAACCCCTCCCTGCTGTGAGCTGCTTCTTTACCTGGGCTTATTGTATCATTTCGTTCCCTTTTATTCTGATAATTTTGTTGGCCATAGGTGGCCCTTAGTTCTAAAATCCTTGGATATTCTCCAGGCCCTCTGCCTTTGTCTCTACTAACTTGATTCTATTGATAATAGAGAAAGCCAATAAGAGGTTGGCTCTAAAACTTTATTTATGCAGGTCTCACCTAAAAACCATTGGAAAAGTACATAATAATCAATAGATACCAGAGAATTTCTATACCAGAGTCAAATAGTTTGTAACTAATAATCATATTTTAGTTCATTTATGAGATTATTTAAGTTGTTTTTTTGTATTGTCATTAAATTAATAGAACAGGCTATTTCAATTTTTAAATATCAGAAAGAATATTGTATTCTGTTAATATTTTCATACATGTGATAATAACATCATAATAAAGTTTCAGGTAAATGTTGAATGGCTGTCACTAATGACATAAACAGTCATTGACTCAGAAGAGTCATTATTTCACGAAGAAAAACATCGATTAACAGAGAAAGCACATATGGACAAATCCACGTGGCATATAATATTAGACAGAATTATTTGAGATAAAAATTATCATTCTGAAAATACTTATTAATTATAAACTAAATTTATGGTCAAAACAACATGGATAAAGTAATAGATATATATTTTTTATAAAGAAGAAATTAAAATGCGGGTGGGTGGGAGGTGGAATTCCCTCATAGAGGTGGGGGGGGGAGGGGATAGGTGATTTCTAAAGAGGAGACCTAGAAAGGGGGAAACATTGGAAATGTAAATAAAGTATCAAAAAATAAAAATAAAAAAATGCACATTTGCTAAAAATAAAACAAAAAACTTGATATAGTTGTAATTTTGTTGTTTCTTTTAAGAAAAACCTTACAACACATATACCATGATAAATTTTTTTATGCCATGAAACAAAACACACAAAGCTAAAAGGTAGGCCGTTCAAAAATTAATTTTGGATCACTGCTACAAAAAGTTTTTAAATCAAGATGTTAAAGTATGATATGAGAAAGATAATAAACATCTGGTTCCTTCTGCTGGTTTTGGGAGCAATTACAAGTATGAATATTCAGATGTTTATTTAGTGTAAAGTAACAGAGAGAAATTGTTTCGTCTGTATTCGTTTTACCCAACTAACCAACTGTTAGCAGTCATAATTACATATAGTTTGATAATTTTATGTAGGAAGATCAAATAAGTCATCCACTTTATAAGCAAGAGAAACACGGGGCTCAAGATACTGAAAACTCAATGAGCTTATATTGGTTATTTTTTATAAAACAAACAGGGTTTTATTGCTACATATCAGCAGAAACAAGTTTTCAAATCTAAAGAGTAAAATTCAGTTAATGATAAGCTTTTCTGAATATTCTACTACATTTGCTGTAGATTTCTTCATTTATTTTTTATTATTTATTTTATTTATTTTTTATTTAATATCTTTATATTATTTATTTTATCTATTATTTATTTGCTACACAAATTTATTTTTAACGGAATTACACTTATTGCAATGAGATGCACTGAGATACCCTGACTGGGGGTAATAGGAAATAAACACACGATACATTGTTGCTAGCATAGAACGCAAGGATCCTGCACTGGGAAGTCTGACCAAGGAACCCCACCAGCAGGGTACAGGATAAAGGCCTTTTGGAGTACTGCCTGCCCGACTGAGTGTGAGCTGACTACAGATTTCCCTTCAGTAATTCCTGGGCCTGAACTCAACACGCTTGGAAGTCTAGCAGGAGTGCGGAACTTCCCTGTGATGTCCTCAAAGGTGAACATTGCATCGTGCTCTGACGAGTGCCCTACAATGGACCTTCTTGCAGTTAGTTACACATGCAACCAACAGCATGTTCATTCACAGACTCATGAGTGGTTATTTACAGGGTGCTGCGGTGGCCAGGCCTGGAACTGATTGCTGGTCTTATAAAGAAGAGGCCACTGTATTGAACTGCCCACTAAGGGGAAGCAGATAATAAGTCTCAGAGCTAATTTGAAGAAAAAGATGTAAGCGATTTACAAACAAACAAACAAGCACACAAACAAACAAAAAAAATACAAAATGAGCTGGGAGGGCAGGCAAGATGCTGCTCAAACTTGTTTCTGGGGAAGGATTCACCATGAAAGAGTGACATCTGAGCCCGGTTTGGGGAAAGATGAGGAACCTATCAACCTGAATCAGAGGGGGAGGTAGAAAAATGAGACCCTAGATTCTAAAGAAGAGGCAGGCCTGCTTAGCCCACGGTAAAAGAACAAGGGGAAACAGTCTAGAACTCAAGGAAAGAGGAGGATAGGTAGAGGATATAAGACCAAAGAGAAAACCTGGGGTGGGAGAAACATATATGGCTGCTTAGCAAACATAAAACAGAAAGCCTGGGCTTCAGGCCCAGAATCTTCATGGTCTCCATGACACTTTCAAAGAGATGGCTCTGCCAGCTGTTTGAGAAATAGTCTGTGGAGACACAATACCATGTTTCAAAGAACTAGGGTATAAAACACTGTTCATGGTATAGTATAGTCACATACCAATTCTCTGTGGTTATGGTGTGTGTGTGTGTGTGTGTGTCTGTATGTGTGCATATATGCTTGTGTGTGTGCATGCATGTGCAGGCTTGTGTGTATATATGTACATACATTTATTTCTGTACATACATGAATGGATATGTGTGTATTGTCTATTTTTGGTAAAGTTCATATTTCTGTGTATGTGTGTATGATGGTGTGTGAGTGTATGTGTGTGTATCTATTTCTGTACGTATATTTGTATACATGAGAGTATGTGCATACATACTATGGATATAGTTCTTGTGTCTGTGTGTAAGTATTAGTGTGTGTGTGTGTATGTGTGTGTGTGTGTGTGTGTGTGTGTTTGGGTATATAACCATATGTACATGTACATTTGTTTCTGAGTGTGTATTTGTTCTTTTCAAACACCACAAGAAATGCTCCAGAAAATGAGATTCATAAATTCACTCATGCTCTAAAGGCAAGTATATCTTGCAGGCAGTCTTCAGCAGGTATGCCTCACAAACAAGCATTGATAGGAACTGGGCAGCTAAGTATCTGCATTTCTAATCTCTGGCAGGATTTGAAGGGCAGGTTTATTGTGCTGACCATCAAAAGTATACTCATATACTTTGAACGTTTATAGTCTTGCCAATAAAGCCAATTTTCTTGCTCACTGATATAAGGCTAGTTTTTTTAACCACTTGTGATGATACAATAAATGAGGCTGTCTTCCCAGGATGTCTGCCCTGGGAGAAGGAAGCATGGCCATTGCCCTAAGTCAGCTTGTGAAGGAAAATGAAACATAGTCATGAACAGGTGCTCTAGCACATTGACAAAGTAGCATCGTTACCCAAATCTGGCCTCCATTATAGTGGTTTTCACCTGAAAAACTGAATTCTGTAAGAGTCACATTCATATAAGAGAACATGTATATGTGTTATTTATATATATTTTCATGTAAAATTAATTTTTCCACAGATTGTAACCTATGGTTGCTATATAGTCAAAAACTATCGATTTTTTCAACGTTAAGAATGCTTAAAATAAAAGGATGATCATAAGTAGGGGAATATGATAAACACATTTGATTGATATTTGTTAAAATAATATTCTTTATCGTTGACTTTTATATTTTCATACTGGCAAAAATTAGTGCTGGAAATCTATGTCAGGTAACTTGTAACCTGTAACAATAAAATATGAAGTTTTATATAGATCACACAATAAGAATGTATATCAAAGGGCCCTCCATGTTAAATGTCAGTTCCATTGGTTTGAATTTAGATGTTTAATATGGCATATTACATATAAATCTGACGTTTCTCGAAGTTGACTGTGATTAGCCAGAAATCATCCTCAACATTAAGGGTTTTCTGATCATTCAATTTTTATTTTGCAAAATGGTTACAGCAGATTTGAGGACTGTCAGCCACCAGTGATCAGATACTAGTTGCTACTAAATTTAAAAATGGCAAGAAGCCCTTTGCAGACAGCCCTGGTGAAGTTAGTGTAGCAGACAATAGTCTGTGTTGATTCGTCTGCCAGGACGATGCCCCAAGTGAGGAATGCAGTCACCATTTAGGGCAATCACAGCTTACATTCGCTGCGATGCACTTACAGGGCACTCAGTGTGATGGGATACGTTATGATAATACAAACAAACACAATTCAGTAAGCCGAGAACACCTGGGAACGCAGACATGAATGGACGGTATGAAGTAAATACCATCATTCCTAAAGACCCTCTTCAAATCTGAGCTATTCTGATGATATTCTTATGAGCTACTCCTACGATGACTAGCGTCTCCCAAGTGTGTTGAGGAGGAATGAATAAACCTTCTGGATAGAAAGAGACCAGGCCAAATGAGTGTTGAAAAATGATCTTTATTTTCTGCACTTTGTGAATTCCATGCAATGCATTCTGACAACAATCACTTTGCTCCGAGTTCTTCTGAGCCAGCAACCCACTCTCCCTACCCAACTTTGTGTCTTTCTTTTTTCTCTCCCAAACCTATCCAGGGCAATATGTGCTGCCTTGGCATCTATACATGGGTGCTGAAGCCTCTTTGGGAGTGTCACACAATGACCCAAATCCAACTTTCCTCCCAGCAGCTGTCAGCTGTCACCAGGGTGGGACTTTACGAGCATCTTCTCTCTCCATGTCGGGTTTTGTCTGGCTTGAGTTTGCTCAGGCCTTATGCACTCTATCACAACTCGTGTGAGTTGCTAAGTGCAAGTGCCCTGGTGTGTCCAGAAAACACTATTGTGTTTCTGGCTTTTACAATCTTTCTGTCTCCTCTTTCCCAATGAGCCCTGAGCCTTGAGAGGAAGGGTTAGGTCAAGGAGGGGAAAGCCGGGCTGTAGAGGTTAGTACAGATGCTGCATCTGTGGCTCAGTGGCACAGTATTTGTTTAGCATAAGCAAGGCCCTGGGCCCAATTTTCAGCACTAAAATAAAATACAATGAATAAATGAATGAATGAATGAATGAATGAATAAATAAATAAATAAATAAATAAATAAATAAATAAATAAATAAAAAAAATAGGAAGCAGTTTATTTCCAGAGTTCTCTAACAGACTAAAATGACACAGCTGGATACATGGCGGCATACTGAAGGATGTGTTTCTGAAGGTCTTAGCCACATCACTGCTTTTCCTTCGCCCATACCCTGGAGTGAATTGTCCACAGATACCCACTGAATGCCAGGCCCTACATTAAAGAAAGTTCTCTAATTCCATCCTATTGGGGTATGTGCCCTTTCATTCTCCAGGTTGATTTTAAAGACTACATAAGGACACTGTGAGATCTAAGTGTATAGCCTTTTCCTGATAACAAGAGACGATAGCTCTTACAGGCTCTGCACTAGAATGGTTTCTAAACTATTTTTAAACACAGAGCATGAAGGAAATACTATTTATTTCTCCTTAACGTCTAGCTATTCACATTTTTCCACTGAGGAAAAGACGGCTGTTAAGATTCCAGTTGCGTTCTACAGGTGGCCCACTCCAATTCTGTTTCCAGTTGATTCTGTGCCCTGTGATGAGATTTAGGGGGACTCTGGGTTCCTGTTTGCACTCCTTGCTCTTTAGTACACTGCAGTATGAAGTATTTCACCATGTTGACCTGCCGTTCATTTACACATGGGTCATTTGCAGAGATGATCAAGGGCGAGGGCAAACGACACTTAAGAACCTGCACATGCTGTAGAAACTGCGGGATGATATAATGGAAACTATGACAGTTCAGGCGAATATTTTTTAGCTGTTCCCACTGTAAGTGTCTGTTTCTTTGAGTCAGAAGACATGGACGCTGATGGGTGTCAGGCCGATGTTTGTGCCAGCATGATGCTTGTAGACTCTAATCCAGCGGTGCTTCCGATTTCATGAAGCTAGAGTACAGACTCTTGGCCGGTAGCTCAGCCCCATCACTGCACCCCTCCTCCCAAGTCTAGCCTGCAAACACTAGCCTGCCCATCACTCAGGTTTTTGATTTCTAAAAGCAGATGTTTGTGGAAAACAAACTAGTCTCTTGAAATCCACAGTCTATTACTACTTGCTGTGATTGGATTGTTTTTGAATGTTTTAAAGTAACTACTGATGAATTTAATTAGCTAATGTGATTTACAGGCATTGAGCTATCAGGAAATAAATTAAGGAATCATTGTTTTGGTCTAGCTTTCAAGAAATGATGACACCCTAGTCATAATATAAGTAACAGATGAATGAGCCATGCAGTAGTAGGAGAAGTCTGTTTCACGGAAAAACTGCTTAAACTGATTTCTATGCAGGTGTTTAGGCAAAAATAGTCTGCGTGCAAGATAAAAAACATCTTCAGAAAAGTATCTGTACATTTTATTTCTGCATGTGGAAAATATCCAGATGCTTGTAAATAGTGAGATGCTTTAATATTTCATGCTACATTGCAATTCATATGCATTTATATGTAATTCATAAATAACAATTTGTATTTTGCAGAATTTATTAATCACATTAGTAATTGCATTAATACCCTCTGTTCAGGATATAGTAAGTATCGTTACTGATCTTAAAAGGAGAGTTTGATGCTGTCCTCTTAGATTAGTGATAGAAAAATATAGAAAAGGATGCTGAACTCAAACCAAATGGATACCAACAGTGGGTCTTGGTACATTCTCAGTGAGACTTTAGGGTTTGTAGTGGGCCAGTGTATAAGTGCCCTTAAAGCAAATGCTGCCAAGGCAGTAATCGCCACTCTTCTTCTGAAACAATGGAAGTCTTGAAGAGAAAAGAAGATCACATTCTGGGTGACTGGATACAGCTTACAATGGGCCTGGGAGGAAGGTGGAGCCATGTTAGATGTGCCTACTCTTTCTACCATCTAAATGTGACAATAGCCAATAAAACAACTGGGAGATAGGAGATGCTTTGTTTTTAGTTTATCATAACTTTCCACGGTTGCTTCCGTCCCCAGAAATCCCATTTTCCATCAGTCAAAGCATGAGGAGAAAACATGAACGCATGATATTTTCCAGGCAGACTAGATGTGAACTGGAGGCGGATTTGCTATCCTGAAGCATTGGCTCTGGTACTGTCACGATAGCCTTTTCCTTTCTGATATGTAACTATTACCTGTTATTTTCAAAGAGTCAAAAATGAGTAAGTGAAAATCGTCAATACGGATGTTCTGTGCTAATGTTCCTTTTGAGAGCACAAGTGACAGCATTTATTGTAGAAGAGACTGGGAATCAATGGTGCTATTGCGATTACATATAGTTATATCTACATTTCTTTTATTTTTAAGATTATAACATGATCACATAATTTTCCCTTTCCGTTTCCTCCAGGTAAGTCCTACCATTTACCCAATTCTCAATCTCTTTGAAATTTACAGCCTCTTTTTTCATTAACTGTTGTTATTACGTACAACGTAGGAATACATATAATCCTAAGTATAACCTGCAGAGTTTTGAGAACTATTACATGTATGTATGTTTTTAGATTAATTACTTGGTGTTGGGTAACCATTTGGTGTGCTCTTCAATAGGGAAAGGCTCAAGAATACAGCTTCCTAAATGTTTGTTACTGATAATTTGATAAATGTTTACAAATCCATTTCAATTGGAAATGTAAATTTGAGCTACTATAATAAATTAATCTGAAATATAAATTTACAAACAAGTTTCTTTACCTGTCTCTAAACTTTTTAAAAGTAGCTACACATAATGTTTCTCTTATTAAGATGAAACTTTTTGGGCCACTTAGCAATAGACATTAAATAAATTCTCCTGTTTATTCAGACTCACACATTTTCTTCCTTTCTACATCAGACCAAGAGATATGATTTGTATCAGGATAAACCAAATCCCTAGATGAAATATGTCATAAATGTAGTATAGTTCATAGAGCATTTATATTGTGTTTAAAATAAAAATTGGGGGTGAGAAATCTGCTGAGAGGTATTGATAAAATTACCTCATTATGAGATAAAAATATTCATTTAGTTAAATGTACAACTGTAAGCAAACCTGCTTTTCTATTGTAAATGTCTTCAGGTGGTTTGAGGCAAAATGACCCATCTTTTTAAATCTAGAGTATTTTAATTCAAAATACAGGATAAATTTAGCATCTTTATGTAGTTTTAATTCTGAATTTTTATACATCCCCCCCCCCCCACAGGCTTAGTTGTGATGCTCCTTAATCTTGGATCTGTGCATGTGAATCCACTGGATTTTTGTGTGAATGCTCTTAAACACCTTTCAAAGTAATAGGTGTATAAAGTAATAGATTTCAGTGTGGCTTCTCACTTCCTTAGTTTTGGTTTATCTGTCCTCTATACCTTCTCTTCTCCATCAACTCCTACTTCCATCTCTGCTAAATCAAAGAAACTTTTCTCTGGAATGAGAGCAATTTATCCAAAAACTCTGGGGTTTTCAATGTGCTGAGAGCAATTGATAGTTCACTGCTCATTGTTAAAGAGGATCCATACTTCACCCACTTCCAAGCCCAGGGAATACTGCAGAAGAGGGGGCAGAGAGATCGTGCAGTTTGATTGATGGAAACACAGATATCTTAATAGCACTGTATGACCTTGACACTGATGAACTTGCAGAAGTTCTGACTACGCAAGACTCGACCCCTAAACATAGATTTATAGATGGAGGATAGGCTCCATGACTGGCACTAAAACCATGCTGATGACAGGAGATCACTGTCTTCAGGGGCACAACGACTTCTCCAATACACAGTTCTAAACCCATGTCCATTCTGCAGCCCAGGTTAAGCCCAGGGATCATGAAGTGTGGTGTTTCGAATGAGAATTCACCCCAGAAGCTCACATACTTGAATGCTTACTCATTCGAATGGCCAATTCTTTTAAATGTATTCCAATTCAATAGTCATGCAATTCAATAAAAATAGACTATTTAAATTATCCTGTTCAGTTAAAGTCATACCAATCCAGGACAACACAGTTGCTTAACACTTGAGAGATTTCTTCAGTTTGGATTGACGAGGAAAACCAGACATCAATAAAAGTCATTAAATTGTGAAGAAGAAAAGGAAAGACAAAAGGAAGAGATGGAACAAAGGCAAAATATATACTCGATCAAAGACTGAGTATCTGTGAACCTAGAAGCAGAAATAGAGTCATAAGAAAATACTTTGATTTAAAGGCAATATTTCACATTGTCTAGCTTTAATCGTAGTTCTAGATAAAAAGAAGCCTGGGAAGGGGAAGCAAAGATAATAGTCGAAGCTTAGAAGGGAGAAAGCAGGGCAGAACCCATGATAACAAATTAAGACTCAAGGAGCTAGAATCTGACTGAGCAGCTGCTGTAAGTGAAGTGAAGATAGAGCTCAGATAAGAAAGGCACATAGGATTGGTTAAGATCTTTTCCCAATCTGTTGGTTGCCATTTTGTCCTATTGACCGTGTCCTTTGCTTTACAGAAGCTTTGCAATTTCATGAGGTCCCATTTGTCGATTCTTGATCTTAGAGCATAAGCCACTGGTGTTCTGTTCAGGAACTTTTCCCCCGTACCCAGGTGTTTGAGAGTTTTCCCCCACTTTCTCTTCTATTAGATTCAGTGTATCTGGTTTTATGTGGAGGTCCTTGATCCACTTGGACTTGAACTTTGTAGAAGGAAATAGGAATGGATCAATTTGCATTCTTCTACATGTAGACCACCAGTTGAACCAGCACCATTTGTTGAAGATGCTGTCTTTTTTCCACTGAGTGGTTTTAGCTCCTTTGTCGAAAATGAAGTGACCATATGTGTGTGGGTTCATTTCTGGGTCCTCAATTCTATTCCATTGATCT
>CM052709.1:10990067-11009966 GCA_028551405.1 Uromys caudimaculatus
ATGGATGGAACTTGAAAATATCATCCTGAGCGAGGTAACTCAGTCACAAAAGAACGAACATGGTATGTACTCACTGATAAGCGGATATTAGTCCAAAAGTTCAGAATGCCCAAGTTTCACTTTACAGTAACCGCTGGACTGAGAGTGAGGTCCCAGATGGAGGAGTTGGAGAAAGGTCTGAAGGAGCTGAGGGAGTTTGCAGCCCCATGGAGGGAGCAACAGCATCAATGGGCCTGACCCACACCCCCCCCCCGGTCGTCTTGGAGTTTGGACCACCAACCAAAGAATACACATCTATGAACCCATGGTTCGCACCATATATGTGGCAGAGGATGGCCTTGTTGGCCATCGGGGGAGGAGAGGCCCTTGGGCCTGAGGGTGTTAGAGGCCCCAGTAAAGGGGAATGTCAAGGTGGGAATATGGGAATGAGTGGGTGAGTGGATGGGAGGTGGAATTCCCTCATAGAGACGGGGAGGGGGAGGGGATAGGGGGTTTCCAAAGAGGAGACCCAGAAAGGGGGAAACATTGGAAATGTAAATAAAGTATCAAAAATAAAAAAAAATAAAATTAAATTAAAAAAAAAAAAAAGAAAGGCACATAGGAAGAAGCTGCAAAGTGACGAGGCTTACACTGAGAGGGTTGGCGTCCCCCCTCACAGTGCACTTCCTGTGTGCTTCCATTGACAAGTGCACTTTCTACACAGGTTTGTGTTACTCTTTCTTCAAACTCAGATGACGGCAGATACCATTCTGTCTTTCCCTCAGTTTCTCCTTGTTTCTCTTCCCCTTCATTCCCCTCTCTGTCTCTCACACATACACACAGGAACACATGATAAATAGGCAATGTTTGTCCCTTCCCCCTGCTCTTTCCATGGTTATCAAATACTAGTATCATTGATAATCTTATTATGAATATAAGAACATATGAAAGCTCCAGAATAGTCATTTCCTTCATACAGCATTGTTTTCCTGACAAGAACAGTGGAATATTCAATGATTTATCTTCTTTTTCCAATTTAGTTTCTATTGCATATTAATGAAATACACTATTAACCAAAACAGAACACACTATAGTGGGGGAAGGCATCAGCGAGTTTCCGGAAGTAAGTCAGGTTACATTAATTCAGCAGGTATCAGTTTTACATTTCTACCATAACAGGAGCTCTGCTGCACACCACTGATCTGTCTTTAAAGTAACTGGAAATTGCTGTTACCAAGTTGTAAGTGTTATTTCTGCTATGAACACAATAGGCCACAAGATAGGAAATACATGAAAATATCTTTGGATATCCTGATAAAGTGCAAGGGATATGTTACCTGCTTCAGCACTAGAAGTCATGCTGGCAAATATTAATGAATTATAGTAAGCTCAGCTGCAATAGCTTTGACAAGAATCCAGACATATGATGCACAGAATATAGAGCAACTTTACAGTAACTATATAAATACTGCCATGGTCATGTGACCTCTAGTGTTCTCTTCAGTACTATAGGATGATCTGGTAACATTCATGCTTTCACAGGTTTTTCTTTTATTAGTTTAATTTAATTTTTCTTTTACTTATTCACTTTATATCCTGCTCACAGCCCTCCTTCTGGTCAACCCCTCCTCTAATCCTTCTCCCATTCCCCTCCCCTTCTCCTCTGAGTGAGTGGGTTCTCTCCTGGGTATCCCCCCTACCCTGGCACTTCAAGTCCCTTCAAGGCTAGGTGCTTCCTCTCCCACTGAGGCTAGACAAGACTGCCTCACTAGTAGGTCATATCCCACATACAGGAAACAGTTTTTGGTATAGCCTAAAGTCCTAGCTATATTCCTGTCCATATAGCCAAAGGATGCTTAAGTATGTTTATAGCAGCTTTATTCATAACAGCCAGGAACTGGAAACAAATTAGGTGTCCTTCAACTGAAGAATGGATAAAGAAAATGTGGTATATTTATGCAATGGAATACTATTCAAGTATTCAAACAAAGACATCATGAATTTTGGCAAATGTAGAGAACTTGAGAATATCATCTTGGGTGAGATAACCCAGAACCAAAAGGACATGCATGGTATGTACTCACTTATGAGTGGATATTAGCCATAAAATACAGGTACCAAGTTGTGCTTGTATAGTTTTCATATTTTATTTGTAAAGCAGAGTTCTATATGTGTCTTTTATTGACCTGCCTTTGAAAATTTCAGGAAACTTAACTTTCATGGAAAGGGGAACTCTCTGCAACATTAACTTTAAACCTGCTAGGAAAATATCCAATCTAATACTTCTGTGCTCCTCTGTAAATAAGAATGTTTATTACCCAGTGGGTCACTTGTAAGTAGGAAACATGGTGTCCGCACTCTCCAAGGGACTGTATTTTATTTGATTCTTAGCCTTAGCATAACATGTCTATTCTTTGGTTTATAAAGAATGGTTACAAACATTTTATTAGTGGCTAGTTTTCCTTTCATTTAAAAAATGTCTCACTGTTTGTAATTTCTACCATTGTATGCAAATTATGTTCATGAATCTTCTCTGATTCTTTAAATAAGCTTAGAAGTCACAAAGAAAGGACTGAAAGAGGGGCAACGTAACTGATTTTAGGAAAATGTGCTAATAGCAGATGCTGTTTTTCTCCCTTCAGTGCACTCTGGAAATTACAAAGGACCTCTGGGACTGGGCAAGATTAGTTAAAAGACCTGTGAGTGAAAAATTTATCGTGGCTGCAACAAATGTTCAACAATGGTTGGAAAATGTTAAGTCCCAGATGAGAGCTGTAATTTCAGTGAACCAAGCAGAAACTCTTAAAATTATAAAATCCTAGCCGTCTTGTTACAGGACAGCAGCAGGAATGTACACTGATAGAACTCAAGCCCCAAAATTCCAAACTCAAGAAGAAAGAAAATAATCAAATAAAATCTGAGATATGGCAGCCAAAAGGAAAAAAAGCAGGTTCCAAGTGTCCATTCCCATGAATATACAAAACCATGTCCACTGAGATCACCAGAATCATGCCACTAAATACAGATTTACACTACCTTGACTTGATTGTACCAGTTGGAAGAAAAAGTTATTGTTTCAACAAGCATAGTGTGTATTTCGTTTAATGAGATACTATACTGTTCTTATTGTGATATACAACAGTGGAAAAAGTCCAGATATTTCTGATGATGTCAATTTAATTGTTTCTTTTTTCTGTTTTGACACACTAGGTGCCAGGATATGCCTCATGTATTTTAGTTAAACGATATTAACACCTCTCTCTCTCTCTCTCTCTCTCTCTCTCTCTCTCTCTCTCTCTCTCTCTCTCTCATCACTTTGTACAAATACACAGAAAACATGTGAGAGCAGAGAGTAGCTATATAGAGTGGTGGTGGGCAGGATCTGAACTGACCATCTTTGCTTGCTGTGTCACGAAGGAAAACTAAAATGTTCTCTGTGATTCCAGCAACTTTATCAGGGCAAAGTACTATTACCTAGCCATTTCCACCCACATTAATCTCAGATTAGTACTTAAAAACAGTAGTAACACTGCAGACGTAATATGTTCCTGAAGTTGATCTGAATCTAGTTAATGCAATTAGGAACTTCACTATTAAGTACATATGCCTAACTGAAACAAATGCTAGCTGTGTTGTTCTTCTGTTACCATATATGGAAAACTCTGTTACTATAGATGAACTACTGGATTCATTTGTGTGAAATTCAGGCATGCTTTGTTGTGTTATGGACTTATGCCACTTATAGACTTACTCATTCTTGGTACTTATCTATGTAAAGAACATTGCTCATTCCTCTACGGACATATTAACTTGACAACTGAAATCTAATTAAAGCATATGGAAATGTATGTGTAATTAAATTTTAGATAGGTCAATATCAATATGACACATTTTCTTATGCAATTTTGTATTTTTTAAAATAAATAATTTTTAAGACATTAAAAACAAAATATTTTAGAGGTGTCATATGATACAAAAAGACATCACTGGACTTTAAAACTTGTGATACACAAGAAGTTAATTTTGAATGGCTTCTCTCCTAGGCTAGATAAAAAGAAAGCTCAGTGAATTAAATGTAGAAGACCTAGAACATTTGGGATGAGATGGACTGAATGTGGGTCCCTTTCCTAAATCACAAGTATATTAGCATGTTTTGCATCCAAAAGAGGAGGGATCTTCAGAAGCCTATGTGCTGTTAGGCTTAAGGGCTTCTGGGAAGTCTGGATCAGAGGATTGGCTGCTAAAGTCACTTTCCACCTATAGGAACAGGAATATCTGTGTTGGAAAAGAAACTTTGGAATAGTGTTGGCAGAGAGAATATTTGAGAAAGTTTGGCTTATAAAAGGTTATACTTTGCTCATAAGCAAAGTTGACACAGACTCACTTTAGTCTGTGATCCATGACCAGCAAGAGGACAAGACAATGAACTGAATGACTAGACTGTCAAGTAGAGGATGGCTTCAGATATTGGAGACATGTATGCAAGTTTTAAGAATTCATGGATTTGATTGGCAAGTATTTTATTGAGTATTTTTGCAAATATGTATATAAGAGTAATTAGTCTATAATTATTTGTTTGTTGAGACATTATGTGGTTTTGATGCCAGGTAACTGTGACCAGAACTTTAAAAATGTTCCTTATGTTTCTACTTTGTGGAAAAATTCGAGAGTATTGGTATTAACTGTTTGAATTCTGTGTTAAAATCATCTAGTGCTGGAGTTTTTTTTGGTTGGGAGATTTTTTATATGCTTCTATTTCTCTAGGGGTTATAGGTCTATTTAAATTGTTGATCTGATCTCCAATCAAATGGGCTTCATTCCAGAGATACAGGGGTGGTTCCATATATAAAAACCAGTAAATATAATCAACCATTTAAAAAAATGAAAAAAACACACATGATCATCTCCTTAGATGCAGACAAGGCCTTTGACAAAATGCAGTAACACTTCATATAAAATTCCTGGGAGAGATTTTACATTAAGCCTATAGGTAACATCAAATTGAATGGAGAGAAATTCAAAGGTATTTCACTAAAATCAGGAACAAGATAAGGTTGTATGCTTTCTTGGTATCTATTAAATATAGTACTTGAACTCTTAGCTAGATCAATAAGACAATTGAAGGAAATCAAGGGGATACAAAATAGAAAGGGAAGAAGCCAAAGTATCACTGTTTGCAGATGATATCATAGTATACATACTGACACTAAAAATTCCACTGGGTGTTGGCAGTCAAGGACAGGTAAGTTCTGCACAGAGCCTTAACAACCTAAAACAGAAGTGCATTGCTTTTGGTAATGCATATTTCGTAATGGGTAAGGAAGTCATTCTTGTCAGAACAACCTAAGACAGATGCAGTCTTGTTTATGAATAAAAAAGGGGGAGATGTACAGAGCTTTTTGTGACTGCTTGGCAGGAATCTGACATTGGGCCAGGTCAAGGAAATGAGCTTCAGGCAGGAATCTGACATTGGACCATGACAAGGAAGTAAGCTCAGGCAGGAATCTGACTTTAGGCTAGAACAAAGAAGTAGGCTTCAGGCATGAATATGACTTTGGGCCAGGACAGGGAAGTAGGCTCAGATATTTTGGTCATCTTGATAAGCCCTCAGAAACAGTGATCATGGGAGTGATCAAGGGACTTTATTGCTTTGCTTGTTCCTTGACTATTTGTGTTTATTATACTGCTTGACCTTATTACTTGCATGGTATTAAGGTAGTATAAAAGCATATTGGGAAAAAATAAACCCACCTCAACCTCAGAACTGGCTGGGGTCATGCTAAAAAAATTTCCACTGGGCAACTCCTGCAGCTGATAAACCGATTCAACAAAGTAGCTGGATACAGGATTAAAAGAACAAATTCAGTAGCCCTTTTGCATAGAAATGACAAACTGAAAAAGAAAAAAATAGGGAATCAACACCTTTAACAATAACTTCAAATAATAAAGTATAATTTGGGATAACTCTAACCAAACAAATAAAAGACTTATATGATAAAAACTTCAAGCCTTTGAAGAAAGAAATTGAGGAAAATACCAGAAGATGGAAATTTCTCTCATGTTACTGGATTGGCAGGGTTAACATAGTAAAAATGACTATCCTACCAAAAGCAGCATACAGATTCAATGCAATTATCAACAAAATTCCAACACAATTCTTTATAGACTTTGACAGGACAATTCTCATCTTCATATGGAAAAAAAAATCCAAGGTAGCTAAAATATTCCTAAACAATAAAATGACTTCTGGAGGTCTCATCATTTCTGATGTGTACTATAGAGGTATAGTAATAAAACCAATATAGTATTGGCAAAAAACAGACACATTAATCAATGTAATTAAATTGAAGATCTAGACATATATACACACACAAAATTAACACCTGGATTTTGATAAAGAAGTCAGAAATAGACAATTCGAAAAAAGAAAGCATCTTCAACAAATGATGTTGGTAAACCTGGATGTCTGTATGTAGAAGAATGCAAATAGATTCATATTTATCACAAAACTTAAGTCCAAGTGGATCAAAGACTTCAACATAGAAATACACACAATGAACCTGATAGAAGATATAGTAGGGCGTTAGCCTTGAATATATTAGTACAGGAGATGACTTTCTGAACAGAACACCAATAGCATAGGTAATAAATCAACAATTAATAAATGGGACTTCATGAAACTTATGTAAGGCAAAGGACACTCTCAATTGGACAAAAGAGCAGCCTACAGAATTGGAAAATGTGTTTAAACAACTCCACATTCAATAAATAACTAATATCCAAAATATATAATGAATTCACACAACTAGATATTTTAAAACATAATTCAATTAAAAAATGATATACAGATTTAAACAGAGAATTTTCAGCAGAGGAATCTAAAGTGGTTGAGAAACACTCAAAAGAAAGAAAATCCTCAGCCATCAAGAAAATGCAAATCAAAGATATTTTGAGATTTCATCTTACACCTGTTAGAATAGAAGGATCAATAACATAAGCAAAAGCTGATCCTGGCTTGGATATAGAACAAGGGGAGTACTCCTTTATTGTTGGTGTGAGTGTAACCATGCACAGCCACTATGAAAATCGATATGGTAGTTCCTCAGAAAGTTGAGAATCAATTTGCCTCATATTCAACTTTACTACTCTTGGGCACATACCCAAAGGATGTTCCATCCTACCACAAGGATACTTTTTCAATAATGTTTATTGATGTTTATTAATAGGCAGGACTTGCAAGCAACCTAGATGTCCCTCAACAGAGGAATAGATAAGGGAGATGTAATTACACAATGGAGTATTACTCTACTGCTAAAAAAAAAATATGAAATTTTCAATTAATGAATTCTAATTATGCTAAGTGAGGTAAACGAGATCCAAAAAGGTAAATATGGTATCTATTCAGTTATAAGGGGGATATTAGCAGATAATTACATGATAATCAAGCTGTAATCCATAGGCTCAGAGAGGTTAGGTAAAAAGTAGGGGTCTAGGGCATGCATGGATCCCTGGGAAAGGGAAATAATAGATTTTATGGGTGATCAGAGGCTGGGAGGAGATAGGAATTGCTGGATCTGGTGTAGGGAGCAGGGTACAAGGAAAGACTCTGGGGACAGATGGCTAGAATTAGGGAAAATTTTGACAGTGTTAGGGAAACATACTGCAGTGGAAACTTTCTGGGATCTATGGTGACCCTAACGAGAACTCCTAGTATTGGGGGAAATGGAGTCCCAACTGGCCATCTCTTGTAGTCAGGTGAGGTTTATGTAGATGGGGCAGGTTATTCAATTGAGTTGTTGGCCAAAGCTGTTTTACAGAAATCCAAAAACAACCCAGGCTTTTGATAAGTCAAAGGATTGCACTCTACAAAACGACAGTGGGACCTTGTTGCCAAGCACAACACCCACACATTGAACATGAAGGAGTAGAGCTGGTGCCTACATAGAGCCGTCAACCCTATGCTCTAGTCTCATTGATATGGGAAGGTACTCTGCAGGTTACCAAAGCATAAACCCGTCTATAAAACATTTGACCTACACCCTGTCCTTCCATAGGAATAGCTAGCCAATGTCTGATTTGACTTAGTGTCTTCTCCATAACATGGAACCTATACCTAACACTGCTTGGGGAACCAAGATCCAGAGAACAGATAACCTATTCATTTAGCTTGAAACACTATGGGACAAACAACAACAACAACAATAAAAACAAAACCAACAACAACAACAACAAAAAAACCCCGAGAGAATGAGAAAGGAAAGGGAGAAGTTGAGGCATAATGTAATATTCACATTTCATTCTCTAAAGCAGTAGCTTTCTACCTGTAGGTTGTGACCCTTTTGATAGTGAATGATACTTTTACAAGAGTCTCATATGAGATACCCTGTATATTGGATACTTATAATTCATAACAGTAACAAAATTGTAGTTATGAATCAGCAATGAAAATAATTTTGTAGTTGGAGATCACTACAACATGGGGTGGGATTAAACTATTGCAGCATTAAAAAAGTTGAGAACCATTGTTCTAAAGAATATATATATATATATGTTTGCTCTAAAGTGTGTCTTGTATATATGATAATACTAACAAGTGAGATTCTTGTATTGCATATCAAATCTGTTTGGTAGGATCAATAGGTCTTTGGCAACACAGACAACACTTTAGGGGTGTCATGAAGGTTTTGTACTGGGGTCTAACAGAACTGCAGATGTGATTCTATTGAACATAATACCAACTAGTGTGGAAGAAGTAACTCATGAGGACATACTGAAGGCACCGATGGAAACAAGGAAATGAGAGCTGCTGTTGGAGATGTGGTTCATTTAGCATATGCTTGTTGTCTAACTATGGGGCTCTGAGTTTGATTTCCAATACCCAAGTAAAATAAACATAAAATGTTTAATCTTAGTAAACCTAGTATTAGTGTATCAATAGGGAGTCAAAAATGAAGATTCCCAGGGTTTCCTGACCATAGAATGTAGCCAAATCAGTGAGCTCCTGGTTCAGTAAGAGACCTTGTGTCTCAAAAAAGTAAGACAGAGAACAAATTAGAAAAACACCTTATGTCACCATTTGGCATACAAACACACACACACTCACACACACAAATGTACACACACACAGGAGAGGGAGAGGAGGGAGGGAGGGAGGGAGGGAGAGAGACAGAGGAGAGAGGCTAACAAAGCAGTCATTCTGGATATCTACAAAAGCAATAGGGAATTTTAGATATTGGTCTTGGGAACTTTAAGATTCTAGGTTGTCACAAATTAAACCAGGCATATGCAGTGAGAATGTTATTTCTAAAGATGCAATGCCCATGATAACTCTGAATTCATAATTTATAAAATATAAGCATATATATTGAAAATGTTATTTCTAAGGATACAATGCCTATGATATCTCTGTATTTATAAATTATCACTATTACTACAAAGTGAGCATTTTTACTATATGGACACTTGTTTTCTAGCTTGTGAGAAAAAAATATCCCATTTAATAGTTAGTCCCTTCTTTTTCTCTGTGTTCTATGCTATGTCAATCAATTAGGAATGATACGTGGTCTTTAATTTCAGCAATGATGAACATACTGTTAATATATCTCTATTCAAAACTAATAATGATTATAGCTATATTTGAAGTCATAGGTCTGATATTTTTATGACTATTCAGGGATGAAGAAACTCTAATATTAGATGTTAATAAATCTTGGAAATAAAATGAAAATAGGGTCTTAGTACCATAGCAACAGAGGGAGACTTGCTGAGTGGGCAACAACTGGACAGATTGCTTAGTTCTTTCTATTAACAATCCCACATGGTTACATTATGATTACCTACATAAAAAAAGAAGATGCTCTTCACTACAGCAGTCTGAGGAATTTCTGGGTAATATTTAACAACCACAACATTGAAGAACTGATGCCAGCTCATGTATGGGTTCTGCCTTCCTTACTGGACCCAATGTTACATCATATTCTACAGCTGGCTATGCTCTTGTTTGTAGGCTGGAGCTGGGATGCTGGAAAATGCTGATCTCCTCCTACCTCAGTTATCTCACAGGCACCTGCCACCTCCCATCTTCTATGTCTTCCCACACGCTCATATCATTTCTGTTGGCTTATGGGCTCTTGTTTAATACATTATTTCTCTTTACCTGCATCATACACTGATGTAATTTCCTTTTAAAATAAAGGTCCGACATGGATCTCATGGTGATACCTATTTATCTGTCTAGTTACTGTATACTCCTGTGCGATGGTGTTCTTTCTAATTTCAGAGGCAGGAACATCCTCTGATAAACACAAAGGGAGGTGTCCTTTACTTGCTTTTATCACAAAAAGAAAAAGATTTCTGCTTTTTTTTCACATTCAAATTCTCTATAAGTTTACAATATGGTTTTCCAATATCTCAAGCTAAAATTAATAACCTTAAATGCTTCATATTAATAAGGATGACTATCATTATGATAATTCAGTGTAATGGAGGAAAGAACCTGGAATGGTATATATATATATATTTTTTTTTCATATATTTATGTATCAATACACACATATACACATATAATATAATACATATCTTTATGTATCAATATACATGTTACACCATATAGCAACCTTCATAGAAATATATAAATAAGGATGAATAACAATATGTCAATATTATTTAATATTTGGTTGATAAATATTCAAAACATGGTCATTAAAGATTATATAAATCTTCTGGAATCCAAAATATATACTTTTTCATCTTCCCGCATAGTTCTTTTTCATTATTAGTTATATGAGAAATTAATATAACTTGTTTAAATAATATTCACCACCTACTTCTATTATTCTGTTAAATGGACATAGTATTTAAATGACTACTCAAGAACTATCCTTATGCCCATAGATTAATTCACCTCTTAGTCTTCACCAGAAAAGCTTGTATCTGTGGTATATGGTGACCCACAACTAGATTAATGCAGTGACCAACAACTAAGCAAGATAGAGATAATAAGATTCTGTGAAATGCTCAGTCATAAATGAGACACTAATCACCCATCCTTCCAAGGGTAAAAGATCATTGTATAAGAGAAGCCAGAAAGAGTGTAAAGCCCAGAGGCAATGGGTGACCACAAGAAAGTGTCTTCCAGACACAGGAGGGCAGTTACACATATGATCTCAATGTGGTTATGATGGTATATACAAGTCCCATGCAAGTTTAAGCCAAATATAATCTTACCATGGAGAAGAAAGGAGGGCATGAAGTTCTAACTTTAGCTGAGGGGCTATTGGTCACTGATATCAGGTGAGAGAGAAGCATTCAATTTTCTCTAAGAGTATAGTTCCTGTTAAGTCTACTATACTCCAGTGATTGTTTTCTGTATTGAATTAACTTAAAAGTCTTCTTTATGAGACTAGTAAATTAGACAAAACTGTAAAAAGACAAAAATGAAATGTGTATGCATATGCATGAATCTACAATGAATCTATATACCTACCTACCCACCTACCTGTCTCTTCCCCACTTTACACAAAACTCTGGTTGAGTTAAGCTTAAGCTTACGTGAAGCTTAAGTCAAGCAAGACAGAGACTTGTCAACTTGTAGATTCTGATAAAGTGCTGCATTATGGCTTCTTATTTAGGTCTCTAACATCACTTACTGTAGAAGGCAACAAAACTGTCTATTTTTTCTGTTATCTAAGGCTAATTTCTTGATTGTGTGAAAGCTCACTTTTCATCTTTTCTATGGAAAATATATGGGTCCACACTAATAGATATTAAATTATTATAATTATCAGTTTCTTATTTATGTGTGTGATATGTGTATGCACATGCTGCAACATACATTTGGAGGTCAGAGGATCATTTTCCTGAAGTTGTTTCTCTGCTTCCATCTTTGTTTTGTTTTCTGGGATGGAACTCAGTCCTGTGGGATAAGTTCCTTTACCTGCTGAGCTGACCCACTGCCCCCAGAATTGAATTTTGAATGCTTCACACTTTCTACTTGGGAAGCAATGTCTTAAGTTTCAGTCATATGTTAATTATTAAGCATTAGCAAAACTGATCAATTTATTTAATGAAAACTGCGACCTAGTCAATGATAGAACACTATCATTATTGTGATTTAACATTCTGACTAAATTTGGGAAATATATATTATTTTGGGGTTCTAAGGAGTTCTTGACACAAACATTAGCATAAATGCTGCTTTCTAAAGTTACACAAGCCACCATCCACACAAAATATGCTGGTGTCCTAGTATCTAAATTATATGAGAAAGAAACACTGTTATGTCCACTTGTTACAGCATGAGGAGGAAAATGGACACAAGTTCCTCACTGAAGCATCAGTTACGTAATTTTAGAATTAGAGCATTTACTCTAGATTATCAATCTCTATGTTAAGGCAAATTAATGAACAATACTTTTGGTAGAGCTTATTCTTAAAACATTAAGAATTTGAAATTGGGAATGTTCAGCTTAATATTATTTTACTGACTAAAGTATTACAGATTTTAATTGGAATCTTTCACACTAGTTTCAGTAGCTAGTCAATTTTTTTTCAATACCTTTCTTAACAATGTTTTTTTTTTTTTAACACCTAATTTAATTGAAGGATGTGAGCTGATTTCTTACATCCTAAAGCATTCAGATGTTTCATAAGGGATTTCCTGCACTCATCCTGGTAGTTCTGATGACTGTAGCCTCTGGGCATAGGACAGGTTTAGTAATTACACCTAATATAACAAGAAGAAGATGAACAGTTCCTATGATAGAAAGACACAGTTTTACAGAGAAAGATGTCAGTGGAGTGTTGGTGTCCTAGCCTGAACAGATCTTCTGTATCGTTCTAGAATTCATCTTGCTGATCTGAATAGTCACCTCTGATGCTTATAAATATTAATGTCTAGTGATGTTATTGTCTTCTAATCTAATATATATATATTATATTATAATTAGGTATATCATTATATTATATATATATTTATATATATTATATATATATTTTATATATATATATAGTTTTATATATATATATATAACTATTCTTTGGAGTTAAGGAAGGTAAGAAGGGAAACAAAGTCAGTCAGAAGGACTGCCACAAATGGTATGGCCTATAAAAAGTATTAGGGGAGAGGTTCACAGCCACAACCCTCAGGACATTCAAGTTCTAACAGGTAAACTAACTGTAAAGAGCTCTAACTATGTATATATTTATCTATGTATCCATGTATTTATCTATCCACTTATCTATTTATCTATAATATTTTAGCAATCTATCATATTCTATCTATCTATCTATCTATCTATCTATCTATCTATCTATCTATCCATTCATCTATCTATCTATCTATCTATCTATCTATCTATCTATCATCTATCATCTCCCTCCCTATCTTCCTATATAAGATTTAATCACAATAGATACCTATGAGAGAAATAAATAAGAAAAGAGGGTAAGGACAATGAGTCACAATTTTGAATAGAGTTATCAGTGATGTTATGGGCCTGTCAGAACAGCATTGCCTGATAGAAGGCAACCGAGGAAGTTACTTTAGGTTTGAAGTTGAAGAAGTTCCTATGTATGTAAGATTTGAGAAGATGCTAAAGAGAAAGGAACTAGCCATGCTAATTTTTTAAGAAGAAACTTCAAAGGCTGCAGAGTTAGCAATGAGCTCTTATGTTTCATAAGCAAAAGCAAAAAAAAAAAAAAATGTAGTAAGACAAGGATGAGACAATTGGATTACAGAGGAGAAACCACAGATATGGCAGGGGCAGAGTAGAGTCCCTTTACATGGTGCACGTGGATTAGAAATGTGAACTGGTTGTATTTGCCTAGTGTGCTTTTCTGCTAAATTTAGTTCACTCATTTCTGACAAACACCGTTGGCAAAGGTGCTAACAGTTGTTCTCTGCCTGTGGGTTACAGCTCCTTTGGGGGCCAAGTGACTCTTTCACAGGGGTTGCATAAGACCATTGAAAAGCACAGATGTTTACATGACAATCATCACAGTGATGAAGTGAAAAAACAATAATTTTGTTGTTGGGGGCCACCACGACATGAATAACTGCATAGAAAGGCTGCAGCATTAGGGAAATTGAGAAAACCACTGTGCTAAATGGAGAAGAGACAGTGTTTGCCCAGAAATAAATTGTCAACAGTGCTAAGCATTTATGTTTCAGTGCATACAATAGACATGAACTGATTCCAAGGTACAATATATATGAAAGGGATGTGTATCATTTACATTTACTATACAAGGGCATATGTTTTATGTTCAAAATATATGCATCGAAGACATACTAAAATGAACACTATATGGACTGACAAGGTGCTATTTAGGAATAAAATAACAATTAGTGAATTAGCAGCAATGAACTTGGAGTAGAACAGGGAGACATATTTGGGAAAGTGTGAAGGGAAGAAAGGATAAATATCCAAACAGAAAAGACACACTACTATATCTAATACATGTTTTCCTCAGAAAGTCATCCATAGTTTTTCAACTATGACAGATTTAAAAAATAAATTTCTACAGTGCTTTCTTATTTTAAACCCCTTTGCATGCATTATCCTGTTTAATATTCATAATTGTTGTGACTGAATAAATTGTAATCACTTTCATTTTAAAGATTCATAAACAGATGCTATAAACATTTAAGTAATTTAACCAAAGCTATACAGTGAGTTTGTGATATAAGCAGGTCTGACCTCACTGCACATACATGTACCTCTTCTGTTGTTAACTAAATTGACTAAAATGCCTTAGTCAGCCTAGCACCAAGTATTCCCTTGGAAAACCAATGGCAGAAAGACCATACGATCATTAGTCTTGAGAATGAGATATATATAGAAAGGTTTCCAAATGATGAGATCCAAATAGTAACTGTGCACATGAAGTTAAGAAATACTCAACTTAGTGCGGCATTGTTCTGCAATTGTGTCTTGACAAATATTAATGTTTGGTTCGGACGTGTAAGTAGAAAATGTGGCTAGGCCTTAATGCTTTTACATCTAGAAAATTCTAAGATACTTTTGCTTTCCAAATTTCAATACCACTAATAATCAATGCATTGTAAATGTCATATTATTTGATGATTTGACTGAGTGTGCAAATATTCAGTTTCTTCATTTGCAGATTAATCTCAGGGAGCCACTCTCTCAGCTCAGGATATCGCCAAGATCTTCCAAGGAACATTACTCAGTATTCTCTCAATATCTCAGCATCAAACCTCGTGGCAAGATTTCTATTGAAGGACCTCTTCCTAGAATGCTCAATTCTCATCCTTAAGACTCCTTGCATTTACCTCCTCCTGCTTCTATATTAGTAGAGTACTCCATTCAATTTGTAGTCAAATTGGCAAGTGAGAATCCCCTGTTGCTCTCACATTGCATAGTAAGTTTATATTTCTAACATTTCAGGTTAATATTTAGCTGCTGTCATTAATACATTCTTATGCTATATTTTGTATCAGCTAGCACCTGACATACTGTCACATAAAAATCTTTTACTATTTTAAAGTACTATCAATACTTTGCTATAAATAATATTCAATACCATCCCTTTTAACTAGCCTTTTTGTACTAATTAGAAATTATCAAAATGCATGTCTTTGCTTGTATGTTTTTCCTCTTATTCTTGCTGACTGTGGACTGGTGTATACTATGTAACAGGCTGGCGATGAATACTTTGTCAGAGTAGTAGAAAATGCCAACAAGCCTGGTCTTAAAGTATGTATCTTGTGTGCCCTATTAATTTAAGCTTAGTATCAAATCCACACATAGATAGCTAATGTGCATTGTGAAGTCCCTTTCAAAAATCAATGGAGATCAAAGACACAACTTAAAATAGAAACTGATAAGAAACCATTTGTAAAATCAAAAGTCACTTACAGGAACCAGGAACTTTTTAATCTCTTCCAAAGCATGACTCATCCGTGAGTAAGCTTCCCCGGGTGGAGCAAACACTTCAATTAATACATGCAGCTCGTCACTCAGGTGGGCATACTTGGCCTCCCCGCTCTTCCTCAGCTCTTCTTCCTGTGAAGAAGTTATATTTAGAAATATGGATCCACTCATTTTGCATTGATTTAACATTTCCTGAGAATATGACAAAGGGACACAATCTAAGCAAAATTTCCAAATGTGGAAAAAAAATTCTTTGACAAATAAAAATCTGCTGCAAGCTGATTAACCATTTTCAAATTTTGATTTTTTAAAGGAACCTGCCATTGTCCTCAACCACACAATTTTTAATCAGTTGGATGAAATGTAAAGTCAAGACACCTAAATGCTGTTTATTCTTGTACAAACATCACTACATACTTGAAGGACACGGTCTCTTGTGCCCGGTGTAAAGTACTTTTCAAATGATAAGTAGATGACCATTGAGCTATACAGGAAAATCAGAGTTTTAATATTTGCAGAAATTACATGAAATATTGGTGGGAAACAAGGGCTCTCCTTTCAACCAGTTCTTCCGCTGCCAAAATTATCCCAGAGAAAAACAAACAAACAAACAAACTAACTAACTAACTAACAAATATTTTTAGAATTTCAAATTGAACAAACTGCTTAATAAATAAAAGAGGCTAAGAAGCACCTTTAAAAATAATCACAGTCATAGGCATTAGGGAAACGAAAATCAGAGTTACTTTAAAATGCCATCTCATTGCAGTCAGAATGGTCATCCTTGTGAATGCCGTACCAACACTGCATGTGTAGATGTGATAGAGGAAGATTTTATGCTATTGATGGGAGTCAAAGCTAGTGTAGCCACTCTGGAAATAAGCCTGGAAGTTTCTCAAAAACTAGAAGTGCCATATGGCCCCATGCTCTAGGGCATACACCAAGGACTTTCTCTCATTACAGAGACACTTACAAATCCATGCCCACTGCAGCTTTTTTGGCACTAGCTGGATATGTACCCGAACTAGACTTTCATAAAGAGATATCACTCAGATATATTGGAAACCAAAATAGCCCAGTTTTCAAGTAAGTGGATAGAAGAGGAAAAGATGCTAGTGTGTGAAGCCAGGAAGGACAAACAGCTCAGGTTCTCTCTCAGAAATGGATCCTCACTTCAGACCTTTTGTTTTGCATATTTAAGTTGGAGCTCAAGTAGAAGCTAGGGAATCTCAGAGCAAAAAAGCTATTGGCAAGAGGCATAAGTGAAGAAAAGGAATAGGAGATTATAGATGAAGAGGAACTGAAGAGGCGAATGTTATGTGGGGGTGGAAGGCTTAGTCAGGGAGGGATACAGAAGGATGGAGGAGCTAAGGAGTAGGGGAAATACATGTAATATGGAAGAAGAGAGAGGTACTTGCAACCAAAAGACGAAGTGGGTGGAGGGGGCTGGAGCTAGAAGGGAGAGGAAGTTCTTGTTTGGAATAATCTATATTAAAGATGTATGAGAAGGTTTTATGGAAAGTCACTGGTTAATAAACTGGTTCCAAAGTACAACTTACAAAATGAAAAAGGCCAAGGACTGGAGAGACGATTCAGTAGTTAATAGCACATACATAAATCACAAAACAAAATTATAGGGGTTCAGTGGTACCCTGCGTGGGTGGACAGTGTAGTTCCAAGAATGCATGGATTATTTTTATAAGATAAATTTATTTTTATTTTATGTGTATGTGTGTTTTGTCTGAACAAATGTACATCAAGTACATGCCTTTTGCCCATGGAGGTGAGTAAAGGGGGTATCAGATACCTTGGAACTGCGGAAACTGAAGATTGGGAGCCACTGGGTGCTGAACCCAGGTCCTCTGCAAGATCAGAAAGTTCTCTGAACAACTGTGATCCAGCCTCAGTGTGAGGAGGGCCCTGATAAAGGGGGGAATGGGAGCAGACGTGATTCAGTAATAACTCAGAGTCAGTAGTGGATGCAAGCTGTCAGTTCAACGCTCTCTCAGTTTCCTGAGGATTCTCATTACTCTTCCTTCTCCTTTCTTCTTACTTTCTTTTTATGCTTTTGCCTTTTCCCAACCAGGGAGCCTGAACCCAGCCTTTTGTTTACCAAAGCTACATCATTAAGGCTTTAAATATTGTTAATATTTTCTTAGAAATTCTTAAATTTACATAAATTTTATGAATCGCAGATCATTACTTCCAACTCCTGCTACCTTTAAACAGAAACTAAACACAAAGCAAAAGCTCATTTCCTTATAGGTTTGACACAGCCTGTTCTTCACGGGTAGCTAGGCACAGCTCTTATGGTTTCTTGGTACAGCAGACAGCAGTCTGCTGCAGTAACTGCTTTCATGTAAGAACAGAAAGGTGATAGACTACTAAGGTTAAAATAATTTCTTACAATTTTAAAATTTATGCATGTAAAGTAGCTAGCTCTCTCTAACATCTCTCTAAATCTTAATTGTCGTGTCCGATTCTTCAGGAGAACAAGGTACTAACTTTTTATTTGCTTGTACATCATCTTTCAATTCTCCAATCTTTGCTTCCTATCCTAACAATTCCAGAGTCTCATGTACTCTCTTTCTAATACTATTTATTTCTAGATCATAAACAAGTCTTTCTCCTATAAGATAAATCCATTTATCATTTGTTTGCATTTATAGATTCCTTCTTTTCTTATCCATCTTTTCATCTTGAGACTCTCTAACCTTGATCTCCCCAAGTTTACCCCGGCTAATTACTGTAGCAGTCATTGAACCAGAGGGTACATGTATCTCCTGATAATTCCAAATTCAAGCTTTTATGTCCTCTGTGGCTGTGTTGTCTAGATCCTTTCCCATGCCTTCAAAGGCCAAGCAGAAGGCTTGTTCCTTGTCTTCCACATCCTCATGACCACCTCAATTCCTCAATCTCGAGAACCACATCTGTTTCACGTATTATGGAGTGATTAGCTCTGAGTAATGGGGCAAGTAAATTCCTCCAAAAGAGTGATTGAAAATAAAATAGAAGAGAAAGCACATCAGCTTTAGGGCAACAGCAGTTATCAGCACAATTGGGAATCAATGGGCTGGGGATGCTCCAGAGGCAGGAAGTGTGTCACACCTCCCCTTATACAGCCATGCTGGATCCAGCATTGAACCAGAGACATCTCTCCAACCCAAAGACCTGACTTATTCAGCAAAAACAGCAACAGAAGGCATGAGATGCTTTCTCATGATATGAAGTCATAATATGAAGTAGACATATTTCTATTACAGATGTTGTTGCTGGGACTTTTTCCTTTTATATTCTGCACTAAGGTAAGCCACCATCACTATAAACCTGAGACAAAACTTCTGAATAATCAAGAGTATACTTGTGTGTGTGTGTGTGTGTGTGTGTGTGTGTGTGTGTGTGCGTGTGTGTGTAATGATGCACATTGCTTAATGGCACTTGTTACTTTGTCAGAGAATAGGAGCTGGGTTCCCAGAAACCACTTTGGGCAGCCTACATTCAGCTCTGTTGTGCTTTTTACACACACACACACACACACACACACACACACACACACACACACACACAAACTCACACACACAAACACACCACATCAAGAACAGAATGAAAAGGTGCTGTGAGTATGCTGCCTGTTTGGTTTGGTGGCTTAGCGATCTTTCTTCTCTCTTATACAGTTCACTCTTATACAGTTCATGACATAGCCTAGGGAATGGTGCCAGCCACAATGGTCTAGATCAATTGTCAATCAAGACAGTCTCTCACAGATATGTCCATAGCCTTAGTTGAGATAATTCCTCTATTGAGACTCTCTTCTCAGTTGATCCTTTGTAGCAAGCCATGTACCGCGCCCTAAAGATGGCGCCGGTTCCCTGCTGTCGCGTCTGCACACCTAGTGATAAACAAGTCCATTTATGGCTGTGCCTGATATCGCCATCTGACATCATGGTTGGGCAACCTATCTACTAGCTCCATGTACCGCGCCCTATAGATGGCGCTGGTTCCCTGCTGTCACGTCTGCTCACCT
>CM052709.1:11010466-11061517 GCA_028551405.1 Uromys caudimaculatus
TGGCATTTAACTATTGGTGATGATTATTGTATATATTGCGGGGTAGGCTGGGGAGAAGGAGAGAAGCTGCTGCACAAGGGACCTGAATAAACCGCTTGGCGAAGATCTTAGTGGTTGCGTCGTTCTTGCCGGTCGAGGGAGACGCGACAATCCTTCACTATACTTCACTATACTATGTTGACATTTAAATCATGCATCACAACTTAACTCACAAAAGATCCTTTGAATAGAAGTCCAAATGCACCTTAAAGGAGTAGTCTGTTTAAGTGAAGCAGGCATATTACTACATGAACTCAGAAGGATCTTAGCAATGCCCACCAGGAACATCTCCAGCAAAAAGAGAGTCCTCTCCCATATACTTAATTACATGTGCTCGAGTTGACCTATTAGAAAACACAGAGTCCTAGGTATTTCCTTGTAGTTCAATAAACTAAAATAATATAATTTTGTAATACAACTATGGCTTGCATTTAGTTCTGATAATTAAAACATAATTGTTTGAAAATATGGTTTCTCAAAAGACTGCCTTCTGAAATGTGTTTCCAGGACAACACACTTTGAAAGGAGTGAAGGAAACTGGAAGTAATTCTAGAGACTCTGCAATCTAGATGTGCATTAAATGCCATTGTGTTTCCTATATGTGGTATTTAAGCCAAGATATTTAATTGGGTGAGTCTCAGCATTTCATCTTGGTAATAGAAAAACCTAAGTTGTTCTGGTGATGTATGTCTGAAGCCCCTGTTACTTTTGGAGCTAAAACAAGAGAAGCCAGTGTTGAAGACCTAATCAGGAAAATAGAGTGATCTTTCTCCCACCTCAGAAAAAATGAAAGACTTTAATAAACAAGTAGATCAGCTTTAGATTTTCATGCAAAGATGATGCTTGGTAATGCAGATAGGTTTCAAGCATAAGTCTCTGCCATATTTTTAACACCAGAGAAGTTAAAGCTTGCCCTGCTCCCCTGGGAGGGAGCAAATCACTTGATTACGGTTTTCTTTTAAAGGTCTGAATCCTGGAATGTGATCTGCCTGACTACAAAGTTACATTTTTAGGTCAATCGCATATTTTTAACATTGAATTCACTTAAGATAATATAATCTCAAAAGTTTCAAATAAATTTGCTTAGATGAACGCACAAGTTGAAGTGTTTGAGTCAGGTGCTTATTTAGTTATTAGGCTAATTCAATGAAGACCATGTTAAAGGGTTATATGATTGAATAATATTTTAAACACAGAACCTCAAATGTTTTGGAAAGATGAGGAAAAACTGTCATCATTTTGTGTCTTAGATTCCACAGCATGAAACAGTATAATGCCATAGGGTGCGTAGCACACACGTCAGACTACTGACGCTGTGGGAAGGGCAGTCTGCCAGGCTTATAGATAGCCATACTCTGTCTCAGGTGAGTCAAAAGAAGGCCCTGGCTCCTTATTTGCTAATATGGAAAAGGATCCAAGCAGAGAAGGTTATTTTGATTTGTATTTTTGTTTTTGTTTATATTTTTGTTTTTTATAACGATGTGTTTAATGTGACATCACAGAGAGTCAGTTCCTAACATATATGAAAATGAAATGTCCAATTCACAAACAATTCTAGTGATGGATAGAAAGAAAAATCTCAGAATTTGTTAAATTAGGTATATGAGAAGATGGGTTCGAGATTTTAATAAAGATTCATTTTAAAAATTTGTACTTATTTATTCAGCATACATTCCAATTGCTATCCTTCCATTCCTCCTCACACAGTCCCTCCCTCTATCCCCTGTTCCTTTCCTCTGAGAGGGTGGGGCCCCATGAGTATACCCACACCTAGCACATCAAGTCTTTGAAGGTTTAGGTGCATTCTCTCTCACTGAGGCCAGACAAGGCAGCCCAGTTAGGGGAAAGAATTTCACAGAGAGGCAACTGCTTTAGGACAGGCCCTTCTCCAGTTGTTGGGGACCCACATGGAGACTAAACTATACATCTGCATGGGGCCTCTGTCCAGCCTGTGTATGCTTTCTGGTTGGTAGGTTGTCCTATGGTGTTTCTATCCCCTTCAGGGCTTTCAATCCTTCCCCTAATCCTTCCATAAGGGTCTCTAACCTCCATCCAATGTTTGGCTATGGGTCTTTGTACCTGTTTCAGTCAACTGCTCAGTGGTGGAGCCTCTCAGAGGACAGTTATACTAGGCTCCTGTCTACAACCAGCAGAGAAGTTTTAATTTTATGTACCCGCTTTATATCCTGTACCCTTAACCCATACTAGTATCTGTTCTTTCAGTTCAGGAAAGCAAACACATACACCTTTCACCCATTGTATTAAGTTCACTGTTGTAAACTGGTAAAGTTGGAATAATTTATAAGGTTAACATTTACAGTGTTTAAGAACATGGCCATGTTATGTTGAAAGAAGAAAGAGTGTGGCGGTTAACCCATCCATTTTGTTTTGTTATAACCAGGATTATTAATGGCAGTTTTTCCATGCATTAGCATACAAATTTGGCAGATTTTTTAACTCATTATTTGGTGTGTCTAACTGCTTACTCTCAAAATGCGGAAAGAAGTAAGAGGAATGACATAGGAAGCAGTAAACACGTATCACTATTGCTAGATGTTTTCCCTATATACATCTCATGTTCAAAACAATATTCCCAATTATATATGAACAAATGAGTTCATGTCTTCTGAGATCCCAATTACTCTCCCACAGTAGCTTTCCAGTGATCTAAACAAACTAGATAATAGAAAAGCTGAAAAATGCATTATGTACAGAATATGACATTTTCTGCTTTGGTTTTTACTTAAGCAATCATTATTGTCATGTTTTATCCTAAGAGTTATAATTTACTAAAGTGCTTTCTGCAGGCTTTTTCTTCTTAATGC
Organism: Uromys caudimaculatus; assembly: GCA_028551405.1. Lineage (NCBI taxonomy): Eukaryota > Metazoa > Chordata > Mammalia > Rodentia > Muridae > Uromys > Uromys caudimaculatus. Next base: position 11,013,331 of record CM052709.1, read on the forward strand.
TCAAGGGATCTTGTTCTAACATAAATCTTTTTCAGAAATAAATAAAACTATTGTCTGCAGGACTTTCACCAAGAAGTTCAAATAAACACACATCTATTATTCATACGGTGGCCAGAATGGGATTTGTCTAAATCCCCAGTTTAAAAGCATTTTTAAATAGGCACATGTTGAAACATTTTGAGTGAGTATAAATAAGTAGTACGAATTATATACAGACAAAGCAGACGCACATAAGTACACAGTACGGAAGCAAGGGCCAGATGCTGAGCAAGAGCTCAGACCTGCTTGTCTGCACTGTTTGCAGTAAATGTTCTCCTTGGCTAAGGCCTGTCATAGTCCTGGTGGTCAGCTCTATGGAGGTAACTTTTTCATGGTTACACACTTCACATTCATTAGGGTTTGGTACAGTTTGGGAAGATGTTGAGGGGTGGCACAGCTACCTGGCTGTCTTAGTTGGGGTTTATACTTGTGTGAAGAAACATCACGACCAAAAAACAAGTTGGGGAGGAAAGGGTTTATTTGACTTACTCTTCCATGTCACTGTTCATTATTGAAGGAAGTCAAATACAGCAGGAATCTGGAGGCGGGACCAATGCAGAGGCTATGGAGAGATGCCACTTACTAGCTTGCTCCTCTTGCCTTGCTCAGCTCGCTTTCTTATAGAACCCAGGCCTACCAGCCTAGAGATGGCACCACCCACAATATGCTGGGTCCTCCCCCATCAATCCTTAATTAAGAAAATGACTTACAGGCTTGCCTACAACTTAATCTTTCAGAGGCCTTTCCTTAATTGAGGTTCTTTCCTCTCAGATGACTCCAGCTTATGTCCAGTTGACATAGAACTATCCAGCACACTGGCCTAAGTAACTATATCTTGAATCTCTGATCATCAAAGTTGTTTTCCTTCTTAACTACTCTTATTGAGGATCTTTGGGGAGCAGGATTAATAAGACCAGTAGATGGGCATATTTAAAAAAAGAAAAGACTTAAACTGTCTCCAACTAATGGAGAATCTGCAAGACTGATCATACCCAAGCCAGGACAATTATTCTTGGTGAGGATACATGTGTAGCAGAAGCAATCTCAGGACAACAAGTTTGTTTTCCTTAAGAAAGGACAGAGATAACATCAATGAAGATTTCTTGGGTTTCACCTTGAAGAACAAGAACTGAGACGTTAATAAACTAGACCGTACTTTGACCATGGAGAGTTAATATACAGACCGCATGCCCTCATGCCTCCATTATTTCTCACTTTAATCCAAAGGTCCAAGAGTCAAACCTTTCAGTCACTAGACCTTCCATGTGCTCTGTGTGGCATTACTGAAACTATTTATCCTTTATTTTTACAATGTACTGATTACATCTAATGCTTGTGTTTTTAGCATTATGTGGTCCTGACTGACTTATCAGGATGGTTGGACAATTCTTGATTGTGGCGACCAGTGAAGCTAAGGTTATAATCATTAGAAGGAAGGATGACATTTATACAACAGTCCAGGATTTTGACATAGATAAATCAATGCTGTAATACTGAAGTTTGAGATTATAGCCTTCCTAGATAGTAGCAACCCTGATTGGGAAATATCAAATCATACGCTGTAGGTTACAGTTAGGATACTCTCACTCCAAAGCATAAAGTATTGTCAGAAATTGTGTCCTGATATACCGAAAAGACATGTTAGCACTCCAAGGAAAGCAAGGGAAAAATCGTAACCTAAGGGAATCTACTGGACATTGTTTTGAACAGTTTGTCAGCCCTCCTCAAGGATTAGACTTCTGTGGATACATTGCATCTGAAAGCCAAATACTAAGGAAAGTCATGTCTATTTTGTGTCAACAAGGTAATTTAAGGACAATATCATTTACTTTTCATCATTGCTATGACAAAAGCAACTCAAGAAAGGGATTGGTTTCAGATTTTTGGTTTGTTTCAGAAAAAAAATTGAGGCAGCAATCTACCAGAGGAGGATACACGGAATCAGGAACATGGGGCACATGGTTACATTGCATCCACAAGAGAATGAGGAAATTGATAGATGTTGGCAAAGTCTTGTTGTTTTTACCCATGTTCATCCTTCCAGAACCAAAGCCCACGAAATTGCCTACATGGAGGATGTGCCTTCCTCTGCCAAGTAACTCATTGTAGAAACTCCTGCAAAGAAATTTGTCTCTAGACACTTCTAGAGCCAATCAAATTATCTTGATGTTAAACCTCACAGGGACACAGTCATTTTTAAGAGCTTCACTAATTTATTTCAATTTCCACTGGAGCATTACCAGTGTCAGCAGGTTCAGAAGAGGCAAATCAAGCCGAGTATCTGCAAATATATCAATTAAACACATGTCAATTGAATTACAGGAGGAAAATACAAATACTTGACTTAAAAGAACAAGCAAACAAACAAAAATGAGTTTCTAGAAGCAGAAGGAGATAAAATGTACCTACCAAAAAATTGATCCAGTTCCTGTTGTCTCCATACTCCTGGTTGTGTAGCCCTGTACACACAATCCTTGAAGAGGTCCCTACAACTAAGCTCAATCCTGCCATCTCCACATTCCTAGCCCTAGCTGCAAGAGCACAGCTTGTATATTGGCCCTCCTTAGTGACTTCCCCCAAAACCTCCCCTGTTAGAAGCACGCTCATACTCCCGGGTCATCTCTGCTAGTACACCTGCATTCCATTTCCATAGTAAGCTCTCCTAATAACAAGTCCTTCTCTGCCATCTCCACAATCCCATCCCTAGCTCTGGTCATTATGTTCCTGCATCCACTGTCCTGGTGAAAGACATCTACAGAGCAAACTTTAACTTTTGGAAGAGATTGGATGCTGACACTAGAAAGTAAAAAGCTCTCCAATACTCTTGAACCCATACAACTAATATTATGAAAATGACTGTTCTACCAAAAGCCATTTAGTTAATATAATCCTAATAAAAAATTCCTGTGACATTCTTCAAACAAATAGAAACTACAAAAACTACAAAAAATTCTAAAAGCTAAAGCAAATCTGAGAAAGAAAGAAAACAACATTGAATGGATTACTATGACAGATTTCAAGCTAAATTAAAGATAGAGACATAAAAGATTGAATAGAACTGTCACTAGCAAGATAAGAAGATTGACAGAATAAAACAGAGCATCCAAACATATGTGCATGTAAATAAAGGACACCTGAAATTTGATAAAGATGCCAAAAATACACACTGGAGAAAAGGCATGATCTTCAACAAATGTTGCTAGGAAAACTGGATATCCAAATGGGAATAATTTAAATTAGAAGTATGTTCAACACCCTGCACCAAACAAAACAAAACAAAAAACAAACAAACAAATAAACCACAACAACAACAACAAAAAACCCTCCAAATTCATCAAAATCCTCAATGTAAAACCTGAATCATGAAAACTTCCAGAAGAAAATATAGGCAAAATATAGGGGCAAGAAAGGAATTTCTAAATAAGATTCCATTTGCTCAGTAATTAAGGCCAATAATTGACAATTGTTCCTCAGAAAAATGAAACCATTCATTGAACAAAGCAGAAGCCCAAAGAATGGGAGAGAGTCTTTGCCAGCTATACATTTGGCCGATGATTAATAACCAGCATATATAAATAATTTTCAAAATGTCAAGAAAACAAATGACCCAATTAAAATGCGGGCTGTGTATCAGAAGAGTTATTTCTCAAAAGAAGAAATGAAAATGGCTAAGAAATATCTTTAAAATGTTCAATAGTGTCTGGTAGTACAGTTAAGTAGTGGAGAACACTTGGTGCTCTTTCGGAGAACCTGGCTTTGGTTTCCAACACCCACATAAGGCACCTAACAACCTCTGAGAATTCCAGCTCCACTGGATCCAGTGCCCTCTTCTGGACTCCATGGGTACCTGCATGCATGTGGTACACAAAAATTTATGCAGGCACATAGGCATACATGTGATAAATAAATAAATATAATAAACAAATATAAGTAAATAAATATTTTTGAAACAATCAGACAATATGGTTACAATAAAGGAAACATCTGACAAGCCGGGCTGGGGAGGATATGGGGAAAAGGAGCCATATTCATGGTTGGTGAGATTGTTAATTAGAAGCACTTAAGCTGGATCTCCTGAAACTGAAATTGAAGTAAACTGGATTTACTGAAGGTTTGTGAGCTAATATATGAACGTGGAAAATCAAATCTAGGTACTCAGGAGGAGCAGCCAGAGCTCCTGAACGCTGAACAATCTCCCCAGCTGCTAGAACTAATTTATTTTTATAACTGATATATTTTTTGTATGTGTTGCCAAGTCACAAATGCATGTGTATGTGTAAGAGGTGAGGGGAAACCTTTTGGGATGTCAAGCTCTCCTTCTACCATAAACAGAATCTGTGGCCATAAGCCAAAGCAATGCTGCTTACCCAGAACAAGGATGAATGTGAAAAGGACCGCTCAACCTCAGAGGATCTGACTCTGTTTTCCATTCTGAGGAGAGATATCTTCAAGGAAGCCTGAGATGAGCATTTCGTAAGCTGGAATATGGCCCACTAAGGTATTCTGAAAATAAGACTGTGAACCAATTAAGTGAATATAGCTAGCCAGATGGCGAGGGGATCTCAGCATAATGTCTGTAACCTGATCGGCATGTCCAGAACCTCTCCTTATCAGGATGCTGACAGGGCAAATCATCAACAAGGGGAAAGCAAATACTTCAGGTCACATATGGCAGGGAGCAACAGGGTGATCCCTATTTCTCAAAGACATTTTGGAGACAAGATGTCAGTTTTGGAAAGAAAAAAAATCTTGTGTAAACGGACATGTTTGTGCACGAGACAGAAGTTGGGTACGAAATGAGACATGAGCCTCCGTGCTAATGTGCAGTGACTGAGATAGAGAGGGGGATGGTTCAACAACACAAGCTGACATTTTGCAGAGTTGTTCAGTTGTGGCCCCACAGGGAAGGCGGTAGCTGCAGAAGGATCAATTTGGCTCTTGACAGTGTAATATGGAGTACTGCACTTTTGATCAAATACATTATGCTGTTTACCAGACAACCAGACTGAGAAGCAAATGCCATTAGGACCTAATGCAGTAGCTAAGCACAGACTAGAATACCCCTGGCAGGAGTATGAAAGAGCATGCACGTTATAGCACGAACTCAATGCCAATCAATCAATGAGAGGAGCAAGAGAATATGTGCTGTCCCTCCTAGTTTATGGAAAATCAAACTCGATCATATTAGTTCCTATGTAAAGCCGTCACTGACACCACTTTTACCTAAAGTTCAACAATCATAACATGGGATTCACCTCTTTATCATCTGACACTGGCTTATTTAGCTAGTTTTATCGTCTGTCATCTCTTTAACAGACACCATTTTCAACCACAAGACAATTATCACCTTACTCTGAAGTAATTATCCTCTTACAAGTCCATATTGACCTTTGCTCTTGCAAGGGTCGGGGCAAATCTATTCATCTGGACACCAGAGAGAGCCAGGAATGCTTAGAATGATTGCTCCTCTGAGTCCTAAGTAGACAATTTCCTAAAATGACACTATGCCATAAATGTCTGATCATGTCTTAGCGATATCAGTTATTAGGGAGGAAAGGACTGGAGAATTAGAATGGGGAAGTCAAGCGTCAGGGAAAGGAGCCAGTGGTGGTGGGCTGCACCTGACAGCTTGCCACCTGGATGCACTACATGGTCTCAGTTGTCAGAGAAACAGCAACCTGGAATGAAATGTGAAAACTACAGCAAGGCAGAAACTGACATGGAGAGTACTGAGACACATAGGGGCACGGAACAGGCTGCAGCCTGAAAATACCCTAAGGATGAACTGCAGAGACAGCAGCAGGAAAACAATAGGAGGAAGGTGAACTTATCTGAATGCCCCACAGCAACTGGAAACTAACTAAGTACCTGCTTCCTACCTAACTCAAGGATCTGATCAGAAACATTCTTACATGGCTCAGCTATCTTCCCATCCCTGTCTAAACCTAACAGCTCCTAGCTGATTTCTCTGTTTTTATTCCAACTCACCCAGTCAGAACCCAGCTGTCTCTCTATAAGAATGTGTGCACACTCTGGACAGTAAGACTCATAGGGCTCATCCAGAGGAGGAAGAGAAGGATTGTCTTCCAGATACACTGGTGAAATACTCTTTGGGGGCTTTCAGAGCCTGAAGCTTCTGTCTCACTCAGGGAACTTAGTTGGGCACTCACTGCTGTATCGTCCAAGACTCCACCTGCTGCTGCAGGGGGATTCATTCCTGCTTCACGCTCGGAAAATCCATGCTTCGGCTGTAGACAGGGATTCTTTCCTATTGCTGGTTCTAGTCTCTAAGAGCCATGGATTCTGAGACCTGCTTCTCCAGCCTTTGAGGCATATGGAACCAGTCAACTTCAAGAGATTTAACATTTGTTGTAATGGTAACACCCCAAATTGTTGGCAAGCTCTTGGATCTCATACTTATGGCTACTGAAAGGTCAAGTCTCTCAATGCCCCACTCCAGTTATCACTCCCATGTGGTGAGATGTTACTGTTTGTTTTGTTTTACATTTAAGGTTGTTAATTCCGAGTTAATAAAGTCATTATTTGTTCACCATATACTGCCTGGACACATCAGTTTTGGAGAGGAAAAGACAAAAACAAGGTTAAAAATAGAACTGACTCTCTTGTCAGCATTATCTTGCATGCTGACTTCATAGATCCTTCTAGATTCACAGGGCTTCTTTTGTAGGCACATGGCTAATACTTTTGTGTGATTAAGTGCACACACATGTTTAAAGGTGCATAAGCATAGATTTTGGTGGGTTAAGAAGAGTTAAGTATTAATTGCTTTCATTTAAAAAAGGAGAAAAATAAAACATTTAAAAATAGTTTTAGGGGAATGTCAAGGTGGGAATACGGGAATGGGTGGGCGGGTGGGTGGGAGGTGGAATTCCCTCATAGAGGTGGGGAGGAGGATGGGATAGGGGGTTTCCAAAGAGGAGACCTAGAAAAGGGGAAACATTGGAAATGTAAATAAAGTATCAAAAATAAATAAATAAATTAATTTAAAAAAAATAAAAAATAAAAATAAAAATAAATAAAAATTTAAAAAAAAATCATTTTACCTGGAAAACGTATTTTCCAGGGTGATATAAAAATTCTACTTTTCTAAATATAAGAGATTTTATGTGATCAAGTCTAAATTGGACATCTTATCAACCCTATCAACCCCGCACGAAGGCAACATCTGGGAAGAAGAGGGGGTAACAGTGTAATTGTAAAATGATACACAAGATCCAATCAGCAAAATTCAAGCCTAGATGGGGGAGGGCCTTTCCTAACCTAATTCCACACTGTGGAAGTATTGACTGTTAATAGGGGCTGAGAGATGGAGAACATTCTTCCTCACTGATGATCAGGTAGGTCACTCTTAGGCTTCTCATGCTCCAATGCATGTCTCCACACCTATGCACATATGATTCTAACTAGACTTAGCGGGTTATCAGTAACAACCAAGAATATGTGGGGAAGGGAGCAGACTGGATCTTGTAGTTTAAATATGAGCTGCTAACCTCACAGGTTCATATTTGTAGCTCTATGTCTGGTATCTTGTGTTACAATTACAGAGGGCTTATTCACCTTTGAATACTTGGTCTCTAGCTGGGGATACTGATTGGGTCATAAAACCTTGAGGAGGTGGAGCCTTGCTAGACAAAGTTTGTTACTGGGGGCAGGGGTGGGGGTGGGGAGGTGTTGCTTGGGGACAGACTTTGAGCTTTTGTAGCCTGGCTTCAATTCCTGTTCTCTTTCTCTTTGTTTTTTGTGTGTGCATAAAATGCGACCAATCTGTTTCCTGACTTCCAGGCTAGACTCATGCCTCCACTAGCATATTATGCCAGCCATATCCACCCCACAGAACAGTAAGCAGGAATGAACCAATTTAATGAACTGCTTTTTGTAGTTCATCCTACCGAAAAGAACGTAACTAAGCTGAAATTGGGAGTGAAACTAAAGTTGTTGCTCTGACAACCCTGATAAACATAGTTTTGGGGAGGACTATGAGAGATTTCGAACGTACAGCTAGACGAGCCATGGAGTGCTGTGAGCAGCACCATAACCGTTCATTCTTGTAGAAGCTTAGAGGAGGGCTGTGCTGCGTTTAACGTGAACAGTGGACGTCCTGCTCATGAAGTTTTTCAAAGGGGAAGAACACTCTACTACCACCTAAACTAGAGGCCATACAGGTGATACTTTGACAGAGAATTTGGCCACATTCTTCTCGTGAACTGATAATTTATTTGAGACTGAATAGAAAACTATTGAAATTTTTTTCTTGTTTGTTTGAAGACAAGGTTTTCTGTGCACCTCTGGCTGTCCTGGAACTCCCTCTGTAGACTAGTCTGGCTTCGAACTCAGGGATCCTCCTGCTTTTGCCTCCTGAGTGCTGGGATAAAAGGCATGTACTACCACCATCGTTTATTGATTGACTGATGGATGGAGGAACTGGAATGGATACTACTGATAAAGGAAATCATAGATTCTTCATACTAGGTTTCAGAGAGCTTCTGAGGCCAGACAATTCATGGCAGTGTTGGTTGGACTCCCTATCAGATGGTTTTGAGAGACCACTTAGTAAAGCTGTGAAGATGAAGTTTTGGATTTGATGAAAATATCACAATTCTGGGGAAAACAGTGCTACTGCACATCTGCCAAGGAGTGCAGTATATAAGGAGAGTTTCCAGTTCAAGAGAAAGAGGGAGAGTTATGTCACACATACCAAAACTGGAGAGTTGGAGCCACCTAAGCCCTTTGATACTGAAGCATCAGATTCTAGTCACAAAGCTACAGAAACGGACGTTACCCCACTGTATTTTTGTCTTTGCTTGATCTATTTTTCTTCATTATGCCCCCTTTTTGTCCTTTTGGAATAGAGCTATATATTCTGTGCTACTGTATATTGGGTGTATGAAATTCGTGCCTTGATATTGCAAGAAATTACAGAAAGGGATTGATTTGAATTTTAGAGGCGATTTAGACTTTGGACTTTTAAAGTTATGAATGAGGACTCAGGATGTTGCCTGCAATGCATTTTGCAAAGTGAGATGGCAATTGGACTATGGGAGACAGGGATATAATGCTGTAGTTTGAATAGGAATTGTCCCCAAGTGTTTGAACACTTGGTCTCCAGCTGGTGATGATGTTTGTTTGAGAGGGTCATGGAACGTTAAGGGGGTAAAAGTTTGTTGGAGAAAGTATGTAGTGTGCTGGAAGGCAGGCTTTGGAGTTTTGTAAGCACCCCTACTCCCTTTTCACTGTCTCTCTTCTTCCTGAATGTGCTTCCTGTATGAAATATGGCCAGTTATCTTCTTGACTGCCATTTCTTTTCTGTTCGGATGGACTATATCCCTTCTGTGATTATTAGAGAAAATAAGCCCTTTTCCCTAAATTTTCCTGGGTCAGGGTATTTTATCACAACAACAGAAAAGTAACTAATATAGGAGGTATTGGTAAGGAAAATTTGTATATGATCATATTTTATTATATATCTATGAAAATTTCAAAAATATTACAATAAATAAGAGAAAAGACTTTGACCTCTAGAACAGTGTCTCGTTACATGAGTTTCCAGTTTTGTCCTGAGCCCTCCTTTAATAATAGTATCTGGAATTATTTAGTAGAAAGTATTTTTATGCAGGTGGCAAAAAGGGGATGCAAATGTAATCATTTTCAAGGACATAAATAAATTGCAAGAGAATACACTTGCATTACATTACTTTTCTGGTTCGCTCATGTCTTCTTCTTCTTGTTGTTGGGGACTGGCTGAGTGCTCCTGCAGCTATGGAGTACTTACTGAGAGTTTATTGAGAGCACTGAGGAGTCAGAACGCATGGAATGGGATACTTGTGATGTCTGAAGCAAAGCTTCAAGCGCCACGGCCTACCAGGAAGCTCAATGTGAACACAACACTCAAACAGCTACAAAAGTTCTGTTGTGTCTGAAAAAAATGTGTTTGAACAAAAAAAAAGTCTTTGAAATTGCTTTTACTTTGGAAGAAGTATTAGACTGTTTGTAACAACTCAGACCTACGTGTAGGTTCCCAGGATACTTCATATTTTCTGGATACCTTGTAGCATATAGCTCACAACTATCTTTTTTCAGAAGAGCAACAGATCCCTCATGGATTTTCCCAGGCTTTATTCACGAATTCTGTTCTCCTAGCAAGTGGGCATCTGAAGATGTGACTAGAATGGGTGAAAAGTAATCATAATAGTTTAACGTTTTAGGTGTCTATTACTTGGGACTGATATTTAGAAATGGGATGCCAAAATTTTAGCAGAATCTATCACACCTACTCACCTCCATTTTTACTAGACTCTTATCTATCCCTGCCTACTGCACCTAACAGAAGGTTGTGAATAAGTCAGGCTGTTCAGCAGTGATTAACACTTATAGAAAGGGAAGGTGAAGGGTAGGAAAGATACAACTTTCTCCTACTAATTGATATGTGTAAAACCATAGATTGGATCTTGTGTGTGTGTGTGTGTGTGTGTGTGTGTGTGTGTGTGTGTGTGTGAGAGAGAGAGAGAGAGAGAGAGAGAGAGAGAGAGAGAGAGAGAGAGAGATCTCATGTATTCAACTGCTTGTTCTTGGTAGTAGTAACTTTGCTAGTTCAAGCTCTGTGTATGATGTTATCTCAATGGATCATAGAGTCTTAGAACCATGCACTTCAATGTAATCTTACTTGAAAATCACATTATATCAGTATTATCTGTGCTTTGATTACTAAAGAAATAATTAAAATTTTGGATAAGACTAGTATGTTTTGCCAAAGATAACTCTAAATTCCTAAACCGATACTTGTATCACAAGATAGTGCACTGAGTCAAGCTGGTATCTGGATTCTGATCTTAATGGTGTTTTGCTATTTATTTTTTTGCCAGCTATTCAAGAAAGTAGTTATAAGGATAACTGTATAGAAGAAATATTCCTTAATAAGATAATTAAAACTCACCAGGTGATTACAAGCTACTGATCTGGATGGTCATGGAAATTCCAAGAAAGCCTTAGGTTTCAACCATCCCAGGCAGGACTAGGTGCATCGTCCCCCACTAAGGCCAGAAAAGGCATCCCAGCTATAGAAAGGCAAGCAGTAGATTCAGAGACAGTCCTCAATAAAGTTGTTAGAGGACCCATATGACCAAGCTGCACTTCTGAAACTGAAGTGTCCTATGTCCAGCCTATGCATGTTCTTTGGTTGGTGGTTCAATCTCTGTGAGGCCCTGTGCACCCAGGTTAGTTGACTCTGTGGGTCTTCTTGTGGTGTCCTTGACCTCTCCAACTTGTTCTATTCTGTCCCCCACTCTTCCACAAGACTCCCCGAGCTACACATAATGTTTGGTTGTATGGTCTCTGCATCTGCTACTATCAACTGCTAGATGGAGCCTCTCAAAGGACAGTGATGCTAGGCTCCTGTCTGCAAGCATAGCTGAATATCACTAATAGTGTCGGGGATTGGCTCTCTCCCATGGGATGGGTCTCAAGCTAGGTGGCCGTCGACTCAGTCTCTGCTCCATCTTTATCCCTGGGTATCTTGTAGGCAGGACAAATTTTTCATCAAAAGCTTTGTGAGTGGGTTGATGTCCCCCTCCCTCCACTGGAAGTCCCACCTGGCTACAGGAGGTAGCCACTTTAGTCTCCATATTCTCAGCTGCTAAGCATCTCAGCTATGGTCATCTCCATAGACTTCCATGAGTCTCTCCTGTTTCAAGGCTCCAGTTAGGCCCAGAGATGCCCCCTCCATATCTCCCAGTTCTCTCCCACTCCTCTGCTCCTCCTCACCCCACAAATGATCTCCACTCCTGTTTCTCTCCATACCCTCTTTCCTACCTAGTTTACCCCCTCCATCTACCTCTGATGTGTATTGTATTTCCCCTTCTGAGTGAGCTTTGAGTGTCTTCTCTTGGGCACTTCTTGTTACTAAGCTTCTTTGAGTCTGTGGGTTGAAGCATGGTTATCCTGTATTTTATGGCTAACAGCCATAAGTTTTAATGGAAGGTTTCTACAAATAAAGGTGTAAGCCAATGGTGTAAGACTCTTCAGTCTTAAAAGTCCACAGTTGGAAGGAGAATAGTATCATGATATATATAATTCATGTTTAAAGGTCATCTTTCAGGTCAGCAGAGATGGTGAGTGGAGGATGTCTCTTTCTGATGACAACTCTGTATAGATGGGATTTAACTACTTATTTAAAGATACTCTGTCATTCATTTCTTTCCATAAAATCTGGGTCCACTTGGAAAATGACCAGTAAGTAATTCACTTTATGGTTCTGCTCTGGTTAATAATTTCGATTTCAACATGAGAAGACAGTATGCTATGGGTTTCCACATAGACTCGGACTCTGACCTGAAAAAGTTCATTATTTATGTGGAGACCTAATATAGCTACTTAGAAAGAGGTCTGCTCTCTGAAACAGCCCAGAAGAGAGATTACACGAATTTATTAAGAGACACCATATACCCATTCACCAATTTACATGGGTCTGCAATGGCTTATTTGAAAGGGACAGCATAGTAACTCTCTGTCTACTGAGATAACATTTTGTGGAAGAAGATAAAAATTGATCCAAAATGTTTATGAACTAAGCAGCTAACCTCACAAAATAGATGATAGCAGGCTCCTACAGGGATGATAAATGAATTGGAAAGTGTGGTCTGGGGGCAACTTAAGGATGAGTAGGTGAATGCAGAGCTCTACTATGGCCCTATGGCAAGGAAGAGAAAGAATGAGGTAGGATATTAAGAAGAAAGAAAAAGATTAACATGTCAGAGAAACAGAGCTAATTTAAATGCAATGGGTTTAATTGGACCTCAAGGTAACAAGGGCTAGGTGGTAGCATTGAATCGATGGAGACAAGGTGATTGTAGTTATTATAATGGACAGTGTAGACAAAACAACATTTATAATGACATATATCATGATGGTCAGCACAGGAGACGTGAAATTTATAATGGCATGACTCATTTGGATCTTTGGTTCTGGCTAATCAGTCATGGTGTTTCTAGGTATGAAATACATAGGAAGCCTACTGCATATCTGTTTGATCTGTATAAGCAGAAAAATTTTCAAACCAATGAAAGAAAGGCTACATTGGATCCTGGCAAAAGGCAATCTTGGCCAGTGAATCAATTTCCAGACTTGAGCCAGTTTGCAGACCCAGAACCTCTTGAATGAAGGGGTGGCCAGGTTCCCCTGAGGAAGGATCTTGATAAGACACCTAAAAGTTTTGCTGTTAGCCTTTCTCCAGTTCTTCCCCAGAGGAACCTACAGCCTTTTACAAGGGTAACTGTACACTCGGAGAAAGGAAATAATCAGACTTTCCGGGGTCTATTGGATACTGGCACTAAATTGACATTGATCCCAGGAGATCCCAAGAAACATTGTGTCCCTCCAGTTAAAGTAGGGGCTTATGGAGGACAGGTGATTAGTGGAGTTTTGACTGATGCCCAACTTACAGTAGGTCCAGTAGGTCCCTGAACACATCCTGTGGTCATTTCCCCAGTTCCAGAATGTATAATTGGAATATATATACTTAGAAATTGGCAGAATTCTCACATTGGTTCCCTGACATGTGGAGTGAGGACTATTATGGTTGGAAAGGCTAAATGGAAGCCATTAGAATTGCCTCTACCAAAGAAAATAGTGAATCAAAAACAGTACCGGATTCCTGGAGGAATTGCAGAAATTACTGCCACTATCAAGGACTTGAGAGATGCAGGGGTGGTGGTTCCCACCACATCTCCCTTTAACTCTCCTATCTGGCCAGTGCAGAAGACAGATGGATCATGGAGAATGAAAATTGACTATCGAAAACTAAATCAGGTAGTAACTCCGATTGCAGCTGCTATACCAGATGTAGTTTCGTTACTTGAGCAAATTAACACATCTCCTGGTACCTAGTATGCAGCTATTGACCTAGCAAATGCCTTCTTCTCAGTACCTGTCCATTAGGACCACCAGAAGCAATTTGCTTTTAGTTGGCAAGGCCAGCAGTATACCTTTAGAGTTTTGCCTCAAGGATATATTAACTCTCCTGCCCTGTGTCATAACTTAGAAGGGATCTTGATCATTTGTCTCTTCCACAAAATATCACATTGGTGCACTATATTGATGACATTATGCTGATTGGACCAAGTGAGCAGGAAATAGCAACCACTTTGGACTCATTGGTAATGCATATGCATATCAGAGGATGGGAAATAAATCTAACCAAAATTCAAGGACTATCTACTTCAGTGAAATTCTTAGGAGTCCAGTGGTATGGGCATGCAGAGATATTCCTTCTAAGGTGAAAGATAAATTATTGCACCTGGCCCCTCCCACCACCAAGAAAGAAGCACAGAGTTTAGTGAGTCTATTTGGATTCTGGAGACAGCACATTCCTCATTTGGTTACTCAGGCTCATTTACCAAGTGACTCGGAAAGCTGCTAGCTTTGTGTGGGGCCTGAAACAGGAGAAGGCTCCTCAACAGGTCCAGGCTGCTGTGCAGGCTGCTCTACCACTTGGACCATATGATCCAGCAGACTCGATGATGGTACTTGAGGTGTCAGTGGCAGATAGAGATGCTGTTTCGAGCCTCTGGAAGGCTCCTGTAGGTGAATCACAGAAGAGAACTTTGGGATTTTGGAGCAAAGCTCTACCATCATCTGCAGACAACTATTCTCCCTTTAAAAAACAGCTTTTTGCCTGCTATTGGGCCTTAGTGGAACCTGAACGTTTGACAATAGGACACCAAGTTACCATGCAACCTGAACTGCCCATCATGAACTGGGTGTTATCAGACCCTCCAAGTCAAAAAGTAGGACATGCACAGCAGCAGTCTATTATCAAATGGAAGTGGTACATCCGTGATCGAGCCCGAGCAGGTCCTGAAGGCACAAGCAAGTTACATGAAGAAGTTGCTCAAATGCCTATGGTTTCTACTCCTGTAACAATGCCATCTGCTGTCAAGTATGTGCCTATAGCCTCATAGGTTGTTCCCTATGATCGGCTGACTGAAGAAGAGAAGACTAGGACCTGATTTACTGATGGCTCTGCACATTATGCAGGCAACACCCAGAAGTGGACAGCTGCAGCATTACAATCCCTTTCTGGGAAAACCCTGAAAGATACAGGTGAAGGAAAATCTTCACAGTGGGCAGAACTTCAGGCAGTACACATGGTGTTACAGTTTGTTTGGAAGAAGAAATGGCCAGATATATGATTGTTCACTAACTCATGGGCAGTAGCCAATGGATTGGCGGGATGGTCAGGGACTTGGAAAGATCACGATTGGAAAACTGGTGAGAAAGACATCTGGGGAAGAAATATGTAGATAGATCTCTCCAAATGGGCAAAGGATGTGAAGATATTTGTGTCCCATGTAAATGCTCACGAAAAGGTGACTTCAGCCAAGGAGGAGTTTACTAATCAAGAGGATAAGATGACCTGTTCTCCGGACAGTCAGCCTCTTTCCTCAGCCATCCCTGTCATTGCTCAGTGGGCACACGAACAAAGTGGCCATGGTGGCCGAGATGGAGGTTATGCTTGGGCTCAACAACATGGAATTCCACTCACCAAGGCTGACCTGGCTACAGCTGCTCCTGAATGCCAGTTCTGCCAACAGCAGAGACCAACACTGAGCCCCAGATATGGCACCATTCCTCGAGGTGACCAGTCAGCAACCTGGTGGCAGGTTGACTACATTGGACCACTTCCTCTGTGGAAAGGAGAATGTTTTATTCTTACTCAGGTAGATACTTATTCTGGTTATGGATTTGCCTTTCCTGCACGTAATGCTTCTGCCAAAACCACCATCCGTGGACTTACAGAATGCCTTATTCATTGTCATGGTATTCTACACAGTATTGCTTCTGACCAAGGAACTCATTTCATAGCCACAGAAGTGTGACAGTGGGCCCACGATCATGGTATTCACTGGTCTTACCATGTTTCCCATCACCCTGAAGCAGCTGGTCTGATAGAAAGATGGAATGGCCTTTTGAAGACACACTTACAGAGCAAATTAGGTGGCAGCAGCATGGAGGGCTGGTGCAGAGTTCTTCAAGAGGCAGTATACACTTTGAATCAGCATTCAATATATGGTACAGTTTCTCCCATAGCCGATCCATGGGTCCAGGAATCAAGGGGTGGAAAAGGGACTCACTATCACTCCTTGTGACCCTCTAGGAAAATTTTTGCTTCCTGTCCCCACAACTCTAGGTTCTGATGGCCTAGAAGTTTTGGTTCCAGAAGGGGGAGTGCTCCTACCAGAAGCTACAACAAACATTTCATTGAACTGGAAGGTCAGACTTCCCCTTGGTCATTTTGGGCTTCTAATGTCCTTAAACCAACAGGCTTAGAAAGGAATAACAGTGTTAAGAGGGGTGATAGATCCAGCTTACCATGGAGAAATTGGATTGCCTCTCCACAATTGAGGCAAGAAGGATTATGTCTGGAGTGCAGGAGATCCCTTAGGGCATCTCTTAGTACTACCATGTCCTGTGATTAAAGTCAATGGGAAACTACAACAGCCTAATTCAAGTAGGATGACAAAGGATGCAGACCCATCAGGAATGAAGGTATGGGTCACTCCCCCACGAAAAAGCCAAGACCTGCTGAGGTGCTTGCAAAGGAGGAAATACAGAATGGGTAGTAGAGGAAGGTAGTTATAAATACCAGCTAAGACCATGTAACCAGCTGCAGAATCGAGGATTATAAAGTAGTATGAATGCTTCTGTTGTATTTTGTTAAGAATATATTTGTTTTCCAATTTCTTTAACATCAATTGGTATTTAAGTTGAGATACTAAAGGAATGTTCCCAAGGGACATTGCCCCATTGTAAGTTTACAAATGTGTTTGCAATTGTACAAGGAATAGTTATATCATGTTAGGGGTATTCATGACCTTGTTATTGTTTCATGTGGACATGAGATATTATTTGTGTCAAGTTGACAAGGGGTGGATTGTAGTGGCTATTTCTGATTGTCAACTTGACTATATCTGGAGTGAATTGCAATCCATAATTAGAAGGGTCACCTGTGATCTAGATCTTGAGTCTGGAAGACACAAGTTTCAGGTGTGGTGGTGTGCATGCCTCTATTCTGGGCCTCACCTGCTGCTGGAAATCTACAAAAGGACATTGGAAGAAGAACAATTCAATCTTCTTTGCCTGCGAGCCTTGTGGGACTAAGTGACTGCTGGATCCTCGGGTTTTCATTCACAGCTGCTGCTGACCATTGTTGGGGAGTTTGAATATAGACTGTAAGTCATTAACAAATTCCCTTACTATATAGAGACTACTTATAAGTTCTGTGGCTCTAAAGAACCCTGACTAATACAGTACTTTTAGTATCATAACAGAATGTGAACTAAGTCAGGGAGGTATTTTAGTTACTTAAGAAGGGAAATGCCAACTAACACACATTTTAAAATGTGGAAAGCAGCCAGCAATTTAAGATACATTATACATGCCCAGGTTTAAGCTAATACACCTTTTGCCATTCTTTTCTCCCACAAAGAGAGATGTCTTTCAAACATATCTTTGTGTTTCATATTACAACAAATTCATTGATTTCTTGATTTAAAAAAATATACCACTTGTAACAGGAATGATAGTCTATGAAATATTTCTATCACTGAATCTACAGATAAAGTGATTGTGTTGGTCAAAAAAAGGTCAATAAATTGAACACAAGAGTAATTATCTTTTGAGACACAGACTGCAATTGTTTATACATGATATATTATATATAATATAAGTATAATATATATAATATAAAGATCAAATTCATAAGCAACACTGCCATGTTTCCTCTGCCTACTGTGAAAATATAGAAATAGTTTCAATATAGAATACAGGAATACCTGTGACATACAATGAAATACCCACTAGAAGTAGGAACGTGTGTCGTGATTTGGATATGAAGAAGACACTGCTGGAATCTATGTGCTGAAGTCTTGGTAGAGTAGTTGGCAAATCCAATCACTGAGAGGTGATTTCTCTTCATCAGCTGACTGGCACATTGGTGGGTACATACTGTCAAGGTATTATTCAGAGATGGTATAAAGTTAGTTCAGGAAGCAGGGAATTAGGGACATGCCTTGGAAAGGCGTGTTCTAGCATCTCCCTGATTCTCCTCTCTCTTCTCCATCCACCCTTTTTCTTTCTGGTGCAACAGCAAAGTGAGAAATGTTGCAGTACCATAGTCTTCATTAAGGATACCCTCCCCCCACACTCAGAAGCAACGGAGGCAGCCAACTATGGGCTGAAAAGTCTGAAAAGTAACCTCAGTGTATATGATTTCCTTAAACCCTTTCTCTTGAGAATCTGTCACAGGGAAACTAGGCTAACACACTGTATCACGAACAACAAACTGGAAAAGAAAACAATATGCTAACAGAAGCATTTTAATTACCCAATGTCTGGCTAAAGGAGATACTGCTGTCAAGATATTGACAAATACATTAAATGTATGAAGTGAATTGAAAAAGGAAACATTATTTAAATACAGTCCTACTTAATATAGTTAATGTAACAAGTAGAGTTTGGAAAATAATTATATATATTTTAATGTCTTCATAATCAAGTGTGCCAAGTACTTTATGTCAGCTTTTTTCATTAGGATCAGGTATTCATTGTATGGCCTGGATGGTTAGTTAATAATCGAAATATAAAATGTCTCACCTAGAGAAAAAAAAAACCAAACAAACCTTATTCTGATTTAAAGCAGTTCAATTTTTTAAATGAAATTCTCCAAACTGAGTTGATGCTTAGTGCTTTTCCTTCTGCTGCTGTCCTTTTATTTCTTCTTCTTCTTCTTTTTTTTAACCTTATGTCACAAGAATAATGGCCTTTTAAACACAACATAGACAAACACAGGCATGCATTTCTCAGCCACTCAGCCTGTTGTGTTTCCAAACCAAGCAGTGTTTTGTGTCTGTCACTGAGCTTACAAGCCTACCTTGATCATCCTCCTCTTAAAAACTATCTACAACTTTAAGACACGTTTACTCCCAACCAAGAGAAAAGTGAGTGCTCCCTTGTTGTTTCTGAGTGTAAAGGGATATGTATTAGCATTTTGAGAGTGTGATGATCTAAAAATGACTCTATTGCCATTAAACCTCATAAGGCACCATTTATTACTGACTCTGAGCTTAGAAAAATGGTCTCTGAAGGCTTTTCTAACTACCTGCCAGTGTCATATGTTCCCAGCCCAGGGTTCTATTGCAGCCTGAGCACCTTGTGTAAGAATGTGATAGGGCTATTTTTGGGACAATTACACATTCACAATTCATCAGACTTGCCAAGTCATTAAAGAATAATGCTTTAGGCAAACTTGGATCCTAATACCAGGTGGAATCAAAAGATTAGTATTCTGTTCATCAAAGTAACTCAATTTGATGTTGAGGCTGTCATAATTTCATGGTGAAATTATAGATATAAACATCAGTGTAATCACTGTGCTTACAGAAGCACTAAAAATGAAATGTATTTACATTTCAATATGTTTAAATTCAATCTTAATTAATGAATTTCTTCAAAAACTCATAGTATTATAAAGACCATTAATGAAAATTTAAAAAGTCAAGAAGGCAGTTTAGACAATTCTAAATGAAGAATCATTCAGACTAATTCATTGCATGAATATTTAAAGGTAGCATTTGGAAACATAGTTTATGGACAACATTTTATCCAAAATGCATTCGGTTGCTATTTCTTGTTCTCTTTTAAAAATTGTGGTCAAAGTCCCTGACATATAGAAATCTTCTTCTAATGAAGTGAGCCATGTTGCCATAAGATCCTTTACAGCTCACTGTCTAATCAGCAATCTCTATTGGTTATATCCTTTAGGACTTGATTTCAGTCTAAATACAGGAAGAACAGCATTGAAATGGATTCTCGAAGTCTTCTTCTCTGGAGTCTTCTTAATAGTCATTGTCCACTTATTTTTCCTTTGTAATTTCTAAAGCCACATTCGAAATTTTAGTTTAAAAAAAAAAAGAGTAAGATAAAGAGAATGTTCTATTTTAATTCATTTGCAAGATTAAGATGAATATGTTCCTTGATGTTTTCTAACCTCAAATCATATATAACACTACTCATATAACTCTACCTTATGTCAGCACATGTATATGTACAGACACTCGTATTTTAATTGAATCTAATAAATACCAGCCTTTGTCATATTTCAAAAGTGTACACTACTTAAGATTTAATTTTCTTATTTCCTTTCTGCTAGCCTCCTTACCCATACATATTAATAATATGACAAAAATTATTACTTTCACAAAGGCTATTATAGATTACTTTGAAATTTTTTAGCAGTAGTTATATGGGAACTACTACACTAGTCTAGAGAACGGTTTGACATTGACATCATTGTCTACCTAACCATCTCCACTCTTTATTCCCTCACAACATCAGATTACATGCTTCATATGAGTAAGAAGAGTCTCAAGTAAATTTTCAAGTTTCTGTGTATGTCACCTTACTTCTACCTTAGCAAACATTTTCACGAAGAAAACTTGCAATGAAATTTTCATACTCACTGAAATTACCCATGATGTGTGTAGTACATAATAGGCTCTTGAACAGCTCAACAGTTGGTCATGTGTTATAGTAATAACAAGCATGTTGATACCATTTAATGAAGAATGTAGTGTGTCCCTTCCCTTTATAAGCTATAGCTTCATCTTGCTTTTATGTGTGCATGTAATTCCCATTTTCCTAATTGCTTTTGTCTAAAGGAAATGCAGGACAAAAACTGGAGCAGAAGCTGGGCAGTGGTGGCGCATGCCTTTAATTCTAGCACTTGGGAGGCAGAGGTAGGTGGATTTCTGAGTTCAAGGCCAGCCTGGTCTACAGAGTGAGTTCCAGGACAGCCAGGAATATACAGAGAAACCCTGTCTCGAAAAACCACAAAACAAAAAAATAAAAACAAAACAGACAAACAAAAACAAAACAAACAAACAAACAAAAAACTGGAGCAGAGACTGAAGGAAGAGCCATCCAGAGACTGCCCCACCTTAGGATCTATCCCATCTATAGACACCAAACCCTGACACTATTGCTGATGCTACAAAGTGCTTGCTGACAGAAGCCTGGCATAGCTGTCCTCTGAGAGGCTCTGCCAGAACCCGACTAATTCAGATGCATATACTCACAGCCAAACAATGGATTCAGGCCAAGGACCCCAACGGATGAGGGGAAGGACTGTAGGAGCTGAAGGGGATTGCAACCTTGTCTTAGTCAGGGTTTCTATTCCTGCACAAACATCATGACCAAGATGGAAGTTGGGGAGAAAAGGGTTTATTCGGCTTACACTTCCAATTGCTGTTCATTAAGAAAGGAAGCAGGTCAAGGAGCAGGAGCCATGGAGGAATGCTGCTTACTGGCTTGCTTGCTCTCCTGACTTGCTCAGCTGGCTTTCCTATAGAACCCAAGACTACCAGCCCACAGATGGTACCACTCACAAGGGGCCCTCCCCCCTTGACCACTAATTGAGAAAATGCCTTACAGCTGGATCTCACGGAGGCATTTTCTCAACTGAAACTTCTTTCTCTGTGATAACTCCAGCTTGTGTCAAGTTGACACACAAAACTAGCCAGTACAAACCCCATAGGAAGAACAACAATATCAACTAACCAGACACCCTAGAGCTCCCAGAGGCTAAACCACCAACCAAAGAGTATACAAACATGGGTCCATGTTTCCAGCTACACATGTAGAAGAGGATTGACTTATCTGGCATTAATGGGAGGAGAGGACCTTGATAATGTGGAGGCTTGATGCCCCAATGTAGGGGAATGCTAGAGCGTTGAGGCAGGAGTAGGTAGGTGGGCGAGGAAGCACCCTTTTCAGAGGCAAATGGGAGGGAGAATGGGATGGAGAGTTTGAGGGTGGGATACTGGGAAGGAGGACATTTGAAATGCAAATAAATAAAATAACTAACTTAAAAAATTTATATTTATTCTTGTATGTTTTTAATATTTCATTATTTCCTATATTGTATCTAATTCATACAATCAACTCAAACTAGATAGCAAATTATTAGACCCCACGCTTGATCACCCCCTCCCCTCCACGGCCAGTGCGGCCAGTGTTCTGACTCTCCTAATGCCATGGGGAGAGGGAGGTTGGAGGAAAAGGAAAAGTGCATGGGGCATAAGGCTGTCTGCTTGTGAGGGTGCCTCCATGTGTGTGCACAGATGGATGCCAGACCCCTTCTGGGGGATGTGGCTGCTTGTGTTCTCATACTGCTAGGCTCTGCTCGGCTCCAATCTGCGTGCATCTGCCATCTGCCCGACCATTCACCCCTGCGCTCACCTCTCCCCTCTTTCTGTTGTCCCCGCTTTGCTCTTGCTTGATGTTAGACCCCATTTTGGCCCTGGTTTGGACCTTGAGGACAGACCTGAGCCTGGCTCGAGTTTTGAGACCTGTCTCAATCACTTCTATATAGGGGTGACTCAGCAAGACCTGTTTGGCCCTCCCTCTGCCCCCGCTATTTCTGACGTGAAGCTTTGCCATTGGCCCTGTCAGTTACCCCTTACCCTCTGTCACCCTTCCCCGCCTCCTACATCATCTCTTCCCATACCTAAGCGCCCACCTCCTTGTCTTCTCTATATAAGCAAGTGCCTAGTTTAATAAAGTGAGTTCCTGCTTCAACAAGACTCACTGCCTGGCGTGTTTCTTTTGGGCCGTTGACACTCGCCATCCCCCTAAGCTCAGGACAGACTGGGCTGGACCTGGTTCTCTCCTTTTGCCTGGACCTGTAGGCAAGGAGCCGACAACAACAGAATGAAAATGGGAATAAAATTCTGACGTTTTAGACAATATGGTAGTGGAAATTACTAAACTATGTACAGAAAATTGCTTCTTTAAATTGTAGGCTTCACACTGGTCAATCTATTAAAAGAAAGTTCCTTCCTATTAGACTTCAAATGACACCTTAAAGGGGCAATTTTGGAAAGTGCAAGGTATCCTGGTTGTAAAGTCTCCAGGGAGCATGACTTCACTAGCTCCGGTAATTGGCTAGGTGTTTTGTATCAGGCATCATTTTCCTGTTAGTGAGTGGGTCTTCAGTCTAAGCAGAGAACTATGGTTACCACCAAGCTAAGTGCGCCCTCACTGCACCTTTGGGTTACCAAGGACATTGTACTTCATTGGCATCATAGATTAGAACTTTTGGTTGCTCCTCTACCTTGGAATCTTGAAAGTTGCCTTCTGATGTCATAAACACAGGTCCTCAGGGAGGAGGCATTTCACTCAGTTTCAGCTCAGGGGCCTCTGGGTCCCGTGTGTGAAGTGCGTTGCGTCTTCAGTAAACAGGGCTTGTCCTCCAGATCTGAAGGTAACCAAGGACAACAGCAGCAGAATATAATACAACCCCGACTAATAATTCAAAAGATTTCTTATGCCTGATGCGGGTATTTGGTTAATTTAGCGGGGGTTGGGGGTTCTGGAAACAAGTGTTGTAAGCCCAGAATGCAAAATTTCATTTAAAACTATCTATGTATATTTATGCACTGTCTTACATGCACTATAGGTATTTTGAGGTCGATAGTCTAATAGTGTGATTCCTTATGACTTTTTAAAATGTCCTTACTATTATTTTAACATTTTCCTTCTTCTGTACATTCCTCCCTCTCTGCTCCCTAGTTAGAGCCCCCTTTTTGTTTTTTTTTCCATCTCTACCATCACATCACATGCTCCCTACTTTTACCTATTGCTCCCACACTCTCTTGTGAATTGTCCCTATTTTACTTCCCAGGTTTCGGCCATTATTTTACGATATGAATCCACATCTGGTGATCTGACGTGAGGAGTTTCCAACGAGAGAAAACATACATTTGTCTCTCTGGGTCTAGGTCACCTCGACCAATATGATCTTTCCTAGTTCTATCAGTTTCCCCTCAAATTCCATGATTTCAGTTTTCTTTACAGATGAATAGTATGCCATAGAGTATCCTACCCAATGAAGAGAGGGGGTGTGTCCTCAGGGCAAAACTTCACCCAGCTAAGCATGGGTCTAGTAAAAGGAAGTGGCTGAAGAATCTTATACTACTCAAAAGAAATAACAAACAGCCGGGCAGTGGTGGCGCACGCCTTTAATCCCAGCACTTGGGAGGCAGAGGCAGGCGGATTTCTGAGTTCGAGGCCAGCCTGGTCTACAGAGTGAGTTCCAGGACAACCAGGGCTACACAGAGAAACCCTGTCTCAAAAAATAAAACAAAACAAACAAACAAACAAAAAAATCAAGAAATAACGAACAAATAACTTCTGCAAATGCAATCCATGGGGGCCTGGCTCTCTCCCAAACATGCTGTGGAGCCATGTGCTTCTAGATTTAGAATCATGAAGTATACATGAGTAAAGGCGAATATCTTCCTTCTCTGTTCATAAGAGGCATCAAAGACAGGTTTTGTGTGTGTGTGTGTGTGTGTGTGTGTGTGTGTGTGTGTGTGTATCAGGCATGTCTCTACATTGATCATTGGATGAAGCTGTGAAAGTGAACCCTAAGTTGCATTGAAGACAAGTTGTTAGAGGAAACAGAACCATGGAATATCTGCTAAGGACAGCTAGCTGTACACATGGAGTGGAACAAGCCCATGAGAGAAAAGTAAGTTGAAAGCAACAAAGCCTGGAGCAGAGAGTCATCTAAGCCCTCTGACAGCAGGCATACTGGTACAGAATTTGGAGTCTGTCCTGCTGGATTTTGGCCTTTTCTTCAGTACAGTGTTTTCCATGTCTCCATTCCTCTCTTTTTGGGACAATAAGGTGCCGTTGTATATGGGAAGTACATAAGTTGCTTTTTGATTTTACAGAAAGTTACAATTATGAATTGTCTTGATTATCAGAAGAGACTAAGGACTTTGGACTTTCAAAGTTTCATGAGACTGTGAAGGACCACGTGAACCTTTGAAGTTGGGCATTTTACATTAAGGCATCACCATGAGCCTATGGGTGCCTGGGTGTGGAATTTGGTGGTTTGAATGAGAATTGCATTTATAGTCTCATATGTGTTTGAATGCTTGGTCCCCAGTTAGAACTGCTTGGGGATTAGGAGGTGTGGCCTTTTTGGAGGAGGTGTGTCCCTTGGGGCAGGCTTTGAGGTTTCAAAAGTCAGGAACTATTCCCAGTGTCTCTTTCAGGTGCCTCCCATGTTAGTAATCATGATGCAAGTACCCAGCTGTTACTGCTACCTCCATCTTCATGACCCTTTGAAACCATGAGCCCAATTAAACCTTTCCTTCTACAAGTTGCCATGGTGATGGTGTCTTTTCATAATATGGAAAATAATTAGGACAATATGTATTTAATGATAATAATGAAAGCAAAAGAGGCTACCAATTTGAGAGTAGTGGGATGGAAGGGTTACAGTAAGGGTGCCTAGGAGGGGCTGGATAGAGGAAAGGGAAGTGAGAAATGGGTGTAATTTTATTTAATTAAAAATGTGCTTAAAAATCCAGAAAAGTAAATTAATGAATGAAATGGGAAAAAAAACACAAAGAGCAAATAAACTCCTACCTTCTGTAAGGTGCTTGTCTCAAAATTAGTCATATTGAAACTCCCACAGAAACAAACAAACCCAAAAATATAAACATCACAAAATAAACATGAAAAACTCTAGAGGTGTCTACCATTGAGCAGGGTTGTATGCCCTCTGGCATCTGCAGTGGTATCAGCTTTCTCCCTTCTACTTTCTACATGAACTCCCAGGGTGTGGCTCATTGCTCCACTTACAAAGTCTACCACAGCAGACACTGATTCTGGCTGACATCTTGGTTCTACTGATTCCCTAAGGCTGAGCATTAAAGCTGGAGTAAACCCAGTGCCCCTGTCTTCTCTGAGGCATGCCATAAAGCATTCTAGGAAAAAGTGGGCATTGGTAAAGTAGTCTAAAACTTAACAGGAACATGGGAATTAATACATAAAACTAAAACAGAAAGGAACTGCTGCAGTACAGGCTGCCATCCAGGTCCTTATGGGACTTTGGTTCTGTTCATTTGGCTGGTTGGTTTTTTTCTATCACTCAGCAGCCTATAATGCTTTTGTCACTTTACTTGATGAAAAGCAAATTAAATAATGAGTGAAATACAAGAACCAATGAGATGCTTCAGACAAAGTCCTTAAATAACATGGAAATTAAGTTTCACCACAATTAGAGGGTTAATGAGTCAGTCATTTGTTTACAGTTTAAAGGTTTCTAATAAGCCCATAATTTGTGGCAGGATCCTTTGTGCACAGATGATCTGTAGGGGAAGCTATTTTGTAATTGCATATTATAAAACTGACGTTCTTATAATTGTGTATGTATTTACAACAGGGTCTCTCACAGTGACACTATGTTCAAAACGTTGACAATCTCAGGAAAAAATATTTTAAAATTTAAAACTGGGCGACATGTGAGATCAATCCTCTGAAATGCCTACTGAAATTGTTCAGGAGGAGAAAACATAAAACCCTGAAAATAGGTCTGTAGCAACACAAATTTCAGTGATCAAGCATAGTTTAAATGAGATCAAACAATTAAGTTGTAAATAAAACAATATTAGGTAGAAGTTATCTCCAGAAATATTGATCAATGGGTCTCAAAGAAAGGGCATAAAATATTTTGGTGAGCCAGTACCAAGTACTAGGATATCTGTAAGGATGTATGTATGTATGTGTGTATGTGTGTGTGTGTGTGTGTGTGTGTGTGTGTGTGTGTGTATGTGTGTGTAAATTTGGTCAAACACCATTAAATGTACGTATGGGCTCTCAGAAAGAAATGTTATTTTTCAAGAGAAACTTAACTTCAGACCTTAATTTTGTTTGATGATAAGAAAGATGACATTATGTTAACATAAAGTTTCACTATCGTTGTGACTGAAAGTAATTAGTTACTTTGGAATATTCCCTAAGTTAACATTATATTCATTGATGTAGACTATATGTAACAAAGAAGTCATAGTATCTCCTGTTGTCTCGCTATCTATCCATAACAAACTATGTTCAATTGTTGCATAACTATAGCAACAAAGGTATCTCAGAGCATTCCTTTAAAATAATTTAACAAAGAAAAAAAGCATCATTTAATATGCAGTTTAATCTTCATTTAATTATCCTTGATGGATCCTTTTCATATAGAACAATCTGTCAATTGTGTATTATTTACTACCAAATATATGCCTAATGACAACTTTTAGTAGATCATATGATGTTATTAAAGTAAGAATAGATCATTTTATTTTGATCATATTCCACCATGCCATGTTTTAACTGCTCCCAGGTCTACCTCCTGAGATGATCTTGTGGAGGACTGTGCTACCACAGAGGCATAAGAACTGGTAAGGTTGAAGAGCTCAAACCCTGGAAATCTCGGAGAACTGAAAATGGCAGGAGTGGAGCCGTTCCCTCCGTGCCTCTCCCTGCTCTGGAACAGATAACCATGGCACCACACTGAGGACCAAGGGTCCTCACTCACAGAGCATAACACACAGAGTACTTCTTCATGAGAATGAGGTATCTAGATAGCCTTGAGCAGTTAGAAAATGAGCTTCTCTTCCTGGGCATTCATTACCCCAAAAGATCTGTGATCGCTGGTTCACCCACTCCAAAGTGTATGCTTTTACATCCATCACCAAATAAAGCAATATGAACAAGCAAGGCTTGTCTCAGAAAGCTGCCTCATTAAGGATCACTGCCTGGAAGGACTCTGACTAAAGAACCTGCCTAAGACTCCCAAGAAAGGCTTTGTTTCCTCCAGCCCCTCTGGTGCCCAGTCCTTGCTGCCCAAACCAGTTGGATCCTGTTCATTCACCTTCTTGTCTGGGGAGTAGATGCCCTGAGGGGAAATGTAGACCAGACTCCTTCCTGAATCTCTCTCCCAGTGGTACACCAGCTGTGCCCAGGTACCCAGAGAGGAGACTGGGAACCACTGTGGACTCCCTCCTTCAGACTTTGCCTTACCTCTTCCCGGGAGCATGCCTGCAGCAACTAGGCAACCCCAGCTGAGAGGCAGGGTACAGCATGACAATCTTGTACTGGTCTTGTATAAGCAGCCACTGCTATTTTACACTCATAAGTGAATGAGTTTGTCAGGTCCAGAAGACAATTTTACCTAGATCCTCACAGGTCTTTAGTCTTTTCAATGTTTGCATTCTGTCTTTTGAGATGATCTTTAGGATTATGTTTGTGTCTTCAAGCAAAATTATGAATGCAGAATTATTATAAAGTAAAAACAACATAATTAGGTTTGGGAAATAACTTCGCTGGCAAAGGAGCTTGTTGACAGTCCTGAAGACCCAGGTTTGATCCCTGGGATCAGCGTAGAGGAAGGAGAGGACTTGTTCCTGGTGTTCTCTGCCCTCCTGCTTAGCCCTCCACAATAAACAGCTAGCTAACTAACTAACTAACTAACTAACTAACTAACTAACTAACTGACAGCTAATCAACCTGTGACTAGATTTTAAGGCTCATTCCACAGGAGGGAACTCAAAGCTGACACTGTTCAAAAGGCCAAGAACCTGCGGATAATAAACAGGCAATAAGCCATAGGTGAGACCCTTTTATTATCCTGTTTAATGTGCATAGCATTCAGGAACTCATTAATGACTTATTGCTTCACCCATTGTGATGTTACGAATGAGAATGGCCTCCATAGGAACATATGTTTGGATGCTTAGTCCCCAGTTGGTGGAACTATTTAGTAAAGTTAGGGAATCGTGGTCTTGTTAGAGGAGGTATACCACTGGGTTGGGTTTTAGAAGCACACACCATTCTCATTTAGCACTGCCTCGCCTGGCCCCGCCCCACCCCGCCCCACCCCGCCCAGCCCCGCCCCGCCCCGCCCCTCCTCGCCTTCCGCCCGCCCCCCTCAACTTAAAAATATAAGTTCTCCACTACTGCTTCAGCACAGAACCATGCCTGTCTGTTTGCTACCTTGCTGGCTGCATGGTTATTATGAATTTAGCCTCTGAGACTGTAACAAAGTCCCCAGTTAAATGCTTTCCTTTGTAAGTTACCTTGGCCAGAGTGTCTCTTCACAACAACAGAAAATTAACTAAGATGCCCATAAAGCTAAGCATCTCTGAAGTCTCATCAGGCAATCTTCTGGCAGTAGATGGCAATTAACTCAGAGATCCCCCAACTAGTCAAGACAAGACTAGAGAATGCTCAAACTTAATGGGACACCTAAATCTCACCTCGCTGCTTCCATCTGTCAGGGTTCTTTACAGAAAAGCAAGCAGAAATCTTGCAAGAGCCAGAGGTAGTAGAAAACTTTAAAGAAAATATTTTCTGGACACAACAGAACAGACAGGTACACATATGAATAAACTCAAGAGAAGCAGAATTCCAGCATGGGGCATAGCTATTAAAACTTAACTAGAAGGATGAGAGAGGATGGGGGGGGGGAGAGAGAAAGAGAGAGAGAGAGAGAGAGAGAGAGAGAGAGAGAGAGAGAGAGAGAGAGAGAACACAGGAACATAGGATGGTTAGGGAGGCGGGTTGAATCCAGGACGAGTTACCAAGTGATGAATGTTTACCAGAATACATTGTATGGAATTCTTAAAGAATGAAAAAATATTAAATTTCTTTAAATGAAATAAACTTTAAAAGTAAGTCGCTGCTCTTTTCTGAAGGGAAATGGAGGAGCAGTAGATCTGGGTGAGAGGGAACATAGGGGGAGACTGTGAGGAGGGGACAGAGGAAGCTACATTTTATGAGAGAGTGATGATGATGATAATGATGATGATGATGATGATGATGATGATGGTGATGGTGGTGACGATGATGATGCTGATGGTGGTGACGATGATGATGGTGATAGCTAAAAAGAGACTCAAAGTAGAACTGTTGACAACTCAATAAAATTTATGCCATGTAGATGGATACTATGTTCTACAAAAGAAAAATTGATTTATTCATTAAAATTCAATATATATTAGACAAACATAAATGACCTGAGAGTAAAACATCCTTCTCCTTCATGACTGATAATTGTAGCACTTTCTGTAATTTGAAAAAAGACAAACCCAGTCATTTTGACCTCAACTTAATGAATTTGCAGATTTTATTATAATCCCCTCATGCTCTTTGCATAAGAAATCTGGCAGCAACAGTCCTTACTCAGCAAGTGGTTTTCAGTGTTCCTCTTCCTAATCTATTAAGCG
Organism: Uromys caudimaculatus; assembly: GCA_028551405.1. Classification (NCBI taxonomy): domain Eukaryota; kingdom Metazoa; phylum Chordata; class Mammalia; order Rodentia; family Muridae; genus Uromys; species Uromys caudimaculatus. The sequence goes on from CM052709.1 coordinate 11,043,507, forward strand.
GTATTTGCAAAAAGGATACTTCAAAGAAAAGAATCAGTTACACGTGCAAACATAGTTATCATGTGATAATTATTCTTAAACATTTTTGATAATTACTACTACTAGTAGCATTATTATTATAAATCCTCTATAATACTGCTTAATTAGTAAGAAGCAAATATTGCCATTTGAAATACAAAAATTAAAATATATTATCCAAATGTGCTTTACCAGTTATGAATGATTAGAAATTTTATCTCCTAAAACATAGAAAAAAACATACATAATTTTTAATAAAATTACAGGAACATAACAAGCAAAATAAAATATCTGGGGACAGAGAGATCAAATAAAATTAAATATTAACATTTTTAAAATAGGCTGTTACAAATGTGTTTTAAAATAATGTCACATGCATACCCTTATTTAGGTCTTGAAATTCTTAGTAAAAATATGAAATAAACATGTCTTATAAAGTTCTAAGTGAAAAAATTAGATTAAAGGGGCCGGAGAGATAGTTCAGAGATTAAGAGCCCAGGCTGCTCTTCCATGGGATCTGGGTTCAATTTCCAAAACACATAATAATTCACAACTGTCAATAACTCCAGTTTCAGAAGATCTTGACATCCTCAAACAGACCTACATGCAGATAAAACACTAATGTATATAAAATAAAAAAATATAAATCAAGATAAAGAAAATAAAAAGAAGGTTGAAGATATGGACTATAACAAGGAATGTTAACAAAAGCAAAGCAGGATTAGGATTTTTAGAAATTAAAAAAATACTAAAACTGGTGAAAGAAAGTTTGGATTTGATCATGGATCAATCTATAGATATTAAACACTCTAAGAGATACATATACATTGAAGAAATTGCCCAAAGTTCAATGCAGTATCAAAGAACATAAAATTTTTGAAATCAGAATTAAGAGAAACGGAGTATCAAATAAGAGTCTCTAGCACACTGAAGCTTCCAAAAAAGAAAACAGAATGAAGACAAGAAAACATTTTTAAGAATGAGACCCTCCAGTATATAATTCAAAATAAGAATAAATAATATGTAGATCATGAATCTTACTTAGATACCCATGTATGCAGCTGATGAACAATTACAGAACCAATTACAAAATATTTCATAGTTCCAAGGGGAGAACCTAACATTATTTTATTTAACAGACATAGCATTATAAAGATTCTCAGTGAATTGTTACTATAACCATAGATCAGAGCATCTCTCAACCACGATCAGACAAGCTTCTCTCTTCGTGCAGCATGCACAACACGACAACCTAAAACCAATATACAAAAACTGGGGAAGTAGAAAGAATCTGTAATCTCTGAACCCAGGTGCTGGTGATTCACTGGTCAGCCAAACAAGTTGTATCAGTTAGCTTCATGTCCAGTGAAGAATACTACCTCAAAAAACAGAGTCTTTGACAAAGAAGCCTGAAGTAAGCTACTGTCCACCCTCACATCTGCACATATTTACACGTGAACACACACACACACACACACACACACATACACACAAAGTCTCTAAATGGAAGTAGGTGTTTAATTTATTCTTTTAATCTACCTTTATGTTATTTATCACATGGACTATAAAGATAGATTAATACTGAATGTCAAAATTGATTAAAATTGAATGTCATAAGAAATGAATGGTACACAGTATTAACTGAACTAGAACTCAGTGTCCCCGTGTAAGTAAGGGGTGGAGTGAGTACTTTTCCTTGATTGGGATGTTTACTTTACTCTGTTCATAGTGACCAAGGGGTGACTATATTCTTTAACTATGTGCAGATTTAATTCTCACCTTAATCCATTGCTGTATCAAATTGGTGCCTCAATTTTTTATGACTGCTTCCCAGGAAAACTTTAATTTACTGAATTAATTATTGGCTCTTGAAAATAAAATGTGAAACTTAAGGTATGATTAGCATCTTGAATATAACCATTAAAACATGTGCCTTTACTAAGCAGAATCAAGGGGAGACCACACCTCCACTCTCTAGGGAATACCAACTATATATTACCAGTTGACAGGAAAATAGTTAACTCAAACCTTCCCTAGTTTAACCTATAAAGAAACAAAAATTAGTCTGCTGCATTATCTACGTAACTAAGTCATATGCTTAAAGGAATACTGGATACTGGGAGGACAATAAAATTAGCATACATTCAGGATAACTCCACTATCCAGTGACATAATCCAATACCAAGAATTCATGAAAGAGTAGAAAAACATAAGAGGTAAAATAAATTCCTTCCTTCCTATGTATGTATCTATCTATCTATCTATCTATCTATCTATCTATCTATCTATCTATCTATCTATCTATTTATCTATCTAAAACCAAGTGTGGGCCAGGGTCAGACACTGAACTCCTTATAGGAAACAGCAGGTAAAAGCAGCACATTCTGGTTGAAATTCCACATAGATTTGATGCCTCTTTTGTCATAAATTTTCTAAACAACAAATTATTGAGGGTCACTTAAAGCAAATAAAAACACATTTGCCCCAATGAGATGTGTAGCCATTTCCTGACGTATTTTACCTCTATGAAATTTTATATTTCCTGATTTAAAAAAAAGTCACAAAATGCTGTCTTACTCAGAATGACATTTTGTTTATTTTTATTGTTTTTTTTTATTTATATTTCAAATGTTATACTACTTCCCAGTTTCCCCTCAGCAACCCCCCTATCCCATCCCCAATTCCCCCTGCTTCTATAGAGGGTGCTCTTCCACCCACCCACCCACTCCTGTCTCACTGTCCTAGCATTTCCCTATGCTGGGACATTGAGCCTTCACAGAACCAAGGGCCTCTCCTCCCACTGATGCCCGACAAGGCCATCCTCTGCTACATATGCAGCTGAGGCCATGGGTCCCTCCGTGTATACACCTTGGTTGGTGGTTTAGTCCCTGGGAGGTCTGGGGTTCTGGTTGGTTGACACCGGTGTACTTCCTATGGGATTGCAAACTCCTTCACCTCCTTCTGTCCTTCCCCTAACTCCAGAAAATGGTACATTTACACAATGGAATACTACTAAGCTATTAAAAACAGTGACTTCATAAAATTTGCAGGCAAATGTATGGAACTAGAAAATATCCTGAGTGAGGTAACCCAGTCACAAAAGAACACACATGGTATGTTCTCACTGATAAGTGGATATTAGTAAAAAAGCTTGTAATACCCACGATACAACTCACAGAATGACATTTTAAAGGATCTCTTAGATATCTTATACTGTTTTCCTCATTGATGGTGAGGGTTGGTAATAACAGCCCCTTTAAATTTTTGTAAAGAACAGGGACATATGGATAACATTTAGACTACCATTAATAATGAACCATGACAGTTATAATTAGGTTTATTATGACTATCAATTTTTACCCCTAATCAATACAATGAAACACACAGGGCATTCCTGGAAAATACAGTAAATTCAAAGACATTCAACAGCTTTGTGAGAGACTATATTATGGGGGGGAAAGACACTAGGGAATATATTGCTAGTGGTAGTGTTTACCCAACAAGTACAAGGTCCCAGGTTCAAGCACCAGCTCCAAAAACAACAGCTGAAAACCAAGAGATATTGAGCAAAGCAAAAGTTCCCTAAATGACAAATTTATCAAAGAACACTTGAGTATTAAAGTTCACCAATTTCATGTAAATATTGGTAGGGAAGCTAGTCATAGCTTTGGCTGTTTGGACCAGCAGCGAGGGCTCCTTGGACCTCAGTATAGTGAGTGACAGCAGAAAAGCTGTGGATCACACTCATCTGAACACAGAAACTCCAGATCTCTGAAGAGGCACAGAGTATCACTGGTCAAGATCTTTAACATTTTAAAAAGACACAGCTGTTTCCCTAGTAAGGACTCTGACCATCACCATTACCTTGAAGAGTGGCCTACATAGCTGCATGGGAGTAGTTTTTGGAACACAAAATGACAATGGCAGGAGATTTCTTAAGGGATCGATATTATCATAAATACTGAAAACCAGGAAGATGGAAGGTACCAGCATCATGGGCTAATGGCTACTGGCCCCATGACATTAAATAGAGTCCTGTTTCAGGTTCATTGCTCCAGAACATAGCTTAAAGTGTCTCCTATATGCTCCTAGCTTTACTTTTAAAATCATACAAAGCACTGAGCACCAAGGTAAGTGGGTTAACATCAGCAAAAAAGGGTTATGATGTTTATAGTAGATAGAATTTTGGACAAAGATTATGAGACATTGATAACTGTAATGTTCTAGGAAATTACATACAGGAATGGGTTGGAGAGGAGCACCAGTTATGAAGCGTGATCACTATATCAATGGGTGCAGCCATTCAAAGTATAGACTCATAGAATAAGAATCTACAGACACGTTAAATTTCTATATAATTAATTGTAACTGAAATCTATCAATCTCTAGACCTCATATAAAAAGCAGTAATATGAGCCTTTCTTGAAATGAAGCAGTATTTCTAATACAGGTGATGTGAAGCATTGTGACAAAACTACTAATGTTCTATAAAATAGAAAATGTATGTTCCAGATTTGATTGTATGATTTATAGAAAGACATGATGAATAATTTCACTAGTTTTCTATGTATCTGGGTATTTAGGTAACTGCTACTATATAGCACATTTTTAAAATAGTGGCACTTTGGAAATGCATCTTGTAAAAAAGAAATACACAGAAAAGGAAATAGAAAAATGAGACAGAAATCTACCTCAGACTCCAAATCTGAACACAGCTGTGTTTCTTGCTCTACATTCTTTGCTGTTGGGTGCTTTTAAAATTCTCTACATGAGTCTCTTTGTGATTTCTAACTAAGAGTTCATTATTACATAATGAGCAGGCAAAAATGACAATAATATTTTGATAACTTACACATGCCTTTGAAACAGTACAATCAGGCTGACGTGGATGAAATTATTAGAAGAAATTGGTAAAGAATTCTGCCATCTTTTATGAATTACATACAATAAACTCAAGTATCTCCAAGTCTGCAAAGTGAGCCATAGAGCAGTGGACTCCCTCCAGATGGAAGGAATGCACCGTTGTCTGTAGAGTACAGAGCTTAGAGAGAGTACTAGAAGCCAGTACTGTAAAACACCTAGGCTTTTTTTCTTCAAAGGAAAGGACTCCTGTTCTCCCAGAAGGCTGGGATGGATGCTGGTTAACAACCTGGTCACCATTTGGTATTCTTTGGAGACAGCCTTCATTCAAATCTCCCCAAGTCCTGAGCAATCCTCACTTAAGAGAACCTGTTTTTATGCTTATTAAAAATCCTTCATCTCTGGGTGTTTATCTTGAATACATGACCTAAGCATTCAGCGGCTGAAAGAAATTTATATGCATGCAAGCATGTATGTGTGCATCACTCTCTGTCCCTCCCTCTCACTCCATCTCTCTGTCTCTGTTTCTGTCTCTCTGTCTGTCTATGTCTCTGTCTCTGTCTCTCTGTCTCTCTGACTCTCTCTCTCTCTCTCTCTCTCTCTCTCTCTCTCTCTCTCATGTGTGTGTGTGTTTCTGTGATGCTGAGGACGGCATCCGAGGCACATGCTGGGAAACCACACTACTAGAGTTAGATCTCCAGTCTTCAACTTAGGAGAAAAGATCTCACTGTACCTGGTCCTGAACTTGGTCTCTGTCTGCTACTGCCTATTGAATGTTTGGGTGAGAAGCCTGAGACACCATACCAAGCTAAGGAATGACCTAAACACACACACACACACACACACACACACACACACACACACACACACACACACCCCTCAGTGTTTGTTTTGCGAGAATATTAGTCTTCAGCTTAATTACCATAACAGCAAAATCAAAAGAACCAGCCATGATGACACATAATTCTAATTCCTGAAATCTTGGTATAAATTTGGTGGGAAGATGCTGGGAATTTGTTCTAATGTTTCGTCTTATTTTAGCTTCCAAAAGCCACACTTCTAGACCTGAGGTGCCCTGCATCCACCTGCCTTGGCTTGATAATAAAGAACTGACATACAGCCAATGGCTGGGCCAGGAGATGGAGTGGGTCTTTTATATTGTGAGACGCAAAGAGAGGAAAGGAGAGGGAGAATCACCATGACTTGGAGGGAGAGGGATCAGATTTAAGAACTGCAGAAGAAAAGCATCCAGCAATGTAGGTGGAAAGGGAAAACAGTCCTATGCGGGGATGAGCTGCTCAGAAAGTAACTGTAGCAAAGATAAAACATAGATTTAGAAGGTGTTAAGTCAGGAATACCAGAGGGAAATGTATGCTAGCTGTGGGGAAGATTAGAAATGTCCAGCCATTCAAGGGGCTTGAAAACCCATAGGAAGAACAACATTATCAACCAACCAGACCCTCCAGAGCTCCCAGGGACTAAACCACCAACCAAGGAGCACACATAGAGTGATCCATGGCTCCAGCCACATATGTAGCAGAGGATGGCCTTGTCAGGCATGAATGAGAGGAGAGGCCTTTGGTCCTGTGAAGGCTGGCTAGATGCCCCAGTGTGGGGGAATTCGAGGGTGGGGAGGTGGGAGTGGGTGGGTGGGTGAGGGAACACCCTCATAGAAGCAGGGGGAGGGAGGATGTAGTAGGGGTTTTCCAGGGGTGGAGGGAACCAGGAAAGGGGATAACATTTGAAATGTAAATAAAGAAGATATCCAATAAAAAAAGAAAGATAGAAAGAAATGCCCAGCCATTGTGTTAGTCAAGGCATATCAAAATTAGCTGGCCTGTGTGTCTTTCATTTGCAAATCCAGAGAGCTCTTGGGGTTGGGGGGTGCAGCATGTGTGCAACCCTCTGAAAGCCAAAGAGGTTTAACATTCACTGCAACAGGAAGATCATTATGGGTTATATGCGGAGTTGCCTCACTGTCAGGGAACACATCACACCTAAATCTTAAGAAAACATACGTAACTTAGCCACAAATATTGTTGATATATTCACCTAATTGATTACTTGATTTGTAATGGAATTAAACATGAATTTTGGGTGAACATTATCTCTATTATGTATATTTTAACTTTCATCAAAACTGCCATATCTGAACCTAATAGAAGAGACTGATGAATAGATGGCAAATGTCACCATGTCCTTATCAGAGTCCCACCAGCTTACTGACTGAGAGATTCATGTGAATTCTCAGGTAGATAAGCAGGCCTAGGGCAAAGATATTTTGGGGAAGTTGCCAAATAGACCTGGATCTGTCTCACAGAGTTTGGACAGATGATCTTCCACAGCCTGTGACCTAAATGCCATCATCACCCCACTGTCCTGAAGATTCATCTGACACACAGTACTACCTTCACTCAGGGCACTGTGGTGTGTCCAGAGGTAACCTGAACTTCACAGCAGTTGACAATGGGCAGGATGGCCTATCAGTCACATCAAAAGAAAGGCTCTCCAATAAGTGTGCGCTCTGATGAAGCATCTTCTGTACTTGCTCAATCTATTTAAAGCAATCTTCCCTCTACCCAGAAAGCTAAACTCCCATTGCCTACACTTCCATCATTACACTAAATATAATTCTTCCAGTTAAAGCATTCTTCCCTTTCTTCATCAAAAACAAAATTAAACGAATCAAACTTAAGACATTCGGGTGTGCCCTGTTTCTTAACTATTCCTTCTGCTGATTAAAATTTCTAGCCAACAACCTTTCACCTGACTTTTAGTGCTGAAACTTTCCAGGATTTTAACTACACCAATAGCAGTGACGCACATCTGTTATGGGCTCAGCCCTGGCCACACACTCTTCTACAAACTCATGTCAACTTAATTTCAGCAAGGTGTTGTTAGTACATCAGGGTCTTGGTGCTATTTGCTACAAGCACACTGTGCAACGATATGCATGATACAAGCTGCATACTTGCTTATACTGTTAATACCTACATATCTATGAACAGAAATATATAAATACGTCTCCAAAGGCCACCTAGTGTCAGAGAATTGTTTTGTGACTAGGTGAAGTTCAAAGAGATATTCATGATGGATAAGCATTTCCTCCTCTCCAGTTCCTTAGTTGTTCATTTCCTGGGTTACAAGGTTGTTAAGTCTGTAACATGAATGGGACTAATGGTTACCTCTCCTAAGAAAACAGTCTTAAAAAACAGGATGAAATGTGAGATGCATATGTCAATCCAAAACACCTTAATTATCTAATTCTTAGGTGGGGTATTTACTCATCTTAGGATTTCTATTGCTGCAATGAAACACCAGACCAAAAAGCAAGTTGGGGAGGAAAGGGTTTATTTGGCTTATATTTCCAGATCATAGTTCATTATTGGAGGAAGTCAGGACAAGAATTCAAGCAGCTCAGGAACTTGGAGGCAGGAGCTGATGCAGAGACCATGGAGGGATGCTGCTTACTGGCTTGCTCCCCATGACTTGCTCAGCTTGCTTTCTTATAGAACCCAGGACCACAAGCCCAGGGATGGCACCACTCACAATGGGTTGGACTCTTCCCCACTCTTCAGTAATTGAGAAAATTCCCCACAGCTGGATCTCACAGAGACTCCTTTCTCTGTGATGTGTCTAGCTTGTGTCAAGTTGACCTCCAAAACCAGTCAGTACACTACTCCACAATAGTTGCTGTATGGATTAGCCAATATTTGCTGCACAATAAGTAAGTTTGATAAGAACCAGTAATACAACTCTTGATTATTTTCTTTTTAAAATTATTATCAATCATTCTATTCATTTACATCTCAAATGATATCCCACTTTCCAGTTACCCCCTTCACCAACCCTCCATCCCATGTTATTTCACTTCCTGGTTGGTTACCCCTCTGCCACTCCTAGCATCCCATCAGACTGAACTCAGGGAATGTGGTGGGGGAGCTGGCAGTACAACTGTAGGAGCAGAGGGGCACTGCAACCCCATTGGAAAGACAACTCTTGATTCTTATAGGTTCTGATAAAAACTGGATCAATATATTGAATCATTATGGTTTGTGTACTTCTAAGGAAAAATAAACATTTAATTTCTTAATTTTTCAATCCAATACTCTAAGTTTTAGTTTTGTTAATGAAGACATATATTCATCCCAAGAGAAGGTATCAAATAGTTCTGTGAATCAATTAGTGGGAGCTGTTACCTATAAGTTTAAACAAAGTAAATTGTTCCATCTGCTTCTTCTTGAACAATACATACTATTACTGGCTTGAGTGCGAGTAACACAGAATAAAAGCAAAACTAATGACATAAATTATAAGTGAAACATTTTTGTTATACCTTGAGCAATACAGAATTTAAGCCACTCTGTAGCATAGACAGTATTTGAATAATTTCTCGAGCTTATGTTGTACATTTAGTTGCAGCTTTAAAATCATTCATTTTCTGAATGGAAAAATTCTATGTTTTACTTCTTTCTAGTCATAAAATTAAAAATTTATTCAGGTGTATTTATTTTTGGATTTCCTAAAAATTGCCATATACTCAGTGCATTGCATACATACACTATAATCAAGATAGCCTGAATCCAATTTTATTAAGGAAGGTATTTTTTAGATATTCTTAAAATATACTCTCATTTACCAACTTTCAGTTTTCATTACATTTTGATTCCAAGACAAAACGCATATCTAAAGGAAGGCAAAAAATGTTTATGATGAAAGATTATAACGGTTAAATCGGTTTAGGACTAGACTAAGTGAACAGATGCAGAATAATGAGGGAATCTGAAGCAGTAACAAGAAGTCTCCAGTCCAAGGAAAACTGATGGACAGAATTAGTCACAGCTAAGTTCTTATAAACAACTTCAGTATTGACAGGAATTCTTAAGCTATTTCAAAGAATTTGCAAGGAGAAAATTTTCCAACCACATTCTCCCAACGCCAATACGAATTGCTTAGAAAGTCATATTAGGACACACTAAGAAAGAAAGCTGTATATCATAAACTGGAACACAGGTGCAAAGGCTTTCGACCAAATAATAGAAAATTGAATCCAATAACACATTGAAATATTAACCATGAATCAGTGGCATTCATTTCAGGGACTCAAGGATGGCTCAGGACAGCTCTCCTTTAAGTGGATGAAAGAACGTGAGCATGCACACTGTCCTAGTTTGGTTTCTGTGACTGTCATAAAACATTGACCAATAGTAACTTGGAGATCAAGGGATTAATAACATCTTTTAGGTTGTTTATCCACCATCAGGGAAGCCAGAATATGAGCTAGAGTAGGAATCTGGAGGCAGAAACAGAAGCAGAGACCTTGGAGGAATGCCACTCACTGGCTTGCATGGCTTTCTTTTCCTTTCCTTTCCTTTCCTTTCCTTTCCTTTCCTTTCCTTTCCTTTCCTTTCCTTTCCTTTCCTTTCCTTTCCTTTCCTTTCCTTTCCTTTCCTTTCCTTTCCTTTCCTTTTCCTTTCCTTTCCTTTTTCCTTTCTTTTCTTTTCTTTTTTTTCTTTTCTTTTCTTTCTTATACATCCCAGGACCACCTCTAAAGGCATGACACAGTACAGTGGGCTGGGTACGCCCACATGAATGTTAATCAAGAAGATGCCCCACAGATGTGTCTACAGGAAATCTGATAAATGCAATCCCTCAATTAAGACTTTTTTTCCCCAAAGGACTTTCTCTTGAGTAAAGATGACTATAACAATAATCAGAACAGTCATTTTATATAAAACAGTCCTGGTAGCACCATTGAGAGAAATCTGGAAAGAAGGTAAGTAACATCTAAATATTATACACAAAAATCGAGGAAGGAAGGAAGGAAGGAAGGAAGGAAGGAAGGAAGGAAGGAAGGAAGGAAGGAAGGAAGGAAGGAAGGAAGGAAAGAAAGTAGTTGTGTGGATTGCATCTGAAGAACAATCTCTGAGGAAGATGTTCTTCTATTCTCCACATGTGTGTACATAAGCAAATCAAGCAAATCACATATGCAGGTGAACACACACACACAAACACACACAGATGAGAGAGAGAGAGAGAGAGAGAGAGAGAGAGAGAGAGAGAGAGAGAGAGAGAAACAATGTGCTCCCTCACCCAAAGTAGTTAGATGAGATTATCATATCTGACATCAAATTATATGGCGAAACTGTACTACTAAAAAAAATTACTGTATAAAAACAAACCAATGGAAAAATGGAGACTGAGAAGCTGATATTCAACTGAAGCTGGTGGACGTTTGCACTTTCAGTAAATAGGATAAAAATATGGTTAGGAGAAAGAATCCTGTCTTCAGCGACTGCTCTGTGGGAAATTATATAATCACATGTGAAATGAGCAAGGGAGACCTTTCTCATCTGCTACAACATCAGCTCAAAGTGGATTAAACCCTCACGGGGAAATCTGATACACACAGTTGTGGAAAAGAAAGACAGAAAATGCTTCCAGATATTAGAATAGGAAATCATCTATTGGAAATGACCTCAAAAGCATAGGGAAAATAAAGAATAGCAACTGATTCTTTGTTACTAGCAATAAATACATAAATATAAACAGCTATTCCTATTATTACTAAAGCAAATGGAAAACGTTACTGTCCAGCAGAGGTACAATCAACAGAGAGAAGAGACAGTTTACAAAGTGGGAAAAAAGAATTTCAAGTGGTACCTCTGTTAAGGAATTAAGACAGATTACATATTTGAATACTGAATAGCAAAGAAAAATAAATTTCTGATTAAAAGTGTACAACAGATGTAAATGGATATTCTTCAAAGAAGTCTAACAGCTGCCCAGCAAGTGTACAGATAGATGTTCAGCCTTCTTAATAATTAGGGAAATGAAATTGAAAGCCATGGATGGCACTTCATTCTAGTGTGTAAAGTGAGTATAAACAAAACATGAATTAAACAGCTGCTAGGGAGGATGTGGAGTAAAAGCAACCAATGATGTGAGAAGTTTAACACAACCTTACTGGAAAATAGTATAGAATGGGTATTATACAATGATAATGCAGCCCAGAAATTCCTCTACTACTTACACATGCAGAGGCTATGAAACCAGCATGCTGGAGATACATAAAATCCTGTTCATTGCAGAGTTGCTCACAACAGCTAAGAAAAAGGTAAAATCTTTTTTATTGGATATTTTCTTTATTTACATTTCAAATGTTATCCCCTTTCCTGGTTTCTCCCCTCCCAGAAACCCCCTATCCCATCCTCCTCCCCCTGCTTCTTTGAGGGTGTTCCCCCACCAACCCAGCCACCCATTCCTGCCTCCCCGCCCTAGATTCCCCTACACTGGGGCATCTATCGAGCCTTCATAAGACCAAGGACCTCTCCTTCCATTGATGCCTGACAAGGCTATCCTCTGCTATATATGCAGCTGGAGCCATCTATTCTCCTTGATTGGTGGCTTAGTCCCTGGGAGCTCTAAGGGTATCGTTGGTTGGTATTGTTGTTCTCCCTATAGGGTTGTAAACCTCCTCAGCTCCTTCCGTCCTTTCTCTAACTCCTCCATTTGGGGATCCTGTGTTCAGACCAATGGTTGGCTGCGAGCATCTGTCTCTGTATTAGTTGGGCTCTGGCAGGGCCTCTCAGGAGAAAGCTCTATCATGCTTCTTTCAGCAAGCATTTCTTGGCATCCACAATAGTGACAGGGTTTGGTGACTGTATATGGGATGAATCCCCAAGTAGGACAGTCTCTGGATGGCTTTAACTTCAGTCTCTGCTCTACACTTTGTCTCCATATTTGCTCCCGTGAGTATTTTCTTCTTTTTTCTAAGAAGGACTGAAGCACCCACACTTTGGTCTTCCTTCTTGAGCTTCATGTGGTCTATGAATTTTATCTTGGGCATTCGGAGCATTTGGGATAATATCCACTTATCAGTGAGTGCATGCCATGTGTGTTCTTTTGTGATTGGGTTACCTCACTCAGGATTATATTTCCAAGTTCCATACATTTGGCTAAGAATTTTTTTTAATTCATCATTTTTAATAGCTGAATAGTTCTCCACTGTGTAAATGTACCAAATTTTCTGTATCCATTCTTCTGTTGAGGCACATCTGGGTTGTTTCCAGCTTCTGACTATTATACATAAGGCTGCTATGAACATAGTGGAGCATGTGTCTTTATTACATGTTGGAGCATCTTTTGGGTATATGCCCAGGAGTGGTATAGCTGGGTCCTCAGGTAAAACTATGTCCAATTTTTTGAGGAAACAACAAATTGATTTCCAGAGTGGTTGTACCAGCTTGCAATCCCACCAACAATGGAGGAGTGTTCTTCTTTTTCCACATCCTTGCCAGCATCTGCTGTCTCCTGAGTTTTTGATCTTAGCCATTCTGACTGGTGTGAGGTGGAATCTCAGAGTCATTTTGAGTTGTATTTCCCTGATGAGTAGGATGCTGAACATTTCTTTAGGTGCATCTAGGCCATTCAATATTCCTCAGTAGAAAATTCCCTGTTTAGCTCTGTTCCCCATTTTTAATAGGGTTATTTGATTCTCCGAAGTTTAACTTCTTGAGTTCTTTGTATATATTGGATATTAGCCCTCTATCAGATGTAGGATTGGTAAAGATCTTTTCCCAATCTGTTGGTTGCCATTTTGTCCTATTGACAGTGTCCTTTGCCTTACAGAAGCTCTGCAATTTTGTGAGGTCCCATTTGTCATTTTTTGATCTTAGAGCATAAGTCATTGGTGTTCTGTTCAGGAACTTTTCCCCTGTGGCCATGTGTTCGAGGCTTTACCCCACTTTCTCCTCTATAAGTTTCAGTGTATCTGATTTTATGTGGAGGTCCTTGATCCACTTGAACTTGAGCTTTGTACAAGAAGATAAGAATGGGTCAATTTGCATCTTTCTACATGCTGACTGCTAGTTGAACCAGCACCATTTGTTGAAAATGCTGTCTTTTTTCCAACTGGATAGTTTTAGCTCCTTTGTCAAATATCAAGTGACCATAGGTGTGTGGGTTCATTTCTGGGTCTTCAGTCGTATTCCATTGATCTTCCTGCCTGTCTCTGTACCAATCTTAAGTGCCCATCAGTTGCAGGATGGAAAGAAAATATGATATATATTCTAAGAGAAATACTATTTACCCTTAGATAACACTGATAAAAAATTCTCAAATAAATACTTGCAAAATGAATCCAGGAACACATGAAAAAGATCATTAACCATGATCAAATAGGCTTCCTTTCAGAAAAGTAGGGACAATTAAACATCTGTAAATTAATAAATGTAATCCACCATATAAACAAACTGAAAAATGAAAACCACATGTTCATCTCAATAGATGCAGAAAAAGCCCTTTACAAAATCTATCAGCCCTTCATGATAAAAGCTTTGGAGAGATTAGAGAGAAAAGGGGTATATGTCCACATAATGAAGGCAGTTTGCAGCAAGTCTCTAGCCAACATCAACTTAAATGAAAAAAAAGTAAAAGTAATTTCACTAAAGTTAGGCACAAATCAAAATGTCCACTCTCTCCATACCTGTTTAATATAGTACTTCAAGTCTTAGCTAGAGAAAGAAGATAACTGAAGGACATCGAGAGGATACAATTTGGAAAAAAAGAAGCCAAAGTATCTTTATTTGCAAATGATCTGATATTTATAAAATGAATCTAAAACCCACACCTGGAAATTGATAAACACTCTCAGCAATTATTTCAATATGAAATTACCTCACAAAAATCAAGAGCCTTTCTATATACAAATGACAGACTGATAAAATAATTAGGAAAACTTCCCCTGTCAGGATAGTCTCAAAAATGTAAAATATCTTGGGGTAACTCTAACCAAACAGGTAAACGATTTGTAGGATAAAACCTTTGAGACACTGAAGACAGAAATTAATGAAGATATCAAAAGAAGTGTTGTGAAGCTGAAGAGATGGAACAGCACACACATGGTACTAAAAGCCTATAATTTCAGTTTCTTGGGATCCATGCTGTCTGCTGACCTCTGTACACACATGCATGTGTGGTGCAAACAGATGCAAAGCAATCATACACGTAAAAATACAATAAAACTTTTAAAGTCAAAAATATTGAGAGATTTTAAACATACAGTTGGCAGCCTATTAAGTATTCATTAAACCTCTGAGTACATACAACTTTCAAAGGGACATTGAAAAAGCATGTGTGTGTATGTGTGTTTGTGTGTGTACAAATATACTGTAAATATATGTACATTTATGTATATTTATATATATACTGATATACTCTAAATACATTTATAATATGTAACATTTATATACACGTATAGCTAAAATTCATATACTTACTTATATTTATTTACTACAAACATATATATATATAAAGAGAATATATCATCCTACATACACAGAACTTGTTGGTACTTACCTATGATATAGGTGATAGGGAACAGCAGGAAGATAATGACATTTTAGGTATTCAAGAATCATTAATAGTGTATCGATATGTTCACTGGCCCAACCTTCCAAATACCCACTGAGCAAACCAAAATGGTGCCGACCTTAGGCAGCAGCCATTGCTGTATTATGTAAATTGGTCATGACATTGGTGTAAATGTCAGCCAAGGGAGGAGGCCACCATCCCGTCTAAGGTTGGCTCTGCAATCTTAAACTGTGACAAGGACAGAAAGCATGCTCTTTGCTTGTTCAAGTTTTATCTTGAAAGATTAAGTCTTAGTAAGAATATTCAATAAATCACAACAGAACGTAAAACTGAAACAAATGTATCTGCCTTTTATTTTTATATGAAATAGATTTCCTTTTTGTCTCTATTTTACTTTCTCATCACTGGAAACATAACAATAAAAGCAAAAGTGAACAAGAATCACTGTTCTCACAGTATAACTTGCTCTGAAGTTCTGCTGAGAGGACCTTGGTGTGGTGATGTCCATCAGTCCTCTGGACTCATTGCCAGTCACTCAGGACAACTTGGGCAGGTCAGGATGGCATTCTAACATGGACTAATCGGAATTTCCACCAAATCAAGATAAAAAGCTCCAAAGGGAGCTTTTAATACAGCATGGGAAAGAGAAACAAGGTCATCATTCAAATGTGATCTGAAGACAAAAACTTTAAATATTACCTTTAAAGCTACCATGAAATTTTAAATTAATTGGGCTGTCAGATGAAGAAATTATACTACCCAGTAATTGTCTTGTCTCTTCAACACCTCTGAAAATGAATGTCATAAAATACGGCATTCTGATCAAGAAGTGTCTTTGTCTAACAACTGAGTGAGCCAGATTCTAAAATAAAGTGAGTTGATACTTTTAAACTCAATTTTAATAAAAGGGAAGATAGCAAAGTCGACTGTGGAGTTTGCCTCATGTGCTGCAGTGTTGATAAATTTGAGTTCAACTGCACAAAGCTAATTTAAAATACTAAATTTAGATAACAATTTATACTGTAATATCTTTTCTTCTAAAAGGTAAATAAGTATTGAAATAACCACACTTTCCAAGTGTGAGAACGTTCAGAATAGCACTTCATTTGAACTGTGATATTATACAGGGCAAGGCCATAGCTATTATAATACATCAATTTGCTTCCTATATTTATGATATAAAATCTTCATTCCCAATGCAAGTTCCTGAAGCTAAGAAAGATTTAATAATATATGATACAATTCTCATTTAAAAAATTATTACATATATAAAATTCCAGTTTACCTTCGTTAGTGTTTCAAGTACAGTAGATGACTGGGCATTTGACCATTATACAAACCAAATAATATTTAGAACACTTTTAAAATATAAATATAACAATGTATCATTTATGTTCATAATGTCAATTAATATATTACTTTGACAAGTCTTAAAATATATTAACAATGGGCTTTCTCCCATTCATACCAGCATGTCTATTGGTATAGTCCTTGTTTGGTTCATGTTAAGGTAGCCAAGCTGGTGAGACATAAAGGTGTAGCATCTAACATTATTAAGAGACAATGTGTCAAAGTAAACTCCCCCATCCTTAGGTTCTTACAATCTTTCTACCTCTTCTCCCACAGTGTTCCCTGACTTTTAGGTGCTGGAGTAACTTTTGTAGAGAGTAGGAAAAATAGTCTTACTCAGGGATAAGCGCAATGATTGCATATATAAGATCCAAGAGTCAGTCCAGGAAACATATGCACAGGTAGCAAAATACAGAGAGCAGGCTATATTATATGTGTATACATATACATTTACATATATACATACATATACATACACATATGCATATATATGATAATCAATGAAATGTAGAAGTCATGCATTTGAAAGAGAGCAAGAAGCAGTATCTGGAGTGGAGGTATGCAGGGGAGAGGTGTGCAGGGGGGAGCAGTATGTATAAGACATGTATATTGAGGAGAGGTATGCAGGTGACAGGTATGTGGGAGGATTTGGAGGCAGGACTGGGAAGAGAGACGTGATATCATTATATTATTACCTCCAACATAAAGAAAATTAAAATAATTAACAGATTGTTTAATATTTCCTTTCCAACAATTAATCATCTCCTGTGAATCTTAGGGTCTGTACAGCTACCTGAATATAACTGCGTTAATGACCTGTGACAGTAACATACAAAACCATAATGTGGAGATGAGATTAAACAAGAAATGAATATTATGCAATAATTTATTTTTTTTTCCTTTTTTAAATTTTTTTTGATACTTTATTTACATTTCCAATGTTTCCCCCTTTCTAGATCTCCTCTTTGGAGACCACATATCCCCTCCCCCTCCCCCATCTCTATGAGGGAATTCCACCTCCCACCCACCTGCCCGCCCACTCCCATATTCCCACCTTGACTTTCCCCTTTGCTGGGGCCTCTCTTCCCCCTGATGGCCAACAAGGCCCTCCTCTGCCACATATGTGGTCTGAACCATGGGTCCATAGATGTGTATTCTTTGGTTGGTGGTCCAGCCTCCAGGAAGACCAGGGGGGATGTCAGGCCAGTTGACACTGTTGCTCCCTCCATAGGGCTGCAGACTCCCTCAGCTCCTTCAGTCCCTTCTCCAACTCCTCCATCTGGGACCTCACTCTCAGTCCAGCAGTTACTGTAAAGTGAAACTTGGGTATTCCAAATGTTTCAGCTAATATCCACTTATCAGTGAGTACATACCCTGTTCGTTCTTTTGTAACTGAGTTACCTCACTCA
>CM052709.1:11062017-11080547 GCA_028551405.1 Uromys caudimaculatus
CTTCAAGTCTCTGAAGAAAGAAATCGAAGAAGACCTCAGAAGGTGGAAAGCTCTCCCCTGCTCATGGATTGGCAGGATTAATATAGTAAAAATGGCCATCCTGCCAAAAGCAATCTACAGATTCAATGCAATCCCTATCAAAATTCCAACTCAATTCTTCATAGACTTAGAAAGAGCAATTCTCAAATTCATTTGGAACAACAAAAAACCCAGGATAGCAAAAACTATTCTCAACAACCAAAGAACGTCTGGGGGAATCAGCAATTTATTTTTACTACCCCTAACAAC
This sequence comes from Uromys caudimaculatus, assembly GCA_028551405.1. Classification (NCBI taxonomy): domain Eukaryota; kingdom Metazoa; phylum Chordata; class Mammalia; order Rodentia; family Muridae; genus Uromys; species Uromys caudimaculatus. The sequence goes on from CM052709.1 coordinate 11,062,306, forward strand.
CATTACTGGGGAAGTATGCATTTCAGGATCTGGGGGGAAAGATTCTTTCAGATTACTTAATTCTATTTCCATTGCCAAGTGAATTTGTCAAATAGACTACACCATACACGTGATTAGAGCTCATAGAGGAAGATACCCTTGGAATCCCGATCTCCCTGTTGCCATGATTCTTGGCCATTTTAGAAAAGCATAAATTACCAAAACCTCCCCTATCTGAACCTATGCAGTGTTATAACTTTAAAATTAAAATCACTTGCAATCGAAAGATGATGATGACATGTATTGTAACATCTAATTATCATATGAAATAATTTGCACATTCATCACTCTTTCTAAATGAGAGAACATTAATCTTGGATGGTGATATTATAAAGAAAATGACTTTGTTTAGTGATCTCAATTTTGTTTATCATCTTCCTGAGCTGTTAATCAAAGAATCTAATTTCTCTGGGCTTCAAAGAATTGGTGCTTTGAGCCTTTATTATTTCTTCATTCTATTTAATTGTAATCCTGTAACTTAATTTAATGTAATGTAAATACTCCCTGTGTTGTGGGAGCGCAAAGTTTCCTGAAACAGTAAGCCCATTAAAGTATATTAAAAGTATTTATCATGAGTCCCATGAGTCCCAGTAATACAGCAAATGGAAATGAGGGATACATAATTGGAAGAAATAATTCAGAAAATTGTTTCACCATTTGTCTATGTAAAACAACCAGAACAACAGCCATTAAAATGAAAACTTTTTTTCTAAAAGTAAAGTCCTCCAATTAGTTACTTATGTCTATATCTAAAAAGTAGTAGTAAATTAGGCTTAATTGAATTTTTTCAAAATTTTACATTGTTAGTACATATCTAATGAAACAAATTTAATTTTGATAGATACTTATCTCAGTTTCATTCCAGCAAGACATTCAACAATGTCAATAGTTCTTTGTAAAAAGCTCTGGCTATTGATGATTTACAATGTATTGTCTTAGGAAACCAATGTTCAATTTTGTATGTCACTCCCAATCATTATTTTTTCAAATAATATTTTCATTTGATTCCTAAATTCATATTCTTAAGGTATGTGACTCCATTGAAACAAATATAAGGATATGGATATATTTCTCTGCGTGGAAGAATCACTTATCACTTTAATTTTTATTACATTTATTATTATTTATTTATTTGTTTATGTTGTTGGCAATAGGCCAAGGTGCATACATAGAGATCAGAGGACAACTTGTAAGAGTCATTTTACCCCTTCTACCATGTAGGTGACAAACTGAGATTTGTCAGCCCTGGTGGGAAAACACCTTGACTGCTGGGTTATCTCAATTACTTTATAAACTGAATCAGTGGTATCTAAATGTCAACAAATATTATCTGTATCAGATTCTCTAGTTACTCCTTCATACTTTTTCTTAATAAAAGGATCAAGAGCAGCTTCAGGATTAGCCATTAGTTCACATTTCCTAAGCATCTTCCTCCCCCTTTTAAACATACATTATTTAAAATGTTTGTGGGTTGGTTCCAAGTGTGCCGCAGCATGCATATGAAAGTCAGAGAAAAATCTGCGGAAGCTGGTTCTCTCCTTTTACCGAGGATGCTCCAAGGAGTGAACTCAGTTTATCAGGCTGAGCAGTTAGCATTTTTACCTGCTGAGGTATCTTACCACATCTTGCTGCGTTGTATATCTTGTTCATCCCTACATTGTTTCCCTAGAAAATTTTTGTATCTACAATCTTAACAAAAATAAGATTGAAAATTTTCAGGTATTTGTAACTGGCTATTTTCCATATTTCTATTTTGGAGTTTAAATATTTGATCTTCAGCTATTGCCCTTATTGATGATCAAGCTGTCTTGTCTTTCAAAGGAAGGAATTATCTTAAGTTGGATCCTGATATGTATTCTATATCCACTTACGGAGTTTCATTATTTATTTATTTATTTATTTATTTATTTTTATTAATGTTTCTTTATTGTGTGGGATTATGTCTGATTGTGTAGATGCATATATAGTACCATAATCTCCTAACAGTAGAGTAGGAAATTATACAAATAACCTGTTTAATAAATTAGTGCTCACCTAATCTATGTGTTAGAGTCTAGAGGTTTGTCAGTATATTGGATGATTCATAAGATCTTAGTGTGCAAATGGCACATCTTGACAAAAGAAAAAAATGGAGAAATGACAGTGAAAGTTTACATATTTTTCCCAAATCTTTAATTTTTTTTTCCTTCAATACACAGTTGTTTGATCACTGAAGCAACTGGATCTGAAAAAATCACATTCTTACCCCACTGCCTTGTAGAATTAACTGATCACAAATTATTTTATAATCTTGTAAGTATGAAAACAGTTCTGATGATTTGTAGCTTTTGCATACTAAGTATGCAATCATAATTCTGATAGCATGCTTTGTAATATTAAATGAGCAAAAGATTATAACCAGAATTTAAGTAGTAGCACCAATAAAATACTATGGTTTGTGAACAAAAGCATTAACCAGGGGCAGTTCCTTCTTTTCAGTAATTTTTGAAATATTTTAAGACATTCTCCACTCATCTAGCATCCTTTGATAAAACAGTTTCATATATTTTCTCTCTGTATAAATTAAACCTATTGTGTCCAAAATACTTTTGTGTCAATGGTATTGTAAGAAATCGTGGGCAGGTTTAGAAGTTAATTTTTAATTCCCATCCAAAACGTCATAGAGACCAACGTTCTCTCTATTAGCTATCTGAGCATCCATGAATAACCAAGTGGCTCATTAGCATTTGGTCTGAGGAACTCAGCACAAAGTAGATGATCAGATGCCTAAGCTGCCAAGATAAAACAAAAGTGAATTCAGCATATTGACAAGCTTGTGGGGTTTCATTTTAAATCCTTCTACAATAATTCCACATGAAATGTAAATCTTATGGATGATATCAACATGGACAAAATTCTATTAATAGTATATGAATGTCATGCATTTTCTTTATTTAAGTGAATATTCATGTGCAAATATAATCATCTTCTGAAGAAATGAGTTTGGGTGAGAGATAAGAGATATTTTCATATGAAGCCAGTACTATAACTTCTCCTAGTAACAAAATTAAAATTAAAATCCCAACAAAGGTTACATAGCAGATCAGAAGAAAACAGCTCAATTTCCAAGTAGAATGGAAGGAACAGAACATTGTTGGAACAGCCACACATGACCGTCCCACCCCTAAGCTGTCAGAGCTGAGATATAGGGAACCGGATTCAGCTTCAGTTGCAGGACAGGATATGCATATTCCCACTACCCTTCCTCCACCTCCCTAGTAAGAAGATAGAGGCCTTGCTTTATCTGTTCAGTCTGACAAAATTCTTTGGAAAACATTCCCTAGAACAATGTAATTTTCCATACTATCAACTCTACTGCGTGGTTCTTTAGAGAAAGTTACATTTTCTTCTTGGTTATACAAGAAATTTAAAAATGCCACCTCTCATTACAGGAAAATATCACTTCAGGAATCAGTTTTCTATTCTATTTCAATTAATGAAGATGGCTTCATTTATCTAACAAATCTAGTCTTTCTGACAAGGGAATCAGAACCATGATTGTATCCTAGGATATGGGCTAGGGAATTGCTGGAAAAGTATTCTCTCAAACCTTTGTTTAAACATGATTACTCACAGATAAAATATGAATTGATAATTTTATAGTAATAATACATGCTACTAAATTATGCCCTAATCAGATTTCAAATATATACCCAATACCTTAGGAGAGCTTTCTACATTATCAGAAATTATACTCATAAAAAAGATCAATAATATGAACATGAGATACAAGTCCTTATGTCCTAACTTTGGGTAAGTAATTCTTAAATTCTCTACTGTGAAAATGTATTCTCACACTAGAATATGCATAAATCTGCGCAGCAGTCTTATTTATAGTAGCCCAAAGTAGAATGCAAATTGCTGTCTAAAGAAGAATATGTAAGAAAGTGGTGATGTAGCTATACAGTGGAGTTTGCCCCTTGATCCACAAGAACTCTTGCTATTCAAAAGATCATAGGAAACCCAATGGAGAAACAGAGAAATAAGTCTATTGTGTGCACCACTGAAATTAAATTAGGAGATTCTAAAAGAAACATAGAGAACAGTAATAGAAAAGAGTTAAGTACTTACTGGGGGCCTTCAGTAAAGGGAAAAAGGAAATATTTCAGATTAAAACAAAAGATTTAATGGTGATTGCAATGATACAAAAATAATATTACAGGCATTAGAATTCTTCAGATGGCCAATCTCAATGGCTGGGAGATATGTTACCCATAGTGAAGGAATGGATGCAATGATCTGGTGACAAAGTAAAGTAAACCATGGAAAGTAAACAGTTGAGGCTGGCAGTATGGCTCAGTAGGTAAAATGCTTGCAGCAAAAACATGAGGACCTGAGTTCAGATCCCAAGGACCTAGAATGGAGCTTCATAGCACACATCTAATATCCCAGCACTGGGTAAGCAGACAAGTAGATTCCCAGAGCCACTTGGTCTACCCAAAACAACAATCTCTAGGTTTAGTGAGAGATCCTGTCTCAAAATATAGGATGGAAATCAATGAGAGAAGATCCCAGGCTTGCCTACAAACACACACACACACACACACACACACACACACACACACACACACACAAGAGTGAAAGATCTATAAAAAGGTTAACAACTTTGCTTGCAATTTGAACATTATTTATAGCAATGTGTAATGATTCCTTGTTATATGTACTCTACAGTATTTTGATCAATTTTTTAATCTATAAAATTCTATAGTGATGAAATGAGCAAAAAATAATCTCCTAAAGAGTCAACTCTTTCTCTAGCCACAGGAGGGTTTCCTGCAGAGCCCAGCTGCTGATAGAAAGTGGGTGAACAGGAAATGCACTTCCGGCTTTTTTGCAAGTGAAGGATCAGGTACAGACTGTGCCAAGCTCCAGTTACAGGCTACGGGCTCCAGCAGTCCAAGAACTAAGTGTCCAGTTCCCCTTTTCCAAGGCACACATTGTCTGTGATTAATAGGAGAAAGGATGTACTGTGATATTCTCAGAAATAAATCACATCTAAACTTTTAAGTTCATAGAAGCCAGATCCTGACAGGGAATAATAGTCTATTTGCTTTCCTGTTTTCTAGGAATATGGAATTATTTCTTTAAATAACTTAGATACAAAGTACACTAAAACAAATTTTAGTTATCTATTTTAGAGTTTATATTTTACAAAATGTAAGAGAAAACAATCTACCTTATTTCTCCTATAATTTTGATACTTTGATGTTAATCTAATAGATAAAATAAGCTCATATTACAAAACAGGTCTCGATGTTTTGGGAGCCCCTGTAATTAAACATTTCCTCAGTTACACAGTTGTCTCAGGCAATTATATAGAACACCCACACACAGAGAGATTAAATTCTATCTTCATGGTTTTTAAATTTAATACTGAAAATAGAACGTGCTGTACGTATGATAACCTGCTGAGAGAGCAGATAAATGCAAACTAGCCACCAGCCACTAGTGTTGTGAAGCAAGAACCTGTTGACCAGTTTCAATTCTCATGACCCAGGGTATGTTTATGCTAGAAGCAGGTCCTAGTGAGAATCAGGTATGTTTTAGTCACAGTAGGAAATCTTCCTGAAGGTAAGTAATAACAGTTATGAGAAAAAGTTTCTCTGAATTTTATTTTAGATTATTATTACATATGATCTTCATACAAACTGGATACAAATGTATATGATTAGAATAATGGAGCTATTACCTCGCCACAGGGAGGGTATATCTGCTTATTGTACAGCCAGTCACAAGGTTTGCCACCATTCACTCTCCCTCACTGGTTGGAGTGACTATAGACTTTGATGAACCTGACTGAAGTAATCATGATGTTGGCAATGTCACCAAACAATGGGAGATCTCTCAGTCATTTGGGAAATAAGGATTTCGAGTATCAGTTTTTGAAACTAAAAGTCACCTTTATAACTGAAAGTACTTTTCTGTGTATATGTGGGGTGCATGTTTTTATAGTATAAAAAATAGAACTTTAATGTTTTTTGTGTATATGTGAGGACCCTGCTTCTATACTGTAGGAAATGTCAACTTCATGTTTTGCATGTATGTGAGGTACATGGTTTCACAGTATAGGAAAGTGAACCTTTATATTTTGTGTGTATATGTGAGGTACATGTGTTTATAATATAAAAAATGTAGCCTTTATGTTTTATTTGACTATGTGAGACACATATGTTTATAGTATGGGAAACATAACCTTTGTGGTTTGTATGTATATGTGAGGTATATGTATTTATAGTATAAAAAATTTTACTTTGTTAAGTTTCTTGTTTCATCTTGTTTCCACAAAGGACATTACTCTGTCTGCTTTTTGTACAATATTAACCTTTTGTTTCAAATTTAAAAACACTACTTTTGAATTTCTTTACTTTTTGAGGTAAAATTTAGTGGTGGCCTGAATTTTTTTTAATTTTTCATTAAACTTTTTATACAATAAAATTTTATACGAATAAAACTTTATACTATTCTTCCAGTATTCTGCCTGTTGCTTTGCCAAGATAAGGGACCTAATATTAAACTCTAGGGGAATACTGTTGATGCATAAAAACTAAACTTCACTATAGGTTTTATAATGTTTGTACGAAGGGGGCACAGAAAGTGAATGATGGTTTTAAAGTACATAAGGTCATAAGGAATCCTAACGGGAACAAAAATAATCAAGGATGTGTTTTCGAATCGGCATTTGGGGTGCTTATCCTTGCAACTAGCTGAAAGGCCACATTGGACAGTGCCATGTACATGGAAGACCTTGTTAACAGGAATAAAAGGCGTGTTTGCAGCAAAATCCGTAAATCTTCACACATGTGCTCTAATTCACTTTCTTTGGCCTCTCTGACTTCCTTCCTTTGAACCTAGACCCTCAGAAAATTATTATAGGTGAGCTTCGTGATGTTGCTCATTCATTCAATTCAGAACCTGTTCATTGCTATGCCATTGCCTGGGCTTTGTGTGGCATCCTTAAGTAGACCAAGAAAAGGGAGTCTATAATTTTTTAGCCAAGGTTACCGAGTACCCAGACATTTTCCAATTGTTCATGATAACTATACTCAGCGAAGGAGTCCAATTTTCAAATATTTATGGCTGATGGAATTAGCACTATTCAGCCAGTGAATGACTTGTGAAGAATAAAAATACTAAGATGGTATCGGGATAGTGAGTCAGTACACATTACCACAAGTAGAGAAACACAGAGGATGAATCCGGGCGGATGAACTCTTACGTTGAGCACAGGATTTTGCTCTTGGGGTTTTCTACACTGAACTTATTATCCTCCTAATTGAACCACTACATGTCTCACATTGGCATGGCCCAATTTTCCAAATTTCTCTTCAAAGAGCTTGGTTTATGCTAGGGTCAAGTTTCAACTCTGAAAAAGAAAAGCATTTAACCGTGTCTTCCTGAAAACTTACAAATAACAATGAACGTTCAATCTGAAGATACACTGAGAGATCGATTACAGGGAACTTGAAAGGAGGCGGTCAGGAAGGGTAGGAAAGGGGGGCGGATGGGACTTAGCCAAATGGAAGACTGAGCATGCGTGTTCGGCCGCGCAGTGTGGGGAGTGCAGTCCACGGGATGTTTTATGAAGACTTGGAAGAAATGAGCTGGCAGTGTGCTTAACGAAGGCAACACGAAGAGGGCAGCATCAGTGAAAATGATCTTACATGCTAAACTATCACCCTGTGCCCGCCACATCAATACGTACAACTATTCCAGATTTAAAAAAAATTAACTTAAGAAGATAGGATGATTAACTACTTCAGTTTTATAACTGATGATTGCACAAAGATATTGAGCTGTCAAATATTACACTACAGAAACATAAATTACGATAGTGAATAATTTCAAAGCACTTTGAATATACACTAATATTAAGTAATGTCTATGTATATATTTTTGTCCATATGTACATATGTGTGAATTCCAGAACTCAATTGATGTTCTTCAGGCATCTTCCCCCTGGTCTTTGGGACAAGATTTCTCAGTGGCTTGCAACTTCCTAGCTGGGCTCACTGTAGTGTAATTTTTGCTGTAAGTGGTGGGTGTTACAAGTGCTGTCATTTGTTTTCATAGGTTCTGAGAATCAAACTGGGACCCCTCATGCTTTTGTGTTAAGCAATTTACTGACTGACTTATCTCCCCAGCCCCATTGTTGAAAGTTGTACACAACTCTTCCCATTTAGTTCAATATTAAAATTAAAAAAAAATATTCCATTTAACTAAAGATGTACTGTGTCTATTTGAGAAAATTTTCCTTTGATACCCAATTCCCAAGGAATGATGTCTTCATGTGTGTTTACTGCTTCATCATATTTGGGTTCAAGCAAAAATACAGCTGCACATATTACAATCAAAAAATTCATGCAGCTTGGTAAAAGTATGTAACATAGAACTCAAGAAGCTACATATGCTCTAGGTTTGTCCATCATGCTATTAGGGTGGTACTTTTGCTAATAACATAAGTTGTTTTTAAGCATACTTTATCATTGATCATATACTGAAAGAGAAAGCAGTAAAGACATATGCACTTTGATAGCTTAATATCAACTTGACACGTCCTAATTAACTGTCTCAGTTCTATAACTGCTGGTTACACATAGATATTGAGTTATCACATATACACTTCAGAATCATGTAAATTAAAATAGCAATTAATTTAAAAATCAACTTAAGCATACACTAACATTAATTGACTTTTAGATGTGTATGTGTTTTCTCCAGAAGAAATAGCAAATAAGTTCAACCTATTCCAAAGGTGCCCATAAGGGAGGACCAAAGGGAGGACCAAAGTTAACCTGCAAGTCCCACTTGCCTGAGGACAGATGGTGATGGAGGATGTGTTTGTGGGTAATAACAAAGCACATGCTTTTGCTCCCTCAAACGAATTTGTTTGACTCAATTGCACACACGTACTTGATCACATATAAGTGGCATGTCCATGGGCAGGAAATAACACAGTATGTAAACTTGCCCAGGATTGGATGTATATGGGAAGGATGGTTGAAAATACCTCAGGACATACATTTGCCTTTCATTGGACCTATTGAATAATATGGTGACCTTATGAGCATGCCTTTTAAAGCCTCTGCAAAATGTGACTTGTTGCCATTTTCTGGGAACCCCAGAATGGTTCTGGCAAGAATCCATTATATGGGCCAGTATTTAATTAAATCTTGCCTCAAACTGACTCAAATAATGTGCAATTGGTCTTTTGAGAGTTTCAGGTTTAACAGTAATTTTCAAGATGTTCCAAGGTACAATTGGTCCTATTGTAGGTTAATTTGACTCTTTGTTTTGTTTTGTTTTTATTAAAACAAAGCATATGATTAATAGAAAAAAAGCTTTCATCGATGGCACAGAGAACCATACTATTATTGTTCTGCTTTATAAACTGCTAAATTTCTCTTTTCATGGTTATATTTCCAGATAGTTTTCTAAATAGAAACATACTACAATGAGATGAAAGAGACTTTTGATTGTGGGATTTTCTTATTTCTATCTTACTGGGACATAAGAGTAAAGTCCAAGCGATGAGTGCCAAGTGGTTTACTGACAGATAATAAATCCCTGAAACTGTTCTAAAGGCTCTTTGTTATGTATGAACATTCTCCAAACAGAAATGTTCCTTCTTTGGATGAGAAGGAAAGATCTTAAGATTCATGAGATAAAATTTTTAAGTCTCAGAAAACTGAAACTTACAAGTCTCCCAAGGCTCCTCCTTGGGGTATGCTAGCATTATACAATGCTCAGGAAAGGAGACATGGACTGGCCAAGATCACCTGGGGGTCAGACAGGAAGTTCCAAGAATGCTGTTGAGAGAGTCACCTCACATGCTGGGGTGAGCTTTTTAAGTTATCTGTGCCTTGAGTCAGCTGGGGTCTTGTTCATGGCTTCCAAATCCTCCCTGGCTTGAGGCTTGGGTAGAATCCTTTCTTGGATTTGTCTTTGGTACCATGTCTGAAGTGAGTAAATATTTGCTTATACTGCCCCAGAAAAATTAAACTACACAGTCATATTTATAGTAATTAAACATAATTGTTCCAGCTGTTGATAAAATCAGAATAGAGGAATTGAGTAATTTAAAGTAAAAGGTTTTTGACTCATAGAAGTGCTACCTCATATTCTGTCGAAGCTTATAAAGAAAAATGAAACCCGGATAGATTTATGTATTTTTCCTTTTTCATTTTAAGGTCATGGTACACTACAGCAAATGACAAATTGCTCATACATAAAATGAAAAGACACTAATATAAAAATCATATTTCTCAAATATGATGATATATTTTAGCTTCAACTAAAACCTAATCCCAGTAATTACTTGATCACTAGAGTCTAAATATATCATATTTTGAAATAATATATTGGTTCAACATTGAAAGACATATTTCATTTTTGTCCTCATAAAACATGTGCTCATAATTCAGTGCCTTGAACTATTCATTATGTTCTACTGCTCAGATGAGACCTGCCACACTGTCATTTTAACCCTTTAGAGTTGAGATAAGCAAGATAGAAGAATGCAGTGAACAGAAGAATAAAAACATCAGTAATTTATAGTATTTAATTGGCTTTCACAAAGCCCAGTGATATGTAATCCAATAAAGATGAATATTCCACATCTCTGCTGGAAGTGTTGATGAACAAGGAAGGCTTTTCTATAGAAGGAAAGTTAAGAAGAATATACTGTTGAGATTCTGCCCACTGTATCTGGCCACACGGAGGTGGAAACTGCTGCGTCTGACTTCTTGAGCCTGTAGGGTTACATTTTGTGAGTTATATTAAGGGACTCAAACACATGTCTACGTAGCCAACCACACATCAGTGAATATGACTTTGCCCCTTCAGGATCTGAGAAGCTATGAGCCCCTTTGATGTCAAGCAGATCCCAGGATGCTGGGGTTTACCTCAGAAATGCCCACCAGGCAACAACTTCTCTTTGAAGGATTTTAGTTGATTTTCTTGTTGATGAAAATCAATTTTGCCATGAAATCAGAAAGAATTTACTAAAGCACCATCTCTGAACACAGAAGATCTATTATGGAACAGAAAATTCTCATGTTATTAGCACATCAAAGAATTAAAGTTTGCCTCGAGAATTATTATATTTTCATATAATACTCATCCCAAAGCCCTTTCCTTTCAGCATATGCTCTAGCAAGTTGCAAGACTATATTTCAAAATTTCTACCAACCTTCTTATTATATGAGGCAAAATGACTTTCATTACAAAGTCATTTGTTTGCAATGGACATTTGTAAATTCCATTTAAGGACAACAGATAGTGTCTTTTAATGTGCTCCTGGTTCTGTAGTCTGCTCTTGCTGTGTTTAGCTACCATGGTTTTCTTTAGCCTCTCTGATGAGGTTTCATGGGGATGATATACGTGTTACTCACACTGTCTGAAGATGAGCTTGTACAATCACTGCCCTCACTTCCTCCTCACTGACTTCAATATCTGCTCCACTAAAAATAGCAGCCTTCCATCTGGAGCTGCAGTGAGTTACCCCAAAGACTGTGTGCAAGCAACTGCCAGTCAAGCCTGCAGTTCTGTGGCTGCCCAAGATTGCCCAGCCATATGGTTTAATGACGGATTTTGACTTTCAAGAAATTTCTAAACTGTCAGCTACTTCTCTTGAGGTGTTTTGATATAAAGCTAACATACTGGTTTTTTGTTTGCTTGGTTTGTTGTTGTTGTTGTTGTTGTTGTTTGTTTTGTTTTGTTTGTTTCCTGAATTTCTCCAAGAATACAGTATCCCAGCAGTTAATAATGTTATTATTTGTTTGATCACAGTCAAAGGACTGTCCCATGGTAAACAATGTCTTAGAGAACAGGGAGAGAGGTTCCAGGTAGAAAGACAGAGTGCCTTTTACCTCAGGGGCATTTTGTTCTCTGGATTGTTCTTGGACCTGTTTTCATTCCTCCTAAGACAAATATTTACATTCAGTTTATAAGAGATGTTCTTTTTCCTGTTGAATGCCAGAACATAGCTATAGAACTCAATCTGGTCAGGGTACCCTGAATCTGGATATGATCTCTGCCTTGTGTGTTTTCCTAGATATAATCCATAGTTCATGCAAGGCAGTTGTGTTTAAATTGGTCTGTCGTGAGAAAGTTCTGGGGAAAGGACTGCCCTGTCACTATTTTGTATGTGATTCCAGGCATTTGTTTACATGTTTTTCTGAATTCAAACAGCCTTGCTTGCATCATCACTTGCTTTGTTACGTTACGGCACAAAAGTACAGTGAAACTGAAATAAGGCAGTCTATAGCATTAGGCTTTAGTCTGCCCCAATTTTTTAAGTCCTCAGGTCCCAAGTTCAACAGACAAATCTGCACAGGTCAGTGAAAGTCAATGGTTATTTTCTCTATCATGCCTCCTGGATTGTTTAACACAAACTATATTTCATAGATTCTGTGATCTGACCATGAGAAACAAGCCATTACTAGCAGCAGGTTCATGATATTGTTATTAGCCAGATCCCCACCTTTTACTTTTGCCTTTTTGATTTATTTATTTATTTGCTTAAAAGGTATTGGTTAAATTTAACTAAGTTAAAAAAAATAGCATTTCCCTTATTGTCATGGAAACAAAATAATATGAAAATATTCAATTTGTTAAGCCTTCTGAGATAGTTCTAAAACTCTTTGATATATTACACAATTAACTTTCTAGTGATTCTGGCATAAACCTTAAAACTTACTGTTTTAAACCAAAGGTTTAAAGGTTCTGCATAGTCTCTGCAGACAAATCCAAGTCAATACTTTTTTCTATGTATACAATCAACCTTATCCTAATTGTTTTTAAGGACAATATTAAACAGGTCAGGCAGTATAATTCAATTACAGGTTTTGTAAAAACAGGAAAGATGGTTAATATTTTATTGAATTTACCTTTGAGTACATATTTAGAATAGAATAAATATTTGTGACTTATTCACTTCTTCCTTGATTTAGATAATTAATTTTATCATTTTATCATGAAATGTCATTCAAGTTTAAGATATATATTATGCATTCTATCAGTAGCACATCTAATGCAAAAATACAGTTTGTATGATAATTTCCGTACAAAAGTCAAGTAGGTGGCTTAATTGAATAATATAATGTGGACTCATTATATGAGGCAGTCATAGGAGGGATACTGAGTAGAACAAATAGCTCTAGTTGTGAGTACATAAGGGATATCCTATTATTCTTCAGTTTTTCCTTAATTAAAGAAAAGCAATTTTGTATTGGTTAGATTTTTGTCCACTGGACTCAAGCTGATGTCATGGAGGTGGAGGGAACTTCATCAGGCTGGTTTGTTCTGTGGGGAAACATTTTCTTGATTAGTGATTGATGTGTGGTGGGAGGGTCCAGCTCCCTATGGATGGTACTACTAATCCTGTGCAGGGGTCTGGGGCGGGTCTTAGTTCCTATAAAAAAGCAAGCTGAGCAAGCTATGAGAAGGAAACAAGCTGCATTTCTTCATGTCTCTGCTTCAGTTCCTACCTCCGGGTTCCCACACTGAGTTCTACTAAGAAAGCAGGGTGAGAAAGCTAGAGGGAAGAAGGTAGTAAGGGGCGCTCTTCCGTAGACTGCATCAGTTCCTGCCTTCAGATCCCTGCCCAATTTGAGTCCCTGTCTTGACTTCCTTTAAAGATGGAAAGTGATTTGGCAGCATAAGCTAACTAAACTCTTTACTTGCCCAAGTTGTTTTTGGTCATGGTGTTTATAAGCAAATGTGACATGTTATCACAGTCATGGAAAACAATCTAAAGCAATGGAGAAAATGTTGATCTCCTCAATGACCACTGCATCAAAGTAGCAGTGATTTTGTTACATACACAAAGAAGACAAATTAAGCAAAAACTCAAAAGGATGTTGACTAAAGTTTGGTTAATCATTGTTTATTCGTCTACATGCATGCACAAATGTCCGTTCTCAACACACACACACACACACACACACACACACACACACACACACACACACACACACACACACACACACACATATCTCAGTTCCTAGTAGACTTCTAACATCAGCATTTTATATTGGTGAATAACAAATATCTAAACTCCATACCAAAGCCAACTAGACAGTCAATAGTCAACAGTTCAGAAGTACATAGATCACAGGGTATGTGAAGGGAAGAAAAGAAGGTAAAAACAAAGTAAAGGACTTGGAAGTCATCTAATGAGAAGGAGAGCTACCATGTGGTTGCTGGGCATTGAACTCAGGACCTCTGGAAGAGCAGTCAGTGCTCTTAACCGCTGAGCCATCTCTCCAGCCCACATTTTTTCTACAGAGACTGGGGAGTAGAACTAAGAGGAATACATAAGAAACAAATGCAAAGCAGTTTGCAGTAATCTTTACCACAGTTATGAGCTAACAATCTGAATATATCGAACATAACAAATTCACTGAACTGTGATGTCCACTGCCATGATTATTAGAAGTTCAAAGGTAGAGGTACATGTTCTTCCTAGCACCACTATGTTCTCCATTCTTTCTCTCAATTCTGTGTGTTTCATGGTTGGTTCTCTGATACCTGGCAATTTTCTTGATCCCTGTGTCAAAACATTGTTCCCAGTACTACTAATTTCTTCTCTTTTCCTATTTTATCTAAGTTCTAATAATTATCAAAGAATAACAATTCAAAATGCATTCACTTATGCATTATCTGCTTCTTCATCAGAATATAAATTCTAAGAGGAAACATTATCTATAAACTGGTCATAGTATGTATAATAAAAATTATTTAAATTACTTCATGTATTTGACCCTATTAAATGATGGACCTTATACATATACCTATATATAGTCATTGAAAAATTAGATGAGTTTTACTTATATATTTTAAAATATCATAACCAAATAAAATCTGGTCATGTTACTAAGAGGCAAAGTTAGCAACAGAGTCATCAATAACTTCTTGAGACTATTTTTAATCAAATGTTTACTAAAAAAAATACCCTTAATTTCATATCTGTGATTGTGTTTCACTAGTTTGTCTATTACTCTTGAAAGTCATGGCCAAATGTGAGAAAAATCTTTTGTGTAGTATGATGCAACATTATTATTAATCACTTAATTTTTTTATTGTGCTTTTTTTTATATTTAATTTTGTAGTGCAAACCGAAAACATTCCAAGCAGAACCAACTATGTTGGGAGGGTCACAAAAATTAATTAGAAACAGAATTTTAAGTCATAAGAAACTTTAGTAATTAAACTCAATTGAAATTTAATGGAAGTAAATATGTTTCCTATTGGATTTTCACAAAATTTTGCTGGCACCTAACATGCTTATAGGGAACAACATCCAAATTAGTCCTTCATGAGCTGAAAAATGTCCAAATATATAGAAGTGAAAAATATGCACTTATCCATTTTGAAAGTCAGGAAGATATGGTATGGAGGTCCCTAATGCACAATGCTAGTCAGGCCATTTCCATAGGGGACTGATAACTTCAATGAGATATGCAGAGAAATCGGTCAGCTGTGTTTAAGCATAAAAAAGATATTGCAGAGTTCACTAAACTTTATAACAGATATAATGTAATCTAATCCTTAATCCTAGGAAAAGTACAGTTTATAAGAAAATAACAAATTCAGATATAAGGTTTTATATTAAATAATTAAATATTCAATATTAAATACTATTTGAAAATACAATTAAAATGTATAAATTTCATCTTGTTTAGGGAAAAAATATAAACTGGATTGCATGTGACAGCAGGCAAGTAATTATAGCCGCAAGCTCCTAAATGTTTACATTTTTTCTTCTAAATGGGACTACAGTAACTAGGATGGAGGGACTGGCAACAGTTTATTCAGTTCTGAAGCTACTACTACAAAGATTATGAAATTACTGACCAGTTTCATGACTTTTTCATTTTAAATTCATTCATTTAAGATCTCTCTTTAAACATGCAAATGTAAAAGTCATACATGATTTCCTCAGCACTCTCATAGTCAAAGATCGACATCTGAGCTTCTCATTCCCTGAATAGTGTAATATCTGAAAGGATAAAAGTAGAATTTGGACAAATGGTGCAACTGCACACATTCCACTGCTTACCAAATAGATTTTCAGGATTCCTCATGAATACATCTCTACAAACCCTGAATTCTAACTGACAAATTGCTACCACTTTAGAAAATGGGCAGCTAAGTATCTCAGATGGAAAATAAATTATTACAAACATTAAACTTGATGTTCCTTAGCACATTGTTGCCTTCAGGTCACGTGACTCGTGCAATAATGCCACTGAAACCTTACAAGGCATAACCAGAATTTTCCTGTTTCCATATAAATATATGGCATAACCTCGGAAAAGGGAATCCCAGTGAAATAGCGGAGAGAATCCAGTGAGCGAATGGACGGCACTGTGTGGTAGAAGAAGGAAAAGTGTCCAACTAGAGAATTTAAAACCCAAGCATCAAAGTGGAGAAATGCCCCACCAAGGATATTAAAAAGTATAGCAATATGACAGCAGCCTACAAAGAGAACTACAAAGGGCAACGCAGGCAGTATGTCCTGAGGAGGAGGCAGGGGGATGACGGAAGAAGAGAGTGACATCAGAATTGGCAGCAGTGTGGTGCCAGAAAGCAAGCCTCATAGAAAACAGGGAAAGCCTTCCCTGTGTATTACAAACAGGGCTCCCAGCATCCCTCAGTCGCTCAACATGAGAGCTCAGTACCTTTGCCTTATCGCGCATCGATCCTTTGCCCAGGATAGACATTTTAGCACCTGTTTCTTCTTGTAGCCTCTTCAAGGAGTTTCCTCTTGGTCCAAGCAATTTCCCCACAAAATTGAACTGAAAAACAAAATCAACAGAAATGTCTGAATTAAGAAAGAGTAAAATATACTTTGTATCAGGTATAGCTAATGATTACAAGCTTTTAAACTTTATCACTAAGAAGTTATGAGGCATACCGCCACACATATGTACATATTTGTGCAAATGCACACAAAAACGCTTAAAATTACTTCAGATTTTCGATCCAAAATGCTCTTACAGGAATGCTTCCTAAAACAGAACCAAGATCAATAGTACATTGAACATATTATTTACTCAAATAATTAAATACAACAAAATATCTTCTGGCAAAAATAAGGTTCCTCAAGTAATACAAAAGATTCCTCAAAGCTATCAGTATACCAGATGCTAGACTTGATGGTAAAACAACATTAAAATCTCCCCAATCTCTCTCCTTCTCTCTGGCTCTCTCTCTGTCTGTCTCTGTCTCTCTCTCTGTCTCTGTCTCTCTCTCTGTATGTGTATGCATATGTGTGTGTGTGTCTCCTATGTGCTCAGGAACACATAGATGCCATAAAAGGGCATCAAGTCAGTTGGTGCAGGAGGTACAGGTACAAAGTTCTTTTGACGGAGATAATATTTATAATGGACTAAAAATATTTTAGGAATAAATATAGCTATGTAAATTCAAAGCCATTGGATTATATATAAAATATAGTACTAGAGATACTAACTAGATAATTGATTATCTAGTTTATGGGTCGCATTAGATAAATTGGAAGATAATTGAAATTAATCAAATTAATGGATATATATATATATATTTCTAAATGAATTCAAACTGTAGGTTTAATAAAATTCTAATTACAACAAGGCTTCAGGTTAATTTATGAACTATGACTAACATTCCTTTGAAAAAGTGAACGTTCATAGCAGACAAAGCCTACAAGCAAAATAGTTTCCTTAGAGAACCTGGAAAGCCTTGGATGAGGTCTGGGAGAATTACCTAAAGCAGTCTCTTGGTGTGGTTAATTCCGACTCTCTTACATGATGTCTTATGGGAGCTGCTCTTCGAACTGGGTGCAAGTACCACATACAGAAACTACGGTTTTAAATTAGGATGAACGATTTCAGCAATCTGTTTCCCAAAGGTCTTAAATCCCAGCCAATCTGGAGATGCACATTTCTGTCCAATCTCATAACGTACCATGCTTGAGTGGAATAAAATGGCACCAAGCACCCACCATCTTATGGCTTGGAGCCGAGGGGAGGTTAAGGATTGCAATTTGGTACAACCACTCTGGAAATCAGTATGGCGGACCCTCAGAAAAATGGACATAATACTACCTGAGGACCCAGCTATACCTCTCCTGGGTATATACCCAGAAGATACCCCAACATGTAACAAAGATACATGCTCCA
>CM052709.1:11081047-11123850 GCA_028551405.1 Uromys caudimaculatus
TTTCTAAAGAAAAGGGGAATCATCGGAAATGTAAATAAAATATCAAAAAAATAAAAAAAAAAAAAAAAAAAAAAAACGTTTAGGAGTTAAACTGTACACATCAAAGTTGTGTTAGGAGTGGAGACCAAATGGTCCCTGATGGAGTACTGGCTCACTTTACCATGTGTATGGGCTCATGAAAAGAAAATAACGATGTCTATTTCCATCTTGCTGAATGATAGCCTAGGTAAGGGGAATGTCACACTGCTGAATGCCATAAACTACATTTCACTCAGTAAATATATTTCTATACAATCAAAGGTGGAACATGAAAAAATTATTTATCATCATCAAGGTTGGAAATGTAGACTAAAAATGGAGCTTCCATTTTTTAAAAAGTGTCTATGAACTTACAACATCACTGAGGGTATATGAGTCTCATATATAAAGTACTATATAATTACACAAAATGTGATAAATGCTGTAAAGCAAAGTAACGATGGAGGTGTGGGTGATTCCAGAAAGAATTGTTTTGACTAGAGGGAAGTTATCAGATCCTTTTTTCTTTCCCTCCTTTCATTTTCTTACTGAGCATGGAAAAGGGGACAATATAAGCACATTCTATATGGGAAAATTTTGGATGATTTGCTCTAGAATTTGAGGCCCTATGAAATGTTAGAGCCCAATACAGATTCTTTAGTGGAAGGTGATGAGCAATAAGAAGTTTGCAAAAAGAAGAGTGGCCAATGCAGGAAATACAACACAAGAAGACAGATGATAAAACCAAACCACATGAGATGTGAAGACAGTGGCCATGAGGTATGGACAGCTACAAGCTTGGGGTGATCTGGTAATTCTAGGCTATAACAAATTATATAACCTCATTCAAAAATATATAACATAACAAAATATATTCACAGCAGATGTGCAAAGATAATTTACTGCTGGCAAAATAATTGGATATGGAACCAAGGAGTTGAGGGCATTTTGAAATATTTGCCAATTTGGTGGCACTGCAAACTGAGGAATCTAGTAGTCCTAGCAGTCACGCACACTGAGAGATGGAAGGTGATGATATAGGTTTAGTACTATATGCCCAGTTCCTAGGTAGAGGGATTACTTACATTACATAACACAAACAGAAAGACATAAACAAGATCAGACCAACTGTATATAGGCAGGAACATGTACAGGTTTGCAGGCATGCATACAGAGGCCACGGTTGGTATTTGGTGTCTTCTTCAGCTATCCTTGACTGTTAGTTTGAGTCATGGTCTCTCACTGAATCTGGAGCTAACCGCATTGGTTGCGTTGGCTATTCAGCACACTCCTTGTGCCTTCCTGTCTGCCTCTATGCCCTATGGTTATAGAAGCACATACCTGGTGTTGACCATGTGCTGGCAATCAACCCAGATTCTCATGCTTGCCCAGCAAACAATATACCGAAGTTACTTTTGAACATCTAATTAACACCAACAGACAAGAAAGCTGCATCTGAGAATTTGTTATTGTTGTTACAGTTTTCATAGTTAACACTTATCCCTGTGTCATACATAATTTCAGACGTTTTACTTCCTTTTGAGTCGGTTTTAAGAAACTGTGCCTAATTTGTGAGCATACAGGGGCATGTAATACTGTGTAATAATATTTTAAGAATAGTGTTGGTAGTGGTGCCTCGATGTCTGTTGTTAAGTTCAGTCATCCCATCTCCTCTTTTTCATATTCTAACTATTTGTCAGTTCTGAAGAACTTTGCAAAGAACTGGTTTTGACTTTGTTATTTTTTCCTAATAATTTATTATTTCACTTACCATTTAAAAAAAAAAAAACAGAATATCCTTTTGGTTACTTTAGTTTGCTCCCCAAGATTGCACATTAGGAATCTGAAACATTTCTCTATTCTAATCTAGGCATAGGTTACCATCCCAGAAGGCTTTTACTGCCCATCTATTGACCTTCTGGATGCTATCCTGTTTTACTGCAAGCATGTACCTATCAGGTTTTCTTCACTGTTCTAGCCCCATAACATCTATATATGCTAGAGAACTAAGTTCTCTATGAGGTGGTTAGACTACGTGAGATCATTAGGTTAGGACATGAGGTTTCCTACTACATGAATGAGATTTAAAAAGCTTTAAAGTGAGACCTATGAGACACAAACTCATCCTGTAAACCACGTAAGGATAAAAATGAGAAGGTTTTTATCTATCAAGTAAATGACAAGACTTCACTAAATATAGACATCAAGGTGCTGACATCTCAATCTTTAATTCCCACAATGCTAGACCTGTGAAAAATAAATTAAGTATGGTTTACAAATGACTTTTTTTTGTTTGTTTTAGAGAAGCCTAAATAAAGTGTGATATATTTGGGCATCAATAGCCCTGGTTAAATGTTATATTTATAGTTAAAGGAGATAGTTATTATTTAACATTAATTTTACATGGGAATAGGAATGTAGACTTCACGGGTCCCTGAGGTTTGAGGTAGTAAACACACATGAACAAGACAGTACTTCATTTTCTTGTAATTTTATAGTTAGTATACAGAATGGTGAGGTTGTAGCACTTGCACGCGTGACGCAGCCTGAGAGCAGGCTCTAGAAGTTGATACATCAGTCAGTCTTCTTGTGGGATTTGCCGAACAGTCCTGATGTAGATGTTCACTGAGAAATTATTTTGGTGGAAGGTCAGAGGTCAGTTTCAGGTCACATAATGAAGTTATTTGACACCATTGAGCAACTATAAGGCACTTTTAAAATAAATAACAAGGACATACAAAATATATAACAAATTTCATTCAAAACTGCATCTACGAGGTTTCATGTAGACACTAAGATGATCAGAAGAGAGTAGAGACTCCACACTTTCAAATGAACAGGTAAACAATAAAGGTTTAGCAAACAAAAGGTCCTTACAATTAGGAATTAGTTATACAAGTCATCACAATTACAAACATTTTGGGGTTCAAAGAAGCTCATTTGAAGGAAAACAATAATATGAACAGCAGGGACTCAGAGGTCAAAATCCTACCAATGACTATAGAGATCTAACAATAGGAAATTATGCCAATTTTCCTGTCAGGATCTACAAGGGAATGCAGTTGGTCACTCACCATGCATGGAACAGTTTTCAGGAAGATAGTGCATTTAGTCAGGAAGGAGCTCCTGCCTACCTAAGTTCATATGCATATCTGTATTTCTGTCTAGGGTGCCTATGTATACAACTCCGGTTCTTTTGAATGAGGCAAAAGCCCAGACTTTGAATCACCAATTTTATGCTCTTCATCTTTTGCTACTCTGTTCTAGAACTCCACCATCCCTCAGCCTCAAAAGGAACCTTCCAGATACAGCGTCTTCCCAGTAGCCAGGCATTCTCACTATCTGGACTAAGTCCAGCTGGTATTTGCTCGCTGTTGGTCCTTGGAGAAAACAGTCAAAGTACTTTGTGTTGCTGAATTGCACTGATACTAAACATGATCAAAGGCTTAATTTGTTAACTTCAATCTCATTCTGCCATAATTAATAATGTTCATATTATTTATACAGAATTCATATGGAAACAGGTTATCTATGAACTGGAAGCTATAATCAAAATGAAAGAAGGAGTTGAACTAGTGAATGCAGTAAGAGAAGTGTCATGTCATCTGGTTTTATGAGAGTGAGACAAACAAAATACATCATAGCTATGAGGTGTCAATAGGTATAATATCACCTCTGAAGAGAAGGTTAAGAAATAGGAGAGACCGCCCCACCTAAGGATCCATTCCATCTGCAGTCAACAAACCCAGACACTATTGCAGATGCCAAGAAGCTTTCACTGACAGGAGCCTGGTAAGGCTGTTCCACAAGAGGTTCTGCCAGCACCAGACCAATACAGATGCAGATACTCACAGCCAACCATTAGGCTGAGCCTGGGGAACCCAATGGAAGAAAGAGTTAGGGGAAAGACTAAAGGAGCTAAAGGGATTGCAACCTCATAGGAAGAGCAACAATATCAACTAATTGGACCCCACCCTCCCTAAAGCTCCTAGGGACTAAACAACCAACCAAATTGTATGCATGGAAGGACCCATGGCCATATATATATATCAGAGGAAGATCTTATCTGACATCAATGTGAGTGGAGGCTCTTGGTCCTGTGAAGGCTTGATGCTCCAGCATAGGGGGATGCTAGAGTGGTGAGGCTAGAGTGGGTGAGTGGGTGGAGGAGCACCATCAGAGAGGCAAAGGGGATGTGGGACAGGGTTATGGGATGGGGGCTTTGTGGAGAGGTAACAAAAAGGGGGATATCATTAGAAATGTAAATAATTAAAATGATTAATAAAATATTTTAATATGTTCTTGGATTCGGTTTGTGAAAATTTTGAGTACTTTTGCATTGATAATCATAAGGGAAATTGGTCTAAAGTTCTCTTTCTTTGTTGGGTCTTTGTGTGGTTTAGGTATAAGTGTGATTTTGGCTTCATAGAACAAATTGGGTAGTGTTCCTTCTGTTTCTATTTTGCAGAATAGTTCGAAGAGTATTGGTATTAGGTCTTCTTTGAAGATCTGATAGAATTCTGCACTAAACCCATCTGGTCCTGGGCCTCTTTTTGGTTGGGAGACTATTAATAACTGCTTCTACTTCTTTAGGGGTTATGAGACTGTTTAGACGGTTTATCTGATCCTGATTTAACTTTGGTACCTGGTATCTGTCTAGAAAACTGTCTATTTCATCCAGATTTTCCAGTTTTGTTGAGTATAGGCTTTTTATAGTAGGATCTGATGATTTTTTTGGATTTCCTCTGTTTCTGTTGTAACGTTTCCCTTTTCATTTTTGATTTTGTTAATTTGGATACTATCTCTGTGCCCTCTGGTTATTCTGGCTAAGGGTTTATCTATCTTGTTGATTTTATCAGAGAACCAGTTCCTGGTTTTGCTGATTCTTTGTATAGTTTGTTTTGTTTCTACTTGGATGATTTCAGCCCTGAGTTTGACTATTTACTCCTGTCTACTCCTCTTTGGTGTATTTGCTTCATTTGTTCTAGAGCTTTCAGATATCATTCATCATGATCAAGTAGGCTTCATCCCAGTGATGCAGGGATGGTTCAACATACGGAAATCCAACAACTTAATAAACTATATGAACAAACTCAAAGAAAAAAGCAACATGATCATTTCATTAGATGCAGAGAAAGCATTTCACAAAATCCAACATCCCTTCATGATAAAGGTTTTGGAAAGATCAGGAATTCAAGGCCCATACCTAAACATACTAAAAGCAATATACAGCAAACCAGTAGTCAACATCAAATTAATGGAGATAAACTTGAAGCAATCCCACTAAAATCAGGGACTAGATAAGGCTGCCCACTCTCTCCCTACCTATTCAATATAGTACTCAAAGTCCTACCCAAAGCAATTAGACAACAAGAGTCCATCAAAGGGATGCAAATTGGGAAGGAAAAGGTCAAAACATCACTATTTGCTGATGATATGATTATATACTTAAGTGACCCCAAAAATTTCACCAGAGAACTCTTAGCCCTGATAAACAACTTAATGAAAGTGGCCTTTCTCTGCTTAAAAGATAAATAGGCTGAGAAAGAAATTAAGAAAATGACACCCTTTACAATAGTGACAAATAATATAAAATTCCTTGGTGTGACTCTAACCAAGCTAATGAAAGACCTGTTTGACAAGAACTTCAAGTCTCTGAAGAAAGAAATCAAAGATGATCTCAGAAGGTGGAAAGATCTCCGATGCTCAAGGTTTGGCAGGATTAATATGTAAAAAATGGCCATCTTGCTGAAAGTAATCTACAGATTCAATGCAATTCCCATCAAAATTCCAACTCAATTCTTCATTGAGTTAGAAAGAGCAATTTGCAAATTCATCTGGAATAACAAAAAACCCAGGATAGTGAAAACTATTCTCAACAATAAAAGAATTTCTGGAGGAATCACCATCCCGGACCTCAAGCTGTATTACAGAGCAATAGTGATAAGAAAAAATAAACTGCATGGTATTTGTACAAAGACAGGCAAGTAGATCAATGGAACAGAATTGAAGACCCAGAAATGAACCCACACACCTATGGTCACTTTATCTTTGACAAAGGAGGTAAAACCATCCAGTGGAAAAAAAGACAGCATTTTTAACAAATGGTGCTGGTTCAACTGAAGGTCAGCATGTAGAAGAATGCAGTTCAAACCACTCTTATCTCCTTGTACAAAGCTCAATTCCAAGTGGATCAAGGACCTCCACATAAAACCAGAAACACTGAAACTTATAGAGGAGAAAATTGGGAAGAGCCTTGAACACATGGGCACAGGGGAAAATTTCTTGAACAGAACACCAATGACTTATGTTCTAAGATCAAGAATTGACAAATGGGACCTCATGAAATTGCAAAGCTTCTGTAAGGCAAAGGACACTGTCAATACAACAAAATGGCAACCCACAATGTGGGAAAAGATCTTTACTAATCCTACATCTGATAGAGGGCTAATATCCAACATATACAAAGAACTCAAGAAGTTGGACTCCAGAGAACCGATTAAAAACAGGGAACAGAGCTAAACAGAGAACTCTCAACTGAGGAAACTCGAAGGTCTGAGAAGCACCTAAAGAAATGTCCAATATCCTTAGTCATCAGGGAAATGCAAATCAAAACGACCTGAGATTCCACCTCACACCAGTGAGAATGAGTAAGATCAAAAACTCATGTGGCAGCAGATGCTGGTGAGGATGTGGAGAAAGAGGAACATTCCTCCATTGTTGGTGGATTTGCAAGCTGGTACAACCACTGTGAAAATCAGTCTGGTTGTTCCTCAGAAAATTGGATGTAGTGCTACCTGAGGACTCAGCTATACCACTCCTGGGCATATACCCAAAAGATGCTCTAACATATAACAAGGATACATGCTCCACTATGTTCATAGCAGCCCTATTTATAATAGCCAGAAGCTGGAAAGAACCCAGATGTCCTTTAACAGAGGAATAGACACAAAAATGTGGTTCATTTACAGAATGGAATACTACTCAACTATTAAAAAACAACGACTTCATGAAATTCTTAAGCAAATGGATGGAACTAGAAGATATCAGCCTGAGTGAGGTAACCCAGTCACAAAAGAATATACATGGTATGCACTCATTGATAAGGAAATATTTGCCAAAATCCTCCTAATACCCAAGATACAATTCATAGATCACATGAAGCTTAAGAAGAAGGAAGACCAAAGTGTGGATACGTCAGTCCTTCTTAGAAGGAGGAACAAAATACCCATGAGAGGATATAAAGAGACAATGTGTGGAGCAGAGCCTGAAAGAAAGGGCATCCAGAGACTGCCCCACCTGGGGATCCATCCCATATACAGACATCAAACCCAGACACTATTGTGGATGCCAAGAAGTGCTTGCTGACAGGATCCTTATACAGCTGTCTCCCGAGAGGATCTGCCAGAGCCTGACAAATACAGAGGTGGATGCTCCCAAGCAACCATTGGAGTGAGCACAGGGTCCCTAATACAGGAGTTAGAGAAAGGACTGAAGGACCTAAAGGGGTTTGCAACCTGATAGAAGGAAGAATAATATCAACCAACCAGACACCCCTGAGCTCTCAGGGACTAAACCACCAACCAAAGACTACACATGGAGTGACCCATGGCTCGAACCACATATGTAGCAGAGAATGGCCTTGTTGGACATCAATGAGAAGAGAAGCCCTTTGTCCTGTGAAGGCTTGATGCTCCAGTGTAGGGGAATTAAAGGGGGGGAAGGTGGGAGTGGGTGGGTGGGTGGGGGAACACTTTCACAGAAGCAGGGGGAGTGGGGATGGGATAGGGGGTTTTCAGAGGGGAAACTAGTAAGTAAGACTGAGAGTGCTAACATTCTAAGCACTTTAAGTAAACAAAAGTCACCTAAGCATCCACTTGTGCATGCACATGCAACATTACTGTATAGAATTTTTATGTTCATCAATGCCTCAATAAATGTAAGTCATTAAAAATATTTACATGACACGCTGCTTATAAAATCAATTTTGACTTTACTATGACCATGTTAAGTTTTAATGAGTATAAAGGGACAAAATGTGGATTTTATGATTGAAAAAAATTACAATTTGTATCTTAGAACATTATGATTATTATCATATATAAATAATGATGACATTATGAAAGGAAACTATTTATCATTTCTTTGGTTTTATCAATGATCTTAAAAACGTATCAGAAGTACACTGCTTTATTAGGGAATTATATTACTATTAAATATGCAAAGGAGTGTTTTAATGATCACATTTATAATGTATTTGAATTGTGTTATTTTTCTTCTAGGTAGATAAAGAATACTTATAGTTATTTCCTCCAAAATACCTATGAAATTGCTAAATATTTGACTTCTAGAAGAAAAGCATTTTAATTCATCTTACACTGTATTTGAAGAATGAAGAAAAGACTACTTTGTAATTATGCTATAGAAGCCATGACAGGCATTGAAGGAAAATCTTAATTCATGAAAGTATGTATAAAATGCAGTCATTATTCTATATCTAAACTCAAATATTCTTATGAAATTATACCACAGAAAGTACATTTAAAGTACTTTAGTTTCGACTTCCTTGTTGTTAAAAGGTTTTAAAGTGCTTTAATGCAAAATGGTAAATGACATGCTTTAGAGAAAAATCAATATTTTTTTTTTGCATTTGGTACTAAAAAAGAACACTTTTATGTGTCACTGTTAGGAGACTTGCTGTTTCAGAGGAAGTCAACTATATTTTTAAACATTTTTTTCAAATTTTTAATCATCATTATACTTCACCATAAGCAAACTGCATCCCAAATTGCTGAGGAAGAATGATAATAGAACAAAGCCTTTCAGAACAGCATCCAATCTCTGAATAATTCCTTCAAGTCATGAACAAAAATTAGTTTCCCAGGATCCTTTATTGTCTGTCCACTGTGTAGGTCTTGAGTTTCTCAGTTTATGAATTTCATCAAGTTTTAGTTAACATGTTGAGACTATTTATCTTAAGAAACGCAGCTTTCCCCAGATCGGATAAATTTATTATTTGCAGATTAACACATTTACCATTATTTTAAAATACGACTACTAAAAAGGATTGGTTTTATTTAAATTTGCATCACAGAACATGAGACAGAAATCTAGTGGAACAATTCCCATAAATCAAGGCTTGTTGATTAGCCTGGAGTCATGCGTCAGCATCTGTGAAACTTAAGAATTTTTCTGTTAGGCAAACTTCTAAGACCATTGAGTTCTATATACAAATTTTCTGAAAAAACAAAACATGTATAACACATGACAGTCTTAATGATTTTGGATTTAACTAGTAAACAGCAAACAAGAGAAAAAGGTAATTTTGCTAACCAAATGTAAAAGTATATTATTTATTTCAAATATATGTTGCTATTTATTTCACTCTGTAACTCTACATTATAGATTAAAATTATTGTCTATGGAACCTGAATGTGGTGGTGCTGGCAGGGTTTCTGAGATCTGAACACTTTTCACTATGATTTTTCTTGTGGAGAAAATCCAAATGAGAGACAATGTATTAAGATTAGGAAGGAAAATGTGCATTTTAAACCAAAGTTAACATCAAAATATAATATAAAAGAACATGAAATACATTTTTAATTGCTATAGAAATAGAGACTCTCTACTGTATGTAGTAATAAGTCGCAAGCCATGATTTATAATGTAGCATTGCTCAACGTACACTGATATATCTGATATTTAATAAAGGTATGTAATGTTCTAAGAACCACATGAAATATTCTATATCCACTACCCTCCTTAGATCATATGCCAAAACCACAAAGAATATGCTAATTTGTTATTGACATGGAGATATCAAAAACTGACCAGCTGCCACCAGGATTCACTTACCGTGATACATGTACATAAGCCTTCCATCTTTAAGTTGTTTTTATTGAGATTTTTCTACTTGATTAATCAGAACAAGAGGTAAAGTAACCAATAAAACTATTAATAGTACGAAATCACACAATTAACTTCAGTCTGCTTTTTGCATTATTCTTGCCTTCCTTGCAAATGCTATTAGATATTTACTGTGAAAATTGAGAGGTTTTTACATCATTATATAGTTTTGAGGTGTGTGTGTGTGTGTGTGTGTGTGTGTGCACGCGCACGCACATACACATGTGTGTATATTTTGAGAGAGGAAGGAGGGAAGAAAATGGGGAGAAAGAGAGGAGAGAGAGGGTGGGAAGAAAGAGAGACTCATTCTATAAGTTCTATTTCTTTAGAGAATTGTGATTAATACACACATTACAACCAGTACCTCATGCATGCAGGGAAAGCACCGACTTATTTTTGTTTTTCTCGACATGTGAGAAAGAAAAAGAGATTGTGTTTGCCAATCAATATAGACTTCTAAGGCAACACTTTCCACCCCCTGGAGAATTGTGCAGGGGTGAACATGTGATCCAATTCATGTCATTCGGGAGCCTCGATTGTGGCATTTTTATTTTCATGTGTATGCATATATTGTGTGCATGATGCTGTGTAATTTTGCATGCTTGTATGCAGAAGTCTGATGCTGGTTTTGGGAATCCACCTTGATCGTTCCCTACCTTCATTCCTTTTTTATTTTTCATGTATGTGTATGGGGTTTTGTATGCATTATTACATGTATTTTCTGAGATGGTACAAATACACATCTATTTAGGCCAGAAAATAATATCTGGCATCATGCCTGGTTGCTCTCTATTTCATTGAAGCCAAGATTTCTTGCTTGCATTACAGCTTGCCAGTTCAGGCTGGTCTGTCTAGCCACCTTGTCCAAAAGGTCATTTGCCTTTGCCCACTAAGCACAGGAATAATAGCCGGGCCACCACATGCCCCCAACTTCTCTTTGCATCGAGAATCTGAATTCTGATACCCACATGTGAATGGCAAACACTTCATTTACTCTTTCCCCTCTACATGCTTTTATTCACATTGAGGCAGAGTGTCTCAATCAATCACAGAATGCAGTATATAGGTAGCTGATATCCTCTGGAGGTGAAATTATAGGCAGGCTTACATACACACTCAGCAACTGCCTGAGTTCAAGGGATCTGAACTTTGCTTCTCTTGCTTACTTAGCAAGCTCTTTACTTAAACTGCTATCTCTCCAGCCCACTTTTGAATTGTTTAAATTAAGCAATAAAACCTACAAACCTATACTCTGATTGGTGTCTTAACATGAAATTCACAACTAAGAACAGCATATTTTTGCCACAGGAAAGTAACTTATGGTGCGGTAAACGGAAGTAATAAGAGGATAGTGGATACCAGAGATGACATGCTTCTTGATATTTAAGTCATCTTCACAGATGTTCTTGTGGCCTTACTGTATCCTGTATTCCTTCTGAACATGAATAAGGACATTCTTTAAGGATGTGAGGTCCCTCAGATTCTACCTACTAATTCTCCTAATGTAAGCTGAATTGATAGTATTTGCAATCAACAGGATGTGGAAACATACATATTTAACAGTCTCAATTCTTTATACAGACTCCTGCATTTTCAACCTTGTGACAGCTTCCTACCATTAAAGTTCTTTGTTATAGTGGGAAAGTAGGAATAGATGCAATGAAGAGAAATGCCCAAATATTAAATTAACCACGGGATAAATGCCATGGCAAATAGGATGCATTTCTCATTCTTACATGTCAAGAAAACATAAGCCGCATGTATCCTGATTTCTGTGTGGTTATGTTATTCCACTCAGTGTGATCTTAAGAGGCTTTGGATAGGCAAGCCTGTGAATGCTTAATGTTCTCACTTGGTATATATTAGCATAATGCTTTGCTGATGGGATGGGTGGGAAAATGGGGGTGTATTGTCTACCTCTACTCACTTCATTGTGATGCCTTTGCCTTTCAACAGGATCCTGCATATAAAAAGCAAAGATATTATTCTTTAAGATGATTTAGTGGTACTGCATGTTTGGGCTCTACAGCTCCATCAAAGATAGGAACAAAAGGGCCCCTGTTCTTAGGTCACATGAAAAGGAAGGGATCAGTACAGAGAAAACATCACAGCACTGCTGTGGGGATGCTGCTTAGAGCCAGAACCCGGGGGGGGGGGGGCCCAGCATTTCCTCAAAGAAGCAATAGATAACAAGTGAAATCTGAAAAGGTGCCCTGAGCTGGAACCTCTTGAAACATTAAAGAAGTTCATCTGGCAAAAATATATTAGTATTGATTAAATTGGTTACAAGTTTCTCTAGAATTGGCATAATAATTCTGAGTTTGTAACAAACATAAAAAAACCACATGAATTAGTCATGTTGTATTATTATGTAAAATACACGTGTTCAGTAAACAGTCTTAATGAAACATTGTATCATCATGATTTCTCATCTTTCTCCAAATTTACTATGTCTGAGAAACAACTCCTTTTGGCAGATAGATTACATTTCACTCACTGCTGAAACATAAATTCCTTGACAAATTCAATTGCAAACATTTCTTTTTCCTTCAAGAATAAATGTTGTAGCATATATTGAAAATTCATAGCATGTGATTATAAAATCATTTCAACAAAACAGTTAAATATTTGTAGTTGGCACTCAAACATGCTATACATAACACTGAAGCTCTTAGAAATTAAAGTTTAAATAGTACTAAAATTTCTGGGATTGTAAAGGAGACTTCTTCAGTACCTCCTAGCTTTAAAAATTAGCATGTGTGGGCTGGAGAGATTGCTTAGAGGTTACGAATACTGGTTGTTCTTCCAGAGGATCCTGGTTCAATTTCCAGCACCAACATGACAGCTCAAAGCTGTCTACAGCTACAGTTCCATAGGATCTGACACTTGCATACAGACATACTGTATCATACAGACATGTGGTTAATACCAATGCACACAAAATAGAAATAAATTAATTTAAAAAGGAGTAAATTGGCATATGCTATATTTGAATTATCAAAAAAAGTACATAAGATATCACCATATTAGTTATTTGACACTCCCAGAAAGATGTTGAGGCATGCTAGGTAAACTGTGTTAGCCAGATAAAATGAAAGTCTATATGCAGGCAACTGAGAATGTGGATAAAAGAGTAAATTACTAAATAAATTAAGTAAGAAAGAAAGAAAGGAAAAGACAGAAAGGAGAAAGAAAGAAAGAAAGAAAGAAAGAAAGAAAGAAAGAAAGAAAGAAAGAAAGAAAGAAAGAAAGAAAGAAAGAAATGGAATTCAAGGGATAAATTGTCAGAATATGCAGAATGAGACTATGAAATCCACAGGGAAAAAAGTTGAAAGTCAACCTGGAAAGGTTAGAAGATGGGTAAGGCACTAGAAAGACATCCTCCTCAGAGGAGACTGAAAAGGAAGGTTAGCATTAAAGGAGCAACGTAAGTTAAAAAATAAGAAAAACACCATAGAAATCCAGGTGTTTTACACTTAATGAAAAATCAGTGGCACCCTCTTGGATGAGCAATTGGAGAGCAACTTGACAACTAGATGGTGAATGGAGCAACCAAGACATACAGCATTTAAACAAATTATCGGACTCCATGAGTCTTAACCAGAAATGACAGCATCCTAATAGAATGCAGTAGAATTAAAAGGTTCCCTGACTAACTACCAAGCTCTCCCAAAGTCTAGGCCACTAATCAATGCATGTACCTGGAGGGACCCATGTCTCCAGATACATAGGTAGCAGAGGATGGTCTTGTCTGACAGCAACAGGAGGGAGGCCCTTGGTCCCGGGGAGATTGGTTGCCCCAGAGTAGGAAGACACTGGAGTGGTGGGGCATGAGAGTGTGGGTGGGTGGGGGAGCACTCTCATACAGGCAAAAGGGAGAGGGGAGAGCAGCTTTGGGATGGGAGTAGCGGAGGGCTGACTGGGAACCATTATATCATTAGAGATGTAAATGAATGAAATGATTAATAAAAACATAAAAGGTTCCCTGAAAATTAAAACTAAAGTAATACAGTGCAATATAGAGTTGATAACACTTTTACTTTGAAAACTGAGTACATATATTTAATGAATATATCAAGTATCTATAAAGATCAGTACAACATAACACTAAAATGTTTCAAATGAAATTACAAAATGTTTAATAAAAAGAGGAATTTATCTGAATATCCAGGTTGAGTGACTAATAAGTGAGGAAATGGAATTGTCGTTGGCCGGCATGTCACCATGAGGTATTTCAAAACCAGTTGGCATACTCAGAGATAAAAAAAAAAAAATCAGTCATGTCTCAAGAACTGAAAAATCTGCCGAGATATTGATGGCAAAGCCTGAAAGTTTGATCTCTAATAACTAAGGAAATACTGTGCTCAGAATATTACTGATGAGTCTATATACAAGTAGATTTATTCAGTCAGTTGGTGAATAAAGACATGTCACTGAAGAAAGCAGGGGCATTAGACAGCTATATGTGGAACTTCATAGTGGTGCTAAGGTAGAGAACTCACACCGGGATAATAACAGAGATACATTAATAGAGCCATTACTATTTAGTCTTGTTTTATTTTTAATAATTATTTCTTTTGTTTTTGATATTACAATATAATTACATCATTTCCTCCTTTATCCTCCAAACCTGATCTTCATCTTTTTCAGAATCATGGTCTTGTTTTTCACTAATTGCTGTTACATGCACAAATGCATAGTGGGGCCACTAATTGCTAAATATGCCATTGGAGGGACCACATACCACCCTTTCTCCTCTTTCTATTCCCGTCCTGTGTTTCCTTTCCTAGCTTTCCACAAGTCTAGTAAGAAGATTCTTCTGTATGCTATTTGTCATAAAGAACATGAGTAACTATAGGGTGGGCTCCATCTTGCATTGCTGCATAACAAGTTGCCATGGGTGTATTGTTGCTTAAAATGAGCATTTGCATTTTCTGTGTGTCTGATATCTGTACATGGCTCAGTGTGAATGAAATTTACACCCCAAATTCATTACATAGCAGCTTTCAAACTATTCCCCTCGTCGCATCCCTCACACCATCCTGTTTTTAGTAGCTATTGGACATAGGTTCAGTGCACATCCTAGAAGTTGCCTGTAGTTACTAGAAAAAACCCAAAGTTCTCTCCATGTGACGTCTCTACAACCATTTAATCAAGCCATGAAAAGATTCTCTAGTGTTGGTCTGCTGAGGAAATGAAATCTTATGTGACTCTGTTGCAGAAATGGAGCCTATCACCTTTGTGTATTTAAAAAATCAACAACATACCTTAAATATATAATAAAACCTTAGAAAGAATGTGTAACAGAGATAAAACTACTTGTATGTTATATCTCAGCACTCTGTTCTTTTAAGATTCAGTGTTTTGTATATGTAAATATTCCAGGCACAGCAGGCATGGTTACCTCTAGGATCAACAGTGGCTTACACACTGTTGTCCAGTGAAATTAGATACGCAATTGCCAGAAGTTTAGGAAGTTCGCTGTGTGATCTTGTCTCCTAGTAATATCAGAAGCTACAA
This sequence comes from Uromys caudimaculatus, assembly GCA_028551405.1. Classification (NCBI taxonomy): domain Eukaryota; kingdom Metazoa; phylum Chordata; class Mammalia; order Rodentia; family Muridae; genus Uromys; species Uromys caudimaculatus. The sequence continues at coordinate 11,096,492 of CM052709.1, forward strand.
CTCATCAAGTCTTACTTACCTCACTGCCCAACCATGAGTTGAACAAGGATGACCCCAAGGGATTTGCCAAAATTGATGAGGGGAAGCCCATAAGGCCTCAACCCTAAACAAAGAACTGGGAGTGGGAAGGGTCTTCGCAAGGGAAGAGTACACCAATCGTTTTTCTAGCGCCAAAGAGTCTGGTGTGAAAACTATGTATAAGTAACATTATACAGTATGGGTAGGTTATAATTAAGAATATATATGTATGCATGCATGTATGCATGCATGTATGCAAGCATGTATGCATGTGCACACACTAACCATTAGTAAAAACTGAGGATATGATTTTGAAGGAGAGTAGGAAGGGGTTTAGGAGAGTGTTTTATGGGAGGAAATGGGAATGCAATGGTATGAGGCCCCGAACACATACACAGCAGAGGACTGCAGGGTCTGGGTTCAGTCAGAGATGATGCAACTAACCCTCAAGAGACAGGAGGCCCCAGAGGGTTTAGAGGTCTGATGGGGTCGGGGGCATCCTCGTGGAGATGGGGGGTGGGGAGGAGGTATGGGATGTGGAACAGTCGGTGGGTAGACAGGGAGGGGAATAAAATCTGGAGTGTAGAAAAGAAAAGAATAATAATAAAAAAATTGAAGACATATATCGAAAAATTACTGATAACATTGAAGACAAACATAGATACATTTCTGGATAAAAAAGAAAATGTAATTATAATTTCAAAAATAAAATAAAATACTAAAATGTCCTATTTAGTCATTGAGTTCATTATCTTCAAAGCTATTGTATAAATAAAACAAAACAATCATTTTCCAAGACAAAGAGCAGGTGGATGGAAGAGTTTCTTCATATGTTCTACTACTAAATTAAAAACATCAATAATAGATTTGATGAATCAACAATTTCCACTGTCACAATGACTTAGGAGCCCTGGGTACTGGATATAGGTTACTTTAGAACTCACAGGAACAGGGTGACACAGGATTGCTGCACACTCCTGAAACAAACAGAACAATGGAGGGATCAGAGCACACATGCAAGGTGAAAAGGAAGTTTAGAGCCAACAAAAACAAGGTTCTTGGGAACTGAACAATTTGACTGGCCAAAATGTAGAACAATGACAATAATATAAAAACACTAAGGCAAATAATTGTGTTTTAAGAACTAACATTTAAATAGTTACAAAGAATATCAGAGATGATTGAAATAATTAAAAAATACCAAAAATTAGAGTCAGTTATTAATTTAAGGGTTGGACCATTTTCATGGAATTTTACATATAGAGATATTATAGCAATATTTTGTCTGATTGTTTTATTTCAGTATTTGGGCAATTATGTTGTCCCAACACTCTTGTTCTATAGTGGATTTACATAGGTTAAACAATGCATGGGACATTCTAGATTTAAGAAAAGCCTGTTCTGGGATAAATACACAGGAATTCTGAGGTTAGGTAAATTATAATGGCTGAGAAACTGGAAGTCTGCAACTTGTTTGGAATACATGTGGATGAAAAAACCCCAGGCAATGGGAGAACAAAATTTCCCAATAAAAAAAGGTCCAATTTGGAAAGCAGGATAATAATGAAGATGTGAAGAATGAAAGTAATGAATCTACAATAAGTAAACAAGAATAAAATTTCATCTTTTAAATAATCTTGGAATTGGTATGGGATTGAAAGGTTTACTTAAGAAGATAATTGCTTTTATTATCAGAAGACCCAACTTTGAGAAGGTTAAGAATGTTCATTAGAGCAATATATTTCTATTCACAGTTGCTAGTCTTAACTGCCTCAAGCATAGTTAGTTCTAAAAATAGCCATTGTTTATGTACTTCAAAAAGGAAATAGAAATTTACATCCATTATCAACCAATATGTATTAATCAACAGCTGTGTGCTTGGCAGTGTAAGAGCGTACCTTGGCACACAATTTAGTGGCAAAGTTAATTCCCTTCTAGTGCATAAGTGGAATAATGGATCAAGGCTTTATCGGCCAGAAACTCCAGTGGGTATAGAGAAACGTCTATTCAGTACTTACTGAGCATCAACCTTGCATGATGCTCCAAAGAAAAGTGAACATGGTAATGTGCAGGAGAAAATGGAGGTGTTTCATCATCCAAAAGTCTCATTATAAAAGAAACAGAATTTTCTAAAGTACTATGCACGTTACCAACGATTCCTGCAGCTAAATGAACTTCTCTAAAGGATTAATCATTCTGGTTGCAAACTTTAATTGAAAATTGAAACTCTCCTACTTTGTTGAGATATATTTAAGAGCATATACTTGGCCACTATATAAAGAAATTTGAACCACCAAGAATTTCAAGTTCCAATGTTTTAAAGAACTTGAGGGATGGAAATGGAGAGCAGCCTGAGGAAAAGAAGATCCAGTGACAGGCCCAAAGTGGGATCCAGCTCAAGGGGAGGTCCCAAGGCCTGACACTATTACTGAGTCTATGGAGCACTCACAAAAAAGGATCTAGCATGACTGCACTACAGAAGACCCAACAAGTAGCTGAAAGAGTCAGATGCAGATATTTGCACCCAACCAATGGGCAGAAGCTGCTGACCCCTGTGGTTGAATTAGGGAAAGGCTGGAAGAAGCTGAGAAGGAAGGTGACTCTGTAGGAGGACCAGCAGTCTCAATTAATCTGGACCCCTGAGATCTTTCAAACACTGGACCAAACAGGCAGCATACACCAACTGATATGTGGTCCTCAACACATATACAGCAGAGGACTGACAGGTCTGTGTTCAATTAGAGATGATGCACCTAATCCTCAAGAGACTGGAGGCCCCAGAGGGTTTAGAGGACAGGTGGAGTGTGGGGTGGGGAGTGGGGACATCCTCATTGCGACAGGGGTGTGGCGAGGAGGTACAGGATGTGGAACAGTCAGAGGGTGGACTGGGGGGTGCAGAATAAAATCTAGAGTGTAAATAAAAAAATGACAAGAAAAATTCAATTTACCACAGATAGAGTATGGTCTCCATAACCTGAGGGGATATAAAGAGGGTCAGGAATTTGAACAGAAGTCTGTAGCAATGGGAGATAGGGAACTGAGGGTAGCCACCAGCAAGTCCTAGATGTCAGGAAAGCAAGAGGTTCCCAGGACCCAACAGGGATGAGATTAGCTGAAATGCCCAACAATGGGGAAGAAGAACCTGTAGAGATCATATCCAGAGATTAGGCAAGGCCCCCGGTTGGGGGAGGGGCCACCCACTCATCTCCAAATTCTTAACCCAGAGGGCCTCCAGTCTAAACGAAATACAAGGACAAAGTATGAAGCAGAGACTGAAAGAAAGGCCATCCAGAGACTGCCCAACCTGGGGATCCATCCCATATGCAGACACCAAACTCAGACACTATTGTGGATGCCAAGAAGTGCTTGCTGAGAGGAGCCTGTTATAGCTGTCTGCTGAGAGGCTCTGGGAGGGGGAGCATCCTCACAGAAGCAGGGCAGAGGGGGATGGTATAGGGTATTTGCAGAGGGAAAACTGGGAAAGAGAATAACATTGGAAATGTAGATACATAAAATATCCAATAAAAAAAAAAAATAGAGAAAACTAGGAAAAGAAGAACAAGCATTAGCACTCATGGTGCCCAGCCACTACTCAGCCATAAGGGCAGAGATGGTGAGCCACCCTGCAAGGGACTGGAGGACATAGCACTGGCACACTCCTGACCACATAGAATTCTATTTACAGGGAATCCTGTGTAGAAAGAAACACCATGGGCATGGCCATAATATTGTAGATCTAAAATGAAGATGGAAAGTTCAACATACACCTGATCACAGCACAGTTGCTAGTTTGTGTAACAAGCATACAGGCTATAATTTTCTAATAACATACTATGACATATCCATGTTTATTACCCCAGTGCTACTAATAGGGAGTGTCAAGATAATGGAAATTTGCTTAAATTTATAATTCCCTTGTCAATTTCAAGGATTTGTTCTCTATTGATAGAATTTGATAATATATTCTTTTCTGTTTTCCATAAAAGAGATTTCTACAAATATCTAAAAGTCCCTATGACCCAACCCATGATTGCAAATCAGTTGCCTCTGATTCTATAGGCTATGTATAGAAAATATCATTAGATTGTGAGTGGACAACACAGCTTTTCTCTTTCCATAGAAAAAACGTAATATATGTTAGCAGCTAAGTGGATGAGGATGAATTAAAGAACAACTGTAGCTCCTCCTCTAACTTAGCTCCAATGTGTGGATGAAACTCCCAGGAAGTGTCATCAAAGAGATTAACTTCTAAAATGTTCACAGCAAGATTTTCAGAGTTTTATGTGGGTAGTTCATTCAATATTGTAAGTCAATGGTCACAGAAGTCATATTATATTACTATATATCTGGAAGCCTTGGTTTCTTATATAGGTATTATCATGAATGGCAAAATGTATAAACTCTCAAAAGAAAACTGGAATCCGTCTGTCTTTAATCATTAATCTCAGTTCATATATATCAATAATTTGCATTAGTAAAAATATGTTGGTGACCCAATACTTAAATATTTACCAGCTAAATACCCTCTACTCCATACATAAATTTCCACCTACCAATGTTCATCATCTGCTTTCATTTCTTAAGTGTGTAATTCTAAAGTAGAATCCTCAATTAGATTTCAAAGTCTCTTCCAATACTCCTTAAAGATAACTATATTTATAGGACAGTTCACTAATGCCCAAATCTCTATACACTTAGGACTGGGGAAAGTGCATCATTGAATATCATAAAGTATAATAAAATCATTATGAATAGATATACATTTCTGATAGATTAAATATGATGAAATTAAATAATGCTAAAAAGAAAAGACTATTGAAAACTCAAATGGAGATGGGTGGATCTTTGACTAACATACAAGATCAAAATAAACTGGATATAAAAATAGTTAAAAATATTTGAAGAAAAATCAATACTCCAAGTTAGTGTTCATGAGATAATGAAGAAGAACACTACACTAAAAGACAGGAAACATGTGAGGTGAAACTGAAGTATCAATGTTTACTGCTTGATGTGGGGTTCCTGCACAGTTATGTAACTGGTGCTGGTAGGAAGGAATGTTCTCCTTGATTGAATGGGTCAAAGGAAGAGTCCAGGTAGAGTAAGTAAAGTGAAATTTATATCATCACATTGAGGAATAAAATGCTGCATATAAAAGAAAATGAAAGACTAACAGAGAGTTAGTATTGATTAGAACATACATTTTAATCAAAGAGGTCTGTCCTGAAATGTTTACAAGAAATAGAATTGATAAACCTGGATAGAAAGCCATATATCCCACTGTCTTCAAAATTTAAAAAGTTACAGCTCTTAAAGTCAGTTTTCAAAACCTAAATAATATCTATAGAAAATAACCAGAATACTTTATAAAACAATATAGGAGAGCTGTAAGTATTCTGAATTCTTGAAAACCACATACACATGCTCCCCATAGCACTCAGCAAACACTAAAACCAAAAAGAAACTGAAAGCATGGTATACAGTGCCACATACTCAAATCGTTTGTGTGGGCAATGAAGATAAAAATGTCAGTACTTCCAGAGAACAGACAAACTTTGAAGGAAATCATGAACTTTACAACATATTTCCCATTAGAAACATGCAAGCACAAAGATAAAACCAAACTTTTAAAGCATCATATAAAATAAAACTGTCAACCAAGAATAGATTGCATAGCAAAATGAAAAATACCTTAAAATGTAGAGTTCTTTCACATATCAAAGCTGAACATGCTCAACAGACTGTATGCCAAGAAATGTAAAGAAAAACTTTCATGTAATGAAATACGCTACCAGAAGAAAATGAAGTTCTACATAAAGATTCAAAGAATGGTAGATATGCTAACTACTTGGGAATATGCTTGAGATTTTCATCATTTAAGTCAGTTTAAAAGATAATCATTATTTAAAAATAGTACTTTTGAACTCATCAAATTATTTGAAGACTTGAATAAAATTAGGTATCACATGTTGAAAATATCCATAGATTTTCAACAATTTCTAGGAATAGTGTATATGTAGTTCTGCCATATATATCTAACACATCTACAAGACCATATTTGGTTATGAAGTAAGTATCATAAATATAAAATTATACAACTCATTAAATATGCATTTTATAATCATAATTGCAACACTGTGAATATCAGTAATAGAAAAACATCTTGATTATTCCTAAGTATTTAGAAAGAGAGCACTATATTTTAAAATAACATACAGGTCAAAACATAACAAAAAAGTAAATAAAAATGTACACTAAGTTGAAGGAAACACACAGGAAAAACCACAGATAACTAGAAAATGTGCAGGATGAGGAATAGTTCTGTATGTTTACAATAAAGCCTTAGGTAGTGATCCCAGGTTCTTATTCCACAAGCTAGAAAAGGGAAAACACATAAAATCTTTACTACGGGCAGAAGAAATGTCACAATGCAAACAAGTGACATAGCCGTCAAAGCAACACAAGAAAAAAAAATCATTGAAATAAAGGACCTTTCAAAAAATTAACAAACTTTCATCCAAGCAGGTCAGGAAATGCACAGGACAAAATCAAATGATGTAAATGAATTTCAATCATCACTGCATCATAGAGTTACAGAAAGGAAGAGAAAGGGGGGAGGGAGGAAGGGAGGCCGGAAGAAGGGAAGAAGGGGTGAAGGGGAGAGGGAGAATCCTTAACCGTGTCCAAGCAATGTGGTAGAAATTAAATATTTGGAAAAACAAAACTTCTAACTCCCATCAGAGACAGATTATTCCTATAGCTCTTCAGAATTGATGTAAGTCTTTGACTTTGAAGTATTTTGTTATGCAGAAAAGATAACTTCACTTGATTAAAATTAGTTCTACACAGACCAAATGAAGAAGTACTAAAAGGTCCCTCAATACAAACAGGCCAGTGTTGGAGAGATGTTTTTAGGCATTGTGTAAAGATTGTCTCTGTAATTTACAAACGTTGGTTTTTAGACCAGCAAAGAACTGATGACAGGCTGGACTTTGGTATTGTTAAGAATCACTTGACTCAGGGTTTGTAACCTCTCTCTCTCTCTCTCTCTCACCTTCTGATTGATTTAACAAACAGATTAATCAATGGAATAGAATCGAAAAGCCAGATAAAAACCCACACACCTACGGACACATGATCTTGGATAAAGGAGCCAAAACCATGCAGTGGAAAAAGAAAGCAGAATAGAATGCATCCACACATGCTTACAACTACTTTTGAAAAGACGTTCAGTCTGTTTAATAAGAGAAAGGACAGATTTTAGGAATTTTTTTTCCAAAATGATTCATATATATATATATATATATATATATATATATATATATATATATATATATATATATATATATGACAGAAAGAGAGAAAGAATGAAGAAAAAGAAATCTGATTCTAAAGATCACCTCATATACCAAAATTCATATAGATCATATAGCTCATATAAAGCCATGAACTTAAACAATGCAAAATCCTTTTTAACTTTAAAGATAAAATGTCTTCTGTATGAGACTGTAAGCACAACCCATTACAGGAAACACTGATACATTCACAAACCAGATCTTATCCAATTAAAATATCTATTCTTCAAAAGAAACTTTTGAAGCTAAACTTTCAGAGTACATATCTAGTTATGGAGTTGTATCCAGAAACATAGAGAAAGTTCAGCCATAGTGGTGAGAAAGGAAACATCTACCCCAGATGCTCACCATAAAGATCTGTAGACAGTTTAGAAGCACATGACAATATGCTCTGCTCTGTCAGTAATTTGCCAGTATGTTGAACAGTGTGCTGAAACCATGATGTACTATTGGATCTTAGCTATTGGAAAGGCTCAAGTTAAAAAATAAGGGCCATACCAAGTATCAGTGATGAAAAAGAGACATTTACATATATTACTTATATAAATACTAAATGGCACAACTACTTTTTACAAGCTCAGAGGTGTCTTAAGAGATGATCCACACATTCAAATTAAAGTTCATCATTTTATATAGCAGAGATTCTTTGCCACAGCAAAAACTTTCACCCTGATGGTTACAAAATTTTTATGTTGATTAACAATGCCTAGAAAAAACAAATGGTTCACCATTAAATCAGTGAGTAAGTCCTCAGTACTACAGGCTCCCTGAAGAAAGCCACTCACAATAGAAAGGAGTCTCTTGTTAATGGGCTAGTGGTCTGAAGCATCTCCAATAATTATATGCAGTGGATTGAAAGGTTGCCCTCAAAACACAGTACAAACCGCAGAATTTGATTTATGCAAAATTTGAGACTATGCAAGAATCATACATAATTACAAAAACAGAGTGATAATTTCCTTGGGGACTATGTCAGCTAAAGAGGCATAGGAGTTAATGATTAAAAAACAATCTTCTGAGAAGAAAAAGGTGAAGTTACAGAATCTGTTCGTTTTCATGCTTATGCTGATAGTTAGATAAGAATCTTGTAAAAGCATCAAATTGCAGCAACAGACAAGTGCAATTTTACTTTAACAAAGCTGCTGAAATTAAGAAGGTATTAACAACCAACCAAGATAATACATATGTGTTACAATTTCGAAAATTAGTCACTTCAGGCCTGGCATCTTTCTTTGGTAAATTAGAATTATTTCATGGTTCTGAAACTTCAGGTACATTGATATAGAGGGAAAATTTCTTAGATAAAAGAAAGGGAAGATGAAGAAAACAAGCAATTGTAGATTTCTGACTCAGGATGTGTAGGCTGGGTCTCAGGAATCTGCAGTGTGTTCCTCTGTAAAGATTGTTCTTTATACTTGGATTTTTTTTTTAAAGTCTTGATGTATTAGACAATCCTCCCTTCTTATTAATTGAGAGCTTAGTTAGGCTAAAGGACTGCTCAGTGCATACACTTATGTGCCATAAGAGTGAGGATGGCAGCCGGGTATAGCTGTCCCCTGAGAGGCTCTGTCAGCACCTGACCGATACAGATGCAGATACAGCCAACCATCAGACTGAGCCCAGGGACTCCACTGGGCAAATTAGGGGAAGGACTGAAGGAGCTGAAGGGGATTGCGACCCCATAGGAAGAACAGTATCAACTAAGTGGACCACCCACAGGCCCCAACAAAAAGTGGGACTAAACCACCAACCAAGAGTATATATGGAGGGATCCATGGCTCCAGATACATATGGAGCAGAGGATGGCCTTGTCTGACATCATGGGAGGGGAGGGAGGCTTGATGCTCCAGCATAGGGAGATGTTAAAGGGGTAAGGCAGGAGTGGGTGATTGGGTGGAGGAGCACCATCATAGAGGCAAAGGGGAGGAGGGAGGGGGAGGATGGGACGAGGAGGTTATGGAGGAGTAACCGGGGAGAGGATATCATTTGAAATGTAAATTAATAAATTGATTAGTAAAAATGATAAAGTGAGGATTGAAATATATCTGTTATCCCAGTATTCCTAAAGTAAGATGGACTGTGGAAAAGGGAGAATCCCCAAAAGTGAAAGTCCAGGGAGCCTGGCAAAGAAAGTTGGGAATAACAGAAGACCATGTCTCAAGCAAGGTGACAGGTGTATGATGACTGTCAAATTGTCCTCCGATACCTACATTCATGTAACAGAATGTGTGCCTCTATATTCACACACATACGCATATACACACACAGACAGATTTTTTTTCCTTTTTATAATGGAGCTTACACCTACCAAATATTAAAGTTAAAGTGCATCAGTAGACAAAGGGGGGAGGAAAATAGATAGTATCAAGGAAGAACTATTCATTTTGAATCTCACCTCAGAAATCTTGTTTACAAATGTGAAAGTCTATAGCTAAACTAAGCTGTGGCTCCTCAAGTTGGCATTCGCACCGGTAAAGCTTCTTTCACAAGATGGAAAGAACATTTATGTTATCCTAAAATCTGAGTTATTTCCTCAGTTAATGGAGAGCCATGTAAACACTGCTTTAATGGGACTAATGATTTCATTAAGCAATTCTGGGGCTTGAGTCATCTGTATCTCTACCAAGAGCATTAAAAATATCACAATGAAGAAGAGCATCAGAAGAAAACCTTTGGGCACCGAAGATGCAGGGAACAGTGAATAAATAGGGCATCTCCACGGGGATTTATATGCTGGCAAGTCTGTTCCCTGAGCTCCCATGAGAAGCATACAAGAGAAGGCTGGAACTTAGTGAAAAGTGATAAAAGCAACTTCACATCTCCTACGATGATTCGTTCCGTAAATGAGAACAGTTATGTAACTGTAAGCGGAGAAACCTTAATAAAGAACCAATTGTACTGCATTTTAAAATGTTTCTTAACCTGTGTGTATATGTGTGCATGAATGTGTGTGTGTGTGTGTGTGTGTGTGTGTGCTGTGCAAGTATGTCCGTGTGGGCAGGTGTGGGTGTTAAGCACGCCATAGCACATGTTTAGATCAGAAAAAACCCTTTCAGAGACTGCTCTACCTTGTCATTCCTCTTGAGGCGGTCTCACAATATTTCTGTTGTCCTGATGTATATTCCAGGATATCTAGCCCATAAGTTTCTGGATGCCCATGTCTCACCTCCAATCCTTGTCGTAGGAACACTGGGAAAATACATACATGGTTCTGCACCTGCATTTTGATATGAGTTTTGGGAATCAAATCCCTTGATGTAAGGTTTACACAGCTAGTAATTTTGCCCAGTGAGCATTCTCCTGGAACACCTGGTACTATTTTTTGATTAATATCTTTTTGTGTGACAATTTCACAACATTTTAATCTCACTGAAATAGGATAGGTAATTGGGAATTCTGTCTTTTGAAGAGTTTCATGGTCTCTATATTTTAACAGCATAGTAAAATACAAGTATTATCAGAACAATGGGGAAGTTGATATGTCAGATCTGCCTTTAATTAGATGTCTTTCCAGGAATTGCTATATAAAGTAGAAAGATTTCAAAGAAAAACTAAAATATCAGCCAAAGTGAGGATAGTTCTGTGATTTGGGATTTAAGTCAAGGGGATCATGAAAGTGTGGAAGGAGAGCATTAAGTACGGGGGCCTGAGGAATTCTCTCCTCTTATTTTTGATTTGTTCATTTTTTTAAATACACAGAGAGAGAGAGAGAGAGAGAGAGAGAGAGAGAGACAGAGACAGAGACAGAGACAGAGAGAGACAGAGAGAGAGACAGAGAGAGATGAGAGAGAGAGAGAGAGAGAGAGTTAGTTGGGTGGGTAGGAAAGTAGGAGTTACCTAGGAGCAGTTGGGAAGGAGAGGAAACATGACCAAAATATATTGTGTGAAATTTATTCAATAAAAATTAAATTAATACTGAACAAACAACAAAAAAATTAAAATTAGCTAGGAGTGAAGTGTGTGACTGTAGTCCAAGAACTTAGGAGGCAAATGCAGCAAAATCCTGAGTGTCAGGCTGATCTGGGTCATAGAGTGTAGGCTGAGTGTGAGGCCAGTCAAGGTCCTACATGAGGGCCTTATCACCTAAGAATTGAAGGAGTATCTAAATGTGACATACATGAAGTTAGGCAAGACCTGAAAATAAGAGAGGTCAGACATAGGTATAGTGAAACTTGAAATACACATACACACTCATTAGACACATACATATATGCATGCATACATCTTGAACGGAAAATACAGAATTTAATTTACAAAATTTGCTTCAAACAAAAAGACAGATTTTGACCTCTATGTTTAGACCTCTATTTTCTAACACAGGGGCAAATAAAGGTTGATTTATTTATTTATTTTTCTATACTCAAAGATACTATACTCATGCCAAACAATCTTTGAGCGGATATAACAAAAGAAAGCTGTCACTATGAAGCATTTCTCCAAATGCTGCTTTAAAAGCAGATATCCACCCTATCTGTTCATACCTTTGTAGTTTAGGCAGTGGGCTTGCTAGAGTCTGAATGAAATGCTGTACATGTGTGAGTTATCAGTTATCAAGAGCTACCTGACAAATTAGTGGGAGAGACCTGCCGAACACATTCAGTAACAGGACATTACAATTCCTAAACATTGATTTTATATCAGTTCACACAGCTGATACTGACATCCAGCAACTAAGAAAGTAGCAAAACTCCCTAAGAATAAAAAGGAAAACAATGAGTTATTGTATTAGGGCTTTCTGTTTAACTTCATATGTACGACAAGAAGAGACAAAGTCATGTTTTAACAGAACGCTTACTAATATGAGAGTTTCTACATTAATAAACTCATCATTAAACCACTCCACACTTTATTTTTCTTCTTTGATGAGTGTGATGAGAACAATATTACTCCTAAAATGTATGAAATACAATAGGATATATGAATAGACTTTGAAAGTCTTCTATAAACAGATATCATTACTAACCTAATTACAGAGAGCCTCAGTTATAGAAGAAAGACAGGATATCAATAATGCAAGTGACTCCTGACATTTAGTTAGCTTTACCATACTCTACCTCTTGTCCCAAGAGCTTCCTATAAGACAGCTCTTTAATGACTCTATAGAAGTAATTTTACAAACAAGTGATCGTGTGCCTTAAACTCATACATGTAGGTCATGCTCTAAATTCTCAGCCACTTCACTCTTTTTAAACAGAAGAAACAGAGACACTAAAATTCATTATCTGAATTATTCAGGGGTATTAACTTTGTAAAAATGACATTAAAATCGTGAGAAAGAATATTTTCACTAATGAGAATGCATAGTATTAGATATTTATTAAGTAATTCTCAAATTATTAATCTTTTCATTGACATAAATATTTTGTAGTAGAAATAAATTAGATGTCACTTGTCATGTGTTTTCAGTCATTCATCATGGGAGTCCTTCACCTGAATTAAAATTATCCTTATCCTGAATATTTGAAAAATATTTTACTTTTTTAATGAATATTTGTGAATACCTCAACATATTTATGTGCATTATGTGTGTGCGGATGCCCAAGGAAGACAGAAGATGGCATTAGAACTCTTGAACCTGGATTTACAAATAGTTCTAAGCCACCATATGGGTCCTGTATATTGAACTTGAGTTATTCTGAAGGGCAGCCAGTGCTTTCAACCACTGAACCGTCTTTCCAATCTCCAGCCAGAATTTTACGAAGAAAAACAAGAAAAATAATAGAAACTCTCCACGGCAGATCTATATTGTCTGCTGTCTGATTACATTCAGATATTAGTTTTGCCTGTAAAAAGAATGACTTTGAGAATTAAGGCATCATTATTTTGTTAAAAGGGCTTCACCACGCGAGGTCATGGTTAGCATGAATTTATTTCACTCAAGACATTCTATACTGATGACCAAGCTCACCCCAGGCTGGCCACTCTTGAAGTCAGCATTAGTATATACTGTTTTCTGTATATGTCATCATTACTATTCTTTTACAGAAGGTTAGAGAGACCCCAATGCCAAACAACCAAAGTGGGATAAAACAGAAGCCACACATTCTGAAGAAGTACTTGTCAACCTTATTTTCTGAACTGTAAAATGGTTCTTTCACTAAAGGAGAAGGACATCAGTATGGCATAATATGTGTGTTTTGTTTTGTTCTGAGTGACTGATAAAAATACAACTCTGAAAATTCAGAAAAAAACATTGATTTGTAATTAGGTAAAATATCATTTTGTGAGACTACATCCAGGCTACAATAATGGAAGTTTCTGTCAATACCCTTTATTCTAAAGTCTTCTTTTAAATCCACCCAAGAGAAAGACCTACATGTGAAGCAAGACTGGCTTCATTATAACCAAAGTATCTGTGGTGGACTGAAAATACATCTGAAAGTAAGCATGGTATAGATTCATTCTTAAATGCTGACTACGTTTTTCAAAATTGTAAGTTGATACTCAATCCAATAAACACATTGATAGCACATTTTTATATTGCATTTTATATTGTTACTTTCTAAGAGGTCACTAGCCATCAATAAAGTGACCCATAGACTCCTGTGAGACACACTGGGTCTTCATGCTCAGTCATTGCAGCCTGAGAACACTTGCAAACATTATTCTGCTGTTTGTGTGTTCTGTAATGCTGAGAGATTTGCATTTGTCAATGAGGCTACAAACAAATGGCATATGTTTCTTGCAGATCAAGTGCCCTTTTGAGCCCTGAGATCATGCAGGGCACACCAAACAACATCACCTCCGCTCATTGATTTCCTCCCCCTTTGTGTCTGCCCTTTTCACTGTATGTATTTAAACTTCTCTGGCAAAGGTTAAAAATGACTTCAAAATTGCAAAATTGATGGACATTTTCCTGTTCGTATCTTACTTGACTGCTCTGTAAAGACTTGATATCTAAATATCAGTATCCTCACAGGTCTAAGTGTGACCTTCTTAACTTCAGTAAGTGACCTTGTTTATCGCATTGGCTTCGAGCACCACGTAATAAAATGTCAATTGGAACCTCAATCTTGAATAGTAAGCCCAAGCAATTTATAACTTCCTGCAAGACATTGTAAAAGGCCAAACTTTCTACAGAAACACTGTTCTTAGTGACATGATTCTCAGCCATCATCCAATCCAGTGTTACTTTCAACCAATAACTGCTATCAATGAAGAGGTATATGCTCACATATCTCTTAGTCTATGATCCAAGCCTATGTCATATCCTCATGTACATATCCTCCTCCTGGAATTATCTGTTATTTAATGGAAATTTTTTCTATTTACAAATGGACCTCAATTTGTAAACTGTTCTGAATCTTCCTCATCACATGCTCCTGGGACATATACCAGCCACAGACTGAAAAACACATCTAAGTTTGTAAATTAGCTCACCTCCTTCTAAACTCACCAATCTTGCAGGCAAAGACAAAGGCTGGAAGGATTTTTTTGGTTTCTTTTGGTCTAAAGTTTAATATTATATGTAGATATTTAGTAATTTTAAAATGTTTACTGTAATTAATATTAGCACTGATACTGGACTCAGAAATAATTAGAAATACACATCAATCATGTAATTTGTAAAGATCTGGTTTAATAACTAAAGGGTAATATGTAAGACTAGTCTAATACAAACACCTTTTCTTTCATTGTTTTCTTTATAATTGTACTTCTCTTTGATGTATAAATTTGACTTTTGTAGTGGAAAAGTGTTCAGTATTGCCCTCCCATTAATAGCAACCATCTAACAAGCTTGCATTTCTTTACAAATCTCTTGCAAATTTGAGCTGGTTCCTGGGAAGCATTCACCTTCTACACATGTTGAAGTTTTCTATTCCTTACAAGGTCTCAGAAAATTCTTTCACCTTCTGTTCTTTTTTAACATGGGGTTTCCGAAGGTAAAGTGTTAATGGATGATCGTTCAAGAAGAGAACTTTCTAATTTTGCCTTTTGAACCATGGCTTTGTTACTAGAGATGCAAAACCAGGCATCAACAGCAAGCAATGTTCTGCCATCCATCTACAAAAGGCCAATTAATGAGAGAAGTAACAGTGAGAAGCAAAGAAAATTTATTCAACATGGTTGCACTGAGAAGAGGAGAAAATAATGACCTCCAGTGACACACAAATCTATCTCTAAAGTCAAGTCTAGATTTAGGGTCTTGACATAAAGGTTTGGGTTTTATTACAGGCAAGAGATATACATAGCAAAGCAGTCTGGGTCAAGATGGGTCTAGTCCGTAATTGTGTTTGTTCTAGACTGTCATTCATTGTGGTCTGTTAAGTCAAAATTGCCTGAAATATCTTCCTGGCAGACAAATTGCCACTTTCCTTGGCACCATGACCCATCCTCTTCCCTCTTCATCATGAGATTACTTGGGAAGTCGCAGTTCCTCACAGTCCATTTTCTCGAAGTTTTAAACCAATAAAATGTACCAGGGGTGCTTCTCTTTGAACACATTCACTGCCTTCATTAGAGCATCTTTAATGGCCAATCCACATTCTTTGAGCAGGCCAAACAACAGGGCTTTTTGCACTGCTGGCTGAGTAGAGACTGAGAGAAAATTATGATCTCATTCAAAATAAGGTGTGTTAAAAAATGGACTTTTAGAAAATACTTATTCCAATCTCTACAGAGAAACATACTTGATGCAGTTTAGAATAAGTAGTCTGGTATGCAGGAGTCTCCTATCCACAAAACAATTTCAGATTCCACAGCTAAGGGATTCATGCTTAATCAAAATATTTGAGTGTAGACAGAATATCTTGAGTATTGTATGGATGTATCACCTGTCAATTTAAAAGTCTTTGGCTTATGCCTCAGGCAGGAAATGAGAGGTGGGACATTCAGGAGAAGAAAGAATTCTGGGACAGAGTCAGGTGGGAGATTTGTTTGATAAGATGTATTAAGACAGACACATTGTACCTGAACACGGGTAACTAGCCACATAGCAGAATGTAGATTAAAATAAGTGGATTATTTTAAGTTATGATCTAGTCAGGGAAGAGCCTAGCTATATGGACAAGGTATCTGGAAATATATTTTGATTCTGAGTTTTATTTCAGGGAACATAGAGCTGGGAGGCAGAACCAGGCCCACCTTCTACGTTTGAGTAATAACCACATATATCCTGGAGATATTTTTTTAAAATAGAGTGAAATATCTTGAATTTGAAAGTGTTGTATCTACTTATCTGGCACAGGTATACAATGGTAGAAAATATCGCATCAATTTAAGGGCTGAAACAATTTTAGGAGAAAGTATTTCCAAAAAGGGAAACATCATCTACTTATTAGAGGATTTCTGTAAAATTAAAGGTATCTTTGTCTTTCAGAAGTCACAATTTTAGTTCCCATATATTTCAAGATTCAGTAGCATTCTGAATATGGTTTCTGTTAATTAATTCATTTATTCAATCATGCAGACATTTCACACTTACTGTGTGCCAGAAGCCAAGGTCCATGCTAGGAGGGATCTTGATTGACACAAGCAAGTTGCTAACACTAAAATGAGACTGTCTTAGGACCCAACTTTTGTAGGATTCAAAACTTTTATTCATTTGTGAATGCCTCTGTGAGCATAACCCCCATCCAGTAAGTTCCCTGCATTTAATTGGTTCATCACTATCCGTTACTGGTGGAATCCTTCCCTAGGGCAGAGACAATCAGTGGTTTATACGAGTCCTTGCTCAGCTCCTTATTCTCTGTATTTCTTTCTTTTTTTCTTTCCTCCTTCCTCTTCTCCAAGTCCCTCCCTCTTGCGTACTTCCTCCCCTCTTCAGAGAAGGCCAGGCTGGCCATCAATATCAATATGCCTTGGCATATCAAGATACAGTAGGACTAGGCACATCTTCACCTACTGAAGATAGACAAGGCAGTCCAATTAGAGAAAAGGGATCCAAATGCAGGCAACAGAATCACAGACAGCCCCTCCTCCTGCTGTTAGGGGTCCCACATGTAGACCCAGCTGTTCAATTATTAAATATGTGCAGAGAGCCTAGGTCTATCCCATGTATACTCTCTAGTTTGTGGTTCAGTCTCTGTGAGACCCTATGGCCCAAGTTAGTTGATTCTTTAGGTTGTTGTGGTATCCTTGATATCTCTGGAGCCTTCAATCCTTCCTCCCCCTATACCACAGGATTTCATGAACTCTGCCTAATGTTTGAGTGTGATTCTCTGCCTCTGTTTCCATCAGTTGATGGGTGAAGACTCTCAGATGATAGCTATGCTCGGTTACTAACCCTGCATACTTTTGTAGTTGAGACAAATGTGGGTCAAATGTTTGCAGCAGGGATGTTGTCCCCATCCCTTCATTCCATGTCTTGTCTGGTTATAGGAGATGACCTTGTCAGATTCCACATCCCCCATTGCTAGAAGTGTTAATCACCCTCAGGGTGGCTACATATTTCTTTGTGCATATTTCCAGCTCTGCTATGGAAGAACTACAGATTGATGAAATGTGTGTTACTGGGGGAATTGTTATGACTGAATTCTTCAGTCTACTTCCATTTTGGCATAAGGACCAGTCCTGATATTCACTGCATAGTGTTATTGTTGAAGTTATGTGTTAAAGGCATTTCATGCATATTATAAAGAGAAGTTTAGGAACTAGATGCCATTTAACGTAAAAACTCAAAAAGTGATCTTTACCATTCCCCCTTTTCTTCCACATATATTTGTATAACACATATACTCACACACACACACACACACACACACACACACACACACACACACACTTCCTTTTTTGTCTTTCTTTGTCTTTTATTTTTTTTCTTTAAAAAGACAGGTTCCAGCTCTGTAGTCACTAGGTTATCCTCAAAGTCAAGGTCCTCTTGTTCTAGCTTCCTGATTATGAGCCTGGGTACATGGACACCTAAGCTAGGCATAGTATTACATTTAATGGAAAAATGTGCAAATAACATAGTTTCTTTGAAGGCTAGCACAGTAAACCATTATGGGATTAATTCGGTGTGTCTTTGAACTTGATAAATTTAAGTTTTATAAGTTTTAAGTATATCTATAATACATATATTTAACAGCATGGCAGAGCAATAACTTCTTCCAGATGAAAACAGTTTTGACACACCAAATATATCAACATTTTAAAACCATGTACCATCATGTTTCTAAAATTAAAGATGATCTTGAAATAAGTATATTCTTTGTATATGCCTAATGATCATACTCTATAATCTCCACACAGTAATATAACAGAGTTTCAGCCAATAACTTATTCCTTTACAGACATGATAAATACGATGTGTGTGACTATTACCTCATGATAAATGACATCTTTTTTATTCATGAAGTAGGATGTCAGGCCCAGCTAAAAAATGGGTATCATATTCAATGTATTTATTCCAAGCCTTGTTATAACTACCCAATTTGCTGGAGAGGGATAAAATAACAACCACTTCTCTATATTTTATGGATGAAAACAGCAGGAAATAATGGCATTAAATTTTCTATGCTAACTGGTTTATTAAAAACCATATAACAACTATATACTTGATTATAGATTTATAAAAGATACATCGGACTATATTCTAGCTAAATGCCATGATTTCATGGGAGACTGCCTACATGTTGGAAATTTTCTGACAACATCCATCATATACAGAAGGGTAAGTTCTAGGTAGAGTAATACTATAGCCATGAAAAACAAATATAACAGAGAAGCAAAAGAGTATGCCAATATGTGCAGGATACAACAGTGTAACTGTAGTTTTGATACACTGGTTGCAAATTAAAATAGTCATGCAAAAGTATGAATTAATGAGGCTAAAATGTTCCAGCCGTTAAATCTATTAGCTATTTCGAAGTTTAAAATAAATAAAACAGATTTAAAATACTATTCAAGTTTGTACTGACAAAATTAATACCATGCAGCATGCTTTCTAAGCAAGATAGTCACTGGTCACATGACATTACATACATTAAAGTCATATGAAAATCAGTAAAGTCTAAAAACTCAATTGTTAAACTGCACTAGCTCTCTTCAGGTGCTGAGCAGCCAAGTGAGTAGTGACAGCTGTATTTATGCTGTGAGAACATGTCTTACCATTCAGTAAGTGTTGGTGGACAGTGGTATCCCTGAGGAACCAAGCTCATAAAACGAAATCATGACTATAACCTGTAGCGAAAGTCTAGACAACTAATGACTTCTAAAACTGAGAAAAATTTAGCATAAATCACATGTCATTTGCTGGCTAAATAAATATTCCAACACAAGGTTATTATGTTTAAATTTCAAAATATTCAGAAGGTATATAACTTTATTAAAATTAATAAAGAAAGAAAAAAATCAGTTAACAGTGTGAATTTAACAGTCCTTGGGATACTTATGGTGTAACCTTCCCATCTGAAATGAAATTATAAAGTCAGATAGTTCATTGAGGAAGGTACAGGGTCAGTGGCCTGGTGAAGCAGTCTTTTGCCCTTACATTGCTAAGGAAATACTTAGGATTGTAACTCTAAAAGAGAAACTTAAAATGTCTTGACCTCTCCACTGACCCTATCAGATCAGAATTTCTGACCTGGAGGCCTACGGATATCTTTCCAAGCTCAGAATGATTCTAATGAGCTAAATCTTGAATGTTATTTCTTTATCAGAAAACCTGTACAACTCTGTGGTCAGCTGTCACAGTCTGAACTGGAGCATTTAGAAGGAACTCTATTATAGATTAGCATTTTCCTAATGTTTTAGCCTCACCAAATCATACATTTGATGCAATGGTACACCATGAGCAATAGTTGCTTAATTCAAACATGCAACTTTACTACATCACTGGTCATAATATTTTAGCAGAGTAAGATGCCCTATCCTCTTCATCTCTGATGGTGATGAAAAAATCGGTATAAAGACTAGAAATAATGAATGTATCATGATATGCATCCAAATAATTTTGAGACAGGTTAACATTGCTTAGTCTGATGTAACATGTTTGTGAATGTTACATGAGGAACGAAGGTAAACATCTGCAAGGATTTTCTATAAAAGGCCAAATGGTTCATAATATACGTTTGGGGACTATGTGGTCTACTGAATTGTTCAACTGGGTCACCACATAGAGAGCAATAGGACAGTACAAATATTTACTGATATTTCCAAAGAAATTGAAAATGGAACTGTCACTTGGCCCAGTAATCCCTACTCTTGATAAACGACAGAAAGGGAAAATAGAACAGATACTGATGGATGGACTAGAAGGGGGACTGGAACAGGAGGCTGGATGAGACAGAGGGGGCAGGGGAAGAAACACAAGCAGAGACAGCTAAAACAAGTGGCCATTGTGTGTGTGGGGTGCAGGTAGAGTAGGAACCTAGTAGAGTAAAAGTTCCCTAAAGTATGAAAACATATGAAGGCAATATAATATAAATATAATAATTATATTATATATAATATAATAATATTATCATCGAATATAATCATCAAATAACAGGAGAGACAGAGCCCCACCTGGACATCTCACATCACTGAAGGGAAATTTTCTATTGTGGGAGTAGGTTATAGCTCATCGAATTGTTGGCCCAAGGGGCTTCATGGAAACCCACACTCATGCCTGGCTATTGCCAATGCTATTGTTTACTCTTCAAAAATAAGCATAAGTCCTTATCATGGAAGACAACACTTACACAATTCCAGGGGCAGAGAGAAGCAGAACTGGTGTCCACCTACAGCCTTTACTCATTAGTACTCATTAGAGCTCAGTCCTTAAGATATAACCCATTCCTGAAGAACTTAGAACTAGATAGGCCAGGGATCAAGGGAAAAATTGCATACTACTGTTCTACAAAAGGAATATAGCAATAAAATAACTCCTAATGACGTCTGCTATACTTACAGATCAGTGCCTTGCTCAGTCATCATCAGAGAAGCTTCTTCCTGTAGTAGGTAGGATCAAATACAAAGACTCGCATCTGACAAATGTGCAGAGATGGAGAAACTTTGAAACGGTGATTTCAAAATGGGATATCTCCATCAAACTACTTCCCTAAGGTCTCATAAACCATGTGAAAGAGAAGATGAAAGATTTGGGGGACACCAAGGAAGCAAGGTCTTCTAGCATATTAGGACCTAGGCACTTATAAACTCACAGAGACTGCAGAAGCTTTCACAGAACCTGCGTGGGTTTAAGCCAGATGAGGTGCCAACTGAGAGTATAAGTGGACACAATCTCTGATCCGTATTTCAGAAGATATTTCCAACTGATAACTGCTCACAAAAATAAAAATTAGTTTTCTTCAAGGAAGTCACACTGGGATACAAACCAGTGTTGTGCCTCAAGCACACACACACACACACAATAAAAATAGGTCCTGACATTTTTAGTAGTGCAGACGATCATAGAGAGTCTTATCATTAATGAAATACTACAGGCATAGAGAGAAATGATGTATAATCTCGTATGTAAAGCCAAAGAGAAAGATGAACTTTATAATAACAGGTGATTAACAGAAGTGAGACAGGAAGTTACACAGTAAAGGGACAAAGATGTAATTATCTCAGACGTAAGTCAGAAACTGCATGTCAATTGTGGACTATAATTAGAAATATCACATCATATACTTCATATGTGATAAGAAACTGCAGTCCATGATGCAAGAAGGAAGCTCTTCAATAAAATCCACACCTTTACTTAGGCATGTGTAAGGCCTGTTACATCTATAAACCTATTAAAAAGTTCCTTTTGATAAGCTTCCACTCCACTCCTGCTTTACAAAATCAATAGAGAAATGTAGCTCTAGGAGATGATTGCTGTGTTTCATATGCTTAATTTAGTGTGCATCATAGTACTGTATCACATTGTTATATACAGTAATTATGTAGATGTATTTACTATTAGAAAATTTTAGGTATATGCATGAGGAGCTTTATTTACTGCAAGAAGTCATAGGAACTGGCCCACAGATGACAGTTTATCAGCACTATATCTATATGATCATTTATTCTAATGACTGCACTTCACATAAGAAGTTATCCCAAATCAAGTGAGAGTATTAGTCCAAATAACCAACCTTAAGAAAAGGCACTTTCACTTCATGATTAACCATCTCATGAAGTGCTGTTGTAAATATAAGCAACTAGCTCTGCCTAAAATTTCACCATGATTACATGACCACATAATTTCATTCATTATAACTTAGTGAAGATGATATTGCACAAATGTGGTATAAAGAAGCGTGGTTGCTTATGCTTAGACGACAGTTTGTTTTTTTAATTAGTCTTTATAGTGTTAAGGCTTTGAAGTTTGATGATAAAATGATTTTAAGAGCGGAACCACAATATAAGAACATCACTAATGTCCCTACCAGAGGGAGCAGCCCCAGTCATGTGAGCTTAGTATCCGTGTGGCAAAGTTTGAGTGACCTTGGTAGTTTTTGTTATCTTGTAAAACAATGGAGTTTTCAGCAATTTGAACTGAAATTTTCTTTTTGCTTGTTACATGTCTGGCATTAAAAGTAGCAACTTTGAGGTGAATTTGTTTCAGCATTAAAATTTCAAGACATGTTTATTTATCTCAACATTGTTGGCTCATCATCTTTAGAAGCAATATAGGATAGCAATTATCGCTATAAAAGCCAATATAAATTAAAAGCATGACTTTCCTTGACAATAAGAGAGAGTGTATCCAATCTAAAGGGCCAAAATCCAGTTGATTGATTAATACCCTTATTCCATACATGCATAATGTCACATTCTTTCCTGATTTTCTCAAACCAGTTTTTCCATTATTCTTGACGTTTAAGTACTGTAATGGTTAAATATATACCCCAGGAATTGACACTTTATAAATTTACATTTAAGGTTTAAAAGTCTTTTTAGTATCTGAGCACATAGCTTGATGTTGCTCAAATTAAATGAATACTCTTTTCTATTAAGTGGTTTAATTATCTACCAAAGTTTACCTGATATCTTAGTATGGCCACAGAAGCTGTGCTGTTGTGTGCAATCAATTTGCTGCAAAATGTACTTGGTCCATGTCGGACTTGTATGCTGAGCCTACTATGGTGCAGAGGCCATGACTGATTCCTATGTTCTGAATGACACTGGAAAACTAAGCTATAGCACTCAAGGACCTGCATTCTTGCATCCAAAGCCTGCATTCATAAACACTATCTCCATTTTTTTCAGCTATGTAGGTTATCTGGACAAGTTTCAATTACCCTATAGTTGACACCTTTTCAATACTCCTGTCCTTGGAATGCATTTGTTCTTTCGACCAATCAGATAGTTTAAGAAATCAGTGTCAGTCTACAATAAAAACAGCATTGATAAGTAACGTTTGGTGTATTTCAGGGGATTCATATCTCAGGAGAAAATCATACAATCAAATGTTATTGATGATAAAATTATTGTTATTTGTAAAATAAATAATACTCTAAATTATGCTTATAATTCTTTTCTTAAAAAATGCTTTTAGTATTGTGACTAGTTCAGAGGCAGATGAATAAGTGATTCTACAATGAGTGCTTATATTGAATTTTCATTTAATCCCGAAATAGCAGTCTGTTGCCAAACAATAGAAATAACAGAATAACTGAAGCTTGTCAAGTGCATCTAGGAGGTTGATTAAACCCAGAAATGGTTCTCTGTGAAATTGACTGTGAACGAGAATTTATGAACCCATTATGTTCTGCAGATACAACCTATATAGATTACTCCCTCAAGAAAAACGTGAGACTAGAAGACAAGCCACACAAACAAGTCTGTGTTGCTCTTATAACAAAGGTTTAATAGAAACAATTGTCAGTGTGCATCTTTAATGTTCTGTCTTAACAAACAGCCCATGATCTTTTTCCAGGAAGAGTGTAAAATTGGTTATTTAAAATGATTGCAGAGTGGTGTATGAAACGGCCACTGGCATGTCCTGAATGGCTGCAGGGAATGCACTCTACATTTGCAAATACAATGCTATTCTTCTTATCCTGAAATAAATAATGCTGGAAACAAATCGCTTGATATTTTAATATGGAAAAGAATTTGAGAACATTGAACTTTTAAACCTTTAGTTTCAGATTCTATTACTTTTCAAAAAAGTATATATATATATGTGTGTGTGTGTGTGTGTGTGTGTGTGTGTGTGTGTGTGTGTGTGTATCTATGTATGACAAATTAACAACGTCTTAAAGTCACTGTTGTCACACAGTACTCTACTCAATATAACACACACTTCATCAGTGCTCAGCCACGCTGGCTGATCAGAACATGACAAGGTCATTGACTCTTAAGCCATTATAGTAACATGAGGTAAATCAAACCATTCCTGAAATGGTAATCAAGCATAACGTTGCTTAGCAGTGGGCAATTAATCCATCTCTGGGAACAAGTGTGTTCTACTGCTCCCCCTAAAGCCAGTTCCTCCTCTTGACTTTGTGAGTGAGATTTCACCTTGTAATCACTACTGAGCTTGAGTCTAGGTTACTATTCAAATATGCACGTAGACTGTGCTAAATATCTGGATGTAAGTAAATAAAATTCCCTAAACTCTACAGCTGATTAATCTTAATTTATAAATATATAATCTAAACTTTGAAAAACACCCCCTTTAATATGACTTTTTTTTTTTTACATTTCTCAAAAGCTGTAGTGTTTGTAGTTTATGTTAAAAAAAAATGTTTCTAGCTTTAATCAACCTCCTACACGTGAGCTTTTGAGACAAGAATGATGAAATAAAAAATACAAAATCTTGACTATTGGAAAAAGCCTACAGAAAGCATTTATGTGCACAATTTGACATGCATGTGGCGGGAGAGACGAGTGAGAGATATATCATGAGAAGCTGCTCACATAAGACTGCATACCTTATGTTTTACATTAGGTGATTATATAGGTTACATGGTAGTCCTAGCAATACTACAGATTAGATGACAGTCCTAGACAATATTCTTGTGGAGCAATACAAGAGGTTTGAACAGTTGTGAAACTTTAATGGTAGGCACGGAATGAATTGAAAAAAGTAAAAACATGGGATTACCAAAATTAACTGAAGTCAGGGTAAATGATAAAGGATTATTAAAGGAAATTGCATTATCCAGTTACATGGGCTCACACCTGTAATTCAAAGTACTTGGGAGTTGGAGGACAGAGGACTGCCATTAGTTTGAAGCCAGCCTGTGCTACAGAAAATAACTTCTAAGACAGCCTGGGCTGGTATGAGACCCTACCTCAAAACAACAGCAAACACATCAAATTCTTATTAAAATTATTAGCACACATTTTCAAGCTTATAATTAATTTTAAGATAAAACTCATAGAAATATATATAATCTCATATAAATATATAATAAATTACTATAAATTAAACATTATAAAGGTTCATAATTAGTTCACTGTAACAATTTTCCATAAGTTTCTGTGTACCCTCACATGGGTACCCATCATGTACAACTGGGGTTCTTACTTAAAGTACACTAGCACTGCACAGAGAATCTGTACTTTTTGAATGCACAGATAAGTTCCTATGCCTTACAATGATATACGTGGTGTGACTCACTCCTTCCTTTTGGTGACAGACACCTATACCTCTCAAGATAATCTCAGTGAAATGTACCCCCCCAAAAAAATAGTAACAGCAAAAACAACACAAGAATTAAAAAAAAACAAACAAACAGAAAACCACTGAAATTACTAAAAGTCAGTGGGGTTAACCATATCATGTAGTAGATAAGAAATATAAAGTACTTTGAGTGTTAGTATTTGAGAAGTAGATCAAAGTTAAGGGCAAAAGGAAGAAATATGGGGAGAAATCTGGTATGTGAACTACTTAACCATTGAAATACCTACGTTTGAAAGCGAGCATGAGATTATCCATGGACAATGTAACTTGAAAATCGTGAATTGAAAGAAGGCCATATTGCTGTTTAAAAAGTTGGTACTATTGCTTAGGGAGGGTCTCACAAAGTAGCCCAAACAGGGCTAAACTCGTGAACTTAGTACATTAGCTAACCAGATGCTTCCGCTGAAGAAGGTGTTCCTATATCCACATAAGGTGTTTACAAATAAGGTCTGCCTGTGGACCTTAAAGAGAATATGACTAAAACAAATGATTATCCTTAGGAGTAAGTCCTTCCTGACAAGTAGCATGTGTACATATATTATACATATACATACGCATACATATATGTGTGTATGTATCTATTTATACACATACATTTATATTATATATACAAAATGTATTATAAATATATTACATATATAGATATTATAAATATTATATATTGGAAGTACTTACTATATGTATTATATGTGCAAAAGCCAAAATGGAGAAGGCACAGCATAGGGAATGAAATGTGTGACAGTAGAATGTATGTTTAAAGGTAAAATGAGAGAGTGAGGATAGAGGGGTAGGCAGGGACAAGATGTGTATTTTCTCTATACAATGTCTAAATTTTCAAATGTATTTTGACTACATAAGAAATACATGTAGACAAGATGATGTTGACAAATAATAGTAGTAAAAGAAGTATTTTATCCTGTATCCTTTAACTTTTATCATCTATATAATCAAGGCAGATCATTTTAGTTGTAGAAATGGCTGCTGATAAGAGATCTGGATTATAACTGCAATTTTAACAATAAAGTATGTGAGAGCCAACAGCACAGGAGATTCTTCATTTTCTTCTATTTTGTACAATAAACTGTTTTTTCATAATATTCTTTCGCTATAACTGAAAAATATAAAATCTCAGTTCCCATCATTGAAGAATTAAAAGTTTCATTTCTCTCTCTCTCTCTCTCTCTCTCTCTCTTTCTCTCTCTCTCTCTCTCTCTCACACACACACACACACACACACACACACACACACACACACACATACACACACACATATACAAGCTCTTATACACTGAAGCATCTACCTCCAACACAAATATCTTTTTTTTTAATTTTTATTTTTTGATACTTTATTTACATTTCAAATGTTTCCCCCTTCCAGGTCTCCCTTTGGAAACCCCCATCCCCTCCCTCTTCCCCTCCCTCTATGAGGGTATTCCCCC
>CM052709.1:11123950-11223606 GCA_028551405.1 Uromys caudimaculatus
ACCACATTTTCTGTATCCATTCCTCTGCTGAGGGACATCTGGGTTGTTTCCAGCTTATGACTATTATAAATATGGCTGCTATGAACATAGTGGAGCATGTGTCTTTATTACATGTTGGAGCATCTTCGGGGTATATGCCCAGGAGTGGTATAGCTGGGTCCTCAGATAATATTGTGTCCATTTTTCTGAGGGTCCACCACACTGATTTCCAGAGTGGTTGTACCAGCTTGCAATCCCACTAACAGTGGAGGAGTGTTCCTCTTTCTCCACATCCTCGCCAGCATCTGCTGTCACCTGACTTTTTGATCTTAGCCATTCTGACTGGTGTGAGGTAGAATCTTAGACTTGTTTTGATTTGCATTTCCCTGATGACTAAGGATGTTGAGCATTTCTTTAGGTGCTTCTCAGCCCTGCGAATTTCCTCAGTTGAGAATTCTCTGTTTAGCTCTGTTCCACATTTTTCCATAGGGTTATTTGGTTCTCTGGAGTCTAACTTCTTGAGTCCTTTGTATATATTAGATATTAGCCCTCTATCAGTCATAGGATTGGTTAAGATCTTTTCC
Organism: Uromys caudimaculatus; assembly: GCA_028551405.1. Classification (NCBI taxonomy): domain Eukaryota; kingdom Metazoa; phylum Chordata; class Mammalia; order Rodentia; family Muridae; genus Uromys; species Uromys caudimaculatus. The sequence goes on from CM052709.1 coordinate 11,124,514, forward strand.
CAATCTGTTGGTTGCTGTTTTGTCCTATTGACAGTGTCCTTTGCCTTCCAGAAGCTTTGCAATTTCATAAGGTCCTATTTTTCGATGATTGATCTTAGAGCATAAATCATTGCTGTTCTATTCAGGAACATTTCCCCTGTACCCAGGTGTTCGAAACTTTTCCCCACTTTCTCTTCCCATTTTCCCTCTGCATTATTCCTTCCTTCTTCTCTCCCCTCTCTCATTGCTAAAATCTCATTACTTATGGCAGGGTAAGGACTCCTGGGTAAATAGCACTTGCTGTGTAAGTCTGAAGACCCAGATTGAAACTCTAGAAACCATGACAGAAACAGAAATTCTATCACCAAGGATTTTCCATGTGCATAACAAGTCGTGTGCCCAGCTACATTGACAGAGAGAGAGAGAGAGAGAGAGAGAGAGAGAGAGAGAGGCATACATACACATATGCACGCACATGCGCATACACACACACACACACACACACACAAGCAATAATCATGAATTTAATTTAATGTAAGAAGGTGTCATTATGTTGCCCAAACACACCTTGAACTCAAAACCTCCTTGCCTGGTCTCCTGAGAGGATTACAGATACATGTCCAATGTGGCTCAGAATTGCTACTTTTTTATTCAGCAGGAAATCTCTTTCAAAAGCAAATTTCAGTTGCTTCCATTATTCCCAGAAGATGATTCTGAACAACTCTCTAATCATAGTTTGTATGGGCATTCTTGCCTGGCTAGTTTCAAAGTACTGTTTTTCCTTATTTGAGAGTACCAGGCTTAAAAGAAGACTGTTTAAGAGTCTGAGGAGTAGACAGGGGAATAGGAACTCACTTTTGTGAAGAGTATGCAGCTGTCTTAAAACTGCCCTGGATCATGGATTTATATGACAGTGTTTCAGATTCTGTGAACAAGTGATACCATTTTAAATTTATTTTTTTTTGAAATGCACAAAATATAGCGAATACAATCAAATAACAATCCTTTGCAGCTTGAAATACCAAAGTATGAGGGGAAAAGCAGCCTATAGTGTCTCAGACAAACCAGGACTGCAGAGTGCACACATTTCTGTACACCATCAACAGACAGTGTCTGAAATTGACATTTCCAGATTTCCGGGTATGACCTTTCAGTTACTATTCCCTAGTGTACCTGGAAAATATATATATACATATATATATATATATATATATATATATATATATATATATATATATACACACACACACACACACACACACACACACACACACACACACACACACACATATGGAAAAAATAAATATGTATATGTATATATGTATATATTTCATTTTTCCATTTTGAATTAGAATGAAAGTTGTATTTTGACATTTTTCTATGATGATTACCTTTTGAATTGTTATCCAGTCAGTAGTGTGTCACTAAACTCACCCAGAGTTTATCAGACTGAGCAGCCAGTGACCCTGTCAAATCCCCACAAAGCTCTAAAGATCCATGCTACTTTCCATTATCAAACAGACAAGTAGCTTGATGATATTGTCTGCAATGTCCTTTAGTGCTGGGTTATGCAACTGTTATGTACTAAGGGTCTGGAATTACTGTATATGCATGCATATATGTAAACGCAAATTTAGAACTTGTAAAAGTACAGGTTGGCACGGAACCGGTGAGGCAGAGCATGTTCAAACTTCAGAAATTTCAAAAACCTGAGCTTTAAATTCTCATCCTGAGACTGGCATGCATGGGACTAACTCCCTCTCTCTTTCTGTGCCTGACTGGTGACCCCCAACTAGTAGGTCACAGGTTGTCAGTCATGTAGCCCAGCACCTGATGTTCTTTGCCATTTAAACAGAGTATCAACAGCATCTTATCATCAGCCAATAGAAAGCATTTACCCCCCAAATCCCACCTTACTTCCCAAGGTTCATTGCCGAGCCTCCTGGCCTGGAGAGGGTAGTGGTGGAGTACCCAGAGTAGGACTTGATGGCTTTAAAGCCTGAGGGTCTCAGGACTTTCTAGCTCTCTAACTGTACTGAAATGCTAATGATAACTAGTAAAAATTCCTAAAAACTTTCTTGCTCTTTCTGAGGGTAAAAGGCTGCTGGTTTAGGAGATTGACATGTGTAGCCTAAACAGCAGGGGATTAAGTAATGTGACCTTTGTTCTATCTCAGCAGGAATTGCTGGGCTCTAACTTTCAGCCTGCTAGTCTGAAGTTGCAGGAAGAAAAAAGGACCCTTAGAAAAGATTATAGCATTTATTACTAAGTTGTAAAAAGTTTCCTATGAAAGCTATCTAAGGGGAAAAGCGGAAAGATCCTAAGTGGGGAAAGGGAAAACTTCTAGTAATGGAAAAATTCTTCCGGAAGGGGAAAAAGAAAGGATTCTACTCTAAGTGGAAAAAAGAAAAGATTTTGCCGCCCAATCCTCTTTGTCTTCAGTACTTTTACGTCTTTCAGAATACATGATCACATGTTACAAAGTTCATCACAAGTTCACACAAACAATCAAATCATAAATTGAAATAGAAGTTTGCAACAGAGAATGTTTACATGCATATCCATTAGGAGTAATTATCTGGCTAAACAGCCATCACCTGTCTCAGCTCCACAGGTTCACTGAAGGTTTAAAACCATAACTAAGTTATTAGTGATGTTTTGTATAGATGAACCCAGTCAATATTTTATCTCCTGTCCTAGTACCTATAGTAAATTTATGACCTTTTAGTTAATTGTTTTACAACCTCTTGGAATGTGCTCTGAGTAGGAGAATGTCTGGTTACTAAGAGCAATTAACTAGTGACACTGGGAAGACTGGCAGAGTTCTCATCACAGTTTTGACTATCAGAAAAGGACCTAATAGCAGTCCCACTATAAAAGAGCTTAATAATCACTGATATAATTTAGGAATTCTTATAGGATCATCATTAAGACTTAAGTCATCTATTTGTCTATATAGCATCACTACAAGACAGTACATCTCCATGGATCTGCAGAAATCTGCTCCAAAGGGGTGTGCTACTACTTAGTGATTGTTTAATAATAACATTAAATAATAACAGGAAAAGCATATTAATAGCAGGAATCTTTCCTAAAATGAATCCCTTACAGCCTTGCTTAATAAGGGCTCACCTCTCGCAGATTCTATAACAATCCGAAGCGGGCCATTTCAGGATGATCACCTGCTAGTTATTAGCTTGTCCCATTATGGTTCCCGACAGGTCATATAGTGCCTGACCACATGGAATAAAGAACACAGACTATTTCATCAAGGATCTTCTGAACCTGGCTGTTTTTCATGAGCTGTAACACTTTGGGGAAGACTCTATCCCTGGAAGCATTCATCCTTGGACCTCTGGACACTCACAGAGGCTTGCGTGAGAGTGCAGTACCTCTCCCCAGCACCTAACATCATCACCTGACCGATGGCCTCCACTGGTCTGAAGCTCTTCACTCCTTTCCTGAGAGCTTTAACTCTGGGCATTCCTGGCCAGACAGGAGTTCTGGAGACCCCAGTAGCCCTGGACTCTGCTTTACCCCTCCCTAACTGGTGTGCAGTGGCATCTGACTCTCTGGAGGGAGGAAGAAGCAGATTGTGAACTCCCCCTGTTCCAGACTTCACCCAGTCCTCTCCCAGGTGGTGTCCAGGTGCTGTGCAGACACATTGGGAGGAAAAGTGGAACCAGAACCATACTTCTCTATACCATTGAAATCAGTGATAATTGGAATTAGCTGTAGCAACAGCTAGACCAGCTCTTTCTCTGTAGTTGGTGCTGGGAATGGAGCTCACAGAACATTGCCAAGCTCGCCAGACTAGCATTCTCCCTCTTATCCTGTCCTAGCCTGGTTTTTATTTTTTATTTTTGAATTTTGATATAATATCTAAATTGAAATCACCCTACAACCCAGAACGGTAGTGATTCCCAGAGCACTGGGGAATTACATGCCTGTGTCAGCAGGCTCATCTCCAAAATGTTATCTATTCAGTAAAACTATAATGAACATTCCTTTATGCAATTTCATGAATTACAAATTCAAAATTTTTATTATTAATTATGATGTCCACTGCTCCCCAAATGAGGTTATAGAAGTATATTTATATATCACGATATTTGTTGTTTATATGTAAAATCCAATGAACTGTTGAATATTTATAACAGAGTCTCAGTGTATTATTCAAACTGGTCTCTCAGTCTTTCCTAGGCTAATGTTACTCCTGCCTGCTTCAGTCTTCCATCATGGCGGCACTATTGGTGTAGGCCACTGCATCTGGGCTCCCCCATTCTCTTTATCCCACCATTCAACTTCACCTTCGTCTAATTAGAATATGACTCATTTCAAGATCAATTACTTCATGAAAAGCAGACTTAATCATTTATTGGGCAATATAACAATGAGCACAGACTAGGTACTTTATCCAACAAAATAGAGTTTTCAGTAGGCGAGAGGCTAGAATGTCAGGACAAGTTCCATTCTGCTCTTAGAGGTAAACATAGATTTTTTTTTTTTTTTTTTTTTTTAGTTGAAGTATTTACTAAGTTAAAGTGAAGCTTGGTTGTGGTAGTGATGAAGTTCACAGTTCAGTAAATAAATCTTTGGGCTAAAGGCACTGCATCCTATTCCTCTATCACTCCAAGTGATACACCTGAAGTGTATCAGACACACACTGATAACTCAGAAGCACACACAGTGGCTGGGTGGGCAGGGTCACAAATGTTGTGCTGTGTGTCAACGTCAATTAAAAATAAAGATACTTTTAACTTCAATAACTACTGGGGTTATGAGCAAGGATAGGACAGTGTATTTATTCTAGGCTACTATAAAATGAAAGGAGTCTGTATAAAGGCAGGATTAGGTTAACTGGCAAGGAACAAATCAATGTCACAAAGTAGCTAGGAAGAGGAAGCTGGGATATCAGATTAAAGATCATTAAAACTATGGAAGCTTATGGTTAACCATAAGTAAATAGAGAAAAAGTTTGGGAAGCAAGAAGAGAAAATGAGGAATGAGAGAGACAGTACATGAGTTGCACAGAAGAGTTAAATACACAATGGAGAAATACATAGAAAACTCATTAAATCACTGTGTAGTACTTATACGAGTGAACGCTAAAAGCATGAAAATAAAAATTAACAGTAGTAAAAAGACAAAGTATGAACAAAAATTATATTGAAACATTTTGGCGCAATTTAGTAATTCTTTCAAACAAATGAATTTTAATTCTCTTGTTTCTATGATGTTCCATGGAGCAAAACATATTGATAGGTGAGATTAACAGGACGAATGGGCTGTATTTATCTTATTCCACCACAGAAGGCCCTTCCTTGACCCTAGAGCTCACTGGTGGACTCCTCAGACTAGTTTATGATCTGCAGGGGTCCACCTGTCTCTCCTCCCCTCCCAGTTCTAAGGTTACAGATATGTGACATGCTGCCTGCCCTTTTACAAAGTATTAGTGACTCAAGTGTGAGTATTCATGCTTGTGGTAGTACAAACTGAGCCATGTCCTAAGCCCTACAAAATAGCACTAAAATATAAACAGGCACAATCACATGCAGAGAGAAAACAAAATATATTTGAAAAAATGCTATCCTCTGTCAGAGACAAAAGCCTTGGCTTGAGGCCTTGGCATATTCTGCTAGACGAAGAGTCCCAGGCTAGCCAGAGTGTCTCCGGCTCCACAGCCGGCATTCCTTCCTGCCAGAGACCAGTCAAGCTTAGCTTAATTAGCAAGTCAAGGTGTTCTGGCTCTACAGCAGGCATTCCTTTGTTTTCTTCCCATTCTCACTGCCTCCAGCAAGGGATTAGACTTCCTGTTCTGAACCGCCTACCGCCCCAGGACAACAATGACATATAATTATGTGTGTGACGTCTGGTTACATTATGAATTCCCCTTCCTCTGCCATTTCCCGCCCAAAAGTGTTTAAATATATGTAACAATAAAGATTAAATGGAGCTTGATCGGGATACCGTCTTGCCCCCACGCATGTTTTGTCTCCTGCTTCTTTCCACCGCCAGACAGTTTCTCTCCACAGCACCAGAGTGCCCTGCTGGCAGGTCGCTCCGAACCCAGTCGCTAGCCTGTCCTAGAAGAGCTCTCCGAGACATGGCGGGATAGCGAGCTCTTTGCAATCCTCATAGGCTCATCTACTCTAGCACGGGAGTCAAGAGTTGTACTCAGTGAATGAGGCAAGATAGAGTCCCACTGCAGGAGGTTGCTTTTTATGATGAAGTGTGTTTGTGTTTAATAGCGCTTACAGTTCAAGACACACACAATGATATTCATATGCCCATATACACTTTCATTCAAGCCCTCTGAGGGCATTCCATTCACAAACTCTGTTTAAGTATCTACTAGTTAGTCTCTGTGTGAAGTATCTACTAGTTAGTCTGTGTATGAAGCAAACAGGCCAAGGAGTTTGGTAGTTTGCAGAAGGAACCATAAATCCCCCTGGAATGATCAATCTTAAGGATTTAAAGACTGGAGCCCGTCCAAACTGAAGCAAGCAAACCTTTTCCTGCTGTCTCTTCTCACAAATGTCTTACTAAGCAGAAGATTTTCTTCAAATCTGCCAAATACTAGTAAAAGTGTTTCGTAAGCTAGTATTCTTTTATAAATGGCACTATGGCATCTTGCAAAGAGAGAGACTGATGCACAAGTCACTCGCCATGGCCTTGGCCTCGCTTAGTTTTCTCTTCGCCCATGCTTCAATGTAGTTTTCTCTCCAAACAGGGAAAGGGTTCTTGCTGTGACCCTTTATGGATGCTTTTGTAGATGAGAAGCCACTAAGGATGCCTCAATAGTGACAGCATGTCACAAGAGGGGCGGGGTATCGTGAAGAATTTAAGATAGTTCTAAAGAAGCCAGGGATCTCAAGCATTTCAGTGTGGCCAGGAATAATGTGGAGGTACAGTGTCTGCAGAGGGTGATGAAGGCCATCATTAGGCAATTCACAAGTCATTAGAAAGAAAAACTGTAATATACAGATACTGATAACCTCATCTTCTCTTTCCACTAAAGGTTTAATCTTCTCCTCTGGCATTTGTTTCAGAGGAGGGCAGGAAACACTGACTAAGTCATTTATTTATGCCCTAAGCAATCAGCATATGCAGGGATGATAAACACAAAGTCCTGTATCATCCACTTTGAACTAGGAGCAAACACACGAGGACAGTTATCGCCCACGGGTCACAGAATAGTAAGTCATTACAGTGCACAAAGTGGAAGAATAAATGTTAATTGTGAAAAACCAGTTTGGACAATATTCTGGTAATGTTTAAAGAGCAGATTCACTTCCCAGATTGACTGGGAATTAAGAAATAGTTGTGATAACTGGGTTATCTTTGGCCCTGTTTTAATTGATTGCAGCCATTAGACAAAGTAAAACTCATGCTTTCTTTTTTTTTTTTTTTTTTTTTTTTAATGCTGACTTTTTCTGGTCATAAGGCAGACTCTTATTTTGAGAACAAGGATTATTATATAGACACTAATTACCAATTATCTACTTTTTCACTAACCTGTCTTTGTGTGGAACTGTGCTCCACGCATAGAGTATGGTGTTAAGAATCCATTTTGAGGTCAAGAGGTCTATGAGTCTTGGTGACAACCACAGTGGCTTAAAACATCAGGTATCATGTGACAGCGTCATGGAAGCATACACAGGTTCCATCATAATCCCAAAAATAAAACCAAGATGAGAAAATAAAAAGTAAAATTAAAAACAACACAAATTTCTATGTTAGGCATTAAAGAGCTGTAACACAGAGGCCTCTTAGTATATACCTGCATCTCCCTACAGCACCCTCATCTTGTAGCTCTTTTCTCTTCCTACATCTTCTCTTCTACGCAGGAGTTTCCAAATATCCTTCATGTCCTCTGAGGAGTACTTCCTTATTCTAATCTAGGGCACAGATGACCTCCCATGCTGCATACCCACCCATGCAGTATGCTTCTTCACCGTTCTCCCACAGTTCTCTCCTGATCTGCTCATCTGGCCCTTTACCAAGCTACGCAGTGGAAAACAGTGAGTAGAAGGAGCAAGTGTTCCTATGGGAGTCTTGTCTCTCATGATCTAGTGCACTAGAGCTCAGAAGTAATTTTCTCAACACTTGTTCATTACACACTTGAGCTTATGGAGAATAAATCCATTAGCTGACATAATGCAAGTAAAGTACATTTTAAGAAGGGTAAGCAACATTCCATTCAAGTGTAAGAAGATACAGTGTATAGGAACTTACTGATTATGTCTCAGACCAGAGAGAAATGATGTTTAAAACAGAAAAAGAAAACCTTCCACGTTTACTAACAGTATGGTCAAAGAGAATCTAGTACCTCATCAGGCCAGCCATAAGCTGACTAAGCTGGCTTTTGTCTCCTTACATCTCAAAGTATTAGCAGTTGGTAGCAAGCCAATAATGTATCACAGATGAATTCTAATATTTCCTATGTGATTTGCAAGCTAGTTATCTACATTTATTTATTTTAACTTACAGTAAAAATAGATCAGCGTTAGATCAGTCTTAGAAAGTAACCAAACCAAAGCAAATATTAAATTCTGTCCATCTGTTTGAATTAGATTCATTCACTACTACATGCCAGTTCTACTATTATGGAGAACAAGTGTTTCTTTTTAGTAAGAACCCTGAAAGTATCAATGGGAGGGGAGGCCCTTGGTCCTGTGAAGGCTTGATGCCCCAGAGTTAGGGAATGCTAGGGCAGTGAGGCAGGAGTGGGTGGGTGGGTGGGTGGGGAAACACCCTCACAGAAAAAGGAGTAGGGCTTTGGGATAGAGGTTTTCAGAGGAGAACCCAGGAAGGGGATAATATTTAAAATATAAATAAATAAAATAGCCAATAAAACCTTTTTAAAAAGAACCCTGAAAGCATTTTGGTTGCCACCATATGTGTGCTGGTATTTAAGGGAATGATGCTTAATAAATAACTGGCACCAAAATGGAACAAATTTTAAATACTATACATTGAAGATTTGCTCATTGTTGAATAGAAGGTATGTGATATATTTAGTTCAATTTTTAAATGAAATAAAGGACATTTAAATTTCAAAAATGTTCTTTATTCTTAGGTGTTTTATACAACTATAAAACCATTTATAATATCTACTTCCTGTTTTCCTCCTCCAAGTCACCCAGTATGTCCTCAATATGTCCTTCCTCCCAACCTCATGTCTTCTTATGTTCATTTGTTCATATGGAGAGAACTAATTGTATTTAGTAAGGTATTCAAAACAAAAGCAAACCCTTTTCTGCTGGTGCTAGTTCCCCTTTATTTTATAGCTCGCCAGTGACTACCAACTAGGTTAGACTGTACCATTCATCATCTCAGTATCTTTTCAGTGGCCCATTAGTATATTTGTTACAGCAGCAAGAAGGGATCCAGAAATATTTAAGGATTTTAGCCTCCAGTGCTCAAGTTCTACTTTAGGCAGAGCCTAATGAAACACTGGCAAATGTGTAAAGAATTTCCCTTAGCCTCCTTGTTCTTCACGTCTCTGACTTGGATGTAATAACTAATTATACTAGAACCTACCTTATATGATGCCAGCAGACATTAGGCCTCTAATCTTTTACTAGTATAAAACAAGAACTGGACTGACAAACTGTCCTTTTCTAAGCTTCACAATCACTGATGGAAATGGCTCCATTCTTGAAATGTTCCTTTAAAACTACATTAAACAATGGAGTCCATGTTCTATTCAAGATTTTCTTCTTCACTGACAAATAGGATTTTCTTTATTCTTCCTTCATTTCCTTCCTTCCTTCCTTCCTTTCTTTCTTTCATTTTTCTTCTTTCTTTCTTTCCTTCTTTTGTTTTCTTTCTTTTTTAAATACAAATGCTTTATTTAACAGTTGCATATCATCCCATGGGTTAAGTGGTGGATGTCCAGGATGCAGCAGCAAGGACAACCTCAGAGCCTCTCTTTTTACTGTAATGGGGCACATCACCCTCTTAAACAGGCCTTTGATGTTTCTGATAATAGAGCACCTAGTGTCATCCATAAATTCCACACACACCAATAAGCACTGTTCCTGCGACCCAGTCCTGCACAGCATTTTGGTTACCCCAGCCAGTTTGATGCAGTGCACATGATTCATGTCCATGATGGCAGCAAATTGGCAGAGAGCAGGAACATTTTTTGACATCAGTCTTAAGTAAACATGCCTAATGTTGTAGAAAATTGAAATGCAATTTAATCTTCTCCAGGACTATATCGCATAAGAAAGACAATGTAACTTAACAGTTACAGATTAACCAAACAGATGTGGAAGAGGAAGCAGGGTGCTGATTGTTGGACCATGAGTTAAAATAAAGTCCTTGTCAACAGCTGGATAAGGAAAAAATGGCACATTTACATGCAAGTCCAAGCAGTGCACCACAATTGAAAAGCACCAGAGAGGGCACCTAGTACATGACTAGCAACAGTATGTAGTTCAAATAAATACTGAATGTCGCACATGAGCAAAAAGGCATTATCTTAAATCATGGTCTTACATAGCAAAGATCAACCATATGGGTAGGATGTTTTTGAAAGTGATAAACTATATACAACAGTATATTTATAGAATAGCCAATGAAAGTTGCCTCTTAAACTGCCAAATTTAGCACCTACATCTGGATCTTGATAGCTAGGAACCTGAAAAATGTATGTCATCCTTACACATTAGTATCGTCATTAAATAGGATTAATAGTGAATATCACATGGATTTATATGGAATTTAATCAATTTAAGTGAAGCAACTAGCACAATCACAGAATACAATGAAAATATCTAAATGTTAATTTTTAAATGCATTAAAGCATATATACTTGGGTATCTTTCTTAAATATAGGCACTATTTTCTTTACTTAAGTTGACTGACATCGAAAGAGTCAAGTAGCTCATTGGCTTGAATACTCTACTTATGCTTCTTTTATAACTGAATTTATAAAGCCTTCACTTTAGCGTTTTGATTGTTATTGTACTTATTCAGCTCATGTTTAGGCAGACATGTGGGTGAGAATTTATGAGTAGAACTGCTGACATCATTTGGAGACACAGTCTTAGAGTAAACTACCAGATCCTATAAGGCTCTTACAATCTTTTCTTCCATGAGCCGTTGGTGTAGGCATTCTCTAGTTGATGTTTGTATTCTAAGGTAGACAGTGAAAAACTAAGAAACTTCAACCCTACACCAAGAACTACAGAGAAACAAAGAAAGCGGAGGGCAGGAAATATAGTTTCCCCAAGAAAGAGAACAGTAATGTTTATCTAATAACAAATGATCACACCTGAGAACATATGTACATATAACATTATACAGACTGAGCAGGTTCTGTTTGTGTATGTAGGAATATATGTGTATTACAGATATACATATATGCATAAAACAACAATTAAAGAAGAAAAGAGTTCATGTGTGTGAAAGAGAGCAAGGAAGAGTACTTAGAACCATTTTGGAGGGAGAAAAAAGGAAAGGAAAAAAGATGAAATTATATTATGATCTCAAAAATTAAAATAAATAATAAATATTACTTGACATTAAAATGTGAAAACAACTCCATGTTTAAGGATTTGGAAAATTAATATTTTTTAATTTATTTATTTGATTTATATGAGTACACTGTGCTATCTTCAGACACACCAGAAGAGAATACTGGATCCCATAACAGGTGGTTGGGAGCCACCATGTGGTTGCTGAGATTGAACTCACGACCTTTGGGAAAGCAGTTAGTGCTTTTAACTGCCGAGTCATCTCTCCTGCTCTGAGAATTAATATTAAAGTCACAATTGTGCAAAAAGTGATTTAGAAATTTAATAAAATAACTATCACCATGAAAATCCTATAACTCACATGGAGGCACACACAAAATAATAAAATAAAATTGATAAAACAATTCAAGTACAAAGAACAATGATGGTTATGCATCACAATCCAAAATTTGTAATATACCACAGAGTCATAGTAGTCATGCCCTGGCTTTTACATACATGTAGACCAATTAAATACAGTGTAGAAGACCTAAACAATATCATATATCTAAAGCTCCAAGATTGTAGACGATGATGTTCAAAAAACATGCAAAATAACCTATGGCCTCCAAAGGCTGTAAAGATGGTACATACTCATACAAAATAATGGATTCAAATTCTCATTCCTCATATGTACAAAAATTATCTATGAATGAATTTGAACTCTTACTACAAGAGCTGAAACTCTGAAAATAACAAAGGGAAACATAGCAGGAATATTTGATTTTTGCATGAGTAAAATCTCCCAAGTAGATGTTTAATAATCAGGAAATAATAGTAAGAATTCATAAATGACAACTTACCATATTAAAGAACTTCCAGTACAGCAAATGGAAGAAGAGACTGAAGACTTCCTTCTCAATGATGTGAAATTTCATTAGCTATTCATCAACCAAATGATTAATATATAGACTATAAAATCTCAAAATCATTAATAGCAAAACTAACTCAACCTGTAAATGGACATGTAAACAGAACTGTCCACATATTTGACAAGGAAAGGCAAATAACTAAACACTGAATAAAGAAATGCCCAACATTCTTAGTCATCAGGGTGATACAAACCAAACCAAACTGAGATTACATCTCAACCCAGTTGAAATGGTTATCATCAAAAAAGTAATAAAAAAACTATTTCATATAAAATGAATCTAGAGATTAATTGTAGAAATGAAAAAGTAGTCTAGGAACTACAGAAATAATACTGGGGTCCTAAGAAATATTAAAAGGAAACACCCATATGATCCAGAAATTTATCTCACATGCATACTGCTGAAGGAGAACAAGCCATCTTACTAAAGAGATAGCAAACGTCTGTGTTTACAGATATATTATTTATATTTGTCAAGATATGGTATCAGACTAGGTGTTCATCCACTGATGAATAGATATGATGCATGTACATAATGGAATATTGCTCCACCATAAAGAACAATACTGTGTCATTTGTGAGAAAGTATGTGAAATCAGAGATCTGTCTGTCTGTCCATCTGTCTGTTTATTTATTTATTATTTATTTATTTATAAAATAAGACTGACTTGAAACATACCTTCTTTCATACATGAAACCTAGAGAAAAAATAACTAAGTATGTGAGAAAATTACAAGGGGGTAATTACAGGAAGGGGGAAAGGGCGAGGGAAGTTAAATATAATGCAGACAAATATGGTCAAAGTATGTACTATAGATGTATAAAATTGTAATAGAACTTGTAACATTCTACAAATAATATATACTGAAATTTTATTTCAAAAATGAAGACGTATAATTTTCACTGAAGATTCTAAAATGTGACTGCTAGCAATTATGATAAATCCATATTCTAATCTTAGCCAGACTGCATGCTTCTCTATGGTTCACTTATGCCTTCCTTAACCACCTGCTTGCCCTAGGGAGATGATTGGTGTAGATTGGTACCGGCTGCTCTGAGGCTGTCACTCACAAACTTATGACTCCTTAGGAATGACTGAGTTGTAATGTGTGCAGGATAAGTATACCCAGGGAGCATAATTCAGCCCTGAAATAAACAGATTAATATCTCTAGCCTGTTACTACTGCTCCAACAGCATACATTTGGATGCTGTGAGCACACCAGAGTGAAGGCAGACTTGGACCAACTGGTAACATTGAGGCTTGGTGAAGGTGAGGTTTCCTACTGATTATGCATGCAAATCAGGGTTTGAAGGGAAACCCTGGACTGTGAAACATTATTCCACAGTTTGCTCAAAGGATGAATATTAAACTATACAATTTAAGGCCATATCTCAAGGATTAGTTTCCTTCTCTTCCAAACTTAAGTTCATTACCATAAACTATGAATGAATTGAACATTGGGGAAATAACCTGCTGTAAACTGCTTCATTTAAATGGAACATGCTGCAGAGTCAAAATCCAAATCCAAATTTTCTTGTATAATCCTAACCCTGAGCAAATAATGAAATTCCTGAACTTTTATTATAAACTAAAATTGGTTAGTAATACAAAATAGAACTGCTGCATTCTTGGGAGTTTACACATGATTCATTGCAGATAGAAAATGGTTCCTTTATTTTCCATATCACTCTGATAAATGCGTGACCTTGAAAATATCAGATTTCAGCCTTGTGTTCTACTTTCTAAAGCGTAGAGAAACAAATAATCAGTACATCAACCTTAAAAGGAGACTAAATGGTTTTCATGGTTTGTATATGCTTGGCCCAGGGAGTGGCACTATTAGGAGGTGTGGCCCTGTTGGAGTAGGTGTTTCACTGTGGGTGTGGGCTTAAGACCCTCACCCTTGCTTTCTTGAAGTCAGTCTTCCACTAGCCGCCTTCAGATGAAGATATAGAACTCTAAGCTCTGCCTGGATCATACCTGCCTAGATGCTGCCCTGCTCCTACCTTGATGATGATGGATTGATCCTCTGAACCTGTAAGCCAGCCCAAGTAAATGTTGTCCTTACAAGAGTGGCCTTGGTCATGGTGTCTCTTCACAGCAGGAAAACCCTAAAACAATGGCATTACCCTATAATAGATGGACAGTGTTTCTCCTAAATACCATAGGTTATTAATAACAAAGCCCACTGCCAGGTATGAGTTGCTTCTTTTGAATTGTTATTCAGTGGAGTCACATAGCCCCTCCCCAAACAGTACAGGCTATTGTCATTCTACTTGCTTATCCTCTGGAATTTGATGGAATGGTCCTATTGCTGAAGATACCATGGACTTGAATAATAGAACATGGGGAAATCAATCTGGTATGGACCTGGAAGCCTGGTCCTTACTGGCTCGCATTCACAGTTGTTGGTGTTTCTATCTGTGCATCCTGGGGAACAACAGCTTCGACAGTCTTACCAGCTGTGAATCCTGCCAGCTACAACAACAGGCCTGCCAAGACAGGAAAACTAGTGTAATAGCACAAATGCTAGAGTGGTAACCAGTCATTTCCTAAGTAACTTTAAATCCTGCTCCAAAGCATGGAACCCTTACCTGGGACCGAAAATTGAGCCAAACTCTGTAACTGGCTAGGACTCAGACCATAGACTCTAGGAGAGAGCTTCATATTCTTTCTTTTGCTAAATGGACACATTATTAAATTCCCTCCTGATTTTTTATCTTCCTACCTACTATTCAGTTCATCTTTCAACTGAGAAATTTCTTTTTGTGGTAGATGAAGATTAATACAACTATTAGTTTGCAAAGAACAGGAGACTGTGGATACTCATGTCTAAATGACACTCTCTCTAAGTATCAAGGATCACCATGGAAAAGGAGACAGGAGCATTACAAGAGACAGAGTAGTTAACATTCGCAGTAAAACAGTATTTGGTGAACATGACAGAGCCTGAAACACATCAACTCACAGCACCTGTGACTATATACACAAGAACTGTGCGAAATCAAAGTGACCAAATATCCTAGGAAGGGACCCAGTAAAGGCTCATGAAATCCCACCCTTAATTGAGAAGCTACTCGCCACTGATGACTGCTGGTTGAGGAAGAGTAAGATTTTTTCCAAGAATGTGGGCTCTGAAAAATAGGTCTTACATGTTCTTACACCCAAGCACATACAGGAATGTATTAAATAGACACAAGGGGGTTAAGAACAAAGTAAACTACATGATATTTTCAGAATAACATTGTAATAAGGATTGCGATGAATTGCAGGGGGAGAGATGGGATTTGGGTGTGATCAAACATTAGATGTATATAATAAATTCTCAAAGAATAAAAGGTAAGTGATATAAACCCTAATCTTGATGTTTGTTTTTGCTGATTTTTTTCAAAGCTGATAGAGAGACTAATCAAGCTATCAATGCTTTCTCTTGGGAACCTCAGTATATTACCTCTAACTGAGCAGGGACCCGAGAGCAGTTACTGTCATGAGTATTACGCTTGCTCTTTGAAAAGTGTCTGGTGTAAATTATGCTCAGTATGTTGAATCGAGAATATTGTTCAAGGAATCTTCTTTGCTGCCCTTTCCCAGTCCATCACCCAGAGGTTATCTAAAGTGATGTGATTTTAAAGGCAGCATTCACCTATTCCTCTGACTCCCCCACTTGGCTACTGAAAATCACAAAGCAGGTATTCCCTGTAGTTTTGGGCTAGAAAGGTTCTATGGAATTGGTTTACTTTTTAACTGATTCTGGATTTTAAAAAACCTTTGGATCTTGTTAGGAAATATGACAATAGTATTTCCTAAGAGGCAACAAAGGGAGGGAAGCAAAGAAGCAGGACCCGAAGGGGTCGCAGTGAGACGCTGAGTGTGAAAATATCAGAGAAGCCTTTGCAGTGGGTGCAGCCTCAGGAAGAGCTAGGTAAGCAGCGCTAGAAAGGGGTTGGATCTTAGCAGCTCCCATTGCAGTAAATACATTAAAATTAAGATGTCAACTAAGTTAAGCTACACAAAAATGGTGATGAGAGAGGCAAGGGAGTAATGACTGAAAGTACTAATCAGGAAATAACCAGCAAATCCTTACAATAAGGATCATGTCAGGAAATAATGTCATCATTGTCAAATACAGTGTGGGGTACCCAGGCCACGGCCCTAAGGCCTATGCCCTTTCCTTTGTAAGATGTTAAGACAATTACCTTTGGCTCTGTGTAACACTGCCAGGAAACACACAGACAAGCATGAGCTACTTGATTCCACACCACACAGAACCTACCATTTTTCTTTAATGGGTCAACACTATTCAGACAATCAAAAATTATTTTCTTCACTTGATTCTTTAAAAGTTCACAGTAAATATTATTCCCAGTTATGTCTTTCATTATTTACAAAAATACAGATGTTCAAATAAGTCATTAGAAAGAATGATGGAAATGGGGTTAAAAAAAAAAAAGGTAATATGTCTCTACAGTTTTTCTATTTCCCTGAACATTTGAGTGTTATATCCTCAATGCTGGAAACAATTCTCTTCAAAATTTAAGAGTCCCTAATGGGATCCTTCTTCCCCACAGATGTGAAATAGGATTACAGCATTTTTTTCTATCTAGTTAGAAAACATTTGGCAGCAGAATTTTGTATGTTAATTCAATGCCTTCCCCATATAGTTTCCAAAGTGCAGAAAAGAACAATTCTAAACACTCTAAAAAATAAATAAATAAATAAATAAATAAATAAATAAATAAATAAATAAATAAATAAATCGATCATCAAAATACTAATTACAACTGATTGTTCAGGTGCAGAATGAGCGTGGGTACAAACCCTTTGAACACTTAAAGCCATCTGTGACACAAAGGTAAAAGTATTAGATATTACCTGTGCCACAAGTCATATCTAACTATGT
Source organism: Uromys caudimaculatus (assembly GCA_028551405.1). NCBI lineage: Eukaryota > Metazoa > Chordata > Mammalia > Rodentia > Muridae > Uromys > Uromys caudimaculatus. Next base: position 11,141,794 of record CM052709.1, read on the forward strand.
GTTTTTGTGTTTATTGCATAAGGTATTTCATCACCTGATGATATCTCTGGATATGCCTCTCAAGCACTTGATGTCTCCATTCCGTCTTCACAAAGGCACAGCAAACACTTTGTTCAGAATCAGCCCACTGCCCTGTACCATCTCCTCCTCACGATTCTTCCTAGCCACTGCCCTCCTTCCAATGCACTCCGTTCTATTTTCAAATCTTCAATACTTGTAATTAATATTTTACTTAGCATACAAATAATTTGTTGCATGATGACATTTTCATACACACGTGATCAATATTCATTGCCCCATCCTATCTCCTCTTCATCTTCAGCTTTTCCTCCAATGGGTAACACTCTAATATTGGGCTATAAGCGTGTATGCGGATACAGAGATAGGGAGCTAAGTTCTGCAATTGAGAGTAAATGGATATTTGTCATATGTCATATTTCCTACTACTATTCTCTTTTGTTCCTTCTTTCCCTTCCCCTCTCTCCTTTTTCACTCATATTATCTATTTTATTTTCCTTTCTCTTTATATTAAAAATATAAATCTAACATCTGTCTATCTGTCTATCTATTTATGACCACTGAGTTACTCTGTGAAACAATTAATTTTATACATTTTCATAACCCAGTGACAAACATTGTGCAAAGCTTCCATGTTTGTCAGATAAATCTGGAGTCCTTTAAAAAGCATTCAGAAGACTGCACAGTGCAGTCATTACCCTTGTTTACCTAGTACTATTTATCAAAAGAAACCACTGTGAAATGTTAGGCATTAGGTACAAGAGTATTTCAAAGATAGTTGTCAGATGGGAGGGTAAGAAGTGAGTAATATATTAATCAAGGACAAAATATAACCAACAGATCAAAATATAACCCAGAAATCAATAGTCTACACATAAAACAATATAGTTTATAGCAACTTCTGTGAATTTCAATATTATATGTACAGTATCCAATTTCCAATATGTGTTTTTCAAAGATCTCAATCTCTACTTCAGCATAACCGGCAAAGATTTAATGAGCAATGTTTTACAATTATATTTCTGAAACCCATAATTGGTCAGCTTTAATGTCAAGGCATCTGAAATGGGCACAAGTGTATGCAAGTCATGGTTTGATTGTTTTTCTCTCATACTCTTTCTTCCATAGCTCTCTTTACTTTCTCTAATTTGACTTGACTTTTTTTTACAGATAGTAAGAAACTTCACTGGAAACAGACCATAGCATTACATGGAGCTTGGGGAGTCTTGTGGAAGTTTTGTGAGAAGAAATGAGGAACCAGGAGGGGATAGGCACTCCACAGGAAGACCAACAGAGTCAACTAACCTGGAGCACTGGGAGCTCTCAGAGATGGAACCAACAACCAAAGAGCTTACAAAGGCTAAGTCTAATCCCTCTGCACATACTTAACAAACGTGCAGCTCGGTCTTCATGTAGGTCCCCAGGAACTGGAGCAAGGGATGTCCCTGAATCTGTTGCCTGCCTGTGGATCCCATTCCTCTAAGTGGGCTGCCTTGTCTTATCTCAGTGAGAGAGGAGGTGGCCAGTCTTGATGTGACTTGAGAAACCAAAGTGGGTTGGTGGGCAGGGGGCACTTTCCCCTTCTCAGAGATGAAGGAGACAGGAGATGGGGGAGGAGCCATGTGAGAGAGGGGGCTGGGAGGAGAGGAGGGTGCTGCCATGGGATCGAGAAATAAACTGAATAAGTAAATAAATGGAAAAATGACCAAGTTACAAAGACATGTGTAGGAATAAATGTTTCTTTCCTGAGAAGATTTGACAATAAGAAATGCATCATCACAACTTATGTAAGTTTCTCGTTACCTTGCATGCCAAACATTAATCTACTGATGTTCAGTCTCAGTCTCTTAGTCTTTCTGTCCTGCCCTCCCTGTTCTCTCTTGCCAGCCTCTTCCTCCCCTTTTCTTTCCCTGTCTGACTCTGCCAAATAAGGACCTTATTTTATAATCTCATTTCTTTTTCATAACTTAGCTCGACATTTTAAGAAAAATTATTTAAAAAATTGGTTTGAGTTTTTTATATGAATTGCCACACTCCCTGATTTTTATGTATCCATCATAATATGGAACATGTGAGGAAAACTGCTTAATATTCCCCAGAATTCCATCTTTTTCACATTCATAATTATGAGATGAATGACAAATGTCTAATATAGATCTAATAAATATCTCTCAAATGACTGAATGAATTAATTGAAATTAATATTCTGAAGGAAGATGTACAGGCTATGAAAGCTCTTCTATAAAAGGTCAAATAATGTTCAATATACTGTACTTAGTAAAAACGGGTGATTAAGTAATAAAACCATAATACAATATTCAATGATAAGTTGAAAGTGATTCCTGAGTTAACCTTTTAGCTTAATTTTAAACAGGAAATTGGATTAGGTGACATAATTGATAAGAGAGTCATGAGAGTCAAGTAAATTTTCCACTACAATTATTTTATTCACATAGGCAGACTCTGTGGCGTGATTAGAGCAGTGGCAGGGAGGTGCCAGTGGCATTAGCAGTTCGGGTCTCCTTCTAGGTGTCTGGTGATTGTTCCACAGTGGCAGGATTGCAGAAATTCTGTAAGACGATGGATGATCCAGGGATGCATATTCTAGCTTAGTTTCATAAATCCTGTGTTTACACAGTTGCTGGGAATTGGTTCTAATGCTTTGTCTTAATTCAACATCCAAAGCTGTGCTTCCAGATCTGAGAGTCCCTACCTCCAGTTGACTTTGGTTGATAATAAAAAATTACCGTATTGCCAATGGTTGGCCAGAAAGACGGAGACTTTTAAATTGTGGAAGACAAGGGGCCAAGAGAAAGAGGAGAGAGGAGAATCTCCATGACTCGGAAGGCGATGGGTCATATTTAAGAGCTACAAAAGAAAATTCATCCATCAATGTAGGTGGAAAGGGAAAGTGGCCCTATTGGGGTGGGAGGGCTTCCCAGAAGGTAACAGGGCAGCAAAGATAGAACAGATTTTGAAGGTATTAGGCCAAGAATGCCAGAGGGAAATGTGTGCTAGCTGCAGGAGGTTTAGAAATGCTCAGTTATTGAGCTAGTCAAGGCATATCAAGATTAACTAGCGTGTGTGTGTGTGTGTGTGTGTGTGTGTGTGTGTGTGTGTGTGTGTGTGAATGTGTGTGTGTGTAAGTGTATGTGTGTGTGTGTAATTCCCCTCTATAGGTAACAATGTAAGAATTCTAGAAATCATAATATCTTTCCTAAGCCTGTATTTCTGTTCTAGTTTCTTTGTGTGCTCATTTGTAAATGCAGTCTACTTCTGTGCCAACCATTGTTCCAAGATGTAAAATAAAAGTACTTCTCAAGTACTTTCAGAATTTTTTTTCCTTCATGTTCAATGTTCTAATTTTCTGTTAAACAGTTGTTTTTTAATGTCTTAATCTTTAGTGTTTTGTACTCTTCGAAAAAGAATAAATGAAAATAGGAAAGACAAATATATTTTATAGCCTCTTAAATATTCTGGAAATCAGTATATCTGATGAGAGCCAGACTTCCAATGATACACAAACTTCCAAAGACAAAGTGGCAGTCTGTCTTTTTGTCTGCATGCTTGTACTCAGGTCTGCCATCTTATGGCAAAATTTCTTGTATCCACCCTGACTTCCAAAAGCTGTGCACAAATGACCAAATTCAAATGCCCAGCTTCTTGGTATGTTTGTTTCAATAAGTAGCTGCTAAAAGCAGAAATGGACTGTAGCTGATATTAATTTATTATGCAAGCCTTGTCTTGGAAACTGTGTTCCCTCACCAGACTACACTTGCACAAGAGTTTCATCAGAAAACAAACAAACAAAAAACCAAACGACAACAAACAAATCCATCACTGCAATTCCTTCTAAAGGCACAACAGTTTCCTCAGTCTCCTCAATATTCTTATACAGTCCACTGATCCTGGATACTTTTTAAAGAAAAGATTGCTCACCTATATTGGTGGACATCTAATAATTGAAAAGCAAAAGACTCAAGAGCAGTTTAGCCCATGTCTTAATGGCGAATGTGTGTAGTGAGACAACTGTTTCACTATTCCATGCTATATCTAGATAACTATGGGACAAGATCAAGTTGGCAACTACCAGGAGAGAGAAGCCACGAGAGGACACCAAGCTAGGCACAATCTGTTTGATCTATGATAGTGTCTTGCCTGCAGGATGTTACAGCATTCATTCATAAAGCTTATGGAAGTAACTACTCAATACTTTATTTAAGGGTCACTCCACGAGATGGAACCCAGGTACCCAACACAATTTGAAGGACCAAGAACTATATACTGAATGGCCAGAGACTTAGGATAAAACCAAATACTGCTGGTTTTTTAAAAAGTAACAATAAATACGATTCCTAATGATATGCTGCTGTACTTACATATAGGTTCCTTATTCATCCAACACTAGAGCAGCTTCTTCCTGCAGCAAATAGGAACTAATACAGAGACCCACAGCCAAACATTACACCCAAAGAGAGAAACTTTCGAATATTCAGCCCTGAATGGGATGCCTCCAACAAATCTCTCCCCTCAAGGCTCAGGGAACACCATGGAAGAGGACTCGGAAGAGTGTAAGATCCCAAAGGGATGGAGGACATTGAGGAAACAAAGCCTTCTAAATCAACATGACCAAAACTCCTGTGAACTCACAGAGACTGTGGCAGCATGCACAGAGCATACATGGGTCTGTCTCAGAGCCTCTGCATTACATATTATGGTTCCCAGTTTAGAGTTCTTATGGGATCCCTGAATGTGGGACTCCTAAATGAGTGCATCTCTGATTCTTGTCCCTTCTCTTGGTCTCCTTTTCTTCTGTTTGATTGTCTTGTTCAACTCCAATGTGAGAGTTTTGCTATATCTTATATTTTATTTTGTTATACTGTTTTGTTATCCCTTAGAAACCTGTTCTTTTCTATTTCTATTGAGTGACAGAAAGGGAGTGGATCCAGATATGAGAAGAGGTGGGCAGGAACTGAAGAGAGGAGAGGGGCATGGGGAACCATAATCAGAACATATTGTGTGAGAAAAGAAACTATTCTCAATAAAAGGGGAAAATATTTTTCTCAAAAAAATCTATTGTCAATATAAGATGGTGAAAATGATCAGAACTGCAGGATGAAAAATTAACAGTGTTGAAAGACATAGAAAGGTCAATAAGTAAGAGAAAAGGTCATAAAAAATGAGGAGTAGATATTGTATCACTGAACACCTCTAAATTTTGTTGGAAATGGGATCAATTCAAGATAATCGAGCACTCAACCATATTGCAATATGTTTCCTTAGATAAAATTTGAATCTAGGTTGCACAGTATTTTTACAGCTGATATTTAAACTCAAAGGTGACCGACTAGAGAACTAAATTTTAAAAAGCTTATGAAATTTGCTCTGTATGTCATTGAAAAAATACTCGAGTTATTTTTACAGAGTGCTCTCCCTTTAGGGTTTACTAGTCCTCCAGTTCTTTCCAGATGGCAGTGCCACATAGAAATACACTAAGTGCTTCCACAATGGCAACAAGAGAACCTGAAAAATAGGAAATGGAATTTTGGACAAGCTAGGTTGAAGAACAGGTCTAATACAGCTTAGAGGATTCTGAATGTACCAAGAGAGGGGTTTTTAAAGTCACTGAGAGGCAGAATTATTCAGGTGGGGAAAAAAAGGTCCAGTAGAAACAAGCAAGTATCCTTTTACAATGGAGCCCCCCCATGTCTAAGATTCTAATGTGCCCCCAAATTACCCAGAACCTTGGACATTTTCACATTAACATGACCAACCATACAGGGCACGGCTCTCAACATTTGTATATATCCTGAGTTTGTAAGTCCTATCCAGATATTTTTGTTGTTGTGTTTGAAAAAACAATGCAATGTCTCAGATTTCCAAAGTTAAAAATTTGCTTCATTGTGATGCATATTCCAAATGAAAGTATTGCATTTTGATTGATCATTTTATTTCTCTCATATTGTTTATCTGGCATTATCTCTCAGGTCTTCTGCTTGTATATTATGATTTCTGATATTCTGTTTTTAGGAGTTTTTGTGTGTATGTTTTGTGTTTCTTAAGATTTTTTTGAGAGAGAAGAAGAAGAAGAAGAAGAAGAAGAAGAAGAAGAAGAAGAAGAAGAAGAAGAAGAAGAAGAAGAAGAAGAAGAAAGAGAGAGAAAGAGAGAGGGAGAGAGAGAGAGAGAGAGAGAGAGAGAGAGAGAGAGAGAGAGAGAGAGAAGGTGGTGAGATGGGTGTGTGGAGAGATGAGGAGGATCTTAGGAGTTTGAGAGGATCAAAAGAACCCTGGATGAGAATATGTTGTACAAAAAGCTCCTTTCCATACTAATAAAAAGGAAAGACCAGGATATAGTTTACACCTGTTCCATCAGTACCCATGAGCCACAACAATAGCTTGCTTGACAGACTGAAAATTATTCTAATTCTAATATACATATGGACTTCATATTTTAACACTAAGAAGTGTGCTGAACTATGAAATAAAACACCGATGGATTTTGAGAGGAGGAGCTAATGTTAAGAATGAGCATCTTTTCCATGACAGGGGTTGAATTTTTATGAGGATTAACTACCAAGAAATAGTTTCCAGTTTTCCTTGCAAGTGCAAAGATAGATTATATATATATTTCCTATTTCTAAAATAGTAGACGACTCCTAAAGAATAACACCTAGATATTCCCTAAACCTCCACATATATGAACACACACACACACACACACACACACACACACACACACACACACATACACACACAAACACCCCACAGAGGAAATCTTGTTTATATTTGAAATAATTTCACTGATGTTACTGGAAACATAAAGACAATAAGAAATATTAAATATTACAGTGAACCAAATAAACATATGCCACGGTTATGCATTCTAGTGGAGAATGAAGAAAAGAAACAAAAACAAAAATGCAATCTTTATTTTTGCAAGATTACCAACTACTCCTCTATTAATCTTGTCACCAAAATATTAAAAACTGTATGTTAAAAATATTTGATACTATGGCCCATTTTTCCCTAAATTAAATCAATAAACACAAAAGGCTAGGGCTAGATAAGTCATTATTAAAACTCTTCAACAGCATTCTTGTAGTTTCTATAATTTAAGATCTTAAACTTCTTTCAATTCCTTGTAGTATTCGACTAAGTCAGCAAATTAGCCTGAAGTTGGAGACTAATTGAAACAAAATCTATGTGGAAAAGGTCATGTAGTAAAGTCATGATAAGGTCATTTCCCCCAAGAATTTCCACACTTCTTTACTGCCCTTTGTTTGAAAGGACCAGGTCATCAACACACTAATTACTGGTGCAAACAGACAGCAGGCATCATGGAGAGAGAGTCTCAGACAGCCTTGGATAAAGCAGGTCATCCTGGAGAGCACATCCACAAAGGATAAGTCAGTTTTTAAAATCCGAGATTAAATTCTATATCCATGTCACTGCTCAGTGTTTCATGGCATAACAACACACCAAGCTAACTCAGCTCATGAATGTACATCAGACAGCTAAAGTTCAGTAATCAGAATGGAAATTTTCTGATATCCTATGACAAGTGTCAATAAATACTCCAAGAGAATCAATACTTTGTCATAAATGTGGTGCTCTTTTAAAAGATTAAAGAAAATGATGAAACAAGGTTGTTTTTGAAATATAATTTTATTGTTGTATTATAAAAATCAAATAGGTTACCACTGACAGGCAGCAAAACAGGTTACGGTTAGTGTCTATGAAGAGACACCATGACAAAGGCAACTCTTATTAAGGACATCGTTTAATTGGGGCTGGCTGGACAAAGTATATGCTTGGCTTTTCTGATTTTTGTCAATGAAATTAATCTGATTCTCTACACCTTAGACTTAGCCCAACAGACTCTGCAGACACGGACAAAAAGCAACAACATTCTTCACCAAATTACTAAAAAAACAGTCTCTAGGCCACACACTAACATTCCCCTCTGAAACTTCTTAAGACAGGTCTCCACAGTTCAAATCACCCTCAGCACCAATATCGTCCATATTCTTATAAGGATGGCACATTATGCCTCACTTAAAGAATTCCACTGCTTTCCAAATCCAAAGTCACAAAAGGCACCTTCCTCCAAACAAAAGCATGGCCAGGCCTGTCACAGCCATACCGCAGTCCCTGGAACAAACTTCCGTCTTAGATAGGCTTTTCACTGCTGTGAAGAGACACCATAGCCAAGGCAAACCTTATAAAGGATGACATTTCACTGGGGCTTGCTTACAGGTTCTGAGGTTCAGTCCATTATCATCATGGCGGGAGCCTGGCAGCATCCAGGCAGGCCTAGTGCAGGAGGAACTGAATTCTGCATCTTGTCCCCAAGCAAACTGGAAAAGACTGGCTTCCACAGAGCTAGGAGGAGGGTCTGAAAGCTCACACCCACAGTGACACACTTCCTCCAACAAGGCCACTCCTACTCTCAAAAGGCCACACCTCCTAATAGTGCCACTTACTCTCTGAGCTAAGCATATTCAAACCAACACAGTTAGTTAGGTAATCTCTTTCACAGTATTTCTTCATTCTATAAAGGGCTCTAGAGTTCTCATCTGTGTGATCAATAAGTAGAACTGGCATTGACTGAAAATATTGAAAGGGTTGGCAGGCTATTCAGCAATGTAAAAGATGAGAGGTTTTTTTTGAAGCATAAGTTGTCAAAAGACTATTTTTTTAATTGTATATTTATTGTTTATTTACATTTCAAATGTTATTCCCTTTCCCTGTTTCTCCTCTGCAAACCCCCTGTGCCATTCCCCCTTACCCTGCTTCTATGAGAGTGCTCCCTGACCCACCTACCCAGTCCCACCTCACTGCCCTAGCATTCCTCTACACTGAGGCAACAAGCCTTCATAGGACAAAGGGTCTCCCATCCCATTGACGCCACTTAAGGCCTCTTCAGCTCCTTCGGTCCTTTTCCTAACTCCTCCATTGGGGTCCCTGTGCTAAGTCCAATGGTTGGCTGCAAGCATCCGCATCTGTATTGGTCAGGATATGGAAGGGCCTCTCCAAAGACAGCTGTATCAGGCTCCTGTCAGCAAGCACTTCTTGTCATCCATAATAGTGTCTGGGTTTGGTGTCTGCATGTGGATGAATACCCAGATGGGGCAGTCTCTGGATGGCCTTTCCTTCAGTCTCTGTTCCACTCAGCTATTAAAAACAATGACTTCATGAAATTCGCAGGCAAATGGATGGATCTTGAAAATATCATCCTGAGTCAGGTAACTCAGTCACAAAATAACACATATGCTATGTACTCACTGATAAGTGGATATTAGGCAAAGAACATCGAATACCCACGATACAACTCATGGGCTACTTGAAGCTCAAGAGGAAGGAAGACGAAAGAGTGGATGCTTCAGTCCTACTTAGAAAGGGGAACAAACAAAATAATCAAGGGAAGTAGAGGTATGATGGACTTAAGAGGAAGAGAAGAAGGGGAGGGGAAGAGTCAGGTATGGGTGGAGAAGGAGGAGATGGACAGAGTGTCAGCAAATTGAACAGAGGTGTGTAGCAATGATGGATGAGGAACTGGGAAAGTCCCAGATGCCAGGAAAGCAAGAGCCTCCCAGAACCCCATGGGGATGACATTAGTTGAAATACCCCACAAAGGGGAAGGAGAACCTGTGGAGACCATACCCAGAGGTTAGGTATGTCCGCCTGGTTGCGGGATGGGGCCACCCACCCATCTCCAAAATTTTAACCCAGAATTGCTCCTGTCTAAATTAAATACAGGGTCAAAAGACTATTCTATACACTACTATTAGCTATTTGAAAGCCATCAGCTGTCGATATTTTACATGAGAAGTAAACACAAACACTTAAGCATGTTCAGCCAAATTAAAAGTTTAACTGCTTGAAAATGGAAACAAAATATGTACTAAAAATCCTCATCAGTGACAAAGATCTTTTAAAAAAAAAATTCACAAAATTCCTTCTGATCTGTAGCATAAATGTTACAAACTCTTTGACACTCCAATATTAGCCCAAACTTAAGTATTTTGATTGTAAAACATCTAAATAAAAAGAATTTCCAAACTTTTGTGGTTTGAACATCTTCAAATTAGTTAGGAAACTATCCAGCACATAAAAGTTTGATGCTTTATAATATTCCTGTTTTAATGGTTGTCATTATGAATCAATTACAGACTCTTTACATTAAGCATTAACAATGCACATAATTGAAATGCCTTCAGGTCTTTGAAGGCCGTCTACGTTGCCAACAACATTTGGTCAGAGGCTACAGAGAAGCATTTCATTGTCATACTTTCAGAAACCCAGATTGACAAGTGTCATACCAAGAGACAGCATCAAGTAATATCATATTCATTTGTATATTAAAGAACCTACTTAGAATATAGTTGGTTAATTCCTTCTTAAAAATCAACCATGTCGTTATCATATCAACTGTTATGCAAGTCATCCCTTTATAGACTGTCATAAGATCACCCAAGTCAGTATTCACAAAAATCACATGAGGCTTATGACTAAAAACTCCTACTGACTATGCTCTATTACAACAGATCAGACCTGGTTTAATGAAATAAAATCAAAATGTACTTGATCCTGAAGAATATCGTCTGATAGCTGAATTTTATAGCTTGTGGATATAACAGTCTTCCCATATTTCAGATGACAGTAAACAAAGCATTTGACTTAATTATATTTATTACATTTTATCACAATGAGAGACAATTGGAAAACTATAGAATTCATTTTGATAATCTTTATTTATTAAGATAATTACATGGTCCTTGCTTCCAATTCACTCATTATAAAATATATTATCAGCTTGATTTATTTGATCTAATTTTAGATTTTTCATTTATTTGCAAGAGTAGAAACCCCTTTTATTCATTGAAATTTATTAATATCGCCCATGAAACGACATCAATGAATGCTATATTATATTATAATTGATTATTTCTAGGTACAAACATGGTGAGAGGTGTATTACACTGGAAACAATATCGTAATTAGTTTTAAAACTGTCTGTAGAAGACAAAACGGTAAAAAACCATGAAACCAGTAATATGCTGTATTCTTGATGATAATAATTATTGAAATAATATCAATTGTCTGGTGATTAGCTAATGTTGCAGCCTTTCTGTTCTCTCCAAAAACAAAAATACATGTGTGTGTGTGTGTGTGTTTGTGTGTGTGTGTGTGTGTGTGTCTCTGTGTGTGTCTGTGTGTGTGTCTGTGTATGTCTGTGTGTGTGTGTGTCTGTGTGTGTATGTCTGTGTATGTCTGTGTGTCTGTGTGTGTGTGTGTGTGTGTGTGTGTGTGTGTGTGTGCAGATCCCAAAGGAAAATATAATAATGTGGTACAGATAATTGGAAATAATTGGGCAAACTTGTGAGCCATTGTCATGCTGCCTAGATGATAAAAACATGTAATTATGCTTTCCATATCCAAAATAAAAATGCACGAGAAATAAAAATGTCACTGGAAAGCAGTGCCTTTCACTGCCCTTCCGTCTTTCTGCCTGTATCATTGTCATGCACTTGCACAGATTCAGAGAGCAAAGCCTCACATGTTTAACCCCTAAGAGGCAATGAGGAGAGCACCGAGACTTTTACTGTTTTGTTCCAGCACACTAAGAATGAAGTACATGCCGCATGCAATACCTTTGGATACTGTTTCACAGGAATCAGTACTCTTTCGGAGAGCTTTATGTTTTTGTTGCTGATGACATCGAGATATTTCTTTTCTTCATCTTCCTTTTTTCCATCCGAACCTTGAAATTTCTCAATTTCTGAAAGGAAAAAAAAAATCACAAAAACAAAATGAGTGACACAAAAAACTGAGCCAACTTGATATGGCAATTGTTTGTATTATTGCACCTACAGTTTGTGTAATTCTGATAAAGGTGGAAACTACACCTTGCAGACAGCTATCTGAATCCCACTACAAGATGACCTCTGCCAACAGCAACTAAAAAGCAATAATAAAACAGGAAAAAAAGATGCGATGTGCTTAGCTGCTATGTGTACCTTCTGACAAAACAGAAGAAAACTATATCTTGCAACTACTTCAAACGTCTACGCAAACAGCTTTCCTGGAAACCGTGCTAGAACAAAGCATATTGCACATTTATAATTTTTACTTTATATAAAATTCTTTCTAAAACATTCTATTATCATCCAGTTCTCCAGAATATAACAAAAATAAATTGTTTTTATATTATAAATAAATCGTTAAAAGGATCATATAAAATATAAAGATTGTAATTAGTACATGTTGAGAAAAACGGTTATTTTGCCCTTTAAGAAAGGTTCAGCGACAGGCCCAAAATGGGATCTAGCTCAAGGGGAGGTCCCAAGGCCTGACACTATTACTGAGGCTATGGAGTGCTCACAAAAAGAGGCATACCATGACTGCCCTCTGGAAGACCCAACAAGCAGCTGAAGGACTCAGATGCAGATATTTACACCCAACCAATGGACAGAAGCTGTTGGCCCCTGTGGTTGAATTAGGGAAAAGCTGGAAGAATCTGAGGAGGAGGGCAACCCTGTAGGAGGACCAGCAGTCTCAATTAACCTGGACCCCAGAGATCTCTCAGACACTGGACCACCAACCCGGCAGCATAACTAGCTGATATGAAGCCCCCAACATGTATACAGCAGAGGACTGCCTGGTCTGGGTTCAGTCAGAGAAGATATACCTAACCCTCAAGAGACTGGATTTCCCAAGGATTGGGGAGGTCTGGTTGGCTGGGTGGTGATGGTGGTGGGGACATCCTCGTGGAGATGGGGAGGGGGAGTTAAGGATGGGATGTGGAATAGTCAGAGGGTAGACCAGGAAGGGGATAAAATCTGTAGTATAAAAAAAAAGAATGTTCCAAAGGGGCTATTCAAAATATAATTACACTTTTTAATTATTCTTTCATTTTAATATTTTCATTTAAATGTGAATCTCTACTATGAAATATCATCAGAGAAAGAAAAAAGAAAAATCATCAGAAAGGGACGAAGGTTCATCGCATAAGCATCCTAATGAGGAAAGCAAACTGGAAATGTATGCTTATGTGTGTGGGAAGAGAAAACACATAACATGAAACTACTAAATGAGCAAAAAAAAAAAAAGAAATGGAAATGAGAATAGACACAAGGGATGTTGTTTGTGCTTAAGACTTGTCAGCACGATATCAGTCCAGTTATAGACATTCCGGTTACTAGTTAGAATGGTGGTACCAGGTTTCTTCTATCCTAACCCAGTATTAAATATATTCGATACATTAAGGGGCCATTTTTAATTGACTGCCTTACAAACCCCAAGATGCTCTTCAGACCTTTCCCTACCTTGTATCTTTTTACAAGCAGAACACGGGCAACTGCAGTTCAGTGTTGTACTTATGTAGCCCGTGGTGACATTGGACTTCAGATCACCGCCCTTGGGACTTGCACCCCACCCCCCAACTTTGATCCCTCTTGTGTGGAGGGAACTTTAACCTGAGACACAGGGAAGCTCACTCTAGTCCCGTCTGTTACATGACTAGCTTCTTTGTCATTCTGTTCCAAGAAGAAGCTGAACGTGTCTGACATTCTTTGCCTCCCCCAGAACTCGAAGCTAGACCTTTTTCAGACACTTTCGATTTAATCATTCTATGGTTAATTGTAATGTTCCTGTAAAGAAGAAGAAGATCTAAATGAAATCCCATTCTCAACGTTCTTCCTGTTCATTTCTGTTGTTTCCCGTTGAGGTGCTTGCTATTTCTTTCGGCCTCTTGACAGATTCACACAGTCATCTTTTCTTTCCTGACATATCTGTGTGAGCTCAACAATTATGTGTCAAGTGTGGTGCCACAAAATGGAAGAATCAAACCTTGCCTGGTTTCAAAGCCAGAGAATTCAAACTTATGCAGCCCAGTTCCTAGTTTATTTTTGTTTACAGGTTTCTTATTTTCATACTTAAAATAATCATTTGAATTTTGGCTCAATAGTTAGTTAGCCAGTTATGGTACTATGGATTGATCCCAAGGCCTCATATACAGTGCTAGGCAAATGCTCTACCACTAAAGTGTATCTCCAGTCCTCTTTCCTTTGCTCATTTTTACTTTCAAGTGTGATCCTTAAGGTTCCCACAGTGAACTGAGCTCACTCTGTTACACACTGACCTTAAAATAAGACAGCCTAGCCTCTCAGCTGTGTTCCAGGGAGCTTAGGACATAGACTTGCATCATCAGCAACCACTTAAAATGATCCGTCCTTATGTTTCACAAGTAAGGCATGTGCTTCATAACATTTAGAGAATACAGTTATTCCTAAAGCTCCAGTGGCACACTGATTAGAAAGCACTGTGTAGAGAAATCAAGTCATTTCAGATTCCCACACAGCATCTATTTAAATCTGATCAGTACACCATGATATATGTTATTTAATACATTAGAGGTAATTGTTAAAAGTCTTAAAGTACTTTCTCTGCTCTCCTTCCATTTATTTATTAGTGAAAATATTCATCCAAGAGTTTCTAATGCCAACACTACAGAACCTATGTTACATGAAAACTCAGAGGAGCCTTCTTGCATCCTGTCTTCAAACATTTAATGGTTAGAAGGCATTAGAAGAAGGCCATAGGAGAAGCAACGCAAAGGGAGTTTCCACTTCTGATTTTGAATTACTTCATTTTACCTACTTCCATACCATTTCTTTAAATGTGTTTTTTCTCAGGCTTTATTATACTTTATAAACATCTTTAGTAGTGTTTTAATCTGTTTTTTTAATATTTTAACAAGAAAATGTTTATTAGTATCTGATGTTATGTATTAATTATCCTTTCATTGAAATTCTATTACAGAACTTCTGAAATTTCTTTTCCTTTTTTTGAAGCATTGTTATGCAGCATATTATAGAAAAAGAGTGTGGCAGATTCTTTCATTTTATATCCATATTAATTTCTTTTAAAATTATTTTTATCTGTTAGTTGTGCATTTTAGAACTCAACTATGGGTTTCCTTGTAGTTAAAGTTTACATGACTCCCTATTGTTTCATGACAATGCTACGTATTCTTTGTTGTTGGAGTCAACAGTGGGATGTAAATACATGAGACAGCCCCACCCCCACACACATACACACAAACATTCATAAAATGCACCTTGGGATAAAGAGGTATGCAAATACTTATTTAGAATATGTACTCAGGAACAGAATGGTGTTTGTATATTGTGTATATAATTAAAACAGCTAAATTAATCTCTGCTATTTTCACTTAGAACTTATATTGGGCCCATTCTAACAGGCAAAGGATGAATGTTCCAATAACCTTACACTCCTCACATAAGGATGGTTTTTGAATTCCCTAAAAGGAAAACGGAATAAAAATAGTGGTACGAGAAACTAAATGTTGAAGATACGCTCACAATCCAAGGACGAAATAGTGATTATGTAAATCTAGAGGCTTTAGTAAAATGTAATGAGAAACTGAAAAATTCTGAAAGAAATAAGGACTCTGCTAATAGTCCTTGGACTAGTAACGAAGCCTTGTACAACATAGGTATCCGCTGATCAAACGGACAACGCTGGAGGTTACACAGCATCTGACTCCACGTCCTAGGAAAGAGCCATGGGAACTAAATAACACAGAACACAAACAGGTAGGCCGAACAGAAAAGGACATAGCCATGGAAATACAGTTACAGCCCTGATTTTCAATAAAGTTACCAAAAAATGGTTCCAAGAAGAAAGAGTCTCTGTAAACAGTCGTTCTGGGATAACCGGATAAAACATGTAAGAGAGTGAAAATGATCTCTATCTTAAGACTATGAACAAGTTAAATCAAAACAGTAAAGGATCTCATTGTAAAGCCTGTAACTCTGAAAAAGTTAGAGGAAAAAAAAGCCATCTGGATTCCGGTTATTATCTTAGGCTAGGATGTTCTCAAATAGATGTTGGTAATTCAGAAAATAATACCATTAATTTATTCATTACATTTCATGAAATTAAATACAGTGCTGAGAAAGTGACATATCTGTTGAATGAACATGAACAACTGAGTTTGCATTTCTGTGTGTTTGATATAACCATAAGTCCAGCACTGGGGAACGGGAGAAAAACAGGCAGGTATTGGAAGCTTACTGGCCTGCCAGTCTAGCCAAAATGGTTACTTAAGTATTTACTGAGAGATGCTGTCTAAAAAATAATCTGGGGAAGTGGTTGAAGAGGATTTCTAAACAATCTCTAGCGTTTGCCCCTTTATGGGCAAGGCGACCACGTTTACTCATAATATACCATACACTAAATACCAGAGAGAGAGAGGGAGGAAGGGAGGGAGGGAGGGGGAAGGAGGGAGGGACGGAGGGAGAGAGAGAGAGAGAGAGAGAGAGAGAGAGAGAGAGAGAGAGAGAGAGAGAGAATGTATTAAATGTTCCGCGTTTGGAGTGATGGCTGCCATGAACACGTACACCTACACTCATATGCACGTGTCACTGCATGCTACATGTAATATTACAACATGTAAAAAGACTCCAAAAACCATGTCTTCTGTTGTTCTTTCTTTAGTTACTATCTTTACAATGTTGGAGGAAAGGGTTGTGTGTGTGAGTTTGCGTGTGTGTGTGTGTGCGTGTGTGTGTGTGAATGTGTGTTTACTTACTTGTATTATTCCATATAATATTTTATAATTATCTTATAAACAAGATTATTAAAAACTGGGTTCAAAATCATCTATCTCATACTTTTAAAGGAATGGAAAGGAAAATTATGTATTGTTTTGCATTAGAAATATTCCAACAATCTTAACATTGCAAAATTTCTTCAGTTTCTACTTGTAGTTTGTGGAATTAAATCAGATTTAAAAACCAGCTTTCCTACTTCTTAGATTCTTGAACTCAAGAAGGCCATTAGACTTGGGTTTCCCGTACATTAAAGTAAGTAAAGCTATAAAAAAATATAGCTTTGAATTATCATCCTGTGTTCTCTGGTCAAGATTTGTACAGACATGGCTCTATATAGCATTTCATACCTGTCTCCCTCTACTTTGAAATGTTTCAAGAAATATTTCATTTTACATTTCTTTATAGCCTCTCTCCCAAGCCCATGGACTAAAAGCTGAAGAAAAACTACGGCCTAAAGCTGGCTTCAAACACAGAAAAATGAAATGGGTAGTTACCTTTAAAATATTTCAATAAGATGGTTGTTGTATGTGTGAACAATGCTAGCAAAAATACTCTGACCCAATAGCAGCTCTTTCAGATTCATGGTCATCAGGCAACTGGACACCTACCTCATTCACAAGGCACTTAAAGGTTGGAACATTGGTCGTGAAGATGAGATAAAACTGGTCATTCATGAAAACCGTGAAAATGTTGTATTTGTTAATAGTGATACTGAACAACTTGACAATAATGTTTTAAATTGATTAGGTAATACTACTTACAGGATTGGAAGAGAAAGGAGAGCTGCTACAAATGCTTTGAGGCATGAATGAGTTGGGGACTATTAGGGGAGGGAGGGCCTCAACTAGCAAGGAGAAAAGGTGATCAAGCAAAGCAGTGTGGGGTAAATAAGAACACAGTGTAGTGAGACAAATGCATGCTGTTGTCCTAGTGAAACCCATTTCATTGTATGCTAATTAGAAAATAATGTAAAACAACACAAGGACCAGGAAAATGACCAAGCAGATAAACGTTCTTGCCACAAAGGCCTGAGAACCCGATTTCCATAATGAAAGGAGAGAACTGACTGCTGCAAGCTATCCTCTGGCCTCCACACCTGTCTTGCCTGTATGACTGCACACAGTGATATAGATGTAAGTTACAGAGGGGAATGCACATACTAAGTTTCAATGTGCCCTTCATCACCCTAGCCTCATTACACATATGCTAATAATATGCAAATTACCTTAAATATAAATGGAATAGTAGGAAATAGATTGAGAAAAATTAGGCCACAATGATGGTATAAAGAATATGATACATTCTTGATTTGTGAAATACATCTTTAAACATTTATAAACATTTTCAATAGGATTGTAACATTATACACACAAATACAGTCATTTCTCACCAAATGGAGAACATGCTTTGCTTATTTCTAATTGTTACACACTAGCAACAAATTTCTAAGTTGAAAGCTACACATTTTAATTTGGAAAAAATAGAGACTTGTATTGACAAGGGTTTCTTGCACAGCTTGGCACCTCACTTTGCATGGATTCAAGTTATATTTTCTTTGGGGATGAAACCCACATTGGCCTTCCACTAGCCCTCCAGCTCTGTCTCCCTTCCCACTGTGGACATTAGTTCCTGAAGACACACCCATGTGAGAATTTCTTCTTCATCACCGTAGTGATTTTAATACAGACATGTGACCATGAGCCATGTCTTTCTTTCCTTACGTTAGAGTTTGTTATGTTTATCCTTTGTCTACACAAAGTATTTAGAATGCCAGCACTGCAGAATAGACTGG
The DNA here is from genome assembly GCA_028551405.1 of Uromys caudimaculatus. NCBI lineage: Eukaryota > Metazoa > Chordata > Mammalia > Rodentia > Muridae > Uromys > Uromys caudimaculatus. The sequence continues at coordinate 11,160,244 of CM052709.1, forward strand.
ACTCTTACTATCTGAAGGTTAAATACCTAACATTTTCCTGTCACTGTTCAACAAACTACCCCAATCTTATTCTTGCCATGTTATGCTTTTGGTTCATGGCCTGCTGAGACAGAAAGGCTGAATCAGGTCCTCATATCCACTAAGCTGACACACTAAGTGAACCATGAGCACAGATAGAAAATATACATTCTCTATGGAAACTAAAGTGTTTTGCCAAGAAAATAATCTTTAAATACATGGTAGTAATAAAAGTAAATCATCCCAATGACAAACAACTTCTCTGGTTTTCTTGGTTTGCATAAAATTAAAACACTACTTTTCTGAGCCTTAACTGTGATAATTATATAAAATAACATTTATTTACCATTTAGACTTAAGTCTACAGAGAGGTATGACCAGATGTGCATGAATTTGTATTAATTTATCTTCCAGAAGCCTAATTACATTAGACATTCCTTGAGTTTAAAAATACATTTCCCTGAACTTTCCAAAGTATGTCATAATTCATCAGAAAAAAAATCAACTTTTACAATTTCTACTTGTCCTCACTAATATTTAAATAGGAGTGAATATGATCTGCTTCACATTCATCATACTCCAGTAATGACACCTGGCATATTTACACCCCCCCCCCAAAAAAAAAGCATGTTCAGGTCAATTGTTGACTAATAATAACTGTAGTAAGGATCACTGTTACACTTTAGAATCTGACACTAATTCTTTATTAGGTGAAGAATTTAGAGACTTTTTATATTATTAACATTGTTTTCATATCCTTAGTATTTTCAGCATAGAAATTTTGATTTACATTTAGTATAATTGTATTATATACATATTTCTTTTTGGTGTGTATTTTTTATATCACACCAAGGAAGATACTCCTCATTTGTTTTCTCTGATACATTTATGTAATTTCAGCTCTTACATAGTAGTCTTTGGTTCATCTGGGATGGACTGCTGTAACACAGAGTTTTCCTTTATATCACTCAATACAAAAAGTGAAGAAAATGAGAAATAAACTCAGTTATCTTGGTTGTGGAAATCCAGATGTCCATTACTAATTACTGCAATTGCTTGTCCATATCAGAAAGGTGACAAGGATATAGATAAAAGAGAATCTTGCATAGTTTGTGAGAATGAAATTTAAATCACTCACCATGGTAAGGAGAAAGAAGATGCCTCAATAAATTAAAGTCTCATGACTACATGACAGAAGAATCTCCGAAATTATTCTCTGAAAGAGACTTCTGTACTACAGTGCTCACTGTAACAATACCAACACTAACTAAATAAAACAAATAGGTTTACAGCAATAGAGGAAATCAGTATGTATACACAATGGAATGCTATTGAGCCATAAAAAAATGAAATCCTCTCATTTGTGATGACACTGATAGAACTGGATGTCATGTTAAGTGAATTAGACCAGAAACAGAAAGACACCTACTGCATAATCTCCATTTATGTGGCGAACATAAAACTGTCATTCTCATAGAAAGTAGAAAGTAGAATGGTGGGTTCCATAGGCAAGACAGAAAAGGCATGACTGGGTCAGATAAAGCTCTGCATATGGTCACTCATTTCAATTGGAAATAAGTTCTGCTTTGCTCCTGCACAGCTCAAAAGCCACTGAGGTGGTGACATAATAATAATCCAGCACCCTAGGAAACAGAAATGAAACTGCTCAATATAAGAGATGAAATTTTAAAAATACAGACATGTTTACCCCGTTCAACATCAGACCAAATTATGCATTCATGAAGACACATCACCCAATCAACATGAATAATTTTAATGTACATCTATAAGATTAAAAGTCAGGAAGGATCAGTCAAGAGAAAATCTAAGAAACCTAAATCCTTTCCAAAAAATTATAGAACACTAAAGGATGATGGGAACAGAAGAAAAAGGCTTCTTCTGGGAAGATAACACCAGCTGATTATCCAATACCAAATGGTCAGCATGTAAGCAACATTATACAGACTGATCAAGTTGTATTTATGTATTCAGGAACATATATGTATATGCATATGCACATATGCATACAGCAGTGATTATTGAAAAAAGAAGTCATGGACTGGAAAGAGAGCTAATAGTATTATATGGAATAATTCTGGAGCAAGAAAAGGGAAGAGGGAGATGATGAAATTATATCATAATAATAAATTATATTATAATATCAAAATGTTAGTTCATTGAAAATTTAAAATTATAAAATTACTCTTAAACAATCAATTGACATCAAATGTAAACATCACTTTTACTAGATTATTATAGCATTGGCAAATGTTTTGAAGTCTGGAACAGTAGATGGTCCAAGTGTGTTAATCTTTGTCATAACAGCTTAGCTTGTTGGATTCCATGTGAATGTACACATTTATTCTTCAATTCATGTAAAATGAAAGAGTAGTTCTGGAGGCATTTCATTGGGTCTGCAGTCTTGCCATATGAACAGTGCTTTATCAAGCTGTAAGTACAGGTTATATTTCTAATTTTGTAGTTTTCCTGTATGGCATGCCTATTGTGTCCTGTAGCTGTTAGCGTACAGGCTTCTTGGGTCCTCTTTTTTTGCTGACTGGCTGTGTTACTCCCCAGTCTTCTGTAAGATGGAAAGCAACCTCTGATACAACTCTCAAATTTATTTATAAAATTTTCTTTTTAGATACTATGCTATTAATGCAAAGAATGAAACCAACAGTGTATGACTGTACATCCTACAACACTGCTGAATCTTTTCTCCAGTTCTAATATTTGTGGATTGAGTCTTGAGGACTTCTTGTAGCCATTCACAGTGGGACTCTTGCATTCTCTCAGTAATAAATGTTTCTTATGTTGCCTCACAACCTTTTAGAAGGAAAAAAAGCCATTATATTTTTCTTTTAAATGAACTAAATTTGTAATGATACAAAGTCAAATATAAACCATGCTTAAATGAAAATTTTCAGTCATTAAGAAAAATCTCTCCCTTAGAAAAAGAATACATTTATTATAAAACACAACTTAATACATTCTTTATTCTGAGAGAATGGAAAGTAATACTGGAAATAGTAACAGTACTTGTCAAATCGTTTCTAAGCAAAAGAATGAATCAAAAGCCCTTGGGAATGGAGCACTCCATAAATCTCCGGTGACTGAATGCAAAATGAATGGCATGTATAATAATACATTCACTGAGGCTCGTTCAACTGAGACCTTTCAGTAGATTTCCACCCTCACTAGGAAATGTCACTGAAGAAGAGAAAGCTGGGAGAAGATATGGGTAAAGCTGGACTGAGATAATTTAAATCAACCTCACCTGACTACATGGAGAAAAGATGAATATGATTACACATTAGAAATTATGTTTAGAAATTACTTCCTATTAGCCTTAATCTCCTGCTCTCAAGTGATCTTCCTGCCTCCACCTCTAGGACCACAAACAAACAGGACACCAAGCACTGAACAGAAATGGACTTAAGCCCTGCTTTCGACAGGTAGGAAACCATGCCTGGGACTAAAGTCTAGACAACTATCCAAAGCTAGGCGGGTCATAGACCTTAAAAGATAGTATACCACTACCATTTTTATAGACCCACATAATTCCTATCTGTCTAGAATCCCTCATTAAATAAGTTTCTCTTTGCAGCAGAGAACATTTTAGAAAACCCCAACTGGCCATGATCAATAGATCAAGGTGTGCCCAGCTCCGGTGAACACATCTCCAGCACAACTCCTCCACCCATGGTTAATGAAATCTTATGGAAGAGGGCACAGACAAATTACAAAACACAGAAGACAAGGAAGTCTGTTGAGTTTGTGTTCCCTAGAAATGATAAGATAGTTTTATCCATTAAACCTCAACAATATGGCTGCCTAAACAAAGCCCAAATGACAATCCCAACAGGCATGCTAACATATAAAGAGGGAATGTCTTTGTATGTTACCATGTCCCTGCAGAGAGTCATCCCTTGAAATAGATTGGCTTGGGTTGTGCACAACTCTGATGTGGCCCTTGTGTGGGAAGGTGTATGCCCAGGCGACTCTGCCAAGCTTCAGTAGTGCCTTTTCTTGCAACTTTTAAAGATGTGCTTTCAAACACTAGTGGTCATAACACTGGAGCCCAATGACCTTAGCTTGGTGGTTTCATGTGACAAAAATATTCTATAGAATGGGCAGATGCAGTGTTGCACAAAGGCATAACTTAAACCTCTAAGATTTCACATTACAGAGGACAATGTGGAGGTTCGAATAGGAATGGCCTTCACAGACTCATGTGTTTGAACACTTGGTCCATAGGGAGTGGCGCTATTAGGAGGTGTGCCCTTGTTGGAGTAGGTGTGGCTTTGTTGGAGGAGCTATGTCATAAGAGGGTGGGCTTTGAATCTCAGAAGCTCAAACTAGTTCACTTCCTGCTGCCTTCCAATCAATCAAGATGTAGAACTCTCAGCTCCTTCTCCAGCACCATGTCTGCCTGCATGCTGCCATGCTTCCCACAATGATGATAATGAACTAAACCTCTGAGACTGTAAACCAGTCCTAAATAAATGTTTTCCTTTATAAGAGTTTCCGTGGTCATGGTATCTCTTCAAGTCCATAGAAACCCTAAGACAGAAGTTGGTACTGGAGACTGGGGTATTGTTGTAATAAGCCTGACCTTACTTTTGTTTAGAGGAATGTGGACTTTGGGATTTTACATTAAAAAAGCATTTGAATGCATTAAATAGTGCTTAATAGGACATACTAGCAGGAACAAGGAAGACAGTGGTATGGGGGATGATGTAAACTGTGGGGCCTGGCTCAATAGATTACAGAGGAGAAGAATATTAATATATAGTCTACATATTATTCTGGTGAAGTCTAGATATTTTGGTGAAGAATTAGGCTGTTTACTGCCTTTGTCCAAAATCATCTGCCTGAGGCTAAATTGAAGAATTATGGAATAACAGCTTTAGCAGAAGACTTTCAAAACAAGCCAGCATTGACTATGCTGTGTGGCACTCAGTGTTCACTCTTATGCAGTTCTATAATGAAAATACATTGTTTAAGAAGAGGCACCAGCAAGTGGAAAGGAACTCAGTCCTATGTGCAAGGAGATAAACAGATTAGGGAAGTATAACGTTAAATGGAATAAAGGGAATGGGGACCTCAGTGTAAGACCCTACCCAGAGAAGCTTCCAACTTGTGAAAATGAATTAAAAGTTTAGAGATCAGTCTGGTGGTTCACATCTTTAATCCCAGCACTCCAGAGGTAGAGGCAGAGGCAGAGAGATCTCTCTGATTTGAAGGCCTGCTTGGTTTACAGAGCAAGTTCAAAGAGACCTAAGCTTGGGCAATGAAATAAACCATTGAGAAGAGAAAGTTGGTGAAGATGTACTTGAATGAAGGGGTCTTGTTCTAGCCCCAGAAAGCAGGAGAATTTATAGCTTCAGCTACATGGTTCTGGCTTTAGAGTCAAGGATAGAAGAAAGGGGTTGTAGAATCTTCCTCTGTGACTAAGGAAAGTAGATGAGGCTAGGCTTGTGCCAGGGATATCCTTGCGTGGAAGCATATAGAGACCATTGCATGGATCTCAGAAGGTGAAGCCTGGATTGCCTTGGAGACTCCAAAATATTAGATACGTCACAGTCATGAGATACCTGTCCAAAAAAGAGGGGCTAACAGGGAGTAGAACCAGCCCAGGAGGAAATAAAATGTGTGTTGCTGTCAACAAAGCTGAAAGAAGTTGGTTATCTGAAGTGTACTTTGATGTCAGACATGGAGATGCTGAGTTGGAAGCTTGCCCAGCTGGTTTCTGGTCTTGCTTTGGTACAGTATTTCCTAAGTATGCTCCTTTTCCTCCAGTCTGGAATGGTCATACATATCTTCTACCTTTATTTGTTGGAAGTATGTGATCTGCTTTATCATGATTTTACAGTGGAACACAGTTAAGAAATTATATGTGTCTCAGAAGAGACTTTGGATTTTAGACTTTTAAACAAATTTGAGATTCTTATAGACTATGAAAACATTTGAAATTAGATGGAATGTCTCTAATCCTATAGGAGCCAGGGAGTAAAATGTAGTTTGAATAAGAATTGTCTCCATAAACTAATTTGTTTGAATACTTGGTCAATAGGGAGTAGGAATATTAGAAGCTGTGGCCTTCTTGGAGTAGGTGTGGCTATATTGGAGGAGCTATGTCACTAGAGGGCGGGAATTGAATTCTCCCGCCTTTGGAACAAGATGTAGATCTCTCATCTCCTTAACCAGCACCATGTCTGCCTGTATGCTACCATCCTTCCTGTCATGACAATAAATTTCTGAACTGCAAGTGAGCCCCAGTTAAAAGTTTATCAGAGTTGCCAAGGTCATGGTGTTTCTTCACAGCAATAGAACCCTAAAGAAGTCTGACAACAAGGCCACAGAAGATCATGGGGAACTCCCACTGCCCTAAGAGCTCAGGAGACACTGCCTTCATGCAGGTCAGTGAAGATCATAACTGTGGCTACTTTGTTCTCTACACCTTATCATGTGAGAAAAAAATTTCTCTGAAAAGACATTGTTAAACAATTATAAGGCAACTATTTATGCTTGGGATTTTCATGGAAAAGTTGTAGAATAAATATAGAAGAAATGAAACCTTCCTTCTAAAAGTGTTACATTATGTAATAAGAAACAAACTGATCATACATCGCAATTCAAGTCCCTTAGGATGCGTAACTAAATTGAACAGTTTCACACTGTCCTGAAAATTCCATCACAACCTAAGGCAGTCATGATAATGTTATATACCAAGATATCAAGTTAAAAGTTGCAAACTCAGTTTAGAACACAGACCAAACAGTGCTTCTGCCAAGCTGTATTTTATTGAGAAAAACCAGTGGTTAAAATCTAATCAGTATGATTTGTAACTGGTATCATACAATATATCACCCAACATTTACTGAAAACATTCTTTAAGGTTCCTCTGAGAGCAAGGCTGCTAGGGATAATGGGTCCTAGAGGAGTTTACCCTCTCATAGCACATGCGGCCAACTCAAATATTGATCACACAAAGCATTAAAAATGTGCTTTCGTGAGGCATGCATGCTTTCAGACGAATAAACATGAAAGCTCTCTACTGTGTATAGCAGAAAAGGCCCATGAATTTATAAACACAGATTTTGGGGCGCTGATAAGAATTTAAATGCTTGTACAAACAAATGAAGAATGTTCACATAAGCATAGAACAGGAAGGATTAATTAATGTGTGGCAGATGTGTGGGTCTCTGAAAGTTTCAAACTAGAAAGGGTTGTAAATGTTTAAACATGCTGAGAACAACATTGTGTAGCTCACATGGATAGTTTAAGGTAGCATATCATGGAAATATACTAGTTTACAAAGGACAGCAGCCCATGAGATACAAATCGAAAAAATGTACTTCAAATAAAATAAGTGACTCTGAAAGCCACACTCATCATTAGCTTTTGACAAATGGATTAGAGGAATAAAATATTCCATCCCACAAATGTGAATATACTAGAATAGCTTAAGTAATTTATATATATAGATAACTTAAGGTAATATAGAAAAAATCTACTAAAAATAAATAACATTCAATCATTTTAAGCATTTTCATTAAAGTAAGACATAATTCTTTAAGGATCTTCAGATCTATAAAATTTCCTAAATATATTTATGCCATAGTAGAATTACATATTTAAATTATGTTTAGAGTTAAAATTATAAAATTACTTAAGTGTATATGCAATAAATATTTACACTTGAAAAGATACAGTTTCCTACACAACATGAGAAAATCAACCTTTTTTTCATAGAGAAATTAGAAGTAGCTATGATCTGTATTGTTTCAATTATATGCCATAAAATTTTTTATTATAAGGAAATAACAGATTAGTAACAACAAATTAAAACATCACATGTGTTGAATATGAATATTGCCATTAATTAATTAAGAATTGTGTTCTTCCATCACCCATATCGATGAAGAACAACTTTATCTTTTAAGTCATCACCTTTTGTTAACCATAAAATATAAAAATTATGTCACTCCAGATCTCTATTGCATTGTTATAAGTTATATATCTGAAATATCAGTCAATTTTTCTAGCATCCTGCTAGTTCTTTTTATAAATATTTACATACATGTTTTAGTTTATATTTTATTAATTTAATATATAATTATTTCATTAATATTTATATTAAATTTATAAACTATATTATTAAAATATTGCTGACAAAATAGGCATTAATGCCAAAATTAAGCAGACATTTAGAACGGTTGCTCTGAAACTGTGGATCTTTACCATGGATTTTACACTTTTGATATCACATATGTTTTTAGCAGTTACCCATCTCCCAAAACAAAAAGTCTACGACAGAAGTATAATGAAAAGGCATTAATTTGTTTGCATCCTCCTTCGCAACAAATATTTCATGTGATACTTTCTTTAGTAGTTACTTCATCATTTTAAATTAAATATTTGCTTGTTGAATTGTGTGTGAATATATACAGAAAAATGCAGGAGACCCTGGAAGCTACATGAAAGGGATTCATCTGGAGCTAGAGTAATAGCTACCTGTGAACCACCCAACGTGGAAGCTAGGAGCTGAGCATGGGTCCTCCTAAGTACAGTGAGTTCTACTGACTGCTGTCCCATCTCTACCGTTCCCTGTTGTTATTATTTGTTGAGGACTGCATACATGACTACTATATTAACAGTGTCCCCACTGCTCCTTCTCTCTGCTCCAGTTCTGCCCATGTCCATCTCAGCACTCTCAGATCCATGACCTCCTCTCCTTCCATTTTATCCTGCAGTACAGTAGACCATTACTAAAAGTAGCACAGCGGCCACACACTGCCTAGTAAAATCAGCTTTAGGAGCAGGGCATATGTGAGAAAGAGAAGGGTAAGTAATAAAACTTTGAAGATGCACCAAGACACTGGTTGTAAGATGACTCGCTCACTTTCCTTTGAATCTTGTGAGTACAGCACTGAGGGCCTTAGTTGCTATCAGTTCTTCATAGATATTTTTGTAGCCATAACCTCAAAATTAGAGAAGCATTTCCCCACTAGACAATATGCACTTATTAAGAAAGGGAAAAATTATTTATGGGGTAAAATGCAATCATTTTACTCCCATGGTAAAAGATCCCACATTCCTAACTTGGTATCCTGCCTGTAATACAATCTACTGCCCATATAGTCAGGATATGGTACATTCCCATCACCCTTTGGGAAATGAAACAAAGGTATCAACAAATATGAACACTTTGTCCATTGCTCCTGCTCTGAGAAGTGATAGGTCTTCTGTCACTGTCTACAAAAATATGACCAGATAACTTGTCAGACAAATACAGTAACTTCCCAGAATTAAATCCAAGCCACTTACACTGTTCAGTGCGCTTAGGATAAACCAAAAATACTGAATCTATATTTAATCACTAGCATTGAACACAAAATGTCTTAGAATGCAGAAATGGAACTCACTGTTTTCCATAACTTTAAGTTTATTTGGTTCAAATAACTACAGATGTCCCTTGAAATGCAAAGCAATTGTTTCCATCTATAAATCCATATGAAAATAAATGGATATCAGGGAGCAGGGAAGAGAGGAAGGCAGTCTGTACATTACAAAGAAAAGGGCTGAGGTGCTCAGGTATCAGAGAACAAAAGGAACAAGAGGCACAGGAACCACAATAATGAGGAGTTCTATTTCTCAATACTTTTCCTACTCCCATGTACCAAATAAAACATACACGGCCTATTTACAGAACCGAGGGCATGGCAGAAAAGTGTGTGGTGATATATTATAGTAGTACTATTAATGTCTGGCCTAATTATGATAATATTGGCTGGAATGGAAAATGTAAAAGTCCTATTAGGTGTGATGGAGTAGGAGAAACGATCAAGCTCTGTGAATCTTAAATGGGTTATGATGCTGATTTTTTCAGAGAAGAAAAACTAATTAATCCAGGAATATTTGCATCTAAAGATCAGGAGAGGAACATAAATGAAGGCTGGAGAAAAACTATAAGTAAACATTTAAGATTTGTAGCAAAAGCACAAGATGGTCTATAGGAAGAGTTTGGAATTGATGGGTAATTAATAAGTAACAGTGGGGCTCTGAGACAACAATATAGTGAAGAAATGAACAGAGTAATGAACTAGTATCTTATAACCCAGGAAGCAACATGAACTTGAAAAGGAATGGCACTGACATAGTCAAATGACTCTTAGTCCAGCTATGGGTACTTGAGCCAGGGTAGCCAGATTGAGAGGTCTAGAGTAAAAGGATTCACTGAGAGACAGATACTCTGAGATGTACCCTAGCATGCCTACTGGCCAATGACACTATGGTTTATGCATGAAAAATAATCACTGATTTTTTGTTGTCTAAGACATAGTTCTGACACGGTTCAACCTAAATGTGGTGGAACTCATCCATAAAAGCACCTTTATTAAAATCAACATTTTTAGTTCATGAAATTATGCCCCAATTTAGGAAACGTGTTCTATGGCTTTAGCAAAATCCATGAAGTACATCATAAGTTGGAACTGTCAACCCACATCATTAGTCAAGAGTGCAAATGTATATCTTGGAGTGTTCAGAAAGGACAGCTGTCTGACTGAAGTTTCTCTACTGGGTGCTTGATTTAAACAAAACTCAGACGAACACATATTGATGGAGCCATGTATTGACTATAAATGGATGGAATTCTCAGATGCTTGTATCAATAGAAACCATTTGCACTAAAAGTCTGAAACACTACTATGTGGACTTCTACTTCTCACAAAACACTATGGCATATTTTTTTTATTGATTTAAATGGCCAATTACTTTCAGTAAAACTAGGAAACAGATTCATTCATTTATTCTTGATAAATATATAAATAAAACAATGAAAATTTATAATGAGGAATGATTTTGCTGGCATTTACAACACAAAATTAATTGCTGTTTATGGGGCTATTTCTTTTTTAATGGCTATTTTGCTCTCTTAAATTTTTTCTGTGTTCATATATGTCACATACATGTCTGTCAATGAAGATGCATATAGAGAGTATGTATGAACAAAATTGAGAGAGAGAGAGAACTGGCAGAATGTTGTCTTTAATCCTTGTGATAATGAATTAAATTTGATTATCCACCTGTTAGCTTGCTTTAACTTGTAAATTGAGTCTATGGTTAATTCTTAAGAACAAAATGACTTCTCAACTCCAACTGTTCACATGGTACTTATGCTCAGGCATCTGTGTAAGTGCATGTTCACAAGCACCACTTTGGTGGTCTGAATGAGAGTGGGTATTTGGGTACTTGGCCTCAGTGGGTAGAACTCTTTGGGAAGGATTAGGAGGTGTGGCCTTGTTGAATGAGGTGTGTCACTAGGCTCTGAGCTTTCCAAAGGGCTGGATTTCTCAATATTCTCTTCCTGTCTGATTCATAGTTGTGGATCAAAATATAAGCTCTGAGCTGTTTCTTTGCTCCACCATAATGGACTTTAGTCTTCTGAAATTGTAAGCCAAATTCAATGCTTTCTTTGGAAGTTGCCTTAGTATAAGATGAGAACCATCCCCTCCTCCAAACACACACACACACATACATGAGGATAATGCATGAAAGAAACAATAGATTTTAGTAGACTTTAATCTTATTTTCTCTAATTTTGTAGGTTTAAGTATCCAACTGTAAATCTGTACCACTCTAATTCATCTCATTGAGTCAATTTTAAAGGAAAGCATTGCACATATGCATATGAAATTATATTTAGCTGTAAGTAAATTGGAAATAATGAAATTTGGAAATAAATGGATATAACTGGAAAATACTATACTGATTTAGGTAACCCAGATCCAGAAAGACAAACATGATATGTTCTCTATGATTTGTGGCTCCTAGCTCAGAATCTGTAGGACTTACTATATAGGAATTTCTGTAGAAACCAGGAAAGCAGGCGAGAGACCAATTGGTAATTGGGGGAAAGCTATAGAGAGGGAGATAGTTGGACACAAGTGCTTTGAAGTAGAAATGGGGGAACAGGGATGGGAAAACCTTGCTGAGTAGTAGGTAGGGATGGCAATGTAGAGGGAGGGTGGAGGAAAAAGAAACAACACATGGAGTGTTTGAAAAAGCTATAGGGAGACGTATATTTTTATAACATGTCTTAATAATATATATATATATATATATAATACAATAATATGCATGCACATATGACAGAGAGACATAGAGACAGACATAGAGACAGACAGACACACACACACATATAGAGAGAGAGAGAGAAGGGGAGAGAGAGAGAGAGAGAAAGAGAGAGAGAGAGAGAGAGAGAGAGAGAGAGAGAGAGAGAGAGAATGTTTAATTAGGGTTACTGATACAGACCGATAATGACCCTCCCAAATTCCATAAACTATCTCATAGAAATCTCAGTACCAGACAATGGATGTCTCCCTTTGAGTTGTTGATATAATGGGTCTAATTGCTCCCAGAGCAATACAAGCTAATGCAATGACCCTTGTGGTCATTACAACTTGAGGGGGAAAAGGAGCATTGTTATTAAAAACATTGATACTTTGGTCATAGGACAGCAGAACATGAAGCTGGTAGTGCCCTGGAGGAGTCTTCTCTGAAGGCTCCTTTCACAATGTCAGAAGACAGAATGAAGAATGAATGGAAGGGACGCAAGCAAGAATTACAAGCAGCCTCGAAAGAAAGGCCCAATATTGTGAAAGTGGCACCAACATCTTGAAGCTAATCAATGGCAATCTGACTGCATTAAAGCTTCACTCAATAGTTTGGAGGGAACTCATGCCTGATACCACAAACCTAGCCAAGAACTCATGATTTAGAGAGTCCAGAGACACTAGAGGAGAACCTATTACTACTATTTTACCAAATTAAATTAAATGCCTCTCTCATGTCTCATCAAAATAAAAAAATATTTGCTGCAAATGCTGGCTACCACAAAGATCCAGTACTAGTCATGTATAGACAATAAGTGACCAGACGATACCTAGCCCTACATGGGACTGTAGAGTAACCTCCACCACAAACACTCAGGAACACTAAAGGAAAGGGAAAGAAAAGACCTTTAGGAGCCAGAGGACAAGTAGGACTGTTGTGAGATAGCTTCTTTTGGAGACCACAGGAATGTTATACCCATGAACTCTCAACAATATGGTTGCATGCACAAGACCACTAGTCAAAATGCCAGTATGGATGGGGGAAATAGTCTCAAGGATCAATAGATCCTCAACTCTGTGAGGATCGTGTGTGTGTGTGTGTGTGTGTGTGTGTGTGTGTGTGTGTGTGTGTGTGTGTGTGTGTGTGTGTATGTGTGTGTGTGTTTAAGGCAATAAATAATAAATAACTAAAAGACATGAATTTGTGGGGGTGATGGCAGAAAGGGAACATGGGGGGGAGTTGTAGGGGAAGAAGGTGTGAGATTTATATAAATATATTCAATGTACTTATGTATACAGTTATAAAATAAAACTGGTTCATGACTAAAAATAGGTGAAAAAAGTTATAAAAAAAAGTATCTTATTCTACATCAAATTCTATAAGCTATAAAACCAAATCATGCCTGCAATGAGAAAGTCAATTGAAAAAGTGCTAAAGATTCTATAAATGAAAAACAGTTAAAATGGAAATGTCACATATGTGCATATAAAATTAATAAAAGAGCGAATTTATTTATTTTAAAGGGTCTGTTTTCCAATGATATACTCTGTTATGCAATTTCAGTAGTTACTTTATTCTCAAAGACCAAGGCCAATGTGGTTTACATGTTTAACAAGAGCCCTGACTCTGTCAACTTAAGCTTAGAAAGGATGAAAGCAAGGGAATCCAAGATTGTGACATCCACTACTCCCTAAAGGCCAAAGAAGAAAAACCCTGCTGAACTTCCATTCAAGGCTTTACACAAAACAGAAACAAATGGGGCCTTAAGTGGACTCTGCCAAGCTCCTTTGTGTTGTGCAACATTTTCCTAGAGTATCTTGCATTTATCCTCCTCAATATTGTCACTTAGCCAGACACAGTGCCCTCTGAGGACCATTCTATGCACAGTCTATTTTCCAAGAATAAATTCTATATAGTTGAGGTTTATAATGTTTCAGCACATATTTAGATTTCAAAACAGAAGCTATAATGAAACATATCAACATACTGAGTTTCTAAACTTCCCCTACTTTTGCAAAGAAAGCCTGTAAAATACACAAATCTAACAAACATCTACCACAAAGGTGTTCTTGCTTACATGTCTCATGTTGTACATTAGCTATTCAGACTTATACATATTTGGTGATTTATATACTTTAAGATACTTCAGCTACTGTCTTTCCCTCTCCAAATACAAGGTGCCCACTGTTGGATCCTCAGTGTACGTCATTGTCTGTTTACAAGATATTCCTCTTGTGAGATGGTATAATATTTTTTCTGTTGCATCTAGCATGTTTCACTTAGGAAAATGTTGACTAGGTCATTTTTGGAATGATAGTATAGGATCTTGCTAGGAGTTAATAAATACTAAATTGTTTGTATCTCATACTTTCTACATCGATTTTTCTACTAATGTTCTGATGGCTTGCTTATTATGAACAGTGCTACTTGAACTTTTATGAATATGTCTGCGCGCACACACACACACACACACACACACACACACACACTACCACCATAAATTAAAAAAAAAAAAACTCATTGGATTCTATAAACCTTAATTAAGTGGAAAAATGTGTTTTTATGTTTCTGCTAAGGAAATTGATGATCTCAAGCTATCTATTTTGTTACACTAGTAGTAAACATGAAGGTTCCTTTAAGATTCTCCTATTGAATAGTCAAACATTTTTCAACCCCTCTGGGGTCTTTCTGTTTGTATACTCACATCCTTCCTTAAGCCTTTGTATGCACAAATTTGTTTACATTAGTTATTTGATTCACCTTGATTAAAGTGCACCTAGGATCCCATGTCGTGTGCACAAAGTTTTCTGTGAGAATGCTGATATTCTTTGTTTCAATTGACCATATGTGATACAGAAAAAAATTATATATCCAATTAAAACTATCAAATCATGAGTATATAAAGTGAGGTAAGTATAAAAAATTAAAACTATAAGTTTTAAAATAATAACATTATATTCCTAAACAGTTAAAATTTCCTATATATCATAATATACATGAGCTGTATGCCTTCATAAAAGTTATCTGTTGATAACAGTTGTCCATGTCAGACCATGCTTCTTTAGACATCACAAGAAAACTCTAGGGATAGTTAAGAAAAGCAGCTCATTGAGAATACTGTAAAGATGGATGTTGGCCTGAGGGAGTTGGATACCAGCTTTGCATGCATCTTTTTGTCCGTAACTCACTAACAGTGTTTCTGATATTTCTCTTGGGTCCACACTACAACTTTACTATTAGATTCTATTGCTGAAAATACCACACATAATTGCCAATTACACACAGAGGAAAGTCAATTTGAAACTAGAAATGGTATTAATCCTATACCACTAAATACACATCTGACACAGGCATATTGCACATCTCTACACACACACACACACACACACACACACACACACACACGAAATTACAGACATCAGAAAAACATACCTGAAAACCAAGGTGTTAGTTACTGTTCTAGAGCTTGGAACAGACACCATGAAAAAGGCGTTTATGAAAGCCTTTATTTAATTGCAGGTATGCTTGCAGTCTCAGAGGTTAGTCTCTGACCATAATGACTAGGAACTCAGCAGCAAGCAGGCAGGTAGGGCTCTGGATAAACAGCTGAGAGCATAAATCTACCTGATCCATACCAGGGAGGCAGAGAGAGATTTGACATAGTATGGGCTTCTGAAACCCCAAACCCCACTCCCAGTAACACACCTTCTCCCCCTTATCTTTGTTAAACAGTCCACTACTTGGGAACAAAATATTCAAATATTTGAGCCTATAGAGTCATTCTTAGACCTCCACACCATGTGACAATGAATAATATATTACTTAAATGCATACGTTTACCCTGATAAACAGATGTAAGCCTTCTAGGGAAGGTTTGTAAAGGTCTCCTTGTAAAGAAACATTACAAAGTTTCTTTCTTTTGTGTCTGTTTTGTGGTGTGAGAAGGAGAATCCAGGCTATAAGGAACCCCTACCAGTATCACTGAGTTCCACCATCACTTGTAAATCCTGCTTGTTAGTTTGTTTTGGGAGGATTTGCAGTGTTGACCAGACTGGTCTTGATCTCAGTCCTCTGCTCAGGAAGGGGTGGAATGTGTGGTTCTCCTGCCTCAGATGCTAGGATCTCTGGCCAGCCCCATAGGCTCAAGTCCTATGGGTAGTTTAAGTGCTAATTTAAAAAATAAAATAAAATAAAAGCACTGAGACACCCTCCAACCAGGTAACTTATTATCTGATATATTTAGAAGTCTAGAATTAAAGCAGGTCATAAGGGAACTAGAGGCCACTAACAAAGTATAAGTAGGTCACAGTGAATTTGTCTCTCAGCTCTGTCCCCCATTTACCATAACAGCTTGTCTCAGCTTAGAAGAGAAAAACAATCTCAAAGGTGTCTGAATCCTGCTTTTCCACAGACATTTGTCAGGCTCCCTCACTCTCCGAGTAAAGTGTAATTACTGCTAATTGCAGCATCCTTTTGCTATAAGGAGATGTACATGCAAGGAGAACAGAGATACATATCTGGTATTCACTGAGTACTTTAAAAATGCAGGCATGACCAAAGCATTGGTGAGAATGAAGTTTCCTTGTAAGCTGGATCAGCATGTAGAATATTCTGAGCGGGCTTGATGAACACAGGTATCAGTCTCATCAGGCACCAGCATTTCCTTGGCATTGAGAATCTCATGTCCTGATTTAAGCAGTGAGATGTGGTAATTTCAAAGGAATGTTTCAGTGGCCATAAAAATGGATGGATGGATGGATGGATGGATGGATGGATGGATGGATGGATGGATGGATGGATGGACGGAAGGACAGACAGACAGATAGATAGACAGATTTTTTTTTAAACGATATATTCTAAGCCCATTTAAAATTGCTGCTCCAGGAGGGAGAGCCCATTTTCTACAGCAATGTTGCCCTGAGAGATCACGTCAGCTCCAGTGGATGGTTTTCCAACCAAGAATATATCGGCAGCACTAAGAGAACTCCATCAGATGTTGTTGAAAATGGGTACATGAAGTTGGGGGAGAAAAGAGATAGAGGATGTTGGGGCAATATCCTGGTAAATGAGTGGAGAAATACTTAAGAGTTACAAGACGATTTCTATATAAACTTAAAGAATTTGGTTACTATGTTAGCCTCACCTTTTGTTACAAAAGGTTACTATGTTACCTTTTGTTTTCTGTGTTTCTTTCTTTATCCCTACTGTATGCATAAAATAGTATCTATCTAAAATAATTTCATGTAAAATTGAAACCAATATATACAAAAATACTTAAAGCCCCCCCAAAAAATACAAAGTATAATGGCTCTGTACAACACTGCCGACGCTCAGCATGTGGCAGAGAGAATGAGCAACTGAACTCTGTGACTGTAAACTAACAAACTGTCCTGCTTGAAATTTTTGAGAATCAGTAACTCAGAATGTTATTTTATGTGAAATAATACATCAAAATTATTCTTATCTATGGCGAGGGAATGCAGTATTTTATGCCTCACACTCTACCTCAGAAAAAATGCTGTGACCAGAGCTCCTACCGGACAGCGTACTTCCTCACCAAACCATGGCTCTTTTAATTTCTCTTTTATTCATTATTTTCTCCTTTCAACAGGCTGCCATTGGTTTAAATGTTCTGCTTTTTAACATGCAAGAGATGCCATAAGGTTACATGAGCACTTTTAAAGTGTTTTCTAAAGGAAGAGTCTCTGAGGGTTAATCCTTTCATTGATTCTACAACTCTTAGCACCAAGAATCTGAGCTGGTTACAGTGAAATAATATTACAGGCACACATTTATTTAACAATTTGGAGGTTTAATGCCAAGGTCCTCTATTATTATATTTGATTTTGTATGAATAAAAAGTCAAAAAGTTGTCTAAGATTTAAAATAATGTTTAAAATTACTGAAGTCCCATCTCATTAATATCTACATAGATAACTGGATTTAGAGATCAACAGATCTCTAGGATGGAATAGTTTATTTGTTCGGTAGTAAGAAAAGAAGTGATAGTAGGAAAATAGTATGATACATTATCTCTAAGAATAACTAAAAAAGACAATTACAAAATATATTTTTCTTTTTTTACTTAATTATTTTATTTATTTATATTCCAAATGGTTTCCCCCTCATGGTCCTCCCTCCAGAGTTCTTTATCACATGTGCCTCCCCTTTGCCTCTAAGAGAGTGCTCTCCTCACCCCCTACCCCACATTTCCTTTCCCCAGGACATGGAGTCTCTACAGTATTAGGCTCATCCTCCACACTATGGCTAGACAGGGCAGTCCTCTGCTCCATATGTGCCAGGGACCTCACACCAGCCTGTATATGCCTTTTCGTTGGTGACTTAGTCTCTGGGATCTCCCAGAGTCTGGGTTAGTTGACTCTGTTGTTCTTCCTGTAGGGTTGCCATCCCCTTCAGCTCCTTCAGTCCTTCCTTTAACTCTTCCATAGGGTACCCAACCTCAATCCAATGATGGGATGTAAATATCTACATCTGTCTCAGTCAGCTGCTGGCAGAACCTCTCAGAAGATAGCCATGCTAGTTTCCTGTCTGCAAGCACAACACGGCATCACTAATAGTGTCAGAGTTTGGTGCCCACACATGGGATGGATCCCTAGTTGGGCCAGTCACTGGTTGGCCTTTCCTTCAGCCTCTGCTACATTTACTGTCCCTGCATTTCTTTTAGTCATGAACAGTTCTGGGTCAAAAACTTTGAAGGTGGGTTGGTGTCCCCATCCCTCCACTGGGGACCCTGTCAATACACTAGAGGTGGTCTCTTCAGGTTCTATCTCCCCACTGTTGGGCATTTTGGCTAAGGTCACCTCCATTGAGTCATGGCAGCTTCTTAGATCGCAGGTCTCTGGTACTTTCTAGATGTTCACCTCAATCCCTAATAACTGTATATTTCTATTCATCCTCCTGGCCATCTGGGTTTCTCTCGTGTCTTGCCCCATACCTGGTCCTGTCCCCTTCCCTTCCCCTCCTTCACCCTCCTCCCTCCCTCCCTCTGCCTCTCATGATTACTTTGTTCCTCCTTCTAAGTGAGATTGAAGCATCCTCACTTGGGCCTTCCTTCTTAAACTTTTCAAGGTCTGTGTGTTGTATAATGGGTATTCTGTCCTTTTTTTCCTAATATCCCCTTATCAGTGAGTATATACTATGCATGTCCTTTGGGTTAACACACTCAGGACAATATTCTCTAGTTCCATCCATTTTCTTGCTAAATTCATGATGTCCTTATTTTTAATAGCTGAATAGTATTCTACTGTGTAAATGAATCATATTTTCTGTATCCATTCTTCTGTTGAGAGACATCTGTGTTGTTTCAAATTTCTAGCTACTATGAACAAATCTTCTGTGAACATAGCGGAGCACCTTTCTTGTGGTATGGCGGAACATCTTTTGGGTATATGTCCAAGAGTGGTATAGTTGGGTCTTCCAATTATAAAATATTTTATAATATAAATAAACCAATAAAGAAGGAACAAGAAAATGCAGGAGCTGTTCTCACTTGGAATAACACACCAAGAGGCCAAGCAAGTGTCCTCATTGCTCCATCTCACACTAACACAAAAGGTATTGGACTTTCTTAAATTATCTTTCAGATTGATAAATAACCTCTGTACCTATATACTCAGATACAATTTACTCTGCACCTTAGTTTGGTAAGTGCTATGCAAAGAAATACAGTTATTTGTGTATTGGCATTGTATCTGGGAGCCTCAGGAGTAGACACAGAATGACTGCTCTGTTTCGGCTACAAGTAACTCCTGTGCCTTACATCAGTGTCGTTTAGGGGTGCAAACTTTCTAGAAAAGCTTTGGTACCTTAAGGGCCTGCTTCCCTTTATTCTTTCTTTAAAGGATGACATACACATATCATGCTTGATAGCCCACATTTCTCTATGTCTGAGAAAATAGAAAATGAATTAAATTAGTTTGGGAGACAAAGGAAAAATATCTCTGAACATCCAAGCCAGAAATTATTCTGGAAATTTTCATCAATGAATGCCATTGTATCAAAGCCTCTTGGCCTTGGCAAAAGGATATACCGACAGTCTACAACCATAGCCCCAAAGGTGATTTGTAACAGGAGACATAGTTTGTGCTTGATATTAAATGCAAACCTTGTATAGGCAGTAATGGAAGATACTGAAATTTAATTAGAAAAAAAAAAAAGCCCTGAACAATGTTTAGTGCTATAAAATAGTTTTAAAATTTTCAAGTTAAGTAAAGAAAATAAGGAAATTTAGCGAATAAAAGGGAACAGTGACAGGACAACTAAAAGGTGTTATGTAAATTTTTATGTAATTCTTATTTTTAAATATATTTCATTTCCTAGAGGTTTCATTTATTTATTTATACAGTGTAAATTGATCATATACATTCACCACTACTTTCTCTCCAACTCTTCTGAGATTGGCCGCCCCATGTCCTACAAATTCAACTCCTATATGATATTAATGTATGATTTTCCCTCCTTCAGCATCCATGAACTGTCAAGAGCACCTCTGATAGGCGCAGGGCCTCAGGGCTACCTCCTCTGTTCATGCTTGAATTTTGTTATCTTCACCATTTGTAGATCTTGTGCAGGTAATTTCACGCTGTAAGTTACTATGCCTGACAGCCATGTCTTGTTCACAAGTTAGTATTTCATACTTCTTTATTATGACAGTGATGATAGACATGGAAGATACCCTCATTGAACCCAAGTAAATACTAAACAATTAGAATAAGAGGGAAATATCTGATAATCTGTAACTTATAGTCTGTGGTTAACAGAAGGACAGGTGTTAAAGTATAAATGTATTCATGGCTAAAGAAAACAATAACAAAATATCATTTGGGAAGGCGGGTGCATTTTAAACACAAAATATAACTACTTTAATTCAGGGCTGATGTAGACATACACCTGTATGCTACACACTATTTTCTTCTATTATCAACATTATACATTACATTTTTCACAACAGATGAACTGACACTGATACATTATCACTGACCAAACTCCACGCTTGATTCAGATTGCCTGAGTTTTGGCTAGGTGTTCTTTCTGTGTTTCAAGACGTTATGTCAGATGGTCGTTACCCAGAAATCGGTAGCTTTTCCCCTGTAACAAGAGTTAAAAGTCTCCAAACACAGACAGATGCCCCCGGGATGTACAGCTCAAGTTGAGAAATAATACTTGAGCGGAACAGCACTCACTGAAGCAGAACAGAAGAGCCTTGGATAATGATGTAATCAGAAGAGTTAGAAAGAGCTTCTGCTACATGTTAACTAACTTCTATTGCAAAACAGACTGAACTTCAGAAGCAATGAAGAAATAAGTTTGCATCTCTTATTAATTACATCCTCAGAAGTCCAGAACTGTGCAGTGTGATTTCTTTCAGAACCAATGCTTTTTTGCTTGTTTCTTTGAAGATGTCTGCCCTTATGGAACTGACACAATTTAAAATCCAATCCAAAGCCGATCTTCACATTACACCTGCAGGACATGACTTTTTATTTTTATATACCTTGTCAGGTACCATGAGCACAACACTTTCAGATGACAGTAGATGAGGGAGAAGCAGGCTGTACTCAGGACATTCCATTCCGAAACCACTTTCTTCCCATGAGCTTGGCACCAGGTTGACCTGAGTCTGACGTTAAAAAGAAGTGACATAGGAGCTATATATCAACCTCAGAGCTGTCTGGGCACAGGGTGAGGTGTAACCACAAAACAACCAATACACATTAAGTACACATTAGTAAGGAAAGCTCTGGACTGTAAAAGGCAGGAAACAATGATCTTACACAGAACTCCTTGCTCAAGCCCGACATGGTACACTTAAATGGCTTTGAGACTCAATTTCAAATTTTATAATACAAATACTTCTACAACACAGTGATTCTACCAAGATTCAGAAGCAGAACAGAGAAATACAAAACAAAAATTTGCACACTTCCAGTTAAGCTTGTGTTTCATAGATGTGTAAACTGTTGAGATGCCCAACATCAAGGACATTTTTCACGTTTTGCATTTCTTTTGAAAAGTGATGGAAGCACAGTCTTCTGAGACAAATTATGCATGTTAATTATTTGGAAGGAATATGCCACCATTCTAAAGAGACAGAACAATAAGGGATAAGTACGGAATGCAGGCTTGGAGGCGGACCCTCTCTGGCTCTCAGTTCATAATGCCAAGTGGTGATGCCATTGCCAAATATGCAGAACTGCTGAAGGAGAGGGTGACGTGGCACCACAGAGGCCAGGCATAAACCCTGGCAGAGAAGACTCTCAGCATCTCTTCCTGCCAGATATGGTACAGAAAGAGCCACAAGAGTCCCGCAATGCTTTGTCAGTTTGAAAGAAACCATGCATCTCCCTGTCCCCTTACTCGGTTATTGTAGTCAATTCTGTGAGTCCTATTCCAACTATTGAACTATGCTGTGTTTTTCACAGAAAAATGAAGCAGTGTCTGCCCCTGTCAACTGCTACTCTTATATATAAGATGGTTATGCATATTCGAGGCTCAGTGTCTAAATTTAAACATGAAATTATTTTATTTATGTTGCGTGCTTTATCACTTCATCCTGTTGAAATATCTGTTCTGTTTTATTTTATTCTTATAAAGATAATGCTCCTGTTGTCTAGGATGGCATTTGAACCCCTGGGATCAACCTGGATTCTAGCCTCTGGTGCCCAAGCTGCTTGGATTAGATTTCAACATGCCATCTATCATTACTTCCAAAAGCTTCTGTCCACTAAAAGCAAGTACCTATCTTATATACAGTAGGTTTTTTAAAAAAAATACTGGATACTGGATGCGTCCTGTTTATTTTTTAAATATTATTTCTATTGTTAAAAATACTTTTTAATAATTGATCTTAAGGGTTTATTCCTTCTACATCCAAACATTGGTGTCTAGAGGGCTATCTCAACAATCCAGTACTGGCTTAGCAGCAGTTCATGATATTGAGTAGAAGGATGGATGGAATGTACAGACAAACACCAAAACCTTCTAGTTCATGGTTGCTTCTCTGGAGCAGCACAGTAGTACAAATCACCTTTGATTGTACCAAGAATGTGAGGGTGACTTTCCATTCAGAAAGAGATGGAAATTACATCATTTTTATGATTTCCACAGCTTATTTCCAAGATCCCTGTGTAATCGAACACTGTACACGAAGGCAGTATTCCCATGCTGCTGAAAAGGCTTTGGACACCACCAAGTATCCAAACAGAAGAAGTAAGATGAAATTCAGATGTCCTTGTGTTAACCCTCATAAGCAATTCTTCCTTCTCTTCTGAAAGATGTTTATGTCCTAATTGTTTTCTAGTATTTCCATATGAAAATTGTCATCTCTGTTGCAAGATATCTTAAAAGGGAGTTAGTAAAAGTGACAGAGGTAATCAGGCATGAGTATGAACATGATACATTTTAAACATATATGTAATATCAAAAAAACCCCAAAGATTAGGACATAAAGAAGCCTGTTGTAAGAAAGACAGAAAAACAAAATCCCTCAGAAGAGTAGCTGGAAAGAGCATAGGAGTCAGAGGGGATGGAGGGCACCAGGAGAACATGGCCATTGAATCATTAAAGCAAGGTACAAGTGAACTCACGGAGACCAAAGCAGCAAGCATATGACCTACATGGTCTACACCAGGCTCTCTGCATATGTATTATAGGTTAGTATCTTAACAGAACCACTATAAGTAAGAAAAAGTGGGTCTCTGACTCCTGTGCCTGCTCTTGGGACTCTTCCTCCTGCTGGGTTGCTGAGGACGACTTCAATATGAGAGATTTTGCTTTATCTTGTGATATGTTATCTTGTTCTGTTTGGTTATTGTGTCTTCGAAGCCTGTTCTTTTCTAATGAGAGACAGAAAGGGGGTAATCCACAGGAGAGGGGACATAGGAAGGCACTGGGAGGAGTAGAGGAAAGGGAAACTATAATCAAGATGTATTGAATGAGAAAATAATCTATGTTCAATAAAAGGGAAAATATAATGGTAATAATAGTAATAATAATAATAATAATAATAATAATAATAATAATAATAATACTTTTTGGCAAGGATCAGTCCCAACAATGTTTATGCAGATCTTTCTAATATCCCATCTATGTTTCCAATAATAAATAAAAATTGTGTGCCAGTGCTTACATCTTTAAGAAATTTTCTAGGCATACTATAGCCATATATTCTTTATATGGATATGCACACAATACACACATTCATAGCATCTTGAGAGTTTTATAATCATTGATGAAAATATTTGATATCTCAATGTCACATATATTAAAACTATGCCATAAGCTAAGATTATATTTATTTGACTCGTGAAACCCTCGCATAAACTGGAAGGGGGATACACACTAAATTGTGCTGTTCCTGACTTCTACAACAAAATGTCTGAAAATAGTGAGGAGCAGAGAACCTGGGACAGGTGGAGGCACAGGGTAAGGAGACCCATGGCATGCACAAGAATTTAGGGAATTACTTGCAAGACTCATGTGCTAGCCAGACTTGGAGACTGCCGTATCTTTGAAAATGTATTTTCTCAGCTCCCTTTATACCTGTGATCTTTGTATTAGAAACAGCTTTGCCCTCTCACTAGGTCCTGCTAACAGTTCCCTGTTCGTGGGTAGTTTCCAATCTCTGATAATTGAACGGCTTGAAATTCTACCCGTATTCTCTGCCATCTTTAGAATATCAACTTCAAGCATCCTGCTTCCCAGAATAAAAGACGAAAGAAACTTTTGGGTGCAGAGTGCATAGGATATTTAATCTGCTTTCAGAAGGAAGGCACATTGCCATTCAATGCTGACAAGGTAGAAAAAGAAAAATGAACCCTCATGTATCTTTAATGAAGCTTTCAGGGAAATATATCTGTATCTCTATCAGTGTATCTCTATCAGTGTATCTCATAGGGACTGCTGCTTTTAATGTATGTTTTCCTATTTGGTAAATCAAAATAGTACTGGATCATAATTCCTCCAGTTTATTTGGATTTTAAACAAATACTGTATAATGGTCAATCTTAAGGTCTTATATTTGGGTAGGATGGGCTGAAAATTAGCAACAAAGCCCCAGGGGTAATGACACTGAAGAGGGCCTGACAGAAATGCATTAGTCTTTTCCAGGAAAATCGGAAGATCGAGTTCTAAGTCAAAAGATGCAGTCCCGAGACTTTTTATCAATGATTCATTACTGGTAAGGAAGGTTAGTTGGATCAATACCCAAATTCGTCCACACGAACTATTGCTTGGGAAGAAAAAGGGAAAGTATTGACTGTAAAACTTAAGAGAAATACCATTGGTCTTTGCTCTGAATTTCTGTGGTCACCAGCAGTACAGTGGCTGATGGTTTGCTGAACATTAAATCTAATGACTTGAGCTAAACTCACCTGCAGAGGATATCTGATTTCACTAATATTACAGTACAAGTTTCACCAAGCTTGCTTCTAGGGGAAGTTATAAAGAAAGGGAACATTTTAACATTGGAGAAAACTGAAGATTTTTCGGATTTGTGTGTCTTTCATACAACTGTGTCTTTATTGCTTTATAAAATTGCATGACACATAGCGGTCCTGGAACCTTGGGTTCTTGGTCGTGCTGTTCCATTTATTTCCTCTGCTTACCTTGGCTCTACTGCTAAGCCCCACAGCCTTTATTTGTAACGAGAGCAAAGGATGCTTTTGACTTCGTGAAGTAATGATGACTATGATAAAAACAAAACAAAATACAAATAACAAAACAAAAAATCCCTTATTTGGGTGGAGCTAAGTACACAAGGATGGTGATCTCACTTCCATTCTGTAACTCACACAAAAATGTATTAAAATAATGTGGAACGTTTGGCTGTGGGTCTCTGCATCAGTTTCCATCTGCTACTGGATGAAGCCACTCAAGACACAGTTATGCTAGAGGAGAGGAGGGAGGTGGTGCTCTAACTGGGATGATGTAGTGTGAATTAAACAAAAATACATTATGGAAAGAAAAAAAGAAAAGAAGAGTGGAAACTTACAGGAAAGTGACTCCCGTAAGTTGTCTTCTGACTTTACTTATACACAATGACATGCAGGTGTGTGTGTGGGTGGGTGTGTGCATGTGTGTGTTCATGTGTGTGTGTGTGTGTGTGTGTGTATGCAAACACACATGCATACACACATGCTCACACAGAGAGAGGGAGAGAGAAGGGGGGAGAGAGAGCAAAGAGAGAGAGAAGAGTGATCCAATACTAAAACAATTTAAATAGTAAAATAAAAGTACAGACATTTTTACAATTACCAGTATAAAGCCATACTTTTTTTCATGTAAGACTACTCATGACTGATTAGAGAAGCAAGATGGTGTCATGATCAGTCCCCCTCTCTACAAAATGCTGCAGGCCAGCTACATTCTCCCAGATAAGGAACACCACACCAAGCATCCACATTGCTTGCATCTACTGAGATGAAATACAAAGTTCAAACACACCACCTCAAACTTAGTGCCAAAAGGATTTCTAGATAGAAATATTACTTATAAAGTAATACCCCTCAGGTTTTCAGCTCTGTTTTATATGGTCAGTTTTTGTACTGGCTGGTTTTGTGTGTCAACTTCACACAAGTTGGAGTTATCACAGAGAAAGGACCCCCCTTGAGGAAATGCCTCCATGAGACCCAGTTGTAAGGCATTTTCTCAGTTAGTGATCAAGGGTGGGAGGACCCATTGTAGGTGGTCATCTCTGGGCTGGTAGTCTTGGGCTCTATAAGAAACAAGCTGAGCAAGCTAGGGTAATCAAGTCAGTAACATCCCTCCATGGCCTCTGCATCAGCTCCTGCTTCCTGACCTGCTTGAGTTCCAGTCCTGACTTCCTTTGGTGATGAACAGCAGTATGAAAGTGTAAGCTGAATAAACCCTTTCCTCCCCAACTTGCTTCTTGGTCATGATGTTTTATGCAGGAATACAAACCCTGACTAAGACAGTTGTCCTAAAAATAAATTTAAGATCAGCATAAATTATACTTGTGTGTATGCTAGCTTTTTTAATTTTGTGAGTCAGAAAAATCATGAATAATTTAAACTAATTAGATAAATTTACTAATTGATAAAAGATCGGGTGTAAGTGTGTGCTTAAACTTTTGTACCACAAAATATCTCTTCCAATTTTATTTTTGTTGATGATAATCTATCCTCAGCTTCAAAGCTTGGTGGTACAGAAGTCAATGGAACCAGCTGACTTTCTGCTTAGAGGAAAATCCAACAGGATAAAGGACATTGTAAGTAATGTCTGAATCTACGGTGGATTTCTATAACAACACCATTCTTCAAATGGCTAAGACAGTGGAAAGGAAGCCTTTTAAAATGCCCTAGGTGTTCAGAAGTTCCACTCACCCACATGCTACCTCTTAATGACTATCCGTAGTACTCTGTTCTGGAATCAAGTTAGAGAAGAATGCTTCTGAGTTACATCAGATGATAAATGAAAATAGTTCTAGGGACAACAATCTGCCAGCAGCAACAGCATCGTCTTAAAAACTCAAACATGGGAATACAACACACATTGTTGCGACTCCTGTAGGGGTCCATCAAAGGTTCCCTTTAAAACGAGGAACGATTTCCTCAACATTACCAGCAGTTAATGAAATACTACAGTTATAAATCACTGTCTAGTCATGTAAGTAACACTGTCTCGCATTGATATTGCAAATAGTACCATAAAAACAAACGTGAATATAAAACTAGCCAGGACTGATCTGAATTAAGGTAATGAGGTAGGGGCTCTGGAAACACAATGAAACTGTTTCTATCAGTCTGCTTGTTTTTAGAGAACTTCCACTAAGGAAGTCTACAATCCAATTTAGGAAACATAAATATGCGCTCTGATTTCAAGTGAAAATAGAGCTCATTTAAAGATAAAGGCAGTAAGGAAAGAATGAAGAAGGAGATACTTCAGTGGGAGAAGAGATTCCTGGCTTTCAGCCGAACAGGAATGTGGAGAAAATGCTAGAGAGGAAATCCTAACATGTCAAGTCATCTTAATGAAAACTGGATCAAGCATAAGTATCAGTGTACCCATGCACTTGAATGTCTCATCATACAAACACTTGCAAGGGAGAAAAAAAATTAAAATATTAGTGAAATAATTCTTAAATTTTTAAAGTCCCAATTTGAACAAATATTCCTTCATAAAATTTTCCAGTTTCCACTCTGGTCCTGCTCTGTTTAGTTGAATTTGAACTACAGATCTCTATTCACAATAGTAAGTAAATACTGCAATTAAAAATTAAAAACATGTATCTAAAACGTGTTCATGACTAATAAAAAGAAAACAATTTCCGCAAACCAAACAGAATACCACATAATGCAGCGATTATGAGCAACAGCTGTGCTGTCGGGTTGCTTCCCACTGCTTCAGGCCTTTCTCCCAAAACCATACTAAAAGAGCATATGTAACAATGGTATCTCTGAAGAAACAGAATGGGATTGACAATGGCATTTGTTTTATGTGTCCAAAATTCCAGAAGGATTTTTTAAGATTTATTTATTTATGTATATGACTACTCTATTTACATGTATGCCTGCATGACAAAAAAAAAAAAAAAAAAAAAAAAAAAAAACCAAAAAACAGCATCAGACAGAAGAGAGCATCAGATCCCATTACAGAGAGTTGTGAGCCACCATGTAGTTGCTGGGAATTGAACTCAGGACCTCTGGAAGAGCAGCCAATGCTCTTAACTGTTGAGCCACCTCTCCAGTCCCCAAAGGGATTTTTGAAGCAACAGATTAGATTTTAATTTCATGCTACCACTGCCATGTCTGGACCTGTATTGCCAACAAGTACTGCTATTACATATTAACAGTCTTCCTATTTAGACCGGGGGAGGTATTTTGCCATATATATTTAATTACACATGTATGAAATTTACATACGTTTTCAGATAATTATGCATCTTCATAAGCATTAACCTTATTCTCTATCTGATCCTCCTGAAGGAACTCTACTTGAGCCAAGGCTGGGTGGATAAGATGCCTCTCTGCGAAATTTTACATAATGATCACAGAATTAATTAAAACTATTCATTTCTTCTTTCTTGAGAAATCATTGAAATGTTTCTCCCCCTTTCTTTCCTTATCCTCTCTTCACTCACTCACCTGCTCTGCCTAATGCCCCTCTACTTGCTACCCTCCCTCTTAATAAAATCTACAAAGTTGCATCACTTAAAAGCTGCTTAATATCCAGGAGCACTTTCCTTTAAAAACTTATCAAGCCTATGAGCAAAAGTGACATACAGAAATAGTATAAAGAAGAATACAAAGGGAAAGAAAATAATCCAGTATATTTTTAAATTATGAACAATGGCCTTTACAAATAATGTACTTCATAATAACTATTACAATGATACTCAGGGTTCCTGAAGTCTAAATACTTGCTGCCCATGAAACCCAAATGCCTTTTCAACCTTTCTTTAATCTTTATCTAAAAATCGTATGTTAAAATTATACTTGTATGTATTTTCCTGACTGTAGGTTAGTGCACATGAGTACGGTTTCCATGGAAGCCAGAAGAGGACATCACATCTCTGTCACCAATAGTTGTAAGGAACCTACATGGGTGCTGGGAACTGAGTTCAGGAATTCTTAGCAAGAGCTAGTAAATGCTCCTGGCAACTGAGTCATCTCTTCAACCCCCTAAGTGATTTTTTAATGAACACAATATTTGATTTGTAGCCTAATGCAATTAGCAACAGCATTCTAAAATAACATAACATTGCTATTTCTAGTATAACAAGAGACATTTTTTGCCACCACTCACACAGCCTTGGGGATCAGACATCAGCGTTGTTTCTTTTGAGGAATCCCCCTATTAGTTAGCAGCCTCATAGAAGAGCACAGCAGAAATTCTAACTGACCCAGAACATCACTGCTGACAGAGACACACGAATAGGAAAGCAGCAGTAAGAAGTAAAGCAAGCCTTTCTTCTTTGAACAAAGGTTGACAAAATAAAACAAGTGTTGAAAGCTAGCACATCGTAACTCATCTTAAAGCTTGGTTTTCAGGGCTGCTCCTGCATTTAATTGGCTCTGCCACAGCTAAGAGGTTTTGCATTTCTGTATTACAGAGTCCTTGTGTAAGACATGAGAGACATTTTCTAACCTTAATGGATACATTATGTAGCCTTTCTAAAATATACCCACCCATTCATTTATTCAAATAATAATCTGAATACTTCATACATGTCAAGGGCTTTTGTAGGAACAGTGAAGCAGGGGCACACTAGAGCCTACTGTCATCAAATATGCAAAATGATCAAAGGGAGAAAATATTTGTAGAAGTTAACACATCAAAGTGACATCTTCAATAAAGAAAAAGTAATGATGAAGCCGAAAAAGGTGTGGTTACTATAAAGTTGCTCACAGAAGGTGACTTAGCTGAGGTAATACAGGCAACCTGATACTGGTCAAACTGAGATCTGGGGTGATGCTTTCTCAGAAGTGTAAACAAGTAGCACAGGCAGGAGATGTCGAGAAGAGAAAGGGCATATGCACAACTGGAGCAAATACGCAGTGGATTAAGTATAAAATCAGGTCATAAAGACAGAAGGAGGGCAATGGGGAAGCAGAGTTGACCATGACCATGACTATGACCATTACCTAGATATTACACTGCATTCCACTCACAGTAGGCAGCTAGAAGGAATGAATTAAGGCTGTTCACAAGGGGAGATGATATACTTCCACCCAATTATTGTTCATTAACTTGACAATGTCCGTCAAGTATTAATAAGGTACCCAGTATATTGTATGTCCAAACTAACACTTACTGGTAACTATTTATGTCCTATGAATTTTGAAAACAAAAAAAAAAGTTGTTCATCAATACATTATCCTGAGAATCAAGCTACAATAAGCTCTCTAGTCATGCAAAGGTTATTATTGCAGAGGACAAAAACTTTGTAATCTGAGGCTAGGGAGGATGTAAGGATTTCCCCTTTGTATCAGGTATCTTTCTATTGCTGTGATAAGATACCACGACCAAGGCAACTTTCAAAAGAACTTGTTTGCGGATTACAGTTTTGGAGGTTTAGAGTCCATGATGACAGATCAGAGGTTTTAAATAAGTAGAGGCCTTAAGCACCAATGTCTAAAGCAGCTCATGTGAACACATATGAACCACAAGCAGGGGCAGGGAGCTGAAGAGGAATAGCATGAATCTTTTGAAATCTCAAAGTCTGCTCCAGCAATACATCTTCTCCAAAAGACCACGCCTCCTTATCCTTCCCCATACAATTACACCAGCCAATGGCATATGTGTCTCCGGAGTCCATTCTCACAAAACCACCATACACACTTACAAATGGACCATCTTCAAGTGCACTTCAGTATAGAAGGAATGAATGTCAGTTAACTAGCCATGAAAGCCTGGAAATCTCCATCTGATCCATTGCATTGATACCTATTTCACTGAAACACTAGGAATCAATATAACAAAAAGCCCATGTATTCAACACCTGCAGAGCAAATGTGTAACTTGGACTTTAATTTGAAATCCTCTTAACATTCACGTAATACTACATTCATTCTCATTCTTCATCCTTACACTTATACACACAGAGAGAGAGAGAGAGACAGAGAGAGAGAGAGAGAGAGAGAGAGAGAGAGAGAAGAGGAAGAAGAGGAAGAGGAAGAGGAAGAGGAAGAGGAAGAGGAAGGAAGAGGAGGAGGAGGAGGAGGAGGAGGAGGAGGAGGAGGAGGAGGAGGAGGAGGAGGAGGAGGAGGAGGAGAAGAAGGAGAAGAAGGAGAAGAAGGAGAAGAAGGAGAAGAAGGAGAAGAAGGAGAAGAAGGAGAAGAAGTAGCTGTAATTTTCCTGTAGACAATTACTAAAATTTTGTAGGATTTTATGCCGTTAATCTTATCCTCTACCTTGAAGTACTAGGTATCCTACCTGAGATAAAAGCAAATAACATCTTATAAGGCAGTGCAATAGATCTCTAGTACCAAAGACAGGACAATAACCCTCATCTCAGAGATAAGGGAATATTTTAAGTTTTAAGACTTAGCCACATAGGCCACCTCTATTCAGATACCAGGCGCCAGAATGATGATGTAGAGAACCTGGTACCATTTTAATTAGTGTCTTGCATGTACTTCTGAAGAATTTAAATTGCTGTGCTCAGGAACTAAGAAAAGGTCAGCAGTGGTGATGGGCTGGATGCTATCCATCCCCCCCTACAAGATGCTCAACAATAAAACATCACAAAAGGCAAGAACAGCACCTGCTGCTTCTTTATAAACCATGTGGCAGGTTAACTATGTCTTCAGTGCTCAGAATTCTTACTCTGTAAAGATAAAGCATTATATGCCCCATAAGGTGCACAAAGAAATGCTACAGCAGTTACTCTTTGTGTCCCCATATGTCACCTGCATCCCAGGCATCAACCTTTAATCACATGAAGTTAATATAATGCTCCATTGACTAATGCACAGACTGACCTGTGTCAGATAGTATAAGTACTTTTCCCTGGGTAACTCGGGGTACTGGGATTTGAATGCTGGCTGCCTAGATCCTAAGTCACAGTCTCAAGCAGGAAGCTGTACACTCCCTAACCATGCAGTTAGAGACAAAATAAATTGCTACAGGGTTGACCCATTCTTGATAGCAATCCTGTTACACGGGTGTTACATGAAAATCCAATATTCCATATATATTTCCTCTTCTCTTTTCCATAAATTTTCAGTTATCTGTTTAGCCTTATTAAAACCATCACACTTGAAAACATCTGAAATAAAAAACAGACTGTTCTTTGCAGAATGTGAAGTAATTCTCTCATTATACACATTTCAAGCTTTTATCACTGATTCTTATTTTTAAGGATTCAAATGTGTTGAATAGTCACCGTGGATATTAAATTCAGTACTAAAAAGCCTACGGATATTTCTTACCCCTAGCTCTCGGCTTATTGCTCCCATTAATTAAGAGAACATCTAAATTGTGCTTGCTTGGGAATTGGACAGCACCTTTGGTTATGGGGTCCCTTTCCCTCAGCTAATTTAAGAGCTTCATCTTTCTTAGTCGGCTCC
This sequence comes from Uromys caudimaculatus, assembly GCA_028551405.1. Lineage (NCBI taxonomy): Eukaryota > Metazoa > Chordata > Mammalia > Rodentia > Muridae > Uromys > Uromys caudimaculatus. Next base: position 11,193,435 of record CM052709.1, read on the forward strand.
CTAGAATCATTAGCCTGTCCTCAAGCAGGAAGAAGGAAGAACTACATGGAGATGCAAGAAACCAGTAACCTTCCCTCTTGTGTGTCTTGGTAGGTGGTTACCACTCTGGCCATGTTCCCAACAGTATGGCTTCTTAGACATGACATCATTGTGGAAAGTGCCAGTGTGCCCTAAAAGGGGGCTTCAGGTGAGCAGATGTCATGCCTTGATTCAGAAAAGAGAACGGTGAAGGGGTAACTTGATTTTTATTCAAGGCTTCAATTATCCACATCCAAACCAGGAGACAAGCTAACCCTGTGTTCAAATGAATGAGGGATTATAAGGAGAACACTCAATAAAATAAGTTAGTTAATTAAATAAAGAAGTGTGCCTTCTGTATAAAAAGTTACAAGAGAAATGATTTTTCATTAATTTTTCTCTAGTTCTAAATGAAACTTATCCTTCCTTAAAATTTAAATATTAACAAAATTATAATAAAATTATTGTAAAAGGTTAATTCAGAAATTTCAGCAGGTATTCCAATGTTTATTTTATTATCATAGTACATACATAATTCTGTCATTTTAATTAGCCCTGTTGTATAATCCAAGTTATATATTTCAATGGGCATAACATACCTCAGTAAGGCTATGCTGCTGATAAACAGCTATTGAGTGAGCAGTCACACAGTGCTTAGTTAATCAGTGCTGGGGACTGAGCTCAGGGCTCACACCCCTGGGTAAGCACACTGTCACCAAGCTGTGGTAAGGCTTATTGCCAGCTCACTTTGCACTTTTAAGTTGGGAACAGGATCTCATTAAGATGCCTGGCCTGGCTGTGAACTCCTTCTGTAGCCCAGGAAAGATCTTGGATTTGCTATCCTAATGTAAAGCTTTGCCATCCAATCACTCCATTCCCATCTCCTCATTGGCCACTGCTTTCTGTGCTACCATGGTGAGCACTTATATATCCAAAGGGTGGAGCCCCCTTAGCATTTTTTTTGGCTAATATGATTCGGGAGAAGCTTGGAATGTTTAAAATGAAAATTAGATGTTGAGAGGAATCTCGACTGAAAATGATAGACTCTTGTTCTGATAAGTTGATTCAATAAGCAGCTTGGTGTTCTGTGATGAATTTGTGATGTTAAGTCCTAGAATGTGAAAAGATGAAAGTTGCCCTAAGGTCATCTTATGCTCACCATGTTCTTCTTCACAAGTGCGTGACGTTCTAATCAAAATGAGCCCTTAAAACTTCCCCTTGCAGTCTAGCATGGGAGCAAGCCTTCAGTACTCCTACACAGTCCTGTGCTTTACAAGTATAATTTTCCAGGTGGGGCTCACACATTGGAATTTGTCATGTGTCATATGTGCTGTGTGCAGGGGACACTGGACCTTGCTGCCAGTAAGATTTATGTGTCCATTCTAGCCTGCACACTCTCTTGATGTGTAGGCCTGGTGATAGTAAACTACTAAATGATACTATGTGTTAGACAGCACTGTGTGAGTTCTTATGTCCACCTACAGAATCTTTAAGATTAGATTGTGCTTCTACCTGAGAGGACAGAGAAATAACCCTATCATTTATAATTCTTCCTCCAATTGTCAAAACTCTGGTGGCCAGGGAGGTCTCAGCTAAACTGTATGTTTACATTAAAGGAAACCAGTGACAGCCATCACCCAATTCTCGCTAAACAAGGAATGCTCAAACTTTTAAGGAAAATAAAAATTCTACACTATACTCAAGAAGTTATCCATTATATCTTGACCTCTGCTTCCACTCCCCTATCCAGGAAAAAGCCATTATACACACAGATGTGAACCCCACCCCCTAAAGGGAAGGTAGACAGAACTTTCAAGGGGAAAGGAGATGTTATTTGCCAGGCCATTTTACCTGAAATGCTTAGTGAATTTTTTTGAGACTGACATTTACAAATGTCATATATATGTGCTTGTATGTAAGCATTTCTATATATAATATCTATATCTATTCATACCTATGAATACATATATGTGTATTTATATGTAAAAGTTATATATCTAGATACCTGTATCTATCCATATCCATCAATGGGTGTATGTGTGTGTGTTTATATGTAAATATTTATATATCTATATATCTATATATCTATGCATATCCATTTATGGATACATATTACTGTAAAATCAAATTGTTTTAATATCTCAGGTCCCCTTATATGCTAGGCAAGCATGAGGCTAAACTGCATACCACTAGGCTATACTGCATAGCATTAGGCTATACTGCTAGTCCGCAAATAGTTTCGATCTCATTGTTTAATCTCTGTTTAACAGGTTTAAGGTAAAATTACTGCAGAAAGAGTTTTCCTCGACTTTCAGTTCTAAGACTCTCCAGTTCTATTTAATTAAAATGAATGTAACACATACACAAAAAACTCAAAGCCAAAAATGTACAAAATATATTTTATGAGGAAAAAGTTAATAATAATTCATAATGTAATTAGGTTAGGCTTCTGTTCCATTATATTTTCTTTCCTGAAAGCCAAAATTCTCTTGAAATCTAGCCACTGGCAATATATCTAATTCAATGCTAAGTAGCAAATGTATTTGCTTTTGTTAATTTATAATGATAGCTTTAATTGGGAAAATAGGCAAGATCCCAAATGAGCATACTAATGTTGTTTAGCTGAGTAGAATTAAGTAAATATAATTTTGCGTCTTTATTTTAATTATTCCTTATTATTCAAAATAGCTGCACTATGTTTACCGGGGCATACATTTCTTTGGGATCTTATCCCACTCATGTCTTCCAGTGGCAACCATTCATGCATGCCTATCCTCCTCAGTGGGATACCCAAGGCTTCGCATTGCATTCATAGGAATATAAGGTACACAGTAGGTACCCATAATCGAGAGTTATCACAGGCAGTATTCTTAACTGACAGTACCCCAACTGCCACAATGCAAGGCAGTAGGTGAGGATACTGTTTGGTAGAATTATGAAATATTCCACTCTCTTCCAGGTAAAACATCTCAAGTCATGTTAATTAAGATCCTATCACTTGGAAGACATATGCACATTCCTTATGATCAGTATGACTAAGTGTGAAAGCAAAAAAGTGTCTGATTTTGAGAGAGATGGGCCATTTTTCATTATTGATAGTGTACTCCAGTAAGCACCATCAAAACTAGAGGTAACAGATTGCCATTTTAGGTAAATCAAAGCTAACACTTAGGTCAGCATTATGCTGAAACTTAGCATGTCAACATAGTACATCACCAATCTGTTCCACAAACATTCCAATGAAAACGAGGCATTTGTGTAACTTGTTAACTTCATGTCAACAAATATGAATTCTCCAGCTCAGGATTAAATTTCACTTATTCTCACTCCAAAGTCCACAGAAACACCGGGTGTCATAGGTACATTAGTTTTTAGGTTTTTTAGAACTTTGCTATATTATGATTAAAACTGGTAAATTTAACTAAAGTTCTGCATGACTCCTAATACTCTGTGAACGTTGCCATGCCGGTATTTCCTGGATTTAGGCCATTGTCGAATGTCTGTATTTGGTGCATTAAAATCCACATAGGTTACTCTCAGAACCATAAACATTTCTATATCAGTCTACATCTCAAAGCAATGAAAGCAAAGATAATGTTGGATATTTTACAAAATATATCCAGATTTTGAAAGGCTGGCTTAACATGTCAACGTTTATTTAAATGTATTTAAAAAATGTATTACATTTAGGTTGTGGGCTCTAACCTAGTATCTGAAATTTGAAAACTTTTTGCAGGGTGGGGGCTTACTTTTAGCAGGTCCTGCCTTATTAGTTTGCTTCCTATCATTTATCAATCAATCAACCTATCATTTATATGCCCAACCATACAATGAGACAAAGAGAAATTACTAGAACATGTTTAAAAGCAAAAGAATCTACAATTATATGTACAGCACTGTCAAGAACACAGTGAGCCGAGTTTCACAGAAAAATAACGTGGAAATAAAAAGGAAATCTGTTCTGATTTTCCTCTGGTAAGCGAATGATAACTCTAAAAATATATGTAGAATTTGTTCCATGTATAAGCAATTCCATAGACATTTAAGCATGCCTGTGTTAAGGCATGTAGCCAAGAAATCTCAGTCTTATTTTAACGTTTTAAAAGAACTGCATGCTATGGGGTTTCATTATCAGAATACAAGCTTTTCATTTTATGAAAAATTATTTTACCTTTTAATCCATGCAAATATGCACAATTTTTTCTCAACTGTAGTTTACATATAATGAAATATGAGTCATTCTTAAAAATACATTAAAAAATTAAATCATTTTCTGGTGAAATCAGATTTCTCTGAACTCTGAATAAAAGTTACTAAGCTATCTCACTATTTTGCATCCAGGGGTTTATAAAAACCTGCATCAATCATTGAGGTGAGACAGCTTTACTCAATGCTCTGATATTCTTTTTCATAGAACTGCATTTATAGCTACTTCCTGCAAGACTGTAAGTTCCTTGTATTTTGTACAAGTTAGAAAAATGCTAAATTTCAGGGCCCCAGAATGATTCTTATAGGATGCAAATGAGAGTCAACATTGTAATTACAATTTTATTATTGTTGTTGTTGTTGTTGTTGTGACCATACCAAAGCCTCAAGGAATACTTTTATTGTCAGAAGGTGCATTGGCAGAACCTTATTGGCAGAAGGTGTTCACAGACGGTGAACAGTCTGTGGCTGTTCACAGAATGTAATCAGAATTATCCTCAAGATACAGTTTAAAATCTCATTTAAAGTAGTTCTTGCTTGATATGACAAGGACAGTGGGTATCTAGCCCAAGAGATTTACACAAACATGAACACAAACTATATTACTACCTCAAATAAGGGTAAATCAGTAAATATTAACTGAGCCATATCATTTCAACAAAAAGAATTTGGCTGAATTTAATACAAATCATAAAAATAATAATTATCTATGTTTTAGGGACGTTGAAAGGGGTTCTGCTGTTAGCAACCAGACATATTGACATATTTCTGCATATTTATATGTCCTTCATTAAAACCTCTAATACACAGAAAAATAGATTAATAACCTTTTGAATTCTGTACACTGACACATGGCTCAATTTCTTCTTAAATAGAAGGACAGCTCACTAGTTCTCATACTGACTTTCAAATTCATTGTGGTGGCCTGTGAGGTGCAGGGAGCAGATGTTAGAGGTCCTTCTTTTCATTTATGAGCCATAATCCTCTCTTCCTCCTGTAAGTCTTTGGGGGTACAACAAATCACATAGACTGATTAACAAGTTCACATTAATTTTCCTACAGAACAATCAGTGAATGTGCTTTTCCATGACTGAGATACAGTGGCTTATCACTTAATCCTGTCTTCACTAATTGTCCAAGATTCCCATTCCAATAATGGGCTTTCATCGTTATTGTCTTAATTATTCAGTTCATTAAGCTTATGTTCTTCCTATACCTCCCTAAAATCACCTAGTCTAAAAGTTCTAAAGCAGCTAAAGTATTGGGATATTAGCCACTGTTCTGTCTTCCAGTGCACAACTGTATCCTAACCCAAAACATATATGTAGCCATTAATTAGTTTTCTGCTCCTACCACTCAAAAGGCACACATTAACAATCCCAACATTCTGATATGAAGATAAACTCTTAAATGCAAAAGATCCAGATGAGCAGTATCAGAGAATATGAATTTGGCTACTGTATTTCTGTGGCAAAATGCCTGAGAACTGGATCAGTGGAGAGGAGAGGGGAGGGGAGGGGAGGAGAGGGGGGAAAAGGGGTGAGGGGAGAGAGGTGAGGGGGGGAAGGAGGGGGGAGGAGAAGTTAAGGTCTAGAAAATACAAGGATGTCAAAAAATCAAACAGCAACAAACAACCCAATTAAAATGTAGGCTACGGAACTCAGCAGAATTCTCAGAAGAAGAAATACAAATGGCTAATAAATACTATAATTCTGTCATCTTACCCATGGAGGAAATGCAAATTAAAATGTATTTTGTGAGTCAACTCTCATGCACTATTGGCCAGAGTACAAATCAGTGCAGTGGAAATAATGGGAAGTATCTCAGAAATAGATCTACCATTCCACTCCAGGGTATACACCAAATGGGAGACTGTTTCCTACTAAAGAGATATATATTCAGCAACTGCTGTATTTACAATAGCTAGCCACTGCTCTTACTATTCGGGGATATTGCTATACTCCCTTGCATTTCTTAGTATCTATTGGAGTTTCTACCCTAATTTTGCCAATTTTGCTTCCAAGACAATCACACAGAAACACTGTAATTTATTAATAAACTATCAACACTAAGCCAGGTAGGTTCTGAGCTGCATTAATCCTTCCATGCTGTTAAAATCTACATGAATGCCTCATTACTTGCCAAATTAGTGTCTTCCGGGCAGCTTCTACTACAGATGTCTGTCCTCAGGGTGAACATCTCTTGGCTATTTGTTCTTGATCCATCCCACAAAATGGCGACCTCCTTCTCCTTTTCCCCTCTCCTCCTTCTCCTCCTGGGCCCTTCCTGAGACCCCTACTCAAGTTCCACCTTCTTCTCTCTCTCCTACCCAGTCACAGGCTCTGATATTTTATTAAAAAATCAGAGATTATTAGGGAGCATTCTTTATAGCACACTGGTCAATAAAATGTCCATGTTCAGACCACAATCTGATCTTGGGGGCACTGTACTCAGTATCTGAATACACATGTACAAGACCAACCCCAACAACCTAGAACACAAACTGCATCCATCCACTCATCAATGGAGGAGAAGAATGTGGTACAAATATTAAATGTAATTTTATTTAGCTGCAAAGAAACATAAAAGTTAAGAAATTCATAGACAAACAATTGATGCTAAGAAACAATATATTGAGTGAAGTGAACCATAACCAGGAAAGACAAATATCATATTGTCATACTCTTTTTGTGGGTCTTGTCATCAGATCTTAAGATTTGTGTATTTACTTTGGAATGAATGCAGAAGATGATAAAATAATTTAAAATGAGCTTAAATTCGTAAACTCTCAGAGAGTTACCATGCTAATTATTTTTACTTAAGACTTGGCCAAGAGAAACAATGGGGCCTCTGAAAATCTTGGTGGGCAGCCGTGAAAGATACACTAAAGACTTGAAGGACATCCAGAGCTACATAGTTAAGCCCTGTATCCAAAAAAGGAAGGAGGAGGGGGGAAGAGGAGAAGGAGGAAGAGGAGGAGGAGGAGGAGGAAGAGGGAGAGGAAGAGAAAGAAGAGGAAGAGGAGGAGGAGGAAAAGGGGGAGGAGTAGGAGGAGAAGAGGAGGGGGCGGAAGAGGGGGAGGCAGAGAGGGAGGTGGAACAGAAGAAAGATACATTAAAATATTATTTAGAAAATGAAGTGTCTTTATGTTGCTCAAACATAAAAGCAAATGACGGGCGGGGAGGATAACCCAGACCACACCGAGAACGTCCCTCAATTCCCACTTGACAAAGCCCTGGTATCTCCTTTCAGTTAAAAACTGGAAATATTTAGCATCCACATTGATGGACATGAACAATAGCTGTTTGGGAAGTATCCTACTGGCGCACATGCTTGAGAGTAGCTAGTTAAATTATATGATCTGTTTAACAGAAGGATCAATAGGACTGGAAAAGAACTGACTTCAAGATTAAGAAGGTGAGTGAATTAAATATCATATTTTCAATTAGATTTAGTTAACCAACCCAATAGTATAGAAATATTACAATAAGAACATGAGAAACATTGTGACTGCTTCACACACACACACACACACACACACACACACACACACAATTCTTTTCTTACTTTCTTTCTCAATTAGAAATATCTTCTATTCACCTATTCATTGCAGGCTTTCAGCTTCCAGCAGCCAGAAAAGAGGCATAGCACTGCAATGGGGTCTTTGAAACCCAAAGAAAAGACTGTCACTCCCAAACTACCAACTATTTCCCTTTGAATACAAACATACCATTTGAAGTAACTCATTTAGCGTTTTCTAAAGGCGCCTGGTGTAGCCTCCCAAGTGGTGATTTGTAACATGGCAGGCTGTTATCAGGCAGCTACAATATTTTACTTCCGCTCAATAAAGAGCAGCATTACTCTGAGGTTCATCCATCCAGAAATATTACATGGGAGGCACACTCCAACCCCAGCTCATATGTATCCATTTTGGGAAGGGGAGGCTGCACAGACAAATATAACTTGGTTCATTCATTTCTAAGCAATCTTATGTTTAGTCTGTACTATAAGGCAAAAGAGGATTAAAGATTACCTTCCACTACAGCCGGCTACATATTGCAGGCCCGTGTTTAACTACCATTTCTTATCCTTTTGGAGGCAGTGTATCTACTAAATTTCTAAGACCCAGGTTATCTGCATTTCTTGCCTGGAGATTGTGCTTGCCTAATGAGATATGGTTTGTTTTGCTATTGTTTTTGGGTTTGGGCTTTTGTTGATGATATTTTTCTTTTTAGTTTTGTGGTTTGGGGTATTTTGTTGGTGGTATTTTTAGTTTTGCTTTTGTTTTATTTCTGGGTGAAGAGAGTAGATATTTTCTTAATGATAAATATGATCTGCTGGGAAATTCACACTTTCTAGAAGAAACTTTCCACAGAAAATTAATGAAATGCTCTGAGTACTTCAACCCTCAATTTGTGTGTATTTTACCCTCTCAGGGTAAATCTGAGGATATGCAGGATAAAGTACCAGTTTCCTATAGTGATATCTTGCTTGAAATCAAACTCTTTGGGGCCACCTTTCCTTTCACTGTGGCTTCCTCATTTCCTGAGAACACTTCAAAACACTTAGCACCCTCTTTGAGGACCAGATGCCTGCCAGTGCATGGATGTAATTCTGAGTTTTCTATCTTAAGCATGGAGTGTATGTATCCGTCCCAACAGAATAAAGAGAACATGCATGATATGGGAGAAAATCTTTACTATCTCTTCTAGCAGAAGATTAATGAATAGAATATAGTAACTCAGAAAGTACCAACAGAAGAGCAAATAATCCAAGCAATAAATTGGGGAAAGCTCTGAATACTTCACTATTGGCAAAAGATACAGAAGAGGCTCAGCATCTTTAGTTATCAGAAATGAAATTAAAACTACATTGGAATCTTACCTCACCACAAGCAAAATGGTTATTAACAACAATAGTAAAGGCATGAGTTAGGACATGCAGGAAGAGAGACCTTTGTACACTATTGTCTGCTACATACAGTAAGGAAAAACATCATAAAACCTTCTTACAAGTCCATAAAAATATTAGCGCATCATGCATCATGCCAGTGCTTTCTTTATACTCAAAAATCAATCAATCAATCAATCAATCAATAAAATCACCATTTCAAATAGATAAACAAGACCACGTTCATTAAAAATAATCACAATACGTAGGGCATTGAATGAATCTCTGCATCTGCCACCAGGTGAATGGAGAAAGAAAAGATGGCACATATAAGGAACAATTTTCAGCTATCAGCAAGAATGAAATCATTCTATTTGAAGAAAATGGATGGAAATTCAAGCTAATCATCATCACTGAAATAAGCCGGACACAGAAAGAAAAAGATCTTAGGTATTTTCTAACATATTGGGGGAGGGAAATGATTATCACCAATCAGAAGAGGAACCATAAAGGAGATATGAAGGAAGAGGAGTATGGAAACCAAGGGGGAAGAAGGCAAGAGAGCATTGTGGGTAACTGGATACCACAAGGATAAAATGCATGCACATAAGGGCGTGGCCATGCATTGACTGGTATGCATATAAGCGATACTCATTAATTTGTACAAATATATATGAGTCAATAATTTAAATAACAATAATAAGTAAATCATTTACCTTTCAAGGGAATTCGCTCGAGAGCTACTTCTGGAGAACACTGTAAGACATTGTATGTCTTTTACTAAATTCTGTGCCAAAATGAACAGAGGGAATTCTGAAATTGATATTGATTCTAACAATTCAGCAAGTAGGAAGACGATAAAAGAATATCTGTATTCTGTATTCTTCATATTTCCATCTCTAAGAATGGAAGGCTTTGGAAAGGGAAATAGTTAAAGAATGTGCCATTTTAATTTACACATAATTAGACTTGTACACATTCAAACAGAGAAAAATATCTACCTAATCAGATTAATAAGGTTTCTTGAGAATTAGTAATAATATAAAACGTTGCCATATGAAGCTTCCCATTTCAGTGTCTACCTTTAGGAAAACTGAACTTACATCCTAAGGTATAGCCATTGTTTTTAAAATTCACTTTATTTGGCTCCTATTTCATTTGGTATTTTTGCGAATATAACAAATAATAACCATCTCACACAATAATAATCAGATATATTCTACTGCAAAAGAATTATGGTTCATGGTACCTGGTATTCTTGAAAATGTGAAAGCAAACAGATGTCAGTGTTCCCAATTCCAAGGAAAGGACAAAGGTAACTGTGTATTGGCCCCCAGGATAATATAGAATCTCACTATTCCTCTTGGTTACCCACCATTGCTTAAGATATCACACACCTTGAATCTATAATATTGAGAAACCAAGCTAGGTATGAGCTGGGAAGGGGACTTGCTGGGGAAGCACACAAAGGTGATGACTGCTAATTTTTTCTTTCTTCATAGTAACTGGAGGAAGAAGTTTCTAATACACCAAAATTGCAAAAACATGGAATAAAAATGGGTGTTCATTGGTTATCTAAACATAGCTTCCATTTTTGTTTCTACATATGATTTTTGCAATGATGCAAAATATTTTCCATGCTTCATGAGTTTCTATAGGGTGCTTTATTGACTCCAACTTTAATACATTTCATTTCAGTATTTGTGTGTCACTGCATTTAAATACATTTCCCTCAACCTGCATGTGCATGCAATGAGCACACGCGTGCGCACACACACACACACATCTATATCTATATCTATATCTACATATATGCCTAAATATCATATCGTATGTAATTTTTTTTCTTTAGGGGCTATAGCCTTCTTGTCTGTAAAGAAACATACTAGTCTAAGAATCATCTTGTTAGATGCTAGTATTGACGGTTTCTGTCAGTCTGGATCACTGTCAACTGTTCTTTGGGTTCTTAGTGTTGACGTAATGTGGATGAACAGGTTTACTGAGTGACTGTGCTTTGGTCACTGTGGTTTTAGACTAAACACTAAGTTACCAGTTATGCCCTTAAGCAACCTCAGAAAATGTATGCCGTATTCCAGTGACAGTTGTCAGTTAACATGTCTATGAAGACCCAGAGTTAAAGATGGGCAAATACTTTGAGCACATACATAGGTTTCTGTTCATAGTTTACAAGTGTATTGTATTTACTAAGTATAAGGTCTAATTTTGCTTCTATATAGCATTTTTTTCTGGGAAAAATGAGAAAAGTCGTATAGTTCAGAACTAAGTGTTTGGACCTATATACTGGAAATGCCTGGGTCTCTACTGCTCCCTGCTCTCTCATGACACTAGAACATATATTACATCTCAAGACAATCATGATCGGTTTTTGGTTTTGATTTGGTTTTGATTTTTGGTTTGTTTGTTTGTTTGTTTGTTTGTTTTTCCTCAAAATGGAAGCTGATGTCTAGCAATAAATATGTCCCTTCTCCACTGATACAATAAAGCACTCATTGGAGCTATTAAACACCACGACCTCTAAAATGGCTCCTCATATTGTCAGTTATGATGGGCAGAATATACTCATGTCTCCTGCAGTGATTATGTCCTAAAATTAGAATGAAAAGAAAAGCATCGCACAGTAGAATGTAGGTTTAAACACATCGTGATTAGCACGGCCAGCTTAATCTTACTTTTTTCTATTTTAATGTTTAACGATACAACTTCTTTGTCTGTGCACATGATATTGAAAACTTTAAAAGTTACATTAATCAGAGAAAGCCTTTAGAAAACTATACTGAAAAGTCTGGTTATTATTACCTTAAGCAAAATAGCATTACCCTCCCTGGCTTACAAAGAAGAAACAATAAATCTGTATGGAGTATAAAACTATTCTTAAAAGCTAAACACAAGCTGTAGAACACATGAGAACAACTTCCTGAAAAAAAGCAAAGGTTAAAAAAGGCAAAGGTTCCTAAGATCGACATTATAGTATAAATAAAGGAAAAAATGCTAAAGTTAACAAGGAAAATTAATAACCTTCCTTTAAAAGTCATGTCTATAATTATTATTATAATAATAATTATTATTATTACTATTATTATTATTTAATCTATTTTACAGTCCAGTCATTATCCCTCTCCAAGTCTGCCCTCTGACAGTTCCTTATCCCATACCTCCTCCATAGTCTCCAAGAAGATGTCACCTCCACCCCACACACCACGAGACCTCCCCACGCCCTGAAGCTGCAAGTCTCTCAAGAGTTAGGTGCATCTTCTCTAACTGAGGTCAGACATGGAAGTCCTCTGCTATATAAGTGTTGGGGGCCTCAGATCAGCTGGTATATGCTGCCTGGTTGGTGGCTCAGTGTCGAAGAGATCGTGGGGGTCCAGGTTAGTTGAGACTGCTGGTCTTCCTATGGGGTTGCCCTCCTCCTCAGTTTCTTCTAACTTTTCCCTAATTCAACCACAGGAGTCCCAGGCTTCCATCCATTGTCTGGGTGTAAGTATCTGCATCTGACTCTTTCTGCTGCTTGTTGGGCCTCTCATACTAGGCAGCCAGCTAGGCCCCTGTCTGTAAGCACATCATCTCATCAGTAATAGTCTCAGGTCTTGGAGCCTCCCCTTGAGCTGGATCCCAATTTGAGCCTGTCACTGGACCACCTTTCCCTCAGTCTCTTCTCCATTTTTGTCCCTGCAGTTCATTCAGACAGCAACAATTCTGGGTCAGCGTTTTTGACTGTGGGATGGCAAACCCATAACAGTAAAAGAACAACAGTCCAATTTAAAATGTCAACCTCTGAGCACTTGTATCAATGAAAACAAAAAGCACATAAAATATGGTCCCCATCATTATGTATCAAGGAAATCCAAATAAAAGCTACATTGTCTTAACCCTTCAAATCAACAGGATATCTGTTATTAAACAGACAGGGTACTTCAAAAGATGGCCTGAGAGAATGACCACCAGAATGTGTATTCCTGAAGAGATGGTGACATAGCCTGGTGGATTTTAGAGAACTGGCCTTGCATCTCACGTAAGGCAAAACAAAATAGTGGTTCAATACTGCTAGCTCTACCCGCATAAAGAAACATTGCCCAAGCCAAGCATGATGACGCTAGACTGTACTCTCTACTTAAGAGGCCAAGGAAGCAAATCCTAACCTTCAGGCCAGCTTGGGGCTCCATAGAGTTTTCCAGGACAGCGGAAGCTACATTGATGTCCTACCAGAGAGGGGAAAGTGGATTATGAACATTTGTAACAATTTATCCATATAATAATTTACCACAGAAAACTGTCCACATGTCTACTCAGAAGAGAGAATAAATTATGGCACTTTATAAGATGGAGCAGATATTCAGCAATAAAGGGAAGAGGCTACTGAGAGATACAACAGCACAGATGACAACCAAAGATACAGTGAGCTTTCAAGAGGGACGATTAAATAGTATATTAATGCACCTACAGGAAATTGAAGGCAGAAATCAGAACAGCACTTGTTAAAAGATATAAGGATCACAGGAAGGAGCTGTGAAGGCACAATCTCAGCTGACAGGAATATTATCTCTGTAGTCAGAGTGTTATTTACACAGATTGTATTGTTAACAAATCTCACCAAGTGTCCGTCTTAAAGATCCATTTGGTTAACAAATTTCACCTCAATTTTTTTTTTTAAGTAAAACAACAGCAAACAGTGAAAGGGATAAAGAAAATAGGTGTTGTTAATATCTGCACAGTATAAATACTTCATATAAAAATACAAATAATTTATCAGGTAATTTGCAGAACCAAGACACTGTATTTTCACAAGGAAATAAAGGCCAATGGGAATTGAGAAAATTTCCCAGAGTGAGAAAGCAACCAGGTAGCAGATCTGGAATTTGGTTTTCCACTTGACCTGACAAATTCTTTTCACTAGAACAGCAGTAGCTTTGGAATGATTCTTTTTTGTTTGTTTGTTTGTTTGTTTTTACCACATTCCAGAGTAAGAAATAAGTTAGTAATTTAACAAACAAATCTCCCACACAAGTTATAATAAATGCTTTACAAAATGATGTTTAATCCCAAACACAGAATCCAAACATATTTTAAGTGGCACAGAAGTACCTGCTTTTTCTTATGTCCTCACAGCCTTTGCTATTCCAGAATGGAACAGTCCTGGTGTCACTCGCCATATGAAAAGAGAATACACTTGCATGTGTTCGTGAGTGCTTATCTACAAAGGTGTATCTGTGTCTTTAAATCCAGCCACAGTACACGAGAAGGAATGTTGGGATTTCCAGCATGGGAGATTACTCCACTAGCGAAAATGCAAGTGGTACATTTTACCAGAGTGGGGAACTACACAGAGCAGAAAGAGCATCAGGAAGGTAGCAATGGTTTTCTTCAGACAGTCCAACAAGTCCATACAAACCAGCAGAGAAAAAAGTAGGTGTAAACAAAGAATCTGGGGGAGTGAAAGGCTTGGAATGTCAAGGGCAGGCCATAGAAAAGATGCTAGGATGGCTGCTGTGATCTTATAATCCGATGTAATTCTTTAAAGCATGTTCTTTGTCACAGTGATGAACTGGGAAAATAAATCAAATCAGGTAGAGAATGGGTACGGAGGGACAAAGGATAGTACATGTGCTATTTATAGTTAGCAAAATAATTATAATAATTAATAATAATAATTAATATTAAATAGAGCACATCACAATTTTCTCAGTTAAGTACTGCCCCCACATTAGACACGAGGTCAAAGGAGCAAGCACATTAAGTTTAAAAACATCAACTGAAAAATCAAGGCCTTCACTTATAGGAAGAGAAAACAGACATGAGGAACAGAGCTGCAACATGGGTAATTTAACCGATACTCAATGGCTGTCTCTTTCTTCCACTCCCTATGACATATTTTTTTCTTCTTTTTAAAAAAATTGGATATTTTACTTATTTACATTTCAGATGTTTCCCCTTTCCCTGTTTCCCCTGCGGAAACCCCCTATAACATCCTCCCTCCCCCTGCTTCTATGAGGGTGCTCACTCACCCACCCACCTACTCCTGCCTCCCCACCCTGGCATTCCCCCACACAAGGGCCTCTCCTCCCATTGATGACCAACAAGGCCATCCTCTGCTACATTTGCAGCTGGAGCCATGGGTCCCTCCATGTGTACTCCTTGGTTGGTGGTTTAGTCCCTGGGAGCTCTCGTGGGTCTGGTTGGTTGATATTGTTGTTCTTCCTATGGGGCTGCAAACCCCTTCAACTTCTTCAGTCCTTGCTCTAACTCCTCCATTGGGGACCCCATGCTCAGTCCAATGGTTGGCTGTGAGCATCTGCCTCTGTATTTGTCAGGCTCTGGCAGAGCCTCCTAGGAGCTGTATCAGGCTCCTGCCAGCAAGCACTTCTTGTCATCCACAATAGTGTCTGGGTTTGATAACTCTATATGGGATGGATCCCCAGGTGGAGCAGAATACTCACAGGAGGAAATTCGGAGACAAAGTGTGGAACAGAGACTGAAGGAAAGGCCATCCATATGGCGTTTAGCCACACAAATTCACTATGTGTGCAGGTTAAGATGATAACTATTATCAATTTCAGACAGTTCAATATGCTGCCCTATGAAGTCAGCATTCGCCTCCTCAGGACATGAGCTCCTGTTTGTTCCTCCAATGTATATGGATTTTCTCTTTATTTTCTTTTCCATCTTTAAATCCATTAGCTTGCATTTGTGGTTGTTTTCTTTTCTTTAGGATTTATTTTGGCTGTTGTTGCTGTTGATGGTGATGGTAAAGTTTCAGACCATGTATCAGTGCGTGGCCTGGGCTGACCTCAAACTCACAATCCTCCTGTCTCCACTTCCTGAGCATCATAGTGTCAAGTGTGTACCATAAAGCCTGGCTATTCCACTAGAGAACACTGGAGCACAAACCTTTTTCTATACCCATTTCTTTACCTCTGTCCTTGAATTTGCACTAAATACTCAACTGGTCCGTCAATGTGTATCTGCCTGATCTCATTACTAACCTTTTGAGCGACAGCTCAGCAGCTGACAGTACCTATTAGTGAGTAGCACCTTCGACAGTAGCCATTATGACTTTTATTTATCATCTTCTTTATTCAAACCAAGCTTTTGCACTATGCCGGTAAGTTTTAAACAGACCCATGCATCATCCCTCTCTGCGCTGTATGATCTGAATCTGGTTCTCCAGAGCTTCTGAACCAGCCTGTTTTAGCCACATCATGTCCTACTCACATCTAACATGTACACTGGCCATTTTCCAAGAGTACAGCCATACCATGTGTCAATGAAATGCTGAACTATTTACTACTTCTTAAATCCTCTTCAATGGCATACTATGTTTTAAGCAGGTAGCCCAAACTCTTAAATATCCCTTACAAGGCATGCATAATGAAACATGACCATTCTATTTAGACACTGATATTCATTTATGTTATTTTAAGTGACATTGGGATTCATTATAAATAGTTTTAAATTGAGGCAGTCACTGGTTGTAAACCAATGATTCCTCCAACTTGAGACCCATTCCATGTGAGAGAGCCAACCCCTGATAATACTCTGTTATGCTTGCAGACAGGAACCTAACATAACCATCTCTTGAGAGGATTCATCCACCAGCAGATGTAGATACAGAGACCTACAGCCAAATATCAGGCAGAGCTCTGAACTCCTGTGGAAGTCAGGGATAAAAGTGAACAAGCCAGAGAAATCAAGGACAGCACAAGAAAACCTACAGAGTCAACTAACCTGGGACCATGGTGGTTCACAGAGTCTAGGCCACCAACCAGGGAGCAGGCAGGAGCTGGAACTCAAACCCCTATATATTTGTAGTAAACATGTAGCTTGGTCTTCATGTGGATCCCCTAACAAATGGAGCAGGAGCTGTCCCAGTTTCTGTTCCCTGCCATACGGTTCCTTTCCCTTTAACTGAACTGCCTGGTTGAGCCTCAGTGGGAGAGGATGTGCCTAGTCCTCCTAGGACTGGATGTCCCAGGGTGCAATGGTACCCAAGGGGAGGTTCTCTTCTCTGAGGAGGGATTTGTTAGGATTGGACTGAGAAGAGAGGAGGAAGCGGACCATGACTAGGATGTAAAATGATTTACAAAAAAAGTTATTGTAAAAAAATGAAAAGGAATGGTTTTGTGCATATCTAAGCATGGCCATTCAGAAGGAGGAGAGACATGTGAGAGGAAACCTTAGAGACAGAACAAGATTCCTGAAAGACACACCAAGACGACTTCTCTTGAAACTTTGCATCTTATTATATCGCCATACACACTTAACTTCTATTTCTCTGAGTAAATATTCTCTTTCTTGCCAGGTTTTGGGAAGGTTGCTTGCTACATGTATAGTTTGAGATTGTGGCTCTGTCTTTAGAGGATTCTGGGTAGACTGTACTTATTTATCAGATTTCAAGTCACATGTTCCCTCCTCTAGAAGGTCCCCAAGATTTCTGTAGACTCTCTCAGGCATCCTTCCCGGCACTCCCATGCATCACCCATCCCTTTACTGTTGTGACTAACACACACTATGGAAGTTGTTTATGTAGTTTCCTATACACACTCCCACCTCCCTCCTAATGCATATGTGTGATGGTGTAGCAGAGAGAGAGCCGCTTTGAACAAGTCTTCATGGTTGCTCCATAAATCCCATGCATAATCCATGATTAGCACACATATGATATGCGTTTTGGGCATATGTGCTTGTGTGCATTCTATGGTTTTTATTCAGAGGGAAAACATCTGATTTATTGCAAATCATTGCCAATACTTATACTTCTTTTATCTCCATTAAATTGTTTTTAATTATCATAATGGTTTATTCTACCAGACTTTCCTTCTGTGAATGTGATATAACTTCCAGTATTTCACTAATTTTAGTACACTAGTTTAACTCACATCCATGTGTCATTCTGTAAGTCCATTCCAAAGCAATAGCATACCATAAAATGCCATCTGCCTCAGCCCACCAAATATTCTTTCAAATTCACACAACTTAAAGGGCCCTACTTCACTGGATCTTGAATTCCAGAAGAAATGTAAACTCAATCTAAGTCTTTCTAAAGGTGGATAACCACCTTAGTCCAGCTTTATACTCAATTCAAATTTTTGTTTATAACATTTATGTGCTTAAGCATAGTGAGTGGATTCTATTTCCATGTTTTCATGTTATAGGAAAAGAATCCCCTACCATGTGTAAATCAAATTCTTTAATTTTCTGGACAAATTTATTTTTAAATGAAACAGGAAATTCTACAATAACAAATATTTTAAGACTTTTAAAAGTTTACTAAAGTAGGATTTTTATATTCCCGGATACAAGTCTGTGTTTGTGTGTGTGTGTGTGTGTGTGTGTGTGTGTGTGTGTGTGTGTGTGTCTGTAAATGTTTAGTAACATCTTTTGACATGTTTTAAAATCATACCAAATATTTGCCTATGGCCCCACCCCTAAGGGAAGAGCACAGGTAATCAATGGCTGCAGAGAGTAGGAGAATCAGCTTCCTGCAGGACTGAGCTCCTGCATAGGTTCTCCAGTACCAAATTGTCAGCCTGGACATATGAATGCATAAGTAATGCTAATTGGACTAAATAGACTCAGTAAAACGGACTTGAATGTGTGTATGTATATGTATGTTTATATGTATACATAAATACATATATGTGTGTATATACGTATAAAAAATTCTGTATGAGGTGATGTGGGAGAAGTTGGAGGCAGGAGGGAAGGATAAAGGTGGTATAGAAGCAGTGCTCATGCATGAAGTTCTCAAAGAAAATGTACATTAGTCATGCTACCACCTAATCAGTCTCTACCTGTTCTCATAGGATGGGAGCAATATTCCTTATTTTTTGTAATATAATCTAAAGACTTGTAAAAGAAAACATGTTAAAATGAATGTCTCATTACTTAATCATCCTATTATAGTCATTAAATAAATTCTTTCACTGTTTTTGCCTCTAAGGCTACATCTGCTGAGCTGCTCTTGGGGCCTGACATTATCCAGCACGCAGACACACACCTGCTAAAATGCACCCTGGAGAAGACACACAGATTCTGCTTTTTGATTAGTACAGTAAAACCTAATCATGAGCATTTTAAAGAAAATGGTCATTGATTACATCGTCTGTGATAACAGGACAATAGCAACAATCAATATGTTTCCCACTTATTAAATTCTAAAAGCTCACAACCTATGGCTAACGCTTAAATCAAGACATCTGTTTCTGCCCAAATCTGCAATCCACTTGTTTTCAAATATTAAACAACTCCCTCACCTCACTGCTCAAGAGAGACGAAAGAAGCTACAGTTTTTCTTGGTTGAGAGAAAAATTCAACAAATTTTAAAGTTCTCCTTTAAAATAAATTGGAAAGAAAGTACCTTGGCAAATTACACAACTTCTCCAATAATTTCTGAGTTATTAAATTGAAAATAAAAATATACTGAAATGTTCACTTATGCCTCTCTGAAATATTACTAAGCACTCTTAACAGCACCCTTAAATATAAGGGGTTCCTCAGTGTGAGTATATACTGTACATCCCCACACAGCTAATACATATACCTTTTACTCACTAGAGTTATTTTATAACATTGCATATTAATTTATGTAATACTTGAATTGGTAAACTAATATGAGCAGTTAACTAAAAACTTAATATTAAATCTCCTGCATGAACATTACACATTGATATTTGACCTTCCTTCAAAGCATGAATAATTCTAGTCTCTTCCCTAGGAAGCAATATATTTTAATGGCCTCTGGGTGTGAAAATCTGGATTTCAGATCAGCATTTCTTTTTTCTGTATGACATTTGTTAAATAATAAGCATTAACTCCGGTCACTTGTAAGAACAGTGCCAATAATAGGCTAATGTGATTTGTGGGTAAAATCACAGTAAGCCCTGTACAACACCCCATGAAATCCCCCACAAAGAGCATGACCTATGATCTATAAGCAATCAATAGTAGGCATGGTGACTCAGAATACCTGTTATCTTCAAAATAACTGTTCTTCAAAATTCACATGGAACTTAGCAGACCATCCATGAACTACTGATATCATCAGCATGTATGTGTCCTTATGTGCATTGCAAGCACACATGAATGTGTTAAATCCCCTACAGCTCATAGACTTCATGAATTAATTATGATATAACATCTCTATGTACATGATTATGTACATAACTTAATCATGATATACATCTCTAGGTATATCAACAGCATATCTGTATTGTAGAAAGATGTCACCAGCTCACATTAAAGGACAAGTGTGATTGTATGATTAAGTGTAATAGGGTCCTAGCCCAATGGAATATGTCTCCCAAATGATAACTAAATTAAGAATGTTTACAGAAAGTAAGTTAAAGCAACTCTATTGTTCTTAAATGGTTACCATCTGTCTATTGTGAATCAGTGAGCTTAGGGATGAAGATGAGCTGTAAATAACTAATTTCAAGAAGAAGTTAGTGATATAGCAAAAGAATGCCTGGGTCCTGACTCCTCAAGTGCTGGAAGTATCAAGCTTGCAGTCATTACAGGATTTTCCACTTAAGAAAATGAGGGCTCCCATAGCATGAGAATTTGATAACCTTAATTTGAGAAATCAAGTACTAATCAGGCTTCTTTTAAAAATCTATTTCTAGGTCATTCTTATTTTATTGAAACTTACCACTTTTTATTTTTTAAAGTATCATTTTTAATCTCCAAATATGGTAAAACATAAGCTATTGGTAGCTTTAAAAACTACAGATGTGTAAGAATATAATTTCAGTTAATATATTTCAATTATTTATTTATTTGTTTTGTTTTTTGAGTCAGGATATCTCTGTGTAGCCTTGTTGTCCTGGAACTCACTCTGTAGATCAGGTTGGTCTCCAACTCACAGAGATCTACCTGTATCTGCCTCTTGACTGCTGGGATTAAAGGCATGAGCCAAGACCATCCAACAATATATATTTCTTATAATATACAGATCAAGAGAAGATATATGACAAGAAGGAAGGCCCAAGTGAGGATACTTCAATCACACTTAGATGGTAGAACAAAATAACCACTGGAGACAGAGGGAGGGAGGGAGCTGGGTGGGAGAAGGGAGGGGGAAGGGAAAAGGGGGCAGGATTAGGTATAGGGTGAGACAGTAGAGAAAGCCAAAGGGCCA
The DNA here is from genome assembly GCA_028551405.1 of Uromys caudimaculatus. NCBI lineage: Eukaryota > Metazoa > Chordata > Mammalia > Rodentia > Muridae > Uromys > Uromys caudimaculatus. Next base: position 11,214,703 of record CM052709.1, read on the forward strand.
GAAGAATGAAGAAATAGGCCAGGGGGGTTAGTTAGGGGGATCCTTTAGAAAGTCCCAGGGACCAGGGATGGAGGAGGCTCCCAGAACTCAATGTGGGTGACCTTAGCCAAAATGCCGAACAGAACACTGGGGATATGGAACCCATAGAGACCACCTCCAATAGTTAGATAGTGCCTCCAGTGGAGGGATGGGGACACCAACCCACCTTCAAAAGATATTGACCCCAAATTGTTCCTGTCTAAAAGAAATGTAGAGACAAAAATGGAGCACAGCCTCAATGACCAGTGAGCAGCCCAACTTGGGATCCATCCCATGGGCAGGCACCAAGCCCTGGCACTATTACTGATGCCATGTTGTGCTTGCAGACAGAAGCCTAGCATGGTTGTCCTCTGAGAGGCTCTACCAGCAGCTGACTGAGACAGATGTGGACACTCATAGTCAACCATTGGATGGAGGTCAGGAACTAAAGAAAAAGATGTATACCCTACGTTATGAGAATCCAAGAAGTAAAGGAAAAGGAAAGGATGTTGGACAAAAACCTGAACTGACTGTAAACAATAGTCAGGGACACTGTGAGGGGAGTAACCTCGGCATTAAAGAAGATTTTTGGTGGACATCTCAGCAGTGGTAATCACACAGGCCTACACAGGACCACACAAGACAAAACAAAGTTGTGCCCTCACAGTCTATCAATGTCATCTTCTCAGTTTGGATATTATACACTAAAATAGCCTCTCATTTCACAATTACTGCCACATACATAACTATTGCAAAATAAGTTTGTGGGTTTTTTTTGTTTTGGTGAATACATGCTGTTAAAATGGTCCTCTGTGATTGGAAGTAAGGCTTGATAAAATATGGCTGAACTTGTGAAGGAGTGAAGGAGTTTCTGGAATTTTGTTTTCTGCTGATGTCTTCTAACTAGTATAAAAGTGATATGCAGGACTGATGTCATCGACTTAGTAGCCATGTATCAGACACAGAGAATGAAGGGTAGGTATTAAGGATTCAGAGACCTAAGTCACAACTTCCCTCCCAACCAGAGGGAAGAAAGAAAAAATCCAATAGAACTGAATGTTTCAGTGTAGCTCTGCTAAGGGCAAAATCAAGAGAGGCAGGTTCTCCTAATTTATAATAAATAACATAGATAAATAAATAAGATATTTTCCCAGATTAAGGGGTAGCCTGGTCCAAATTGTTGAATGGACAATAATTCCAATCAGGTAGATAAATCAAAGGAAGTCATTCCAGAGAGACACAACACATACAAAACCTACAAAACCTTAGTTACAGAAGGGAGAAAAGAGGTAGACAACTATGTATCATGTCAGATGGCACAGGAAAGAAACCCCCAGGGGCAGATTCTGAAGTCTGCTGAAGAAAAAACTTTCCATGAGTGGGCTGAGCAGTACCATATGAACATCTTTCATTGTGGACACTGTTCATTCACTGCTGATACTTGGCTCTGCATTATGAGTGCAGTCTACTGAGATGGACCAGTACAACCTGGAATGATGAAATGACATCCATGATCTCAAGAAAACAGAAACCATGTAGAGCAGCCTTGGTGTGGACAGGTAAGGATGAGGTGAAGTGAATTCCTTGGTACAGATGAGATCAATCAATCAGAAAGGATCAAGAGATAAGAGTGGCAAAGGAGATAAGTAGCAAGAGTGACGAAGAGCATGAAATACATGTTTCCGGAAACAGAAATTAGTTTTAAAAGCATGAGCTGGTCAGAATTCCACTTTGAATGAATCCTTGTGGAATACAGGGTTTACTGAAGTAGAGTGAGAGGCAGAAAGTATCCAAAAAGAAGGCAAATCCAGCCATGGCCAGTGGTACAAGCAGGGAGGAGGCAGGCCCTGCTAGAGTATCAGAAGTAGGAAGTACAGGCCTTGTGGGTAGGGAGAAAGTAGAGAGAAACTGCACACTGCAGTTAGGGGTGACTGTCAGCAGACTGACTGTTTTAAGGCAGGGGTGAAGACACAGGCCAGACTGAAGGGTTTCAAGGAAGTAAAATAAGAAAAATGAGGGAACCGAGTGCAGATTGATAACATCAGACTCTTGAAAGACACAAGGGAGGATGAGTGTCAAGAAAGATTAATATTATTTTTGCAAGTGAGACAAATTCTATCTTTTAAGTTATTCATGTTGAAAAGGCAGCTACAGGAATAAACAGAAGTGGGAGACCCGAGGAAAGAAATGTGTCTCAGGAAAGCTCAGAGTACATGGGACGCACTGGTGATATATATATATGGGTTGACCATCAAAGAACATAATCAGTCCTTTGTTATTAAAAGAATGTCAGGATGGACAGCGAGCCTGCCTAAAAGGATGGACATGGGGTCTGCATGTGAGGATGGACATGGGGTCTGTATGTGAGGATGGACACGGGATCTGCATGTGAGGATGGACATGGGGTCTGCATGTCAGATGGGCATGACGTGTGGAATGATGAATAGGAAGTCTGTATGTGAAGGACATGTAGTCTGCATGTGGCAGGAAGCAAGGAACACAGTAGAGCATATACACAGAGACCAGGGAACTGAAAGCACCTGCCAAGGGGGAAGGCATTGTAGGCTGAGGATGCTTGATAAGGTCTGTCTTTCCCATTGAAAGAAAAAAGCTAGTCTGACAAGTAACCATTGATGAGGGACGGGCATTTAAAAAAATAGCTCCCTGTAATCATGTGCCATAAAAAAAAAAAAAAAAAAAAAAAATCTGTTTTCTTATTTTGTTTGTGAGCTAAAGTATCATTCAGCATTGATTCAAATTGCAAAGTTGGAATTATTTTCCTTTTGTTATCAAATTTAGTCCCAAATGTGGTTAAGCAGACATACTCAAATGCTAAAAAAAATTCTTATATTTATATAAAATTGTCCATTTTTACTCTAAGCAGAAATATTTATCTCAAAATATCTGTCTAATAGTTATTACATTTCCCAGTTTACAGATGGATAAAAAAAGAGTATCATATAGGAAAGCAAACGCACCTTCATCGCATCGCAGATAGTGGAAGCGTCAGTACTCAGTACCAGACGTGTTATGCACTGAAACGGATTATTTTACTATGTTATTAATTGGTTTGAATGCAGACTGAAGATATCAAGAATTTAATCCAAGCCTGTGTTTGTTTTTATTTTGAAAATGTAAATAAGATTATACTAAGAATCAGAGAGAGAAAAAATCATCATATTCATCAAGAGGGAAAATCAACTGAAATAGTTGAGTGAATAGATTTTTTTTCTTAACCAGAAGATGAGTTTAGGCACAGCATCAGTAAGTCCCATAACTTACAACCTTGCCTGGCTCTGTGGAAAACATTTAGGGAATATGATCTACATTTTAAAGTGATCCTTACTGAGAATTAAATCTCGCTCAGTTTTGATATGTTACCATTTATGATAAATTGCATTTATGTTATCCTTCCATTTTTAAAAATCCATATACATCTGTAAATATAAAGTTTAACTGTAGTTGTCAGGTCAAGATCTCCTATTCTCACTATTTTCTTTGAGACAAGAAACTGGCCCAGGGAAAGAAAGCTTACAAAATTCAGATTAAATAAACATGGAATTAAATGAAGGTAACATAGATACAAATAACCTCATGTAATTCCAATGCTAAAGTAAAATCGGACCTGGGCCAGAACTTTAAGATCATGCTGGGTTTACTCTGTTATCAGATTCAAAAACACCTTCCATAACAAATGACTAACTACATAAAATTGTAATTACAGCAGGGAAGTTATTATAATTAAATGCATTATGCAAACCCCTTTACCCATATTATTCAAGATCTGCCATAACTAATAGTCAAAATCATAAGTCATTTGCTTTTAATTTTTTAGTATGACCTCTACTGAAAACACAAAAAAGAAACAAATTAAATAAAATACAATGAAAACAACTAAAAAAGTAATTTGAAGCCCACAGCCTTGCACCCTAAATGAAGCAGGCACAAGTGAGGAGAGACTTATATCTACCACTGTCTGCAAAGCAAAGTAAGTCATTGCGAGAGCTCACTGCTTTATATCATTGCTTCTAGAAACTCATTCCAAAGAATGGAATCATCTGGATCATTGCCCCCTCAGTCTCAAGACTGTCTGCACAGCACTGCTGACATGCACTCCAGTATGCACCTTCCTTCCCTTTGAGTATCTGTGTCAGGTTTATTTATAGCCAATGCCTTCAGATGCAGCATTTCCAGGTATGAGAAATGAAATCTCTACAGTGATCCTAGAAACCTTCACAAATGGCCTTTGAGAAGACAATGGAAAAAAATCTATAATGCAACACGTGCATTATGATTCGCCAAGACTCCAAAGCACACTCACCTTACACTCTAGTAAGCATGTGTAAAGAGCCAGGGTAGAGTTACAGAAGTGATGGGGCCCTGTGCATCTTTTTATGGAACTATCTGACTACTCTAGGATTACTGCCGCTACCTCTTTCCTTCTCTTTCTCTCTTTTCTCATTAGGAAATCTCTGAAATTTAGGCACCCTCTTTGTTTCTTACTGAGATGCCTTTTTAGCCAGGAGCTTTTTAAAATAATCCATTACAAAAGCAGGCCATGCTTCCCCCTGCTGGGAAAAAATTAAATTACAAGGTGTATTAGAACAATTTCCAAAGTCTCAAGAAATCTAGTATTTGGGAAAGAAAAAAAAAAACAGCAGGAAACCAGATACTTCGTGTTCTAACTGTTTTACTGGTCAAGAATATGCATGCATATCACCCTGGTAAGACTTTTATCTACATCTCTTAGTTTGGTAAGTTTTAAAAGTATAATTAATACACATTAATAACTGACGAACCAATTATTGAGCCAGCTGTCCCAAAGAGAGCTCCAGGTATCAGGTCAGAGAAGATTATGAATCTGTTTTCATTGTACACTGAGTGGAAGGACTTCTTAAGGATGAACTGAAGTGAACAATGGAACAATACATTTTAACCTGTTCATGTTTATTGAGTCATTATTTTCCAATATTCAGTTGTTCTCTAATAGCAGAGAAGAGTGCTCTTCATGACTTTAGCTTTTTTTTCAGTTTCACTTACTATCACTTGATAGTGGTAAACATGATTGCATTTCACTGCCTAACTACTCTACAACGCCAGGTTTTCCCTTGAAAATAGTATAAATATTTTGAATCTTCCACATTTTTTATGGCAGTCTTTTATGAGATACTTTGTTATTACAGGTTATAATGAATAGCAACAACTAAAAAAAAAAAAATGCCAAAATAAATCTAATGTCCCTGAATCTTATGAGGAGTAAAAATTTTTCTACGACGCACAACTAAATCTCAATGTCTTTTAATGCTGAGGAGCTGGACGCGAGAAAGATGTCACGGATTCTTCTAGTGGGTAAGACCTTAAGCTATGAAGCTGCACTGTAGCCAGTTTGAGGATGAAACACTTCATTATTAATGAAACATTCACCCAAAAATTCTGCAGTTGTGTTACATAGGAGAGTGCAGGGTACCAGGTCTCAGAGATTTCTTCAGTTGCTAGCATTGTTTCACATATATGGAATGATTGAGGTTAATATTTCTGACAGAGAAGTTTTCATGTGTACCTTTTCTCAAACGACCTTTCAAAGCAATGCAAAAGGCAAGACACAGATGTTCCTCTGGGAACCGAATCTCTGCTACATCACAGGTACACAAAAGAAAACGCACACCTGGTTTAAAAATCAGTTGATCAATTATGGAGCGTTCCTAGGGACCAATATCTTGCATAGAACCCAATCATCACGTTTCGAATACAGTTAAAAGCAGTTTAGCCTCTGCTTACCACGCTCATATAAATATATTAACATGCATACTTTATTGTTGAATAATTCTAAGACTTTCTAGGGAAAATACCGATTAAAGGATATCAAAATCACTTCGAAACGCAGAAGGAAAAAATAATAATAAATAAATAAATAACGCTGATCTGTGACCATACTCCATGGATCGCATTTACTCCTGAACTGATTTTGTGGCTTCTGCAAAGTGACAAGGTCCCGGTGGACCACCTGACACTTGATGGTTTCCCTGTCCAGGACCCTAACAGGTCCTATCACCCTGCCATTAGACCTCAGGGCAAATTAAGCCTCGGAGGAGCCGGGCAACCAGCGCTGTGCTCCTGCATTCGGAAGCTGTTCTCGCGGACAGTTTCTGCCCAGCGGAGCGCTAGCCCTCCCCAACTTCGCCTTGCCGGGGCTGGCAGGAACCCGGCCGGTCCTACCTTCCGCCAGAAGGCGCGACGCGTGCACAAAAGATGGATCCAGGCTATCCTTCTCTGCCATCAGCTCAGGCAAGTATTTCTCTTCTCCCATAGCGTGGACTTCGGACCGTGCCCGGCCAGGCGCAAATCCCGCCTGCTCGGACGTCTCGGTCCCTGGCTCCCCCGGGAACCGTCCTTCCTGTCGTGAGCGCAGCTCTAGCGCCAGGAGCTGCGCAGTTCGCGCTGGTACCTGTCTCTCCCGCGCCCCAGCCTGGCTCCGGCCGCGGCCTCAGCTGGAGAGGATGCCCGCGCGGCCCGCCCCCGCTGGCCTCCTATTGGAAGCGAAGTCCGGGGGCGGGGCTCCCGCGGAGGCGGTGGACTATCATTGGGCGGGGCCGCATGTCGAATCGTCTGAGTAGCAGGAGGCTGCAGCGGAGGGGAGGGGTGTGCAAAGTGCAAGAGCTCTCTCCTGGCCGCCCTAGCCGGCCGGGTTCTCAGGCCTGGCCAGTGCAGTGGAGTGGTTGCGGGCTGCCAGGGTATCCGGAGGATGAGAGAGCGAGAACGTGCGCCCCATGAGCACAGAGGTGAGCACTTTGCCTGGGTCCCCAAGGCACAGGTGTCTCTCCCCTGGCAGATCGCAGGCTCTTGGACAGGGTTGGAAATCGGAGACAAAATGTGGGCTGTGTTTTCCACGACCTACATCTTGGGGCAGAAGGATGTCCACTGATGTACAAATGAAGAAGTGCCTGGATTCTGTAGTTCAGCAAAACACTTCTAGTGTACATCACCGTGATACGGAATTAGTTCTAGGGATCCACCCATTCCTGTGGTGGAAAATTTTCTCACTGTGGAAACTTAGCGGGAGAATTGTGAATGAAAGAAGCTAGATGATGCCTAACTTCCGTTGCTCCGATGTCCTCAAATTTTAGACCTGAAGGTCTCTTTCACTGCCTCGGGAATGTTGCTGAACTACTTTATATCTGCCCCACCTTTATTCAAATGAGCAAGAATAACCAGTGAATAAGGCATCCTTCCCTTACAGATGGGACCCCTGAACTGTGCCTTGCCTACTTCAAATGAAATGAGTCTTTCTTCACTTTGATGTTCTTTTACCAAAAAATCCCTTGTCAATATTTCTACCACCCTTTCAACTAGGACAAGTTTCCCAGTATATAAAACCTACGTAAAGTTTTTTGACTTTTCTTATTCTGTCCAGAGTGTTCTGTAAGTGTTTATTTTAAATGAACTTGAGATATTATATTGATTTTGTATGACATTTTAAAAAGTTAACATGTTTCACAGCCACGAGATAACTCACTCCAGCCCCCCCCCCAAAAAAAACTGAACAACAAGGGCCCAAAGAGACAAGGTTTTGCTTCTCTAGTCGGTGTACTATGCCTCATAGCTGTGTTAAAGCTGAGGCTAAAATTCAGATCTAAGCAGTAGAAAGCTTCAGATGGCAGGGTTTATCCTACTCTCCCATAAGCTACAAACTTATATACTGTGCATCCATCCAATTAGTGTTTATATGTATTGGAAGGGACCTAGGAACTGGACTTGAATAACTGCCAAACAAGATTGACACATTGTGTTGTGTTTTTTCTCACAGTGGGGATGCTTTCTGATGAGCTATGACAAAAGGAACCAGAAACACACGACAAATGTCAGAAATTAATGCTAGAGTAGACCAAATCCTAATCTTTAGAGTACTTTGTGAATTTAGTACATGGTGGACATCATAAAATAAAACTAAACTAGATTGACCCTTAGAAACCAATTTTCTTACTATTCACTTCCATAGGATTAGCAACAAGGGGCAAAACCCAAATGCCCTGGACAGGTTCCCTCATCCCCATTCAAATTTATATGCTCCCAGTAGGTGACTCCATATCACTGTGTTCTTCCCTGACTCAATATATTTTGTGGCCACCAAAACTGTGCATTAAATATTTTAAGAGCAACCTTAGGATTGAGAACATCTTATAAATACAAATGTAAATAAATTGATAACCTATAAATAAATTATTATTGAATAGAGTATTTGTGGTTATGAATAAATAAATTATAACTATTTGTATGCTTCCCTCTTCTGATGCTAGGGAGACTTAAATCATACCTTAATTGATTTTTCAACCTGAGTTCTAGTCCTGAAAGACAACTTAAAATTCGATTTTGCTTATTGTATCATTATTTCAAAAGTGGTTTATTATAAAAAATGCTCCAGGTCAGTTAGTATCCAGAGTAGGCAAAAAGCACACACTCTATAGGATATGTTCTGTGATGAGTGTGGAGGCTGCGTATTTAGTCCTTTCACATATCCTGTGAGCATCCAAGAAATGTAATCAGCTTATCTTGCCACACTAGTGGGAACTATGCATTATACATTATTAAATAAGATACAGCACTTGTATTTCCTTCATTGTTTCAATCAACGCTTTGGATAACATCCTGCCACAGAATGTATTCGCAATAACAATCTGGACAGATTGATCAGTCATCAAGAAGACTTGTTCCCCTATTGTGAAGGCTGGTTCTCGCACCCTCATAGCAAGCTTAGTTTCTCCAATGTCATCTCTACAGTGGGCAGACACAAGAGGATTACTAAAGCTAACTACCTTCTGGTCTAGCTGAGAAAGGACAATCCACATTTTTAAGGTAGGAGGGACAGTCCCTCAAAGGAGTAGGTGAAGG
>CM052709.1:11223706-11260115 GCA_028551405.1 Uromys caudimaculatus
AAGGAAGGAAGGAAGGAAGGAAGGAAGGAAGGAAGGAAGGAAGGAAGAAAGAAAGAAGGAAGGAGGGGGGGAGGGAGAAAGAGAGAAAGGGAGGGAGGAAGGAAGGAAGAAAGAAAGGAAGGAAGGAAGAAAGGAAGGAAGGAAGGAAGGAAAGAAGGAAGGAAGGAAGGGAGGAGGAAAGGAACAAACAAATAAGAAGGAAGGAGAGAGGGAGGGGGAGGGAGTGAGGGAAGGAAGGAAATAGAAAGAGAGAGAGGGGAAACAGAAAAAGAAAGAAGGAATGAAGCAAGGAAGGAAGGATGACAGATTAACAAAATTGGTAAAAATTGGTAATTTGTACAATAATATGGAGACAACTGTCCTCCATGCTTGTGTGTGATCCTTGTTTAGACTTCAAATGAGCAGGCGTATTGTCTAGTATAATTGAGAATTGAAATGTTACCTGATTCACTTTCATTGGCTGAAGAGTCTCACAGATTCTCACTAGTAAAAAGCCTCTATTTTGATGTTCAGTTTCCTTTCATTCATTAAATACACTAGTCATCTGTCAGTGTACATCTTGAATAACTTCCATAATATACCATAGGATTATAAAAGGGAATGGGGAAACCTGGCAAATGGCTCACCAGGTGTAAGTTCCTACTTCCCAAGAATTGTATGAGCATACCCCCTCTTGACACACAGTAACACTGATAAAATACAAAATAAAGAATTTTTTATGGGACTGAAGAGAGGAGATGTGGTTATACCGACTATCAAAAATAGTGATAATTTATACAGAAAGATCTCTCTTTTCAAATCTTTTGCTAGGAGGACTTAAAGAAAGGAGTTAGGGTGAATACGACCAAAGTAATTGTATTAAAGTCTCAAAAAAAATCACGTAAATAATAGAGTAGGAAAGGAAAAGGAAAAGTCAGTTATTTGTAAAGTGTTAAAAGTCAAAGTTTGCTGTATGCTAATGTGTCACAGTACAACTTAATATGCACCACTTATATACTAAATATATGTGTACTGGTTTTAGAAAAATTTAAAATAGCCATGGCATACTTTATGTGAAATGTGTTTAAGTTAAACATGGCAGAAGAGATACACAAAGGAAAAAATCTGGCAGTTGAAGGTTGGTCACAGAGTTGTAATACTGCTATTCTCAATGCTCACGATTTGAGCAAAAGGGCCAAGAAAAAAAATTGTCCTAATTATGAAGTGACCTCACAATCCAAGTAATACATTTCTGGTGTTGGAATTATCTGCTTTTGTGAAATTAACCAAGGTGAACCTCTGGATTGCTACCACCCTTGACTCAATGATGTTGAAACTGACAGCAGATTGCTGCATGCAGACAGTGAAGCTGTCATTATCATGCCAAGGCAAACTATTGACTGTGGTCTTAATATTAAATTCAATAGCTGTTGACTTGTTACTCAACTATTGATTGTTTTCTGGAGATCAACATATTAAAGTAAGGAATTACAGCACAAATATGTAATATTTTCCGTGCACAGCAAATCAAGATCTGATCTCCATTGTATTTGGTATAAACTACGGAGATGAAGGTCACAAGGAAATTTAATTTGAAAAATACCTTCAGGTAAATTAAAACTCTTTTCATACAATATGTATCGTGACTAATACAAGGAGAAAAGACTGGATTGAGTTTTAATTTTGATTTAGGAATTACTTATCGACATTCATGAAAGAGCTGCCTAATATTAAAATAGAGTTGTAAGAGAATGCCATCCCACTCAAGGTTTAAATCACTGCAAGTAGCCAGGTGATACAAATTTCCTAGCTCTTCATCTGTGTGTAACATACTGCTGCACATGACATAATCATTGTGATGTCCTGCAGTATAAAATAAACACACCATGTTATATAAAATATTTTTATAAATTAGGTACCAACTATAGAAGTAAATATTTCAAAGACAGGGCAGTAGCTAGAACTAAAAATGAGAGTAATTGTTTCACGTGTGCCATTTAGCATATTTTAAGCTTTTCATTGGAAGTTCTTTAGAAATTAGGGGACTTTCGTAGACCCATTGGTCACCTCCAGACAGAATCTGAAAGATGTGGACATCTAGAATGCTTATAAATTTACTACTGGCCTTGAAAATAGCAGGCATGCACTTCAGTCATACAGTGTCAATGATAGTCTATGTGGAATTCACAAATTGACTGAGAAGTTAGCAGTAGTATTTTGAACACACATAATTTTAGAAAATTGGAAATATACCAAAAAGGTAAGTAAATAAATAAGTGAATTTTCTTTGTGTCTCTAAATTCCAAACAATAATATAAATTGTTGTGTTTTAGTTTCAATTATTCTTTAAAATTATGTTGACATATATTTATTAAAGCAGCTATTATTGAAAACTAGGCTGGCTCATACCTCTGACCATAGTACTCTGGACACGGAGGTTGGAAAATCATGAGCTTGAGGCCATCCTGGGATATATATTGAAACTCTGTCACACACACACACACACACACACACACACACACAAAACCATTACAAATATTAGATTGCAATAGACACTAGAAATAACTTCAGCCTGGCCGAGGTCCAAAGGGAACCCACAGACATTTCAAGATTCTCAAGTTCCAGAAGGAACTGGACCAGAGGGCAACTGATTGTGCTATAGATAGGTTATATTTAAGGGGAAGATACTCCCGAGAATTGGAGAGGTTCAGAACTGAAGAGAGATAGAAGCCATGAAAGTTTCAAATGTTTGTGGGTTATGTATATGTCCCCTGCCTTCCTTAGCATCTGTAGATGGTAGGATTTCCTACTCATATTCTGGGAGGTCCCAGTCATTCTCACAGTCCTTGGTTTCCTTCATATCTGACTCTTGATGCCTGCTTTCCCCCTCTACCAAACCCTGCTACCACACTTTCCTTGAGATCCATGGTACAGAGTATTGGCCAATCTTCAATAACCTCCACCACATTGATGAGCAGTATAATCCCTGGTTTGGCGAAATCCCAAACTCTTCCTATGTTATCCATGGGGTACAGAAACTGTTTTGAATACTTGCTGTAAGAGTTGCTAGAATCCATGTATGATAGGAAATTTACCTTCAAGGTACCTTATCTTAGAAGAATCGAACTTTATAGGATGTGAACTTCAAAAGTCTAAGCAGGAGTAGCAAAATTGCACCAAACAATGGTCCAAGAAAGAACAAGTGTTAAGAAAGCTATGGCCATTTTATATATATATATATATAATGTGATGCTGATAACCAAATAGTAATTAAGAAAACCCAACTATAAAGGAAAGTTACAGCTACTTACATGTATGTAAATAGGGCTTGTCTTGATATTTCTTAATTGAAGATTATTTTTAAGGTTATTTTTAGCACTTCAGCATATTTTAAGGTATAGGTTCTCTTATTTTTATGTTCTTTAATCAAGAATCTTGATGTTTTAGAGACTCAAAAAGGTTCTATTTTAGAAAACAATATGTAAGGTCTTTTAGTCTAGGTGGGGTAGGTATTTTGTGTCTCTGGGAAAATGTCAAACAAACATAAGGAGATATTTATATCCTTCACAAGACCCAGATATTAGCTCCAACTTAGCTGTTATGATTTATAAGCATTCTAGATGTCCACATCTTTCAGATTCTGTCTGGAGGTGACCAATGGGTCTACAAATGACCCCTAAGTTTTAAAGAACTTTCAATGAAAAGCTTAGTTGTATGTGACAACTGCTAAAAACGGATGACAGAAATAATTCCTTTGCTCTTGGGGCATACCATTAGCAATAGCTACTATCCAAGTTGATTAAGGAAGGAGTCTTGGGTTATTAATTCAGAGATTGACAATCCATTGTTAAAGAGGTTAACAATTTTTCCTGTCATATCATGAGTCATTCAAGGTTCCTCGTTAGCCATCTATAAAATGAAAGCAGAGAGAGAAAATGCTGTTAAAGATAAGTTCTAATGTGGAAATAGTGGGAGATGGGGGAATGAGATGATGGCAGGAAGCTTTACCAAATTAAAGGTTGTGTGAATAAGCTATGTGGAAACCTATAGTCTTCCAAGAAGAAGGCTTTGCAGGAATTAAGGGGAATACTCAGTGTTAAAGGTTTACATCTGGGTCTGGGTAGGGGAACTCGAGAGAGGAGACGGGTCTTAGTTAGGGCTGCTATTGCTGTGAAGAAACACCATGACAAAAGAATCACGGGGAAGAAAAGGTTTATACATCTTACACTTGCACAGCACTGTTCTTCATTGAAGGAGTTCAGCGCAGATTCAAACAGGGAAGGCTACTGGAGGTAGGAGCTGCTGCAGAGGCTGTGGAAGAACTGGCTAGCTACCATGGCTTTGCTTGGTGTGTTTCCTTACAGAATCTAGGACCACAAGCCCAGGGATGGCACCACCCACCGTGGGCTAGGCCCTCTTCCATCAATCACTGCATAGGAAAATGTTGTACCTTGTGCGGCATTTTTCTCAGTGGAGGTTTCTCCTTTCTGATGACTCCAGTTTGTGTCAAGTTGACATGAAATTAGCCTGGACAAGAAAATTAGTAATTTTATGAGCCTGTATAGCTCCCGAATAATAGACACAGAAACCTGGTATTTTTATTAACAATCGTAAGCCTAAACTGAACAGGGGACAGGTTCTGAACTATTCTAACTTACATCCCAGTCATAGGCCCCCGTGTTACTTGCCAACTGAATCTTGTTGTTTGCTCTGTTCCATGTGTGTCCTCAGGCTGATTTTCTCTTGGCCATGTGCTCTTTGTACATCATCATGGTAAATCATGCCTCATGTCTACCTCTTTCTTTGCTTACGTTTTTCAGTCTCCTCTGAGACCCCTGCTAGATGTCGAGTTCTGCCTTCCTCACTCTCCTGTCCAGTAACAGGCTCTGGACTTTATTATCCAATCAGAGATTATTGGAGAGCGTTCTTTTAGCTAATTGGTCAATACAATGCCCATGTCTAGACTGCAACCTGATCTTGGGACAGAGAACTCAATATCGGAATACACAGCGAGCAAACCAACCCCAACAAACTAGAGGTTCGCTAAAAACTAAGAATATGGAAGTCCACTAGTATTTAAGCTAATGTTTAAAAATTATGACACATTAAAAGGGGAATTTGAACATAAAATCCTGGTTTGGTGAATAACGATCTTTTCAGAATATATTTGTTGTTAAATAAAAATCCCAGTGACTGACATAGATACATCCCCAAAAGAAGGATCCAGAGGTCCCTTATCGCTGGTGCTCTTTTTTGTGTAGTATAACTAGATATTAATACCATATTGCTTAAGTAATTATTCACATTGGAGGCAGGGCAGAGAGAAGCCTGGCCACAGACTGGGCAGGAAACTTTCCCATGCGTGAAAGCATCAATATTTACCGGCCACCATCAGTGGAACCGGGAACTCCTTCTCTCTCCTAAAAGTGGAACGTGATTACAATTTTACAATGTTTTTCTTCCTTGTTGAGAAAGAAAAGCTCCATTTCTTAGAAAACAGATATGGGTGTCACTTCCCCAGTGTCCACCCACTCATTATTCATGTGGTATCCTCTCTTCAGCTAAAGGTTTTTCTGAGGGACACGTTTTCTCTGTGAGAACGTCATTTCCAGAGTTAAAGTCATTATTCAGAATTTTTTTGTGTGTCTATAGAAATTTTCTCTAAGCCTTTAGGACACTCGGCTTTGTCTTGATTGTTGGGAATCACAGAAGCCAAAGTGCAAGGTCAGCTTAGACGGAGTGTCTGGGAACCCATAGCCTCCTTTTATAGCTTCTGCCTAGAGTCTGAGGCATACTGATGAAATGAGAGTCAGGCACTATCTGATATTAGGAAAATTTTAATTAGCCTTTAATTATAACAAACTTATCATATGCTAGCCATCACTAAATTTTGTTTTTCATTAATCTTTCGAGACTTACTCAGATTTTTTAGTGTCTTTAAGCTCTCTCTCTCTTTCTCTCTCTCTCTCTCTCTCTCTCTATCTCTCTCTCTTTTGAAATAATTCTTACATTCTAGAAATCTATTATGAAAAATTATTTATTCTCTGAAAGTATTTTCCTTTCTCTTTAACTTTTGTGTAGGTCTGTCTGTCTATATGCTTGTATCTGTCTCTCTCTCTCTCTCTCTCTCTCTCTCTCTCTCTCTGTGTGTGTGTGTACACACGCACACACATGCATGTATGCAATATCTTTTCTTACTTGATAGTTACTATCTTATTTTTCTTTACAAAAATTAGAAATTTAATATTAATAAAGTAACTACATCCTAGTGAATACACAAGAAACTTAAAGACAGCAAGATATGTAAACTTTTGTTTTTACTGATAAGTTTTAATTGACCAGTTTTTGAGAAGTTGAATACCTGTTGTTATAGACATTTTAAAAACTGGTTTTCCTTAAAAGGCTATCCAAGAAAGTGAAAAGAATACAAAGTTAGTAAAAAAACAATGAAAATTTGGCATTCTTTCTTGATCTTGTTTTGGTCTCCTTTATTTTTATAACTTGCTGCTGTACACAAGTATATTAAATCACAGAGGTAAGTCATTGTTTTAAAACTATTGGCACCTAGGATTCCAGTACTTGAAAAAATCTCCCAGGGCAGATCATTCTCTAAATGAGGGTAATTATCCAGGAGAGGAAGGTTGTACCATGCAGCAGAAGCAATCAGGTTTGCATTTTTTTTTCTACCTTGAAACAAAAATAACTTATTTATATCACAATACTTCAGAAAGAATCCAGCAGTTCTAGCACATCTCAACTTCTAACCATTAGCACCACAAAATAGGAAAGTATCAGTCATAACTAGTGGACTTGGATTGGAGTGTGACTATTCAGCCCACCATAACATTTCTATTTTCATTTAAATGGTTTCTGAAGTATGCATATCCATAATTAGGTTAGTCAATAATATATTGTCCTCCACTTAAGTGAACATAACACACACACACACACACACACACACACACACACACACACACATATGTTTGTGTTATTTCCCCAAGGTATGCAGGAATGAATATATCATATACATATACATATATATGTATATATATAATATATATATATGAGATCATAACCTCTGTACTAAAAATATAAAAGTATGTTTGCCTGTTAGTGGTAGGAAAGTGGATTTTTAAAAGATTTTTTCCTTATAATTTTTTCTGAGAAACCTAACATAACAACAAATTATCCATACAAAGCAGTCAAATGGAAATACGATGTGCAAAATCTATTAATATCCTCCAACGAATGCTGAGCATGTTCTTCATTAGGATATGCATAGCTTAGCCAAAGCATTGCCAATACACACCTTTATCAGCTTATGAAACTTTCTTCTGGAAAAACTAAAGAAAATACTCGTTTCAAAGGTGGCTTGGCATATGCGAAATTCCCATTTCCTCTAAAGCAAACTGAAAGAAGAAATGAAATAATGACAGAAAAATACAAATGCAGTATCTGCACAGACAATGTCAAAATGCCTTTCTGTACATGTGTTTGGCGTGTATATATGTTTATTTGGGTCTGAACACTGTATGGAGGTCACATTCCAACATCTTTCTCTGAGACTTTCCAACTCCTTGTTTTAGACAGGTACATCATTGAACCTGGAGTCCATCAATCCGTCTCCATTGCCCTGCCAATGGGTTTCTTCTTCTCTATACCCAGTGCTGGAATTACAGACGTGTACTTACATGCCAGCCTTTTTATATGGCTGTTGGGGATCACACCCCAGGTTTTTTGCAGGCACAGCTGGCACATTACCAGTTGAGACATCTCTCCATTCCCCTGTTATTTTTTAATTAAATAAAGTACATATTTGGCTGGCTAAATACCGTGAGAACAAAGTATGATGTATTTGTGGCATGTTTTGGCTTTGGCTTCTGTTTTGATAATCATTATCAAAGGTGATTCTATCATCCTGAAAAGGTCAAAACTATTGAACACTGAACACAATCACATTTACAAGTTATGCTTAGGATTTACAAAACTTCCCCAAGGTAGGCAGGAATGTACTACAGTTTCATTAATTTTTAGGGAGCATTAGGGTCTTGGTATACTTCCATACTCATTACTGAACCGACAGAATTCTAGAGTGTTTCACTTTCCCATGACTAATTAAAACAGCAAAGTGCTTTTTAAGACACCACTTATGCTGATGAAATTCCTATGTTTTTGTCCCTGGACTTGCAGAGATGCATGCAAGATCTTTTTAATAAAGGCTTGTCTGGAAATGTATACATCATTCTAAACCTCATTAAAGACTTTTCTCTTAGCAGGCAATGTGGAAATGATTTAAAACCTTTGGATTCAATGTTCTATTTTCATTAGAGGATTAGATCCAATGGATACAAATTTTATGATGTTGTTTCTAAAGAGAGTTTTTAGTCAATGCTGATTGCTTTTATACTTATAGTCAAATAACTCCCTCTGTTGATATTTTTTGAATTACATATGTCGTTTTTAAATTATAGCTTTGAGATAAGGAGATTGAAAAATATTCAACCAGAAAGGGAAAGTCAAACTATCAATTATTTCATAAAATACATTAATATCTCCATATATTGAAAGGACTATTTTCTGTATCATTCATTTTAATCCCTCCATGGCCTCTCTTTTCTTCCTTCTCTTCCTTCTTTCTTCCATTTTTCTGTATTTCCTTTGTTTTCTCTTGAAGCTTTATTAACATTTGTATGGCCACATTCTTTCTGATAAAGACATATGGTTCCCTGCCCTCACAGGCTCCTTAAGGCAGTAGATGAGTGAGATAGAAATCAGTTACAAGGAAAACAGCACACAGCATCATCAATAGAGTCCTAAAAGGAAAAATGGGCTTCTAGATAGAGGAAAAGAAAGCTAGTGGTTTTTATTAGATTCTCAAGGTAGATTGTTTTAGAGACATAAATCTGGAAGATGAGGGGTGGTTGTCTAGTGTATGCAGGGAACTAAACAAACCAGGCAGGTAAGTGCACGGGCTAATGCTGTGGATTGGGAAGAAACTTAACAGAGCCTTAGATGGCAGCACAGAATGCTAGGGTGCATTTGAAATATTAGCTCAGAGGACCAGCAAGAACCTGGTAAAAACAGAAGCCATATTGCCAGGTGGGTACATCAGCTGAGAGGTAGAGGATGCTCTGTGGATCATTGAGGATCTCGGTAACAACAAGGAACACCCCACTCTGTCCTTCCTCCACACTCTTGTATATGGTGCCTTAAACTCTTGCTGTCGTGTGAACTATGGAGTGGCACTGAGAGCCATTTTCCATGTCCTAAGCTGGACAGAAGCTGATTCCAAGCTTCTGAAACCCACCATGACAAGATCTAGATTACCTAACTCTTTTTTTTTTATTTTATTTTATATTAGAAAGAAAACAACCATCTTTTTTAAAGCAATGGCTACTGGGTTGTTTTGGTTATTTCATGTAATATCCAAAAGATTGATTTAATAGTTAAATGAATCTGAGAGTATTGGTGAGTATAGAGAAGAGGAATGAATCTAGATAATTTTTGAGATATAATATGAGAAGACTTAATAGAATGGGGATGGGAGGGTGGAAAATGTTAAAACATATTCAAAGCTT
The DNA here is from genome assembly GCA_028551405.1 of Uromys caudimaculatus. Classification (NCBI taxonomy): domain Eukaryota; kingdom Metazoa; phylum Chordata; class Mammalia; order Rodentia; family Muridae; genus Uromys; species Uromys caudimaculatus. The sequence goes on from CM052709.1 coordinate 11,233,264, forward strand.
TGCTGCTAGAATTTCCGTGGGAGATAATGCTGTGGTGACTGACTGGGGAGGGATTGCAGAAGCACACATCTGAGAGGGAAGAAACATTTCACTTCTGGACAATCTTCAGTCATGCTCTTCATCCTTTGCATAATTTGCATAAACACTCCATTCATCAGTTGTCAGAAAGGAATCTGTTCCCTAACTTCACTACAAACTTCACAGTGATATGTGGCCAAGACATCAATGGCTAATTTGGAAATTCTTTAGGCCTAGGAGCAGATTAAGCGTCTGTGAAAATGTGCAATTTTATTTGTTTGTTAAGTGCTCTAGATCTAAACACCACCAGCACACACCACCTGTATTTAGACCAATCACTTCTCTCATTTTTCTGAGTGGAAAGCCAATGTCTCCAAGGCTTGACACTAGTGATTTACAGTGCCATTGCATTTTGATCTGAGTTGTAAGGCTTGTCGTCATTTTCCAGATAGATAACTCAGGGAAGTTAAATAATATCATGAAAGTTTCATAGCTAGAAAAGTGCAGGCCAAGAATATATATCTAATCAGGCATAGTGGTAAACTGAGGCAGGAGTATCAACAGTTCAAGACCAGACTGTTTAAAAAATGTCAAAGTGAATGATGGGAGGTGGTCAAAGCTATTTTGTCAAACCAAGGCCCATGTTCTTTCTCTTCTTTTGTTTATCCTACAAAGAGCATTAGCCCAAAGATAATTTAGTCATAACATTAAAATACTTGTTTACATATTTACATAATCACACATGCATATTTATATATTTATACTGTTAAAGCTTTGCAGCAAAAACAAAAAAAAACAAAAAAAACAATACACCAAGAGTTCAAGTAGAGTAAAACTTTTTGTGAGAAAATCTATATCTCTGAGTAGCCTCTGGCACTGACTAAATTGAAGCTTGGAAAAAATTATAATTCAGTTTCATCTTCAGACAGTCCATTATCAAAGCATAATGCCTTTTAAATGAGTTGGAAGAAGAAAGCCCATATGCAGTAAAAAGTGATAAAATGGAGAATGGTAGTCTAATGTATAATATTTAAATGAGAAAGAAAGGGAGAAAATAAAGAGCAGCCACTGGCCTCCAGGAGAAAATACACAGTGGCCACTCAAGAATAGACAGAACACAGTTTTATAGAAAAACAATAATTCAGTAATGTAGCATTATTTAACCTTGATTCCGTCTTTAAAATGCACTTCTTGTCCTTCATATATTATTACAGAGTGTCCTAGGGGTCGGGCACTGATCATTTATATAGGGTCAGCATGCTAATTTGTCACCTCTGATTTTAGATACAAATGTAAAAAGTTTACACACACACACACACACACACACACACACACACACAAAGTACAACATGTTTAGAGTTGTTGAAAATTGCTTATAGGGAAGGATTTATTCTAGGTGAATGGGTCTGAAAGAGAAATGAATAATTTATTCCCTGAATGAGTTCATATTCAGTTAAAGCATCACACAAATAGCCAAATTACTGTGAAGGCTGCCATTATTATGAGCTGCATTTTTCTAAAAAAGTCAACAAAGATGAGCTTTGCCACTCATGAACTTTCTTACTATATAGCCCATTGCTAATAAGTATGTGGTGGGGATAAATAAAATTTAACACATAAATAAATTATGCCTTCAGAGTGACCTTAATTTTTCTCTCAGTTGGCATGTTTAAACCGAGAATATTGACAACCTGGTGATTTTAAACTCCACACTAATACCTGGCTGCGCACTATTGAGGAAATTAGAGCTATTCCACCCACGTTATTCTGGTAGTTTATTTTTCTCTTTAGTGATGCTTCTTAAGTTATGTCAATGATCCCTCCTACTGCAACACTCTACATATTAAACAGAAATCTTGGCTTTCAGTAATGTACACATGCCTATGATGCCATCAGATGTTTTGCTGCTGCTGAACTGCCATAAGTCAAGTTCCTTGCTGGGTTGCTCAGAACCCTGGGGTTAATTTAACCCTACATGAACAAAGGCAGTATCCTTCCTTTCTCTGGAAATGAAGTCAGCATCTCTTGCCATATCCCCAGACATCCTAATGTTTTTTTCACATATTGTGTATTTTGTATGTTTCTTATTTGATTATATCTTTTCAGTAAAATATAAAAGCACAAATAATGTTTTTTCCCCACAATACAATTTTCTTCTTGTTTTGTTCACATCTTGGTAAAAAGATTCATGTTTCCAAAATCACTGTTTTCATGAAAACATTTTCTCAAAAGAAAAAAAATAAATTCATTGCTGAGAAGTATCTTGTATATTTTAATACACTATAAAGAGAAATTCATTTTATGAGACACTTGTAAAAAATAAAATTGATAAATAGATAAAGCATTTTATGTGTGATAGCTCTTTAATTTTGATAGATGCTTTCAAAGAGAATGTCTACATTTTCTGACAGCTTTATGTTTCTCCCGTACAGTGCTCAAATAAACTCAAATAGGTAAGTCTTAATCTTTTTAATAAGAAGTAATCCTAGTTTAAACAAAAACAAATTATGTCCATATTTGTAGCTAAAAGTTAAAATTTTAATACTGAAGGAGAACAATAGGATTTCCTTGTGAACTTCTTACATGAAGCACAAGGAAACATTCTTGTAGGCGCTGTATGCGAACTGTCATGATTGCTAATTGATGAGTGAAAGACACTTTTCGCTGTTGAGGAACGAGTTACCTAGGTATCAGTTTAATTTGTGTATGAAACAGAAATATGCTCTCTTCTTTATTTATGAAAGTTATGGGTGATAAAGTGTGTATGTGATATTAAATCAGGATAGTTAACATTATTATATTCCTAAACTCAGAAGACCACTAATACATAGTAATCATACACATTTATACCTTACATTGTCATGTTCCATACATGTATATACCATTTTTTACTAAATCAGGGTCATGAATGTTTTCAACTCCTTATTATTACTTTGTGTTCAAAACTCGAGTCTCTCATTTGCTCTTCATAAATATTATAGCAAGTTATTATGTATTGCAATCTCTCCACTTTTTATAGTACAGTAGAACTTGGGATAATATTAAGTTATAAAAAGAATCATATCCTATCACTAACAATAAAGTTGATAGACCTGGAGAATTTCACCAAGAATAAAAGAAATCAGTCACAGGACAACTACCACATGGGGACTCCTGGATATGCAATCATTGATTGGAGTGTATAATAGCTCAAAGTTTCATAAGTAAAATATTTACTTCTCTCATAATACGCAAATAAGAACAGGTCAGATCACAAATGAAAGAAATCTTATTTTTACTCAGGAAATATCTGGGCTATTGGGGATGCAAGAAGAGAATAAACGAGATTAAAAGAATGACTGTCCTCTAGCCTATGTTGTAGAAAGGAGTGCCGTCAAAGTTTCCAGACCAGTCGCCCTCCTATTGAACACTGGTATTTCAGAGTAAGTAATAGGGCACTAAACACAAACTAACAAAGAGATTATAAAGTTGTGTGAATAGGGAGGTAGAGTGTGGGTATGATTGAAACACATTGTATAAAATTCTCAAAGAGTTAATAGAAACACTAAGTAACAGCATTGAGGCTTTGCCAACATTTTACAGAGCAGACAGCCTGGCACCCAAACAAGTGAAAATGAGAAAATTGAGTTAGAATTGTAAGTAAATATATTGAGGAGCATAATAAGATACTCCTTATCCTTAAAAGTGAGATTGGTTTTCAGGAGTGCAAACGTCACTGACAAGTCTCTAAAGGGAGGATTTGAAGACCAACTCTGCATGCAAACTTGGCAAACCATCTTTCACTTTTTCCATCCACACTCTGAAGCTAAGATTATCTACCTCTGACAAGTGTTGTGAAAATCAGGTTACTTAATACCTTCCAATCCCATATGACACTGTGAAGCATGCCGTAAATATTCAATAGGTGTCAGCTATAAGTAGGGTACTATTAATTATTGAATTGACTATGTTATTAGGAATAAGATTAATAGCGATCCAAAATATTACACCATTAGAGGGCAATGAAATTACAAATATTGACTAGACAGGCATCACAGCACCTATAGCACCAATTACGTACAACTTAAACATGATAGTAAGGTAACTGAATTCATTAAAATTTGAAAAAGAAACACACTTCAAATGATTCATGTATGAATTATTAGTTTAGCATTTTAGCTACTCTTAATCCATGCCCTCTTTACTAAATTTTTTTGCAGAGAGCTCTGATTCATTAGATATTTATAGTTCAGTGACTGGGGAATGCTTGGAGCTAGAGGTCAGGTGACCATTCTATACACATTCCATTCTGATACACCTGGTCTAGAGAAGTGAACCACACGGTCTCTCTAATTGGAAGACAATTGAATCCCATGTAATTTGGAGGACTCAAATGCTATTGCTATATACTATGAGTGTTTAGGCCATCTAAATATTAAGATGTTTCTTGACTAGCCTACTCTCTTTATTAATAATATATGGCTCCATCAATAAAGTATCCATTTCCTTCATACTGTAAGGCTCTTGCAGATTTGTTAGTCTTATGTGTAGGTGAAGTGTACTTTATAAATTATACCTATATCTGCATTTCTCATGTTATACAATGATCAAACAATATCCTGTTTACTGCCTTGCAAAGCTAGTTCATTTCTATCATTGTTATTCACATGATATTTATAGTGCTTTTCTGTGTTTTCATTCACAGTTGCACTTTGTAAATTAGAAGATGTATTCCACACTTCAGGCAATAGAGAGATTTTCCAGGTGTTAAAGTTTATTCTTATTTAAATTTTATTATTGTACAACTTCTACAGGAAAATTCATACAAACATTAGTTAAAATAATTTCAAAGTGAACATATACATAAAACTAGCATTTATGTCAACAATCATAGGAGAACAAAACTCTGTTACTGATTGCTTTTTCATTTCTTTATTAATAAATCCTCTACTCACTCTCCAAAAATGTCTATTATTATGATTTTTATATTGGCTCATCTCGGAAGTTTTCGAATTTGTAAAATTTAAGTCAGATAGTATATTAATTTTCTTCCTGTTAGCTATCAACATTATTAGTAAATTTTAGGGAAAGCAACTTAAACCCTGAGGGACTTTCTTTTTTCTTTTCCTTCCTTCCTCTTCTTTTGTTGTTTGTTTTTTGTTTTTTACTTTGACTGACACATTCAAGGGCTTGAGCCCGATGCCAAACAGACATCAGGCAAGGCAGAAATACTTGGGGCCTGCGGCATAGCAGAAGCCCACCGGCGAAAGAGCATGTGGTAAAGGTGCAGCTCAGCTCGTAGAAGCTACTAACAAGATAGACCCATCAAGGAAACATCATCAGTTACCATTTCTTCCAGGCAGACCCCTCCTCCCCCCCTACACCACATTCCAATAGTCCAGTCAGCCACAACTCCACCACTGGATTGCCCCACACATTATGGGTTCATTTCACAGCCCTCATAGTTCAATCACCTCCAGGATGCCCTATGTCTGAATAACACAGTGAAGATCAACCCTTCGCTACAGAATTCTTTGGAGAACATGTCATTCATCATCAATCCATAAAAAGCATAATTTTCATAGCATAATATTTATTGTATTGAGCCTATAACATTGAGATCTTACGAACTTTGTCCTCATTTGTATATCCATTGATAACAATCACTGTTGTGTATCACTCTATTATATAAACACACAGGTTTTTTTTATTTTTTTAAATTTCATTTTTTTTTTTTTTAATGTCCAGACTTTATCCTACTTCTGCTCTACTCTCTGGCTGTTTCACATCCCATACCTCCTCCCCTTGTCTCCATGAGGGTGTCCCCACTCCCCAACCCCTACTACACCAAACCTTACCACTCCCTGGGGCCTTCAGTCTCTTGAAGGTTAGGTGCATCTTCTCTGACTGAACACAGACCCAGCAGTCCTCTGCTGTATATGTGTTGGGGCCCTCATATCAGCTGGTATATGCTCTCTGGTTGGTGGTTCAGTGTCTGAGAGATCTCAGGGGTCCAGATTAGTTGAGACTGCTGGTCTCTTTTTTTTTTTTTTTTTTTGATACTTTATTTACATTTCAAATGTTTCCCCCTTTAGAGTCTTCCCTTTGGAAATGCCCTATCTGATCCCCCCTTCCCCTGCCTCTATGAGGGTGCTCCCCCACCCATCCACTCACTCCTGTCTTCCCTTCCTGGCATTCCCTATACTGGGGAACCTAACACCCTCAGGCCAAGAGTCTATCCTCCCACTGGTGGCCAACAAGGCCCTCCTCGGCCACATACGTGGCCAGCACCATGGGTCCCTCCATGTGTACACTTTGTTTGGCGGTCCAGTCTCCAGGAGCACCAGGGATCTGGCCCGTTGACACTGTTGCTCCCTCCATGGGGCTGCAAACTCCCTCAGCTCCTTCAGTCCCTTATCCAACTCCTCCACCTGGGACGCCACACTCAGCACAATGATTGCTGTGAAGTAAATCTTGGGTATTCCGAACTTTTGGGCTAATATCCACTTATCAGTGAGTACATACTGTGTTTGTTCTTTTGTGACTGAGTTACCTCGCTCAGGATGATATTCTTAAGTTCCATCCATTTGCCTGTGAATTTTATGAAGTCATTGTTTTTAATAGCTTAGTAGTACTCCATTGTGTAAATGTACCACATTTTCTGTGTCCATTCTTCTGTTGAGGAACATCTGAGTTGTTTCCAGCTTAAATATGGCTTCTATTAACATAGTGGAGCATGTGTCTTTATTACATGTTGGAGTATCTTCTGGGTATATGCCCAGGAGTGGAATGGCTGGGTCCTCAGGTAGTATTATGTCCATTTTTCTGAGGATCCTCCAAACTGATTTCCAGAGTGGTTGTACCAGCTTGCAATCCCACTAACAATGGAGGAGTGTTCCTTTTTCTCGACATCCTCACCAGCATCTGTTGTCACCTGAGTTTTTGTTCTTAGCCATTCTAACTGGTGTGAGATGGAAACTCAGGGTTATTTTGATTTGCATTTCCCTGATGACTAAGGATATTGAACATTTTTTTAGGTGCTTCTCAGCCCTTTGAGTTTCCTCAGTTGAGAGTTCTCTGTTTAGCTCTGTTCCCCATTTTTTGATAGGGTTATTTGGATCTCTGGAGTCTAACTTCATGAGTTCCTTGTATATATTGGATATTAGCTCTCTATCAGTTGTAAGATTGGTAAAGATCTTTTACCAATCTGTTGGTTGACATTTTGTCCTACTGACTGTGTCCTTTGCCTTACAGAAACATTGCAATTTCATGAGTTCCCATTTGTCGATTCTTGGTCTTAGAGCATAAGCCATTGGTGTTCTATTCAGGAACTTTTCCCCTGTGCCTACATGTTCAAGAATTTTCCCCACTTTCTATTCTATTAGATTCAGTGTATCTGGTTTATTTGGTGGTCTTTGATCCACTTGGACTTGAGCTTTGTACAGGGAGATAGGAATGGATTAATTTGCATTCTTCTACATATTGACCACCAGTTAAACCAGCACCATTTGTTGAAAATGCTGTCTTTTTTCCACTGGATGGTTTTAGCTCCTTTGTCAAAGATCAAGTGACCATAAGTGTGTGGGTTCATTTCTGGATCTTCAATTCCATTTCATTGATCAACGTGCCTGTCACTGTACCAATACCATGCAATTTTTATCACTGCTGCTCTGTAGTACAGCTTGAGGTCAGGGATGCTGATTCCCCCAGAAGTTCTTTTATTGATGAAAATAGTTTTTGCTATTCTGGGTTTTTGTTATTTCAAATGAATTTGAGAATTGCTCTTTCTAAGTCTCTGAAGAATTGAGCTGGAATTTTAATGGGGATTGCATTGAATCTGTAGATTGCTTTCAGCAGAATGGCCATTTTTACTATATTAATTCTGCCAATCCATGAGCATGGGAGATCTTTCCATCCTCTGAGGTCTCCTTCAATTTCTTTCTTCAGAGACTTGAAGTTCTTGTCATACAGATCTTTCACTTGTTTGGTTAGAGTCACACCAAGATACTTTATATTGTTTGTGACAATTGTGAAGGGTGTCATTTGCCTAATTTCTTTCTCAGAAATTTATCCTTCTCAGATTATCCTGTAAGTATAGGAAGGCTACTGATTTGTTTGATTTATTTTATATCTGGCCACTTTGCTGAAGTTGTTTATCAGCTATAGCAGTTCTCTGTTGGAATTTTTCGGGTCACTTAAGTATACGATCATATCATCTGCAAATAGTGATATTTTGATTTCTTCTTTTCCAAATGGTATCCCTTTGACCTCCTTTTGTTGTCTAATTGGTCTACTTAGAACTTCAAGTACTATGTTGAATAGATAGGGAGAGAGAGGGCAACCTTGTCCAGTCCTGATTTTAGTGAGATTGCTTCGAGTTTCTCTCCATTTAGTTTGATGTTGGCTACTGGTTTGCTGTATATTGCTTTTACTGTGTTTAGGTATGGGTCTTGAATTCCTGATCTTTCCAAGACTTTTATCATGAAGGGATGTTGAATTTTGTCAAATGTTTTTTAAGCATCTAATGAAATGACTGTGTGGTTTTTTTTCTTTGAGTTTGTTTATGTAGTGGAATATATTGATGGATTTCCAGATACTGAACCATCCCTGCATCCCTGGGACGAAACCTACTTGATCCTGGTGAATGATCGTTTTGATTTGTTCTTGGATTCGGTTTGCGAGAATTTTATTGAGTATTTTTGCATTGATATTCATAAGGGAAATTGGTCTGAAGTTTTCTTTCTTTGTTGGGTCTTTGTGAGGTTTTGGTATCTGTAGAACTGTGGCCTCAATGAATGAATTGGGTAGTGTTCCTTCTGTTTCCATTTTGTGGAATAGTTTGAAGAATATTGGTATTAGGTCATCTTTGAATATCTGATAGAATTCTGCATTATACTCCTCTGGTCCTGGGCTTTTTTTGGTTGGGAGACTATTAATGACTGCTTCTATTTCTTAAGGGGTTATGGGATTGTTTAGATGGTTTATCTGATTCTAACTTAACTTTGGTATTTGGTATCTGTCTAGAAACTTGTCCATTTCATCCAGGTTTTCCAATTTTGTTGAGTATATGCTTTTGTATGAGGAACTGATGATTTTTTAAATTTCCTCATAATCTGTTGTTATAACTCCCTTTTGATTTTTGATTTTGTTCATTTGGATACTGTCTCTGTGCCCTCTGGTTAGTCTGGCTAAAGGTTTATCTATCTTGTTGATTTGTTCAAAGAACCAGCTCCTGGTTTTGTTGATTCTTTGTATAGTTCTTTTTGTTTCTACTTGGTTGATTTCAGCCCTGAGTTTGATTATTTCCTGTCTTCTATTCCTCTTGAGTTTATTAGCTTCTATTTGTTCTAGAGCATTCAGGTGTGCTGTTAAGCTGCTAGTATATGTTCTCTCCAGTTTCTTTTTGGAGGCATTCAGAGCTATGGATTTTCCTCTTAACACTGCTTTCATTGTGGCCCATAAGTTTTGGTATGTTGTATTTTCATTTTCATTAAATTTTAGGAAGTCTTTTATTTCTTTCTTCATTTCTTCTTTGGCCAAGTTATCAATGAGTTGAGTGTTGTTCAGCTTCCATGTGTAAGTGGGCTTTCTGTTGTTGTTGTTGCCATTGAAGACCAGCCTTAAACCGTAGTGATCTGATAGGAGGCATGGGATTATTTCAATCTTCCTATATCTGTTGAGGTTTGTTTTGTGACTGATTATTTGGTCAATTTTGAATAAGGTACCATGAGGTGCTGAGAAAAAGGTATATTCTTTTGATTTAGGATGAAATGTTTAATATATACATATATATATATATATATATATATATATATATATATATGTTAAATTCATTTGGTCTATAACATTTGTTAGTTTAGCTGTGTCTCTGTGTAGTTTGTGCTTTCAAAATCTGTCCATTGATGAGTGTGGGGTGTTGAAGTCTCCCACTATCATTGTGTGATGTGCAGTGTGTGCTTTGAGCTTTAGTAAAGTTTTTTTGTGAATGTGGGTGTCCTTGCATTTGGAGCATAGATGTTCAGAATTGAGAGTTCTTCTTTGTAGATTTTTTTTCTTTGATGAGGTTGAAGTGTCCTTCCTTCTTTTTTGATGACTTTTGGGTGAAAGTGATTTTATCCAATATTAGAAAGTCTAATCCAGCCTGTTTCTTGGTACCATTTGCCTGGCAAATTGTTTTCCAGCCCTTTACTCTGAGGTAGTGTTTGACTTTAATTCTGTGGTGTGTTTCCTGTATGCAGTAAAACGCTGGGTCCTGTTTATGTATCTAGTCTGTTAGTCTATGTCTTTTTATTGTGGAATTGAGTCCATTGATGTTAAGAGATATTAAGGAATAGTGATTGTTGCTTCCTATTATTTTCGATGTTATTTTTATGTTTGTGTGGCTATCTTCTTTTGAGTTTGTTGAAAGATTACCTCCTTGCTTTTTCTAAGGTGTAGTTTCCTTCCTTGTATTGGTGTTTTCTATCTATTATCCTTTGTAGGGCTGGGTTTGTGAAAACATATTGTGTAATTTGGTTTTGTCTTAGAATATCTTGGTTTCACCATCTATGGTAATTGAGAGTTTTGCTGGGTATAGCAGCCTGTGTAGGCTCCTAGCCAGCAGGTCCAGGTGAGAGGAGAGAACCCCGTCCAGCTGAATCTACCCGAGGCTGAGCTGGATGGGGTGTGTTGGCAGCCAAAAAGAGACACACCAGGCCGGGAGTCTTGTTGAAGCAGGAACTCAACTTTATTGTATCAATCTCTCTAGCTTATATAAAGAAGGCAAACAGGGTGGGCACTTAGGTATGGGAAGAGATGACATAGGAGGTGAGGAAGGAGAAGGGGGTGACTGACAGGGCTAATGGCATAGCTCCATGTCAGCAATGGCATAAGGAGGGCCAAACACATCTTGCTGAGTCACTCCTATACAGAAGTGACTGAGATAGGTCTCAGAACTTGAGCCAGGCTCAGGTTTGCCCCCAAGGCCCAAACTGGGGTCAGAATGGGGCCCAAGACTACCACTTCCCGGGACTCCACCCTCTCACCCTCAGGACAGAGGGGGAGAGAACACCACCAGTGCTGTGCAGTCAGGGTCCAGTTCTGAGCCCCTGCCCAGAGCTGCCACAGCTCCAGCTTGGCTTGGCAACATGGTACCCAGTGCAGGAGGGCAGACTGGGGAGTCGACAAGGAATCAGGACACTGCTCTTGCTGCTGCAGTTACTGCTGCGAACATGGACCCCTGCACCCTGCCCCTATGGCTGGTGCTGCCCCAGGCTGCATGCAGTGCTCCCCTTCGTGGGCCAGGGAGGTGTGCTCCACAACTGTCAGTAGCCCCTGCCTGGGTCTGCAGACAGGCTGCCTCGGGTCCTGCAGCCTCCCAGACACTGTGTGCAGGGCTGTCACCATGGAGACAGCCATGGCCCCAGTTCCAGACTGGGCAGTCAAAAGACAGCCTCAGCCCTAGCAGCATTGCCCCAATCACTGATGGCACAACCTCCCCCCGCCCCCCCCAGGCACAGAGGCACCACAAGCACAGAGGTCCAACATCCTGGGCTGTCATTTGTGTTCTCTTAGGGTCTGTATGAGATCTGCCCAAGATCTAGCTTTCATAGTCTCTGGTGAGAAGTCTGGTATAATTCTGATAGGTCTGCCTTTATATGTTTCTTGACCTTTCTCTCTTACTGCTTTTAATATTCTTTCCTTGTTTTGTGCATTTGGTGTTTTGACTATAATGTGACAGGAGGAATTTCTTTTCTGGTCCAATCTATTTGGAGTTCTGTAGGATTCTTGAATGTTTATGTTCATCTCTTTCTTTATGATAGGGAAGTTTTCTTGTATAATTTTGTTGAAGATATTTACAGGACCTTTAATTTGGGAATCTTCACTCTCTTCTATACCTATTATCCTTAGGTTTGGTCTTATTGTGTCTTGGATTTCCTGGATGTTTTGTGTTAGGAGCTTTTTTTTTGCATTTTGCATTTCTTTGACTGTTATGTCAATGTTTTCTATGGTATCTTCCACAACTGAGATTTTTCTCTTCTATCTCTTGTATTCTATTGGTGATGCTTGCATCTATGACTCCTGATCTCTTTCCTAGGATTTTTAACTCCAGGGTTGTTTCCCTTTTTGATTTCTTTATTGTTTCTATTTCCATTTTTAGATCCTGGATGCTTTTGTTCTTTCACCTGTTTGATTGTGTTTTCTTGTAATTCCGCCTGTTTGATTGTGTTTTCCTGTAATTGTTTATTTGTGTTTCCTCTTTAAGGACTTCTACCTGTTTACTTGTGTTCTCTTGTATTTCTTTAAGGAAGTAATTTATTTCCTTCTTAAAATGTTCTATCATCATCATGAGATGCGATTTTAAATCTGAATCTTGCTTTTCTGGTGTGTTGGGGTATCCAGGGCTTGCTGTGGTAGGAGAACTGGGTTCTGATGAGGAAAAGTTGTCTTGGTTTCTCTTCCTTATGTTCTTGCCTTTACCTGTCGCCATCTGATTATCTCTGGTGTTTGCTGGTCTTGCTATCTCTGACTTTGATTTGTCCCTTCTTCAAGCTTCTGCATCAGTACATCCTTGGAGACCAGCTCTCTCTCAGAGAAATTTAGGTTTGGAGAGCTGTGGTACAGGGTCAACTCTGGAGTGCAGACCGAAACCAGAAGGATTCTGTCCCCAGCTGTTCCTTGGTTCTTGTATCCTGATGGCTCTGCAAGGGTCCCTCTTGATCCAGGAATTTGAACAGAAGTGTTGTTGTTGCCTGTGCTCAAAAGTGTGTTGGCACTCTTGGGAGACCAGCTTTCTCCTGGCACTATTTGAGTATGGTGCCCTGTGTCACATGATCAGGTCCCCAGCTGCAGAAGGAAACTGGAAAATCACACCTCAGTCCCTGTGTCCTGAGGATTCTGGTGGGTCCTGGTGAGCAGTGGTACTAGTCTTACCTCCACTCACAGGCTTGCCCACCCTCCTTGGAGGCTAGTTTTCTCCTGGTGATATTTGGCTATGGAGCCCTGTGGCCCAGGCAGAGGTCCCCAGCCACAGACGGAAACCAGAAGGCTCCTGTCCCAGGCTGCTCCTCAGTCCCTGAGTCCAAAGGGTTCTGGGCAGGTCCCGCAGAGTAGAGGTGCTGCCCTTACCCTGCTCACAGGCTTGTCCACACTCCTGGGAGGCTAACCCCCCCCCCCCCCCCGCTGAGCAGTGGTGCTCGTTTTGCCTCCACTCATGGGCTTGTCCACCCTGCTGGGAGGCTAGCTTTCTCCTGCTGCTATTTGGCTATGGAGCCTTGTGGCCCAGGCTGAGCTCCCTAGCCACAGATGGAAACTGGAAGCCTCAAGACTGCAGGTCTTCTTATAGGGTCACCCTCCTCCTCAGCTTCTTCCAGCTTTTCCTTAATTCAACCACAGGGGTCAGCAGCTTCTGTCCATTGGTTGGGTGCAAATATCTGCATCTCACTCTTTCAGCTGCTTGTTGGGTCTTTCGGAGGACAGTCATGATAGGCCCCTTTTTGTGAGCATACCATAACACACAGTTTTAAGAAGATTTTGCTATGGATTTTACTATTTGGATGTATGTTTGCTACCCAGGAACAGAAATAACAGACAGATGTGGGATACCTTTTTCTTGAACTGCCCACCTTATATTCTGAGACAGGGTCCCTCATTGAGCCTGGACCTCTCGGTCTCAGCTAGATAGACTGGCCAGCTAGCCAGCACTGTCCTGTCTCCTGACATACTAGGATCACATCCTGTGACATTGTGTCTGTCTGCTACATTCGGGCTAGGATCTGAGAATGTCTCCTTGTTTGTCTAGCCAGCACTTACCCAGTGAGCCAATTCCATGCCCCTTTATGTTGATTATTTACTGACTTATTTTTATTTGAACTGCTTAATGAGCATTTGAAGGCCTTTCAGGTTGAAGTGGTCAAAAAGTATTGTTGCTACCAGCATTTAAAATTGCGTAATACATTGCTAAGAAGGTCTTCAAAACAGTTGTACAAACATATCATTTATTATACACAGAGTTTCAGTTACTGTAATGTTTAAAATTTCAGTAGTTGCAGTTCTAATTTTAGGGGATTTTGAAATTATGTAATTGTATTTATGAAAATATGGGGTTATCTAGATTTGATGATGTTGGACACCTCTGTATGCTCACTGGTTCTTTTAGGAATTTGTCATTTAACTTCTCATGCTTAGAGTATTTTACTGTTTTTCTGCATGATAGTTTTGTTTTCCAGTAGACTTCCCTAAAGTATTTTAAAATTTAGCAAATAAGTCTTTGGCTCAATATATTCCCTGCAAATGTTTTCTGCATCTCTTTCAGTTAAATTTTTATCTTAAGAATCTCAGTAACAAACAATCAAACAAAGGCTAGCCTGGAATACATGACCTCTCTCCAGAGACTCTCTAGAGATTAGCTCCATAACAAACAGCTTGTGTCTTTAAAGAAACAGAGATTCTGAATCTTGTTCTGGTTAATTTTATCATTTTTCCTTTACATTTTCTTTCTTTGTCTTTTTTTTTTTTTTTTTTAACCTTCCTGGAGAAATGTACTATTTCCCTTGTGGTCATCAACATAGTATCTTATTATGGCATTAATTACTTTATCTTTCCCATTTAAATTCTGTTTCATCTGGTCTTGGCTTTTTATGAGAACAAAATTCACTTTTATTAGTAGCACATATACACAGTATCACAATATAAATAAATTGCACCATTGTAAGTTCTGGTAGATTCTATACAACCTTCATTGTCACATGATTAAAAATAGTTTACTTTTCTAGGTCATTTCTCACCTGCATACTATTCAAGTGTAGTCTAGTCTAGTCGAGTTTATTCTATTCTATTCTATTTTTGCATAACTCTTTGTTTAATTCAGAATATTAGTACCCTCAGAGCATATTACTTTTTATCTGGAAAGTATTCTGTAGAGAGTAATTAACTATATCCTTGCAACAATCCCAGTGAGGTCAAATAAGAAAGAGGCCTCTTATTTTTTCTTATTTAAAAATTGGGAGTAGAAGCTTAGAAAGCTAAGTGTTTTGAGCTAAAATGAGAGGGACAGCACCAATGTATCATCTGACATATGCATGGATATGTTGCATCTAACGATGACTGCAGCATCAAAACTGATGTCTTCATCACCACTGAAATAATATGAGCAATTTTAAAGTAAGGTAAGTTCTTTGAAGATTAGTTTTCTAAAAGATAGTTTAGGTAGGAAATGATGAGTAGGCCAGAGCCATACTATTTTACCTTTGTTTTCACATGAAGTAATTTTGAGGGAACTGAAATGATGCTTCAAAGGCAGAAGCCATTATTCCTGATTGGGAGAAGTATACTTAAATGTACTTAAATATAATTTACCCCTTCTAATTTTTTTCAATGAGTACAGCAGAATGTTGCTAGGAGTCATTTTATTGCTACATTCCTTTAGAAAACAGTAATGTCTGGTTTTCTCGTAGGTCCTTGAGCCTTAATTCAAATCAGATGTTGGTTGGTTACTTCTACAGTCTTTGTGCCACAATTGTACCACCACACCTTGAAGGCAGGTTACTCTCATAGATCAAGGCTTTCGTAGCTAGATTGGAGCTTACCTTTCTTCTTTGGTAGTGTGCAGAGTAACTTCCAGTACCCTATGCAGTGTTGAAGGCTCTATGTTGGCACCAGTTCAACTTCACCATGTTTAATGAGTTGCTATGTTTTGTGTAGACTTTATCATACATTATGGAAAGCCACCACGGCCTTGAAAATATCCTGTGTTGTTTGTGGACCCCTTTGGCCAACAACTCAATTAGATGTATCCCACCCCCCAGTACATTTTAGAATTAGGGTATTGCTATTTGAATTTTGATCAAAATATCTTTGAATGTGTGGACTAATTTGATATCAGTGGACACTATAAATAAAAAAATTATTCAATCCATAAATTAGGTATACAGTTTTGTTCTTTGGTTGTGTAGATTTTGCTCTTTGTTACAATGTATATACATTTTAAAATATGAAAGCCTTGTATAGCCTGTGCTATGATGCATTTATATTTGATTCCTTGACCTCTGTACAACATGATACTTATCCCAATGTCTATATATTCATTTCTTTGTACACAAATAAACTGAATGTTAGCTGTTGACTAGGTACCCATTGAATTTATTTACTGTATTTATCATTTCTAATATTTGTCTTAATATCTTTTGGATTTTTTAATATACTTGCTATTAGTGTCATTTGACAACCTACACTACTTTATATTTCTTATTTTGTTCAATTCTCTTCTTGACTTCTTGCATTGGCTTGTATTTCTAGCATTATATGTAATGGAAGTGGCTACCATGGACTTCACACTTCTCTCATGGAAAGATTTTATTTTCTATTGCACTCTCTATTTACTACAGAAATACTGTAGAAGTATAACTAGTTAAAATACTTAATTCTATCTGTGGGTGCTATCAGTTTTTCTTTGAAATAAATGCATCAAAAATTTTCTGCAGTTTAGTAAAGGATTAATTGCATATTTTTATTCCTCTTGTGATATAGTGAACTGCCTAATTAAAGTTCAGATATTGCAATCTTTTCCATGATTAGTTGACCAATCCAGCTATTTGTCATTTTAATTCATTGCTTTCAAGCCCCATCAATTGGTTTTGTTGGACAATTTCTGCTTTTATTTACTCTTGATCTTGTTCTTATAACTTTCTTCTACATTTTAGGATTGTCATTTAGACAATCGCTTTTCACTTTTTATCTGAACCTCACAGCTGTAGATTTAACATTTAGTTCAAAATGATTTTTTTTAAATTTAACTTTCATTAGATTTAAACCACAGATTATATAGAAGAGTACTGTTTAATTTCCAGTTATGACACTCTAGACACGGATATTGAATTTTAACTTAATTCCACAGTATAAGAAAACAGACTGCATTAAATTGAACCTGTGGAATTATTTAGATATTTAGATTTTTTATTATTTAACTTATGGTTAGTTGTGACAAAATCCCCTGCACTGTTTAAAAGTTTGTCAAAGCTGGCTTTAGTGTGATGTTTATAATATGATATCAACACTATTCAAATCCAATGTTTATTCGTCCAACTATGATTGTGTTTCCATTGTATGGTTGGAATGTGCTCTATTGCCAAAATAAATAGAGGAGTGATGGCTCAGTGCTTGATGCTTTTCCAGAGGACATGAGTTCTGTTTTCAGCTCCCACGTTGGGCAGTTCACAACTGCCTATAACTCTTGCTCTTGTGTATCTTTCATTTTCTTCTCACTGAGCACTGGAAAATATTTTAGGATATACACAGACACAGACAGAAACATAGGAATACATAAAAATATATCTTGAAAATGAAGAGCATTATGTTCTTCAGTTTAGTTGACTCCATCACATCTAGCACTTACTGGGACAATTTATCATCTTCTTGCAATATTCCTTCAGAGATCCAGTCACTGAAGATCTTCTTTGTGTGTTTGTTTGACTCCATATCTGATGACTTTATTTCCAAACAGATATTTTCAGTGAACACACTGTTCTCTGGTGGCAGGGTTTTATTCTTATTCTTTAACACTTCAAATATTATTTCAATACATATATATATTTATTTTAGATTCATTTTTGCTTAGTTGTGAGTTATATACAATTTAGTTGTTTTCATTCTGTAGATATAATTTAAAAAATAATTGATTGGTTTGATCTGGTTTTGGTATGAAGCCTTACTGTATAGCCCAGGTTGACCTAGACTTCATAATATGTGAGGTTAGCCTTGAACTTCTGACAAAGTTTCCCACTGGAGACAAAAGACATAGTTCAAAAATACTATGTCCAACTGTTCTGATGAGTTTTGTGCTAGCTACTACAATCACGCTGCTAGATGTGCCCAACACTACAAACACTTTTCTGATTTTCCATCAAAAATCATTTATTTTTATAGGATAGCAGAGATTGCTCAGTGTTTAAGAGCACTGGCTGATCTTCCAAAGGTTTGATTTGTAGTACCCTCATAGTATTAACTTTCCGTAACTCCTGTTCCATGGTATCCAAAGCCTTCTTCAGGCCTCTGAGAAAATTGCATGTATGTATTGTATGACCATAAGTGTAGTCAAAACACCCATGTGCCTAAGTTGAAAACAAGTAATCTTAAAATCTTTTTTAAAACATTCATTCCTTGGGGCTCAAGGAATAAAGTCAGTGTTAGGGCACTTGCCTAGTGTGATATTTGAATATGCTTGGCCCATGAGAAATGGCACTATTAGGAGGTGTGGCCTTGTTGTAATAGGTAGGTATGGCCTTGTTGTAATAGGTAGGTGTGGCCTTGTTGTAATAGGTAGGTGTGGCCTTGTTGTAATAGGTGTGGCCTTGTTGTAATAGGTAGGTGTGGCCTTGTTGTAATAGGTAGGTGTGGCCTTGTTGTAATAGGTGTGGCCTTGTTGTAATAGGTAGGTGTGGCCTTGTTGTAATAGGTGTGGCCTTGTTGTAATAGGTAGGTGTGGCCTTGTTGCACATCACAGTGTATCACACCACAAGCATATCACAGTGTAGACAGGCTTTGAAGGCTCTATCTCCACCCACTATGGAAGAGACTTTCCTCCTGGCTGCCTGCCAAAGAGTCTCCTGCCACTGCCTTTGAATCAAGAGGTAGAACTCTGGGCTATTCCAGCACTATGTCTGCTTGGACATGCCCATGCTTCCCACGATGATGAGAATGGACTGAACCTCTGAAACCATAAGCCACTCCTAATTAAATGTTGGTATTTATAACAGTTGCCCTGGTCTTGGTGTCTCTTCACAGCTATGGAAACCCTAAGACACCTAATGTACACGAGGCTCCAATTTAAATCCCCAGGATCAATCAACTCTCAGAAAATATCACTCACACCCCAATCCTTCTAAGATATAGCTTTTCAGATTTCTGTCCTACATATTGGTTTTGATTCTCCTAGAACAATTTGTAATTTTCATACATTACAAGGATCGTTGTTTTTGTTGTTGCTGTTGGTTTCTTTCTTTCATTTTTTAAATAATTTCTCTTATTGAGACAGAGCTTCTGGGAATCTTTCATAAAGCTTCAAAGAATGAATATATATATTCTTTATATAGACACACAATTTATGTGTATGAAGTTTTGGAGAGAAATTTTAATGTTGTAAGAATATATTTAGTTTTTAAGAAACAGAAAATAAAAAGTAGCATGTATGTCTCAGACTTTCATTTGCTTCACTGTGTCATGCTAGATAACTTTGAATATTTTCATTTAATCTAGTGGTTTCCCTTACATTTAAACTTCCGTTCCCTAATGGCATATACAATTAAATATTTTTAAGTATGTACTGGCTGTTGTGAACCTTCACAGGTGGAAAGTGTGTTCTCGGCTTTTATCCATTTTCATTCATTTTAAAACTATTTAATTAATGTTTTTAGCAAAGTTAAGTGCCTTTCACTGTACTCCAATTCCTTGGTAAACAGAGACAGAGAATTGAGACAAGTTTGAGACCATCTTGGGCTATCTTGTGAGGCTCATTACAGCCTGGTCGATATGGTTTGTCCCTATCTTACATGAATAAATATAAAATATAAAGTTTTGAGCATAAATATTATAATATATGTGCCATTAAACAATTCTGTGAGTCCTACTGAACTGCAAATTCTGTGTTGCAAATTTTATATCATCCCAGTCATTTATAATTTGCTTTTAAATTCTCGGCTTATCAGCCCGATTATGATTCATATTCAATAAGTATCAGAATATTTTTGTTGATTTTCAATTTGTTTTACATTAGAGAATATGTTCTTATGGAAATCATTTTCAGCACTTTTTATTATCAATATACAGTTTATCTCTGTTAATGATCTTTCAGCAGTTCTGTGGAATACGAATGGGCATCACTGGATACTTGCTCAAAGGTGATTCATATTATTTTACTAAATTAGTGAACACAGTTATTTAAATAGTGAGATTTTTGTTATTTTGTTTTTGAATATTGAAATTCAACCACTAAGTGCTAGCATATTAAGATCTTTGCAGTGGCCTGAGAAGCTGCCTCTTGAACTGGTATGAAATGGTCACCTGGGTCCTGTAGTCGTCTTCTGTTTCATGGAGTTATGACCACTATACATAGAGTTCTTATGATTCAGATTTAAATAATTTGTTATTATCCAGCCTTGTACTACTCTGTATTTATCTAACAATAAAGAAATGTGCTTAATTTTTTATTCTTTCTAAAAATAAGATTTACATTTCATATAATCACCTATAACTTGATTTTAATCTACAATGTGTTATGCTTGTTTGCTTGTATTAACAAGAATTCCCTCTCTATCTTTTTTTTAATGTATCAGAAAGTGATTCAGGAGCATCACTTAATCTATGACTGACTTCTTTGTGCAGGTTCCAAGGCTTTCTGAGGAATGCACACTATGACACTATGTCCTGTAGGATAAGTAATTCAGTTTGTTGGAACAGGTAGAGTTCCTCCCAATCCCTCTGGATAGTTATTTCCCTGGCTTTGAATAGTTTGTTTGGATCCACATATTATGATGTTTTTCTGGATATTTTGAAGTCTTCTGTAGACTTCTGGGCTTTCATCTATGGAGTATCCCTATTTTAGGTCTCTTGGGGACCCAGACTTCCACTACTATTTGGGCTTCCCTTCATGTAGTTTGGATTAGAGACTTCCTCATAGTAGTAGTCAAAAGATGGAGGAAACAAATAATATATATATATATATATATATATATATATATATATATATATATATACACACACACACACACACACACACACACACATATATCACATATTATATATACATTAAATATACATATTTTATATATTATACACACATATATGTATATATATATTATATATATACTTTTGTTTCTTGGAATTTTCTTTCCATTATGACCTGATGTGGATTTTTTGTTTGTTTCTTT
This sequence comes from Uromys caudimaculatus, assembly GCA_028551405.1. NCBI lineage: Eukaryota > Metazoa > Chordata > Mammalia > Rodentia > Muridae > Uromys > Uromys caudimaculatus. Next base: position 11,254,161 of record CM052709.1, read on the forward strand.
GTTTACTTTAATTTAGAGAGTAAATCTAGTATTGCTTTCTCCATCCAAGAGTTGAAATCTATGAGTACATTTAAAGGGAAAAGCCACTGAACATACCAAATTCTGCTATGGCTCTAAGAGAAAATGAATTACACATTCAAATTATAATATTTACAATAGAGTTTATTATCAACAGAGTATATTTACAGAGGACTTGTGGTGCATTTGAAAACCACAATAGGCAGTGGTATAATCTTAGATTTTTAGCAGCAGACTTGTTACTAACTCCAGGCCCTTTGGGTGTAAGACCAAAGGTGATTAATAATTAGTGTCTCATATATTTATTTTTCCTGCAAATTTATTACTACGTGTTCCTGAACACAATCATTTCCTTTTCTTTTAATTTCTAATAACTTCATAAATGTTTTCACACAATCCATCCTAGATTTTTGACTGATTTACTTAATTTTTCATTTCCAGCATTTCAATAAGTGACCGATGGCTTCTAATGAAAATCACATGGAAAAATAAACAGACAAAATTTAAAGGAATGATTCTATCTGTTATGTTAGGAAAACTGATGTTATACAATGCAATATTACGCAATGGAAAATTCCCTCTGGACTGCCTGAGTCTTCACATTCTAAAAGAAAATGTTTGCTACAGGTCATAATCACATAGCAGAATTGTGTGAAGACTCAGGCAATCCAGATTATCAAAATATTAGTAAAATATAGTATACAATCATATATTTTATATTTATATAATATTCATATTATATACTTATATATATTATATAATGTGATATTATATAAGTATATATGCTAATTATATAATGTGTAATTATAAAATTATATTATAACAAAATATAATATATGATATATAAAATATTATATTGTGTTATATAATAATAAATATTGCTATAACATATAAAATGTAATATATAATATAATTTTGTGCTCTAGCTCCTATCTGTATTCATCTCACGAGGGACTTCCCCCTAATTGTTTGGTTTTGTATTCATACTTTCTCCCTTGCTTCTGATTCTTTCTCACTGTCATTGAAGCATTTGAATAGTTCTTCCACTGAAAACATGTCTCCCTCAAATCTCTGCATGGCTTGGCCATCTTTTCTTGTTGCTCTTTTCATGTCTTTTTTGTTCATTCTGTTTAATCTCCTTCCTGCTTTATTTTCCCACATGATATTTATGACCACGCCTAGCGTTACTAAGTTACTTGTTTATTGTTGCCCTTTCCAGTCCAAACAAACTCAATGGTGAAAGATCTTATGCCATTAAAAACAATTCACTACCATGTCTGACTGCCTGGTATGTATGAAAAGATGGGTCAGGGTAGTGAAATATCCACTTATATCTATGATGAAGAAAGAAGGGATAAGTGCCTTTAGGCTCACTCCAAATATATATTCATACATGTTTATATGAAAAGAGAAGAACTTACTAAAACAATAAATACTTGCTATTGCCTGAAGTTGTTCTAGTTAGCAAAAGAGGTGGAACATCGATTTTAAAAGATAGTATTGTAAGAAGTGAAGTATAAACAAATATTAATCATTATATTTAAAGACGGAAATGCTTTAGGAGGAGATCTCCATTTTAAGGTGAAAACTATAATGTTTTAATTTATTTAAATAATTTCTAGTCAAATATATTTAGTTTTACTAAACTCAGTTGCATTTCATTATTAACACAAAGCAAATTAGAAACTTTGTTATGGGATTGGAGAGATGGCTTAATAACATAAGGGTGCTCATGGCTTTTTCCAGATAATCTGAGTTTGTTTTTTATTCCCTGTGTCAGGAGTTTCTTCTGTAACTTCAGCTCCAGATCGGATGCCTTTTCCTGGAGTCCACAAACATCTGCACACAGAGATATAGACACATAATTAAAAGAAAAATAGAGGAAACTGTCATTTTATTAGTTACTTTCTTCTCTAGGCTTTACTTGACATTTAATTAGTATATGTATACTAATACATTAGACTTAATTAAGGCACATAATTGAAACTTAATGTATGTTTAAATAACATGTCTAGACACATATATTCCTTATCTCTATAAAATACTCTGTAGGTTAGAATTCAGAACTGTATTGTAGACTGCAGAGACCATAGTACAAAGACAAAGAAACCCAAGCTTACCCCTAACACTACACCTTTGCTACCCATTGCCAGGAATATGGCTGAACAGAGAGGTGGATATTGTGGAAAGTATAGAGAATCCAGTGGTTAGCAGCAGCCATGAAACATGTGAGATCTAAGAATCCTGAGACTGAAATTTGTAAAAGAAGCAATAGAGACTACCCTGTGCTAGGCAAGCAATCAATGAAGGAAGAGAACCTGCCTAACAGAGCATAACAAAAGAGGCAAGTCACAGGATGCAAAATGACCAAAATCCTGACTTCCTAAAGGTACAGCTTAAGATGAGAGATCTGTTAAAAGTACAGCAAACAGAATCTAGGTTCACGGTCCCTGCTTTTCTTTGCTTTGTCAGTGGGAATCATCTCAGCAGAAGTCTGATTAAAATCTTACACCTCCATCACATACCAGATTCCATTTCGTGTTTCATTCCTTTCTCAATTTCTGTTATTTCTAGATACATTTCTTTGATAAAGTCAATTTTATTTCATTCTAAATGCATTATATTCTACAGCATGTTTGTGGTATTCAGAAGAGCACTAGGGAGAGTCAGTTTCCTCCTTCTTCTATGTGAATTCTTGGGATTGAACCCAGATCCTCACATTTGCCAGGAAGTGCCTATATTCCTAAAGCCTTCTCACAGGCCCCTTTCCTTCATTTAAATATCTGGTTTATATTTGAATTATTGTGTTCTGTCCTTTTAATAACAGTGGAGACTAAGTCCCATGGGAAGTACGCACATGATAAAACTCAGAGAGATATCTACCATACAAGGTATGAAAAAACAGAAGGAGAAATGCAAGAAGTGTGAAAAGCCAGGGCAATACAATGTCTTCAAAGATCATCACGCCTTATAAATTGGATCTTCAAATATTGAGAAGGATGAGGTATGTATCAGTGACTTTAAAGAGGATTTAAATACATATATAAACGAAGTAAAATTTTCAAATCAAAAACTGAATTAAAATTCATCAAAGGGACTGATAATCTGAAATAAAGCAAAACAGAGAAACTATGGAAAAAGAAGACTTATACAATCAAGTATAAAAATTTGAATCTGAGATCAGAAAATCAGATAAAAAGCATCACCAATAGACTAGATGAAGCAGAAGAAAGAATATATAAGATTTAAGACAAGGTTGAAGGATTATTACATTCAGACACAAAGAAAAATTAAAACACAACCCTTAAATAGTCTAGATGAGTGGCTCTCAACCTGTGAAGTATGACTTCTTTGAGGATTGAATGACCCTTTCACAGGGGTAGCCTAGGACCATAAGTAAACACAAATATTTACATCAGGATTCATACCAGTATCAAAATTACAGATAAGAAGTAGTAACAAAAATTATTTTGGGGTTGGGGGTCACCACAACATGAGGAACTGTATTAAAGGGTCACAGCATTAAGAAGTTTGAGAGCCATTGCTCTAGAACATGATCAAGATCCAGAAATTAGGAAACTATGAGATAGAATAGAAAAAGAAGTTTCTAAAAGAAGTTTATCACAATGTGATAAAATAAAAAAATTATAGCAGAAATTTCTTTAAATCTGGGGTGGTGATGGACACAAACATACACAGAAGTGCAGGACACAGACATATAGAGAAATCTAAATAGGCATGCTCATCTCATAACGTCTCCATTTCACAAAGTAGGGAAATGTGTACAAAGCATTACTTTATCTGGCATCATGGGAGAGGAACTCCTTGGTCCTGTGGAGGCTTGATGACCCAGCATAGAGGAAAGGTAGGGCACTGAGGTGGGAGTGGGTGGTTGGGTGGGGGAACATCCTCATAGGGGCAGGTGGAAGGAGGAGGAGATAGGGGCCTTGTGGAAGGGAAACTGGGAAGGGGATAACATTTGAAATGTAAATAAATAAAATAAGCAATAAAAATGTTTTAAAAAGAAAAAAGAAAAATGTATTAAGAGCAATAAAAGAAAATAATCTCAAAATTGAATTTTCAAGAAAATTACAAAGTTAAACTCACCAGAATATTAGAAAACCTAGATGAAACACCCAAATGGACTGTATTTCACATTATAAGAATCAATAACTGTCAAAATTATCATATTCAGCATACTTATTCTTTAAAAATTTCTAAGACAAGTACAAGTAAAAGTAATTTGTTCTCAAAGAAGAAACATCACTGAAGGACTTTGAAGGAGTCTTACAGATAAGAAAGAAATGGTAACAACCCTGAGAACTCAAGAAAAACTGAATTTCAAAAGAGAAATGAAGGAATATAAGAATTGCGAAGAATCATAGATATCCAGGAAGTTAATCCATAAGGACTAATATGCCAGCAGAAACAAAACCAAAAAGAAAATCAACAGAATTGCAAAAGCAAGCATATTTCTCTTCATAATAGACTCAAACGTAAATGGAATTTACATTACATTAAATGGAAATTGAAATGCCTGGAAGATTCAGACTAGTAGAACACATTATCAAACCAAGTCCAGGGATTTGTTGTATGCAAAACTACATCTCACCCACAAAGATCTGTAGGAGCAGAACGTGCAAGGATAAAAATGAAGACACCAAACAAGGCAGGGCTAAAATTACAATTAGGAAATGGCTCTGTTGTAGTTGATATTCTTGTTGAATTACTGCTTTTTTTTTTTCTCTCCTCGTTCCCAATAGAATTAGGAGTTTGTTGGATTTTTGTAGAAATGATCAGTTCCTTCCAGCTCTTCTTGTCCACCTCCCCACCCCCACCCCTGTGCGTCTCAATGATGAAACATCCTTCCTCTGTGGATGGTATTGCTTGAAGGGTTTTCTACAGTGCTAATTGCATTAGTTTGAGTTTACCCTGAAATGTCATTTATTTATTTATAATTTTTTAAATTAATTTTAAGAAGCAACTTTGCTGTAAACAGAAATCTTGATTGACAGTCATTTACTTTCAGAACTTAAAATATATAATCCCACAAATTCCTGGATTTCAGGGTTGATGATGAAAATGTGATATATTTATGGTTTCTGCTTTTATATATAATTAGCATTTTCTTACAGTTTTAGCTATTATTTCTTTGATATTTAATTTTGACATCTTGATAAAACAGAATAAAAATGACCAATAAGTTTTCAATGATTTTAATATCCCCAGCTACCAGGGAAATGAAAATTAAAACTACTTTAATTGTATCTCACTCAATCATAACTGCTATCATCAAGAAATTTTTATAAAAGTTTTATGAAATCTTGATGTGAGGTTGGAAATAAGGAATATTTACTCACGGCCAGTGGGGGGGGGGGGTGATAAACCAGTACAGTCACTATGGAAATCAATATGATAGTTTCTAAAAATCTTATAAATAGAACTATCTAATGACCTACAACATAAGATTATGCACAAAGGACACTATATCCTACCTCAGAGATATGGGTATCCCTTCTCTGCTCGGTCATTGGCCACCAGCTCATCAGGATGAAGGCAGCAGAATCCACAAACAGGTTTTTGTTTGGTCCATGAGTATGAACAGTAATAATGACGCATTGGTACCAACTTTGAAGAGACAGATCAACTTTACTTGGGATGATTCAAGGGTTAATAGTTTTGGACTAAGGGGTAGGAATATTCAGGGCAGACAAAGGTCATTAGCTGAAAGCTAAGGTACAAATGGATGCATTTCAATTTTACAAGTGTAATAAATGTGACAAATGCTTTGCCCAACAATCCCGTCTTAGTATTCATCAGAGAAATCATACAGGAGAGAAACCTTACAAATGCAGTGAAGGTGAAAAATGCTTTACCCACAAACATAGTCTGAGACGTCATCAGAGAATTCATACATGAGATAAACTTTACAAATAT
>CM052709.1:11260615-11314082 GCA_028551405.1 Uromys caudimaculatus
ACAATACTACATATTCTTTATCCTATAAATATGCCTGCAGATGTGAAGTATGTTTTGAGTTTCCAGTATTCATAATTCTTATCAAATGCTGGGTTTCACGTTATAGGTAACAACTGACTATGAGTCTCTTTTGTTCAGGTCAACAACTCCTTCCCCCTTGTCTTGTAAATAACTTCAATAAAGCTGATAGATTCAACAAAAAAAAAAAAAAAAAAAAAAGAATACCAGGTTCTAGCTAAATGGGTTCTTATCAGGAGAAAGGAAGTCAAACCTGTAATTGAAGCACGGTTAAGTGATATTTTGTAGGTAGAGGATGTGGAGTCTGGAATTTGTCAGGTTGAGAAGAGGAAGCCTTGCTGACAAAGGGAGTGCACCATTTTTCAATGGCATTTACTATAATGTCAAATTTCTAGTATAGCAGAAGGCCAACAAAGATACATACATACATTTAAGTGTTTATAATCACAATAGTAGGGAAATAGAATCAGCATAGATGTCTTTTAACTGATAATGAATAATGAAAATGTGGTATATGTAAACAATGGACTTATATTTTACTTTTTACTCAGTGAAAGCTGTCTTTTTATTAAAATAGACCCATGACCTTAGCCATTCTGACTGGTGTGAGGTAGACTCTCAAGCTTGTTTTGATTTGCATTTCCCTGATGACTAAGGATATTGAACATTTCTTTAGGGGCTTCTTGGCCATTCGATACTGTTCAGTTGAAAATTCTTTGTTTAGCTCTTTACCCTATTTTTAATAAGGTTATTTAATTTTCTGGAGTCTAACTTCTTGAGTTCTTTGTATATATTGGATATTAGCCCTCTATCAGACATAGTATTGGTAACCCGTTTGTCCTATTGACAGTGTCCTTTGCCTTACAGAAGCTTTACAATTTTATGAGGTCCCATTTATCAATTCTTGATCTTAGAGCATTAGCCATTGGTGTTCTGTTCAGGAACTTTTCCCCTGTGCCCATGTATTTGAGGCTCTTCCCCACTTTCTCCTCTATAAGTTTCAGAAAACTCCGGTGACAGCAGATGCTGGCGAAGATGTGGAAGAAGAGGAGCACTCCTCCACTGTTGGTGGGACTGCAAGCTGGATTCTGGCAGTTTCTCAGAAAATGGGCCATAGTATTACCTGAGGACCCAGCTATACTACTCGTGGGCATATACCCCAAAGATTCTCCAACATATAACTAGGACACATGCTCCACTATGCTCATAGCAGCCTAATTTATAATAGCCAGAAGCTGGAAAGAACCCAGATGTCTTTCAACAGAGGAATGGATACAGAAAATGTGGTACATTTACACAATGGAGTACTAGTCAGCTATTAAAAATGATGAGTTCATGAAATTCTTATGCAAATGGATGGAACTGGAAAATATCCTGAGTGATGTAACCCAATCACAAATGAACACACATGGCATGCACTCACTGATAAGTGGATACTAGCCTAAAAACTCTAAATACCCAAGATACAATTCACAGACCATATGAAGCTCAAGAAGAAGGAAGACCAAAGTGTGGGTGCTTTGGTTCTTCTTAGAAAGGGGAACAAAATACTCATGGGAGCAAATATGGAGACAAAGTGTAGAGCAGAGACTGAAGGAAAGGCCATCCAGTGGCTGTCCCATGTGGGAATCATCCCATGTAGAGTCAACAAATCCCTGAACTGTTGTGGATGCCAAGAAATGCTTACAGAACGGAGCCTGATATAGCCTGAGAGGCCCTGCCAGAATCTTACAAATACAGAGGAGGATGCTCACAGCCAACCATTGGATTAAGCACGGGGTCCCCAATGGACAAGTTAGAGAAAGAACTGAAGGAGCTGAAAGGTTTTGCAACCCCATAGGAAGAACAACAATATCAACAAACCAGAACCCTTAGAGCTTCCAGGGACTAAGCCATCAACCAAGGAGTACACATGGCTCCAGCTGAATAGGTAGCGGAGCATGGTCTTCTTAGGCATCAAGGGGAAGAGAGGTCCTTAGTCCTATGAAGGCTGGATAGATGCCCCAGTGTAGGGGAATCGAAGGCAGGGAGGTGGGAGTGGGTAGGTGGGTGGAGGAACACCCTCATAGTAGCAGGGGAAGGGGCGATGGGATGGGGGTTTCTGGGAGGGGGGAATGGGAAAGGGGATAACATTTGAAATGTAAATAAAGAAAATATTCAATAAAAAAATAGACTTTTAAACAGCTGTAAAAAAGAGTAAGCCAAGAAATCTGAACAGAAGTACAGTCTCCCAAATACAAATGCTTCATGTTCTTTCTCATATATAATTCCTGTGTGTGTGTGTGTGTGTGTGTGTGTGTGTGTGTGTGTGTGTGCGTGTTACTATGTATTTGTGTGTCTGTGAAAAGTAGTATAAGGACCATGAAATGGGGGGAACAGTTTTGAGGAAAGGAAGAGGGCCATAGAACACAATGACATGAAAACAGAAAAAGGGCTATGGAGAGTAGAATGCCGCAAGTGGTCAAGGTGATGGGGATAAGGGGTGGAAGATGAGAATTATTAAAAATTTAAACTTCTATAAAGAAAGCTAGTACTTAGTATTAGTTTACAAAAAGAAAATATAAAATTTGAACACAATATTAAATGTGAAGATAAGAAATAGCAGATTGTATTACTTTTAAAAAGTTTTGTAGAGCAAAATAAACAAATCAACAGAGTGAGGAGTTATATACAAGGCGGGGGGGGGGGCAAATCCTTGCCAGTTCTTTATCTTTCAACTTACAGAACATCAAAGTAACTCTAAAGTAAATACAAAAGGAATAAGTAATCTAATCAATAGAAGCACAAATTACCTGAATTAGTCATTGTCTTTTGAATTATTTATTATTTTGTTTAGTTTATCTTTGTATGTAGGTGGATATAGGTTCACCACATAAGGAACAGAAATCAAGGTTACTTGGCATTATCAGAACCCAGCTCTCCCACCACAGCAAGTCCTAGATACCCCAACACATCAGAAAAGCAAGACTCAGATTTAAAATCACATCTCATGATGATGATAGAAGATTTTAAGAAGGAAATAAATAACTCCCTTAAAGAAATACAAGAGAATACAGGTAAACAACTAGAAGCCCTTAAAGAGGAAACGCAAAATCCCTTAAAGAATTACAAGAAAACACAATCAAACAGATGAAGGAAATGAACAAAACCATCCAGGAACTAAAAATAGAAATAGAAACAATAAAGAAATCACAAAGGGAGACAACCCTGAAGTTAGAAGACCTAGGAAAGAGATCAGGAGTCATAGATGCAAGAATCACCAACAGAATACAAGAGATAGAAGACAGAATCTCAGGTGCGGAAGATACCATAGAAAACATTGACACAATAGTCAAAGAAAATGCAAAATGCAAAAAGCTCCTAACCCAAAACATCCAGGATATCCAGGATACAATGAGAAGACAGAACCTGAGGATGATAGGTATAGAAGAGAGTGAAGACTCCCAAATTAAAGGATCAGTAAATACCTTCAACAACATTATACAAGAAAACTTCCCTAACCTAAAGAAAGAGATGAACATAAATATACAAGAAGCCTACAGAACTTCAAATAGATTGGACCAGAAAAGAAATTCCTCCACATTATAGTCAAAACACCAAATACACAAAATAAGGAAAGAATATTAAAAGCAGTAAGGGAGAAAGGTCAAGTAACATATAAAGGCAGACCTATCAGAATTACACCAGATTTCTCACCAGAGACTATGAAAGCTAGAAGATCCTGGGCAGATCTCATACAGACCCTAAGATAACACAAATGAAAGCCCAGGCTGCTATACTAAGTAAAACTCTCAATTACCATCGATGGTCAAACCAAAATATTCTACGACAAAACAAAATTTACACAACATGTTTCCACAAACCCAGCCCTACACAGGATAATAGATGGAAAACACCAACTCAAGGAGGGAACTATTCCCTAGAGAAAGCAAGAAAGTAATCTTTCAACAAACTCAAAAGAAGATAGCCACACAAACATAAAAATAACATTGAAAATAACAGGAAGCAACAATCACTATTCCTTAATATCTCTTAACATCAATGGACTCAATTCCCCAATAAAAAGATATAGATGGACAGACTGGATCCATAAAAAGGACCCAGCAATTTGCAGCATCCAGGAAACACACCTCTGTGTTAAAGACAAACACTACCTCAGAGTAAAGGGCTGGAAAACAATTTTCCAGGCAAATGGTCCCAAGAAACAGACTGGGGTAGCCTTTCTAATATCGGGTGAAATCGATTTTCACCCAAAAGTCATCAAAAAAGTAAGGAAGGACACTTCATCCTCATCAAAGGAAAAAATCTACTAAGAAGAACTCTCAATTCTGGACATCTGTGCCCTGAATGCAAGGGCACCCATATTTGTAAAAGAAACTTTACTAAAGCTCAAAGCACACATTGCACTTCACACAATAATAGTGGGAGACTTCAACACCCTACTATCATCAATGGACAGATCTTGGAAACACAAAGTAAACAGAGACACAGTCAATCTAACTGAGGTTATGAAGCAAACGGATTTAGCATATATCTATAGAACATTTCATCCTGAATCAATAGAATATATATTCTTCTCAGCACCTTATGGTACCTTCTCCAAAATAGATCACATAATTGGTCACAAAACAAACCTCAACAAATGTAGGAAGATTGATATAATCCTATGCATCCTATCAGATCACTATGGATTTAGGCTGGTCTTCAATGGCAACAAAAACAACAGAAAGCCCACATACATGCACGTGGAAGCTGAACAATACTCTACTCAATGATAACTTGGTCAAGGAAGAAATAAAGAAAGAAATTAAAGACTTCCTAGAATTTAATGAAAATGAAAGAACAACATACCCAAACCTATGGGACAGAATGGAAGCAGTGTTAACAGGAAAACACATAGCTCTGAATGCCTCCAAAAAGAAACTGGAGGGAGCATATACTAGCAGCTTAACAACACACCTGAAATCTCTGGAACAAAAAGAAACTAATATACCCAAGAGGAGTAGAAGGCAAGAAATAATCAAATTAAGGGCTAAAATCAACCAAATAGAAACTACAAGAACTATACAAAGAGTCAACAAAACCAGGAGCTGGTTCTTTGAGCAAATCAACAAGATAAATAAACCCTTAGCCAGACTAACCAGAGGGCACAGAGACAGGATCCAAATTAACAAAATTAGAAATGAAAGGGGAGATATAACAATAGATTCTGAGGAAATTAAAAAAAAATCATCAGATCCTACTACAAAAGCCTAACTCAACAAAATTGGAAAATCTGGATGAAATGTACAATTTTCAAGACAGATATCAAATACCAAAGTTAAGTCAGGATCAGATAAACCATCTAAACAGTCCCATAACCCCTAAAGAAATAAAAGCAGTCATTAACAGACTCCCAACCAAAAAAAAGGCCAGGACTACATAGGTTCAGTGCAGAATTCTATCAGACCTTCAAAGAAAACCTAATACCAATACTCTTAAATCTATTCCACAAAATAGAAACAGAAGGAACACTACCCAGTTCTTTCTATGAGGCCACAATTACACTGACACCAAAACCTCAAAGACCCAAAAAAAAGAGAAAACTTCAGACAAATTTCCCTTATGAATATCAATGCAAAAATATTCAATAACATTTGCGCAAACTGAATCCAAGAACCCATCAAAATGATCATTCACCACGATCCAGTAGGCTTCATCGCAGGGGTGCAGGGATGGTTCAGTACCCGGAAATTCATCAATGTAATCCACTACATAAACAAACTCAAAGAAAAAAACCACACGATCATTTCATTAGATGCTTTAAAAACATTTGACAAAATTCATCATTCCTTCATGATAAAACTCTTGGAAAGATCAGGAATTCAAGGACCATACCTAAACATAGTAAAAGCAATACAGAGCAAACCAGTGGCCAACATCAAACTAAATGGAGACACACTTGAAGCAATCCCACTAAAATCAGGCACTAGACAAGGTTGCCCCCTCTCTCCTATCTATTCAATATAGTAATTGAAGTTCTAGCTAGAGCAATTAGACAACAAAAGGAAGTCAAAGGGATACAAATTGGAAAGGGAGAAATCAAAATATCACTATTTGCAGATGATGTGATGGTATACTTAAGTGACCCAAAAAACTCCACCAGAGAACTTCTACAGCTGATATACAACTTCAGCAAAGTGGCCGGATACAAAATTAACTCAAACAAATCAGTAGCCTTCCCATATTCAAACGATAAACAGACTGAGAAAGAAATTAGGCAAATGACACCCTTCACAATAGTCACAAACAATGTAAAGTATCTTGGTGTGACTCTAACCAATCAAGTGAAAGATCTGTATGACAAGAACTTCAAGTCTCTGAAGAAAGAAATCGAAGAAGACCTTAGAAGATGGAAAGATCTCCCATGCTCATGGATTGGCAGGATTAATATAGTTAAAATGGCCATCTTGCCAAAAGCAATCTACAAATTCAATGCAATCCCCATCAAAAGTCTAACTCAATTCTTTAGAGACTTAGAAAAAGCAATTCTCAAATTCATATGTAATAACTAAAAAGCCCAGGATAGCAAAAACTATTTAGAGCAGTAGTGATAAAAACTGCATGGTAGTGGTAAAGTGACAGGCAGGTAGATCAATAGAAGAATTGAAGACCCAGAAATGAACCAACACACCTATGGTTACTTGATTTTCAACAAAGGAGCTAAAACCATCCAGTGGAAAGAAGACAGCATTCTCTTTTCTTTTCTTTTTTTTTTTTTTTTTTTTTTGGATACTTTATTTACATTTCCAATGTTTCCCCCTTTTTAGGTCTCCTCTTTGGAGACCACCTATCCCTTCCCCCTCCCCCATATCTATGAGGGAATTCCACCTACCACCCACCCACCTGCCCACTCCCATATTCCCACCTTGACATTCCCCTTTACTGGGGCCTCTCCTTCCCCTGATAGCCAACCAGGCCCTCCTCTGCCATATATGTGGTCTGAACCATGGGTCCCTCCATGTGTATTCTTTGGTTGGTGGTCCAGCCTCCAGAAAGACGGGGGGGGGGGGATCAGGCCAGTTGACACTGTTGCTCCCTCCATAGGGCTGCAGACTCCCTCAGCTCCTTCAGTCCCTTCTCCAACTCCTCCATCTGGGACCTCACTCTCAGTCCAGCAGTTACTGTAAAGTGACACTTGGGTATTCCAAACGTTTCAGCTAATATCCACTTATCAGTGAGTACATACCATGTTCATTCTTTTGTGACTGAATTACCTCGTTCAGGATGATATTTTCAAGTTCCATCCATAGAAGACAGCATTTTCAACAAATGGTGTTGGTTCAAATGGAGGTCTATGCAGAAGAATGCAAATTGATCCATTCCTATCTCCCTGTACAAAGCTCAAGTCCAAGTGGATCAAGGACCTCCACCAAAAACCAGATACACTGAATCTAATAGAATAGAAAGTGGGGAAAAGTCTCGAACACATGGACACAGGGGAAAAGTTCCTGAACAGAACACCAATGGCTTATGCTCTGAGATCAAGAATTAACAAATGAGACCTCTTGTAATTATAAAGCTTCTGTAAGGCAAAGGACACTGTATATAGGACAAAACAGCAACCAATAGATTGGGAAAAGATCTTTACCAATCCTACGTCCGATAGAGGGCTAATATCCAATATATACAAAGAACTCAAGAAGTTAGACTCCAGAGATCCAGATAACCCTATCATGAAATGGGGAACAGAGCTATACAGAGAATTCTCAATTGAGAAAACTTGTAGGGCTGAGAAGCACCTAAAGAAATGTTCAATATCCTTAGTCATCAGGGAAATGCAAATCAAAACAACCCTGAGATTCCACCTCACACCAATCAGAATGGCTATGATCAAAAACTCAGGTGACAGCAGATGCTGGCGAGGATGTGGAGAAAGAGGAACACTCCTCCATTGCTGGTGGGATTGCAAGCTGGTACAACCACTCTGGAAATCAGTTTGGCAGCCCTCAGAAAAATGACCATAATACTACCTGAGGACCCAGCTATTCCAGACCTGAGCATATACCCAGAAGATGCTCCAACATGTTTTAAAGATACATGCTCCACTATGTTCATAGCAGCCATATTTATAATAGCCAGAAGCAGGAAACAACCCAGATGTCCCTCAACGGAGGAATGGATACAGAAAATGTGATATATTTACACAATGGAGTACTACTCAGCTATTAAAACAATGACTTCATAAAATTTGCAGGCAAATGGATGGAGCTTGAAAATATCATCCTTAGTGAGATAATTCAGTCACAAAAGAATGAACACAGTATTTACTCACTGATAAGTGGATATTAGCCCAAACATTTGGAATACTCAAGATTCACTTCACAGCAACTGTTGGACTGAGCGGGAAATCCCAGATGTGGGAGTTGGAGAAGGGATTGATGGAGCTGAGGGAGTTTGCAGACCTATGGAGGGAGCAACAGTGTCAACTGGCCTGAGCCCCCGATGCTCCAGGACACTGGATCACCAACCAAAGAATACACATGGAAGGACCCATGGTGCTAGCCACCTATACGGTAGAGAAGGGCCTTTTTGGCCATCAGGGGGAGAAGAAGCCCTTGTGCCTGAGGGTGTTAGATGCCCCATTATAGGGGAATGCCAAGGAGGGAAGATGAGAGTGGGTGGGGGAATAACCTCATAGAGGCAGGCTAAGGGGGAGTGGATGGGGGTTCCAAAGGGGAGACCTGGAAAGATGGAAACATTTGAAATGTAAATAAAATATCAAAAAACCAAAACAAAACAAAAAAGGGTGGAGTGGAAAGATCTTAAGTGAGAAAAGGGAAAAAAATTCTCTAAGTGGGAAAAAGGGAAAAATTCTTCTGTCTTTGCTTCTCATCTCTTTGTCAAAAAGAAAAAAAAATAAGTTGAAAGCATACACTTTGGATATATTCCCCAAAGTGTGGAAGTCTTTTAACTAAAGATATGCTTGCACCCTCATGATCATTGATGAATTGCCCAACTGCTTATTATGCAACAGCAAAGATGAGAGTGGATAAAATCAGGGTTAAGTAAAAAGAGTTTTATACTTCCGTTAAGAAAAATTAAATTATACTTCCAGAAATGTTGATAAACCAGAAGTTAATCACATTGAATGAAATAACTGAGGTTCAGAAAGACAAATGCGGTGCTCACTCCTCAGGTTTGCCATCTAACAGGGAATAGGTATTAAAAAGTGAAGGTGAGCCTCGCCTGCAGATGTGACTAGTAGGGGGTGGGTGTGGATA
The DNA here is from genome assembly GCA_028551405.1 of Uromys caudimaculatus. Classification (NCBI taxonomy): domain Eukaryota; kingdom Metazoa; phylum Chordata; class Mammalia; order Rodentia; family Muridae; genus Uromys; species Uromys caudimaculatus. The sequence continues at coordinate 11,269,897 of CM052709.1, forward strand.
AGAAAGTATAATTAAGGAGAAGAATATGATTAACTCATGTCTTGCATATGCTAAAAAAGATATCAGTGTGCAATACATCATCTTGTACAATTCCCATGGGTTGATTAAAACATAGTTATAGGATATCAAAATTAACCATATATGTTTTAGTGTATACATGCACACACACACAAAGATTAAAAATTGAAATGACATGTTCAAACACCAGACTCTCAGAAATGTATATCAACACAGCAAGATTCTACCATACAACCTCTAGGATGATTAAAACCCCAAACAATGAAGCAACTGTATGATAGCAATGCCATGGAGACCAGACTCTCCTACCTTGTTGATAAGAACAAAAACTGGAGTGACAGCATTGGAAGAGAGTTTGGCAGTTTCCTAAAACTAAGGTTATCATATGATATTAGCAACATTTTCTTTAGCATTTACGCAAAGGTGTGGAAAACACATTCACACTATCCCTGTACACCAATTGTCATCATTGTCTTGTTTGTAAGTGGCAAAACCTGGAACAGCCACACTTTCCTCTGGTAAAAATGAAAAACTAAATTGACATACGCCTGTACAATATTAGATGAGTTTAAATATTTGATCATCAAGCTATGAAAAGGCATACAGGACTAATATATATCTTAAGACGGTAGAAATTGAACCGAAAGTCTAAAGTATGTATGATTCTTTATTGGGAAAAATGTGGATCTGGTAAATAGATGTGGTTGGAGGAGACTTTGGAAAGAGGAGGAGAAATGGGCAGGAAGAATGCTAAGAGAGTTTCAGGCAGTGAAACCCATCTGGAAAGCACTTACAATTAAGCAAATGTTGACATTCGTGGAGTCCAGACCCCCAGAGTGGGCCTAATGTGAGGTATGTCTTCATGATAACCATGTGTCAGTATGTAGATTTGCCAATGAAGCAAATGCACTGATCCCACTCAGATAGAGGATACTGAGGGCTGTAAGCTATGGATGCATGTATCGGAGCCCTTGGTACTTCCTGCTCAATTTTGTTGCGTACCTAAAATGGCTCTGTTTTTTCTTTAGAAATAAAAAACATAAACAATTTATATTCAATATTTCCAGTTGTAATTTTTATGATGCTTTCTGATAAAATGATTTTAGTTATCTGGACATGTGGGCTGTCTGGATAAAATAAGAAAAGCGTGCTCTCTGTGGGTGCATGAATGCCTGCTATGTCACTCCAGCTGGAGTCTTATTGTTGCACATACATTTTTGTCTGTTTTGTTCCTTTTTCCCTTTCCTCCCCACAGAAGCCACAATAAAGAGGCATTGTTCTCCCTCAGTCATCAGCATGCCTTTTCTTCTTCAACTCAGGAAGATGGCTTTGTGGCTGATTCCTTTATGAAAATTGGGCCATCCAACACAAATCTCTCATCTGTTCCCCACAGATGCTGTTGCCCTACAGTTTCTAAACTGACACAAAACCATCTAAAATTTCTGCTCATTATTTTCAAATTCCCTCTAGCTTATGTTTTATGTTTTGAATGACTCTTTCTGGGTAGAGCCACATCTATGATTCATCGTTCACTTGCTTGACATCTGTAAATTCTTACCATTTCTTTCTCCAATATACATGTAGAGAAATATACCATTTCTCTCAGCCCTCTTGATTTTCCTGTCTACTCAGTTATTTCCTACATTGAGTGTCTCAGCTTGACCTTGCTGTCCTGTTTATTTCAAGGTACAAATAAACATTTTATTCATAAATTCCTTAAAAATGCAAGGGTGTGAACAGTGGAGCCATGTCCCAATGTTAGGGAAATTACGATTTAATAAGTTAATTGTCATATAAGATTAAGCAGCCTGAGAATAAATTATGAATTTTAGGTGCTATACAAACCATACAGACCAAAAAAAAATGTTATAATGATCAACTACAAATGTATACTAAATAATATACTGATTATTAAGATTTGAGGCATAGAGTTAGACCATTTCAGTTACTTTTATTTGCCTGATGTAATTGTCGTCTCTGAGGCTTACTGCCTCCTTCTGCTAATTAGGCCCAACCCTGGAAACTTCTAGCCTCTTTACAATATTCTAAAATGTTTTCATCCTCTGAGACTTACTGATGAATATGCTCAACCTCTCTTGTTCTTTTTCAACTCTTGCTGGCTGCTTCACTCTGGCCTCTCTCGGATTCTTAGTGAGTTGTTCTGTTCGGCCTTATTGTAACTTTGACAATATGTTCTAATCTTCTGGCTCATTCGCATTCTCTAGCTGGTTCTCTCTTCAACCTGTCTCTGTAAAACTCTCCCAGTAAAACTGCCTTCTCTCTCCCTGTACTGCTCTCTCTTAAGTAATTTGCCTTTCTTCTCTCTTCTCATGAGAACTGGGCAGATTCTATTCTGTCAAATATGTCTCTGATTCATCATGTTGTCTGCCACTCAATTTGTCATCACTTTCAAACATGGATGCCTTTTTATACAAATTAACTTTACCTTCATTGTTTGTGATTAAAGGTATGTACCAAGGCCATGTCTGTATTCCAGCCAGAACAATGAAAGTTGTGTGCTAAAGTTGAGCCACACCACAATGAGAAACAGGTTTTCCAGTTAATAACACAATTTGGGGGTTCACAGTGTGATCAAATATTGTGCAACAAATGACCGAGTAGGGAATAAATAGGATACTGCCGAGGTAGAAGGACCTAGAAGGGATAATCTATGACAGCAGAAAACTTGCGGAGATTAATCAGCAACCATTATGCAAGAAAAGTAAGAGGAGATAAGATGAGAGCTCCAGATTTAGGCTAGGACATTGAGGATAGGAACTTTACCCAGCTCCAAAGGCAATGGACAGCCACTGGAAGTTCCTAATGAGGCTGATATAATTTCAGGTTTACATTACCACAAAAGCTCTCTGACAGCAAGGCTTATGATGCTGAGAATGACTGTCATGTGGAAGGCAGGTTTCCAACAGGCATCTTTAAATTGTTCTTCATAAAGTAGCAAACGGCACAGTGAAAGATCAGTGAATGCCTGTGTAAGATTGATTCTGAGCTATACACTGTTGTTGGTTGACTTCTGAGTCTTGATTATTAAGTAGATTATTGAATACAACTTCAACTCCCTTTCAATCTCTTGTGGAAGTGATATAAAGTGTGGTATGAAAACTATTTACTATGCAGGTGCATAGTATTTATCAAATAAGTCACACTATTGCCACCTTCAACAGCATTAACTTTATGTTTATACAAATGTGAGAATATGGGATAAAACATAGAATCAAGAGATATATGCCTACATGATATATTATCAGATGCATGTGGTGAGAAATCAGAAATTTAGTTTTAGATGAATCAGATATTTCAAATGTCATTAATTAAACATACAAGTCAACAGGAATTGCTGATTTTTCAAATTCAAGTGTTAAATTGAGATTTTTTTTATGCTTAATTTCAAGAGCAAATAGGTCATCCAGGTATGGCTCTGGAAAATACAATTCACAGGTTAGAATGACACTGTAAGTCCTAGGTTCATTGATACACTGAACAACTGAAGATGCAATGAAATGCCTAAAGTTATAGTTGCAGACATGAAAGACTCCTCATATATACTTCACGGGTTCCTGAGTCTTCTGACCCATATTTTCAAATCTCAGAAGTGAAACTCTATTAAGCTTATTCAGCTTCTTTCAGCTCCATAAGTCTATCTGTATATGATTTTTAAAACAAAAGACATCTTTTTAAAAGAGTTCTTTATTTATGTATTTTGTATATATGGGTACTTTGTGTACATGTACATTTGCATACCAGAAGAGTACATCAGACAGTTGTGAGCTGCCATTCAGGTGCTGAGAATTGAACTTAAGACCTTCTGAAGAGCAGTGACTGCTCTTAACCACTGAGCAATCTCACCAGTCTCACATATGATTTTCTTAATGTCAAGAAAACAGCCACCTTGCTCTGCATGTGTATACACAAAGTAGTTAAAGAAAGTGAAAACACTGTTTTATCCAATGCCTTGATGATTCATGGCAGTGTAACAAGTACTTTTGTGATTTAATGACCCTTTACATGGACTCTCAAATCAGATTAGTAAGGGCCTAAAAAAATTAAACGCATTCTAGTCACTATCATCCATTTAGAAAAAGTTTTATTAGGGTTACTACCTTCCCAAGGTAAGTTTAGTCCCTATTCTAGTTTGCTTTAGACATTTATTTTGTGTGAATGTGTATGCTTGAGTATATGTGTAGGAATCATGTGTGAGCACCTGAGAGGTCGGATGGGTAGTAGTTAGCTACCTGGCGTAGATGTTGGGAACTGCACCTTGATTCTCTGCAAGAGTACCAAGTACTTTAAGTACTGAGCCATCTCTCCAGCTCGCAAACTCAAATTCTTAATCTATTCATTATTATTCTTAATCTTTTCTGGACTGAGTAGAATATTCTCACTATTTTGTGTGTTTTTTATTGTTTTGTCTTTTTTAGATATAACCCCCAGGACACTTCTGTAATTTCATGATGGGAAGTTCCACGTCTTAGACATGCAAGTATAAATATTTTTCTTTTGTGCTCTCCTGATTTAGCCTCAGGATTTTGGGCTATCTGGCATTGTATCTAGATCATTTTCACTACATTGGAGTAAAGATCATTACCTAAATTGATGCTGAAGATAATATTTCATCTTACTGTAAGCCTGAGAGATTGAGAGCCTAGAGACCACCTGGAAATGTGGATAAGAGTCAAAGAGAGAAAAATGAGACTAAAAACACTAAAACCGAATTAAATAATTAAAATTATGCCAGGCAGAAATTGTTGGAGATACTATTTTTCTAAGAGGTTGACTTAGATATTGTAAACCTAATCAACCTGAAATCCGGGGATTTGAAAGCAGTGCTTTAGATATTAAAAAATTATCAACCTAGATCATTTTCTACATAGCATTGACTGGACATATTTCCTCACTGCTTAGCATGAGGTTACCTCCTGCATTGAACACTGTTGCTGTGCCTGAGGTAGAGGTCATCCCAAACACAACGGCCTTTGGCCATGGACTTGCCATGTGCCTGCGGCCATTCTAACTCCATCATCAAAAGCACTGAGATGTGAACCATCCATAGACAGTATCATTGGTTCCTGTCCATAAGTGAAATTCTGTATCTAGTGTTCTGTCTTGTGTATTACCGTTGCTCATTTTAAGATTTGAGGGAAGGAAGAAGATGATTAAGAACAAAGGAGACAAATTCCGAGATTCTGATAAAGAGTGCTCTGGAATGCCTGGGTCGCCCATAGCCTGTGACTGTGCATATTTAGCCTTGGAATCTAAATGTCAATTTGGGACCCATCCTAGTGCTGATGAAAGTGGATAAAAGAAAAAATTTAAATTATGTTTAAGAAATAGCATAAATCTGTCCAAATCAGGTCATATTCCTTAATGTTATTATAAAATATTTTATTTGTATATATATATATATATATACACACATACATATACATATATACATATATATATATGCTTCTTTTTTATTTTTATACTTCATTTACATTTCAAATGTTTTCTGCTTTCCAGGTCTCCCCTTTGGAAACCCCTTATCCCATCCCACCTCCCCCTGCCTCTATGAGGGTATTCCTCCACCCACCCACTCGAGTCTTCCCTTCCTGATATTCCCCTATACTGAGGCATCTAACACTCTCAGACTCAAGGGCCTCTCCTCCCACTGATGGACAACAAGGCTCTCCCCTGCCACATATGTGGCCAGAACCATGGTTACCTCCATATGCATTCTTTGGTTGGAGGTCCAGTCTCTGGGAGCAATGGGGAGCCTGACCAGTTGAAACAGTTGCTCCTTCCCCATGGGGCTGCAAAATCCCTCAGCTCCTTCAGTCACTTCTCAAACTCCTCCTCCTGGGACCCCACACTCAGTCCAACAGTTGCTGTGAATTTAATCATGGGTGTTCCGATCTTTTGGGCTAATATCCCCTTATCAGTGAGTACATACCGTGTTTGTTCTTTTGTGACTGAGTTACCACACTCAGGATGATATTTTCAAGTTCCGTACATTTGCCTGTGAATTTCATGAAGTCATTGTTTTTAATAGCTGAGTAGTATTCCATTGTGTAAATGTACCACATTTTCTGTATCCATTCTTCTGTTGAAGGGCATCTGGGTTGTTTCCAGCTTCTGGCTATTATAAATACGGCTGCTATGAACATAGTGGAGCATGTGTCTTTGAAACATGTTGGAGCATCTTCTGGGTATATGCCCAGGAGTGGAATAGCTGGATCCTCAGGTAGTAATATGTACAATTTTCTGAAGGTCTGAAAAACTGATTTCCAGAGTAGTTGTACCAGCTTGCAATCGCACCAGCAATGGAAGAGTGTTCTTCTTATCCACATCCTCTCCAGCATCTGCTGCCACCTGAGTTTTTAATCTTAGCCATTCTGACTGGTGTGAGGTGGAATCTCAGAGTTCTTTTGATTTGCATTTCTCTGATGACTAAGGATGTTGAACATTTCTTTAGGTGCTTCTCAGCCCTTTGAATTTCCTAAGTTGAGAATTCTCTGTATAGATCTGTTCCCCATATTTTGATAGGGTTATTTGGTTCTCTGGAGTCTAACTTCTTAAATTCTTTGTATATATTGGATATTAGCCCTCTATCAGACGTAGGATTGGTAAAGATCTTTTCTCAATTTGTTGGTTGCTGTTTTGTCCTATTGATAGTGTCCTTTGCCTTACAGAAGCTTTGTAATTTTATGAGGTCCCATTTGTCGAATCTTGATCTAAGAGCCTAAGTCATTGGAGTTCTGTTTGGGAACTTTTCTCCTGTACCCATGCGTACGAGGTTTTTCCCCACTTTCCCTTCTGTTAGATTCAGTGTATCTGGTTTTATGTGGAGGTCCTTGATCCACTTGTCCTTGAGCTTTGTACAGGGAGATAGGAATGTATCAATTTGCATTCTTCTGCATGTAGACTGCCGGTTGAACCAGCACCATTTGTTGAAAATGTTGTCTTGTTAACACTGGATGGTTTTAGCACAATTGTCAAAGATCAAGTGACCGTAGTTGTGTGGGTTCATTTCTGGGTCTTCAATTCTATTCCATTGATCTACCTGCCTATCACTATACCAATACCATGCAGTTTTTATCACTACTGCTCTGTACTACAGCTTGAGGTCAGGGATGTTGATTCCCCAAGAAGTTCTTTTATTGTTGATAATAGCTTTTGCTATCCTGGGTTTTTTGGGGTTTTTTTTGTTCTTGTTGTTGTTCCAAATGAATTTGAGAATTGCTCTTTCTAAGTCTATGAAGAATTGAGTTGGAGTTTTGATGGGGATTGCATTGAATTTGTAGATTGCTTTCGTCAAGATGGCCATTTTTACTATGTTAATCTTGCCAATCCATGAGCATGGGAGATCTTTCCACCTTCTGAGGTCTTCTTCAGTTTCTTTCTTCAGAGACTTGAATTTCTTGTCATATAGACCTTACACTTGTTTGTCAGAGGCACACCAACATACTTTATATTATTTGTGACTATTGTGAAGGGTGTCATTTCCCTAATTTCTTTCTCAGCCTGTTTATCCTTCGCGTATAGGAAGTGAACTGATTTGTTTGAGTTAATTTTATATCCAGTCACTTTGCTGAAGTTGTTTATCAACTGTAAGAGGTCTCAGGTGGAGTTTTTGGGGTCACTTAAGTATATGAATATATCATCTGCAAATACTGATATTTTGATTTCTTCCTTTTCAATTTGTATCCCTTTGATCTCTTTTTCTTGTCTAATTGCTCTAGTTAGAACTTCAAGTACTATGTTGAATAGATAGGGAGAGAGAGGGCATCCTTGCCTAGTCCCTGATTTTAGTGGGATTACTTCAAGTTTCTCTCCATTTAGTTTGATGTTGGCTATTGGTTTGCTGTAAATTGCTTTTGCTATGTTTAGGTACGGGCCTTGAATTCCTGGTCTTTCCAAGACTTTTATCATGAAGGGATGTTGAATTTTGTCAAGTGCTTTTTCATCCTCTAATGAAATGACCATTTTTTTTCCTTTGAGTTTTTTTATGTAGTGGATTACATTGATGGATTTTTGAGTATTGAACCATCCCTGCATCCCTGGGATGAAGCCTTCTCGATTGTGATGAATGATCATTTTGATGTGTTCCTGGATTCAGTTAGTGAGAATTTTATTGACTATTTTTGCATTGATATTCATAAGGGAAATTAGTCTGTAGTTTTCTTTGTTTGTTAGGTCTTTGTGAGGTTTTGGTATCAGTATAATTGTGGCCTCATAGAATGAACTAGGTAGTGTTCCTTCTGTTTCTATATTGTGGAATAGATTTAAGAGTATTGGTATTAGGTCTTCTTTGAAGGTCCTATAGAATTCTGCACAAAACCCATTTGGTCCTGGGCTTTTTCTTGGTTGTGAGACTGCTAATGACTTCTTCTATTTCTTTAGGTGTTATGGGACTGTTTAGATAGTTTATCTGATCCTTACTTAACTTTGGTATTTGATATCTGTCTAGAAAATTGTCCATTTCATCCAGATTTTGCATTTTGTTGAGTATAGGCTTTTGTAGTAGGTTCTGATGATTTTTTGAATTTCCTCAGATTATGTTGTTATATCTCCCTTTTCATTTCTGATTTTGTTAATTTGGATACTCTCTCTGTGTCCTCTGGTTAGTCTGGCTAAGGGTTTATCTATCTTGTTGATTTTCTCAAAGAACAGCTCCTGGTTTTGTTCATTTTTTTTTTTGTATAGTTTTTTTTGTTTCTACTTGTTTTACTTCAGCCCTGAGTTTGATTATTTCTTGCCTTCTACTCTTCTTGGGTGTATTAGCTTCTTTTTGTTCTAGAGCTTTCAGATGTGCTCTTCAGCTGATAGTGTATGCTCTCTCCAGTTTCTCTTTGGAGGCACTCAGAGCTATGGGTTTTCCTCTTAACTCTGCTTTCGTTGTGTCCCATAAGTTTGGGTATGTTGTTCTTTCATTTTCATTAAATTCTAGGAAGTCTTAATTTCTTTCTTTATTTCTTCCTTGACCAAGATATCATTGAGTAGAGCATTGTTCAGCTTCCATGTGCATGTGGGCTTTCTGTTGTTATTGTTGCCATTGAAGACCAGCCTTAATCCGAAGTGATCTGATGGGAGGCAAAGGATTATTTGAATCTTCTTATATCTGTTGAGATTTGTCTTGTGACCAATTACATGGTCAATTTTGGAGAAAGTACCATGAGGTGCTGAGAAGAATGTATATTCTTTTGATTTAGGATGAAATGTTCTATAGATATCTGTTAAATCCATTTGGTCTATAACTTCTATTAGTTTTACTGTGTCTCTGTTTAGTTTGTGTTTCCAAGATCTGTCTATTGATGAGAGTGGGGTGTTGAAGTCTCCCACTATTGTTGTGTGAGGTGCAATTTGTGCTTTGAGCTTTAGTAAAGTTTCTTTTATGAATGTGGGTGCCTTTGCATTTGGAGCATAGATGTTCAGAATTGAGAGTTCTTTTTGGTAGATTTTTCTTTGATGAGGATGAAGTGTCCTTCCTTATCTTTTTTGATTACTTTTGGTTGAAAGTCGATTTTATCCAATATTAGAATGGCTACCCCTGCCTGTTTCTTGGGACCATTTGATGGAAAATTGTTTTCCAGCCCTTTACGCTGAGGTAATGTGTTTCTTTAACACTGAGCTGAGTTTCCTGTATCCAGCAAAATGCTGGGTCCTGTTTATGTATGCAGACTGTTAGCCTATGTCTTTTTATTGGGGAATTGAGTCCATTGATGTTAAGAGATATTAAGGAATAGTGATTGTTGCTTCCTGTTATTTTCGATGTTATTTTTATGTTTGTGTGGCTATCTTCTTTTGAGTTTGATGAAAGATTACTTTCTTGCTTTTTCTAGGGTGTAGTTTCCCTCCTTGTGTTGGTGCTTCCAATCTATTATCCTTTGTAGGGCTGGGTTTGTGAAAAGATATTGTGTAAATTTGATTTTTTCATGGAATATCTTGGTTTCACCATCTATGGTAATTTAGAGTTTTGCTGGGTATAGTAGCCTGGACTGGCACTGTCTCTTAGGGTCTGTATGAGGTCTGTCCAAGATCTTCTAACTTTCATAGTCTCTGGTGAGAAGTCTGGTGTAATTCTGATAGGTCTGCTTTTATATGTGACTTGACTTTTTCCATTACTGCTCTTAAGATTCTTTCTTTGTTTTGTGCATTTGGTGTTTTGACTATTATTTGCCAGGAGGAATTCCTTTTCTGGTCCAGTCTATTTGGAGTTCTGTAGGCTTCTTGAATGTTTATGCTCATCTCTTTCTTTAGGTTAGGGAAATTTTCTTGTATAATTTTGTTGAGGGTATTTACTGGCCCTTTACTTTGGGAATCTTCACTCTCTTCTATACCTATTATCCTTAGGTTTGATCTTTTCATTGTGTCCTGGATTTCCTGGATGTTTTGGGTTAGGAGCGTTTTGCATTTTTCATTTTCTTTGACGGTTGTGTCAATATTTTCTATGGTATCTTCTTCACCTGAGATTCTCTCTTCTATCGCTTGTATTCTGTTGGCGATGCTTGCATCTATGACTCCTGATCTCTTTCTTAGGGTTTCTATCTCCAGGGTTGTCTCCATTTGTGATTTCTTTATTGTTTCTATTTCCATTTTTAGATCTTGGATGGTTTTGTTCATTTCCTTTGCCTGTTTGATTGGGTTTTCCTGTATTTCCTCTTTAAGGGCTTCTAGCTGTTTACCTGTGTTCTCTTGTATTTCTTTAAGGGAGTTATTTATTTCCTTCTTAAAGTCTTCTATCATCATCACGAGAAGTGATTTTAAATCTGAGTCTTGTTTTTCTGGTGTCTTAGGGTATCCAGAGCACGCTGTGGTGGGAGAACTGGGTTCTGATGTTGCCAAGTAGCCTTGTTTTTTGTTTCTTATGTTTTTGCCCTTTCCTTTTGCCATTTTCTTATCTCTGGCATTAGCTGGTCTTGCTCTCTCTGACTGTGGCTTGTCCCTCCTGCAAGCCTTTTTGTCAGTACTCCTTGGAGACCCACTCTCTATGAGAGGAATTTGGGGTTGGAGCGCTGTGGTACAGGGTCAGCCCTGGGTGTAGACAGAAACCAGAAGGATCCTGTCCCTAGCTTTTCCTTGGTTCCTGTGTCATGATTGCTCTGCGAGGGTCCCTCTTGATTGAGGAATTTGAACAAAAGTGGTGGTCTTCCTGTGCTCGAAGGTGTGTCGGCACTCCTGGAAAACCAGCTCTCTCCTGGCACTGAGTATGGAGCCCTGCGTTACAGGATCAGCCCACTGGTCACAGAAGGAAACTGGACGGCCACTCCTCAGTCCCTATGTCCTGAGGGTTCTGGGCAGGACTCACTGAGCCTTGGTTCTGGCCTTATCCCTTCCATAGGATTGTCCACACTCCTGGGAGGGTAGCTCTTTCCCTGCGCTATTTGGGTATGGAGCAGCGTGGCACAGACCACAGGGGTAAAACCAGAAGACTCCTCTAAAAAATATATTTTAGTGTCCTACAAAGTGGATGGAATTCAGCAGATAGAATATTCTGACTTAATATTGATATATATCATCATACATATTTTAATAATTTTCAGTAAATATTTTATGCTCATTATTTGGATAGTCAAAAATACTATACACACACACATACCTATACATATGAGATATAAATCTCTTTTTAGTGATATTTATAAATTATCAGATTTCTACCTTTAGGAAGGAGGGAGACTCATAAGACTTGGGAAGTGAAGAAATTAACAAGCATCAGCAATCTCCTGAAATTTAGAAGATTTACAAGGACCCTCTCCAAGATTATACCAGGAATAACAATTCTGGGAGAGGAGACTAACCATGGAGCAGTTTATGAAGGGTGGAAAAAGCTCCAGGGAACCAGCTTTTAAACCGTTACCCATTTTCATTGTGTTACTTTTAAACCGTTACCCAGTTTCATTTCAATGGTGTTACTGACTTTGAATCATACAGGGTCCCTTAAATAACCCCTCATTCATGCCTTCTAAGAATATCAATGAAATCATTAGATCACTAGATTGGATTTTGATAGAATTGCTACTTTGGTCTGTCACTAGTGTCTTTTTGTGTGTGTGTGTGAATATGTTCTTGTTCACATCTTCTCAAGAAAAGTCACTGAGCAATTCCTATCATTTTGGAATTATAATTGAACAGGCAATTCATACGAGTACTTATCATATAGAATAGTCTCTAAGTGAGGTGACATTTGCTATGAGAACATAGTACACAGAACTGTAAACTTTACTCATAGATCAATAACAGTTCTCAGTGGAGGAAGATATATTTATCCTGATTTAAATAGCACAAAATGCATGGAACAAATCAGCACATGGTTGGTTGTCTCATAAATCATAACTTTTATGTTTTTATGTGCCCATTAGGTCTTTAAATTTAAATAGTTAAACGCTTTAAGAATAGACATACATTGACAAATGGGGAAAATAATTGTTAATGAAAATAAAATGCAAGGTAGTTTTCAGTAGAATTTCACCATTATCAATAAATTGTGACTTATATGAATGACTTCTACTGTTATGTAGTTGTCCGTTGCTGTTCATTAGTGATGGCAGTCACTAATACGGTTTTTATATTACTATTACCTGTGGTGCTATAGCATTTAGCAATCGATACTTACAGTTATTACCTCTGGAACATGACAAGTGATACTCTTCCATTCAATTTACTATTTTTCAGTGCCCACTATGTGCCAACATTTGTTTTCAATGCTGAGATTGCAAATATGTCAACGACAAGGATGGCGATTGTAAGTGACTACCTAACAAATACATGGCTTTGTAATTATCTTTAGATAAACTTGGTTTCAAAATTAGATATTTGGCATGTAGTAAAATATAATGCTGGAATACAGTTTTAATTTGCAATGTGCAGTGACTCAGAAAATTATAAATTCATCTTTGGTTTGTTTGAGAGAAAAGAAAAAAGCACATACAGAAAAGGCTATGAGCATGAAATTATGAAATAATTTAAGTATTTGGATAATCCTTGGGGAAGGGACATAGTATCTGTATATTGACACCTACATATTGATTATAAGCATACTATTAATGGAGATTGAGTTTGAGTGCTGGAAATGTCAATTGTAGTAAGTCAAGAAAGAGTAACGAAAGTTAACAATCTCAGGCTTCTTTAACTAAGAACTTGGGATATCTTATGATGATATTTCTTAACATCCATAGACCTTGGCCCATTCATTATGTCTCTTGATGTTCATACAATAAACTCATTATAAACAATGGATTTGATCATCAAAACTCTGCTGCAGCTATTTGAAGATAACCTTACCTTAGGAATTTTATTGCAAACTTCTGACAGCACAAATATCTCTATGTGGTGCATTTTGTTGCATTCTTTAGATTCTGTTGCTGCAACACTATGCTAAATTAAAAAAAAAAAAGAAAATGCCAGTTGTTGTGAGGCTGGGGATTTCTATCCCTATAGTGGAGGTAGTTCTGTATCTCCCTCTGCTCTTGATCAGCCTACAACAGACAATGGCTGTGATCTAATAGAAATAGTGCTAGTGGTGGATCTAGAAGCATGCTTACTTAGTGAGCTCTAAAATATTTATATATCTATATAATCTTGATTTGTTAAATATTTTAAAACTATAAAATATGTAGCCCAGGTTATCAGGGACTGCAAAGTTTCCTTGACTTCAGGTATGAGGTTGCATGTGGTAATTTAGCAATTTGTGTTATCTCTATGTTCTATTTTCAATATATACTTAACACAAAGTTCACAGAGATACTTTATCTACAAACATTTGCATCAGTATAGTTATTTCTAGCCTTACAATGATGCACAGTATATATTGATAAAAAGATAGAGATTATATTCTGAGCTATCTTTATTATTGTTACTGTTTTTTAATTTATTCTTCTCTCATACAATAATCCAGACTGCACACTCCCCTCCTTCTACTACTTTTAGCCCCTCCCCAACCCTACCCAGATCCACTGCTCTTTTCTTCCCTTCAGAAAAGAGCAGACCGCCAAAGGATATCAACTGAATATAGTGTAACCAGATACAATAAGACTATGCACAAACCTTCATATCAAGGCTGGGCTTGGTAACCCAGTAGGAGAAAAAAGATCCCATAAGCAGGCAATAGAATAAGAGATATCCTTAGCACTTAATATGGCTACTAAGCTCTTTAGGACTGAGATGGTCTGTAGGTACATGTGGTCCATAAGTAGATCTTGGGTGAGGGTATACCAAATGCCTTTAAAAGCATTGCATTCATGGATCTGGACAGAAGGCTCTGTGTTTAAGACCTTTTGTTTTTCTTGCAAAGAACCAGAGTTCTGTTCCCTGAAGCTATCTGGTGGCTCAAAACTACTTGTAACTTCGGTTCTAGTTCTAGTTCTATTTAGTCACCTCTGCACATGGGTGTTTGCCTGTATATGGGAACACCACCTAACCCAGCACATGCACACATACACACACATACACAAACATACACAAACACAGTAAATGTTAAATTAGAAGAGCACAGCATCGTGTTCATGTCACTGTATCAGGGAAACTTCCTCAGTGCTAGCCACCATGTGAAGATGTGAAACCAAAGTTTTTGTTTGCATCATGTCATGCCAACCTATGCGACCTTTTGCTGAGGCAAGACTAGTGGGAGGACACATGATGTTTAGAAAGAGTATAATTGGGAATCAAGGGACAGTGATGGCATGCATTCATAGCTAGGCTTGCAATGTTTTGGTGGTCTAGAGTCTTCATTGTTCATCACTTCCTTGAGAGAGGCACAGCAGAGAACTTCTGGTATCCTAGCTGTCCTGGTCACTTCTCCTGACTCATAACAATTGGCTGTTTCTGCTGGATCTTGCCACCCCTGCTCATGCATGTATGTTTGATATCCTGACTGGTAAACTGGACTGCTGGTATCCTGACAATGGAGATTGGAATTGCCCCAAAGAACTACTTCTAAGCAGGTTTACATCCCCTTGTCCTATTTGCCATCTTTCCTCCCCTGTCCTTGGCCAGTAGGGTAGAAGGGAGTCGAAGTATTTAATAATAACCATTATTAAACTAGGTTTTGGTACATCTAAGCCTACAGGGATGTCTGCTGATTTTCTATTAGATGTCTTGTTTCTCATGGTATGACCAATAATCATTTCAAATGTATGGGAATAAAAAAGTTTACTCACATGTACTTGGGTACGACCTCATTTGTTTAGGAGTTAAGGGAACAAGTTAACCCAAATTTTATTTTTTCCATACTCCTCTCTTTAGGCAGCCAAGAATTATTTTCCTTGTCTCTCTTTTATTATACTTCTCTTTATCTTTCCCTGTCTCCCCCATCTGTCTGTCTGCCTTCCTGCCTGCCTATCTATCTATCTATCTATCTATCTATCTATCTATCTATCTATCTATCTATCTATCTCTATGCCATATGACATCACGAAAGGACTGAGTTAGCCAGAGTCAGTCTGACCCCATGACAGGCTGCACACTGCAGTTTGAAAGTCCAGGCCTAAGTTTCTGCTTCCCAGAAATGAGAACCCAGATCCAGGAACCTGTGTTCAGCCAAGCACTGCCTCAGGAAGACAATCTAATGACATCTTTTCATCTGGCCTAAAGTAAGAATGGGTAGGTAGAATGAGTAGGTAATCCCCTAAAAAGTCTCCAGAGTCTAACCAATTATAGAATTGGTCCGACTCTTAGAGATAGAGCTAACCAATCAAGGTAAAAGGGTAGATCCCCTCCCCAGAATTCTCCTAAAAAACAATAAAAGCTGGGTCTGATAGTTCACCAGGGGTCTCTATTTCCAAATGGGGAGACATTTGCAAGAAGGAAATTCAGATGAATAGAAGCTCTTTGCTTTTGCACACTATTTGAGTCTGGGATCTTCCTTCAGCGATTCTTGGACCCTAACAATCAACCCCAGGACCTCAAGCTTGCCACAAAAAAACCCAACCACTGCACTACATTTCTAACCCTTCCCTTTTTTCCTTAAAGAATGCATGCGTCTCTCTGAAGTAAAGTTTGGAGATTGTATCTTCACACTTTTTATCAGTAAATACCACCCAAGTGCTCTACTATATTTTACCTAAGGGAATGAATTGCTACATTAATTCTACTATAACAAGAGTCACAGATGCTCCAACACTGCTGTAAATATTAATTCCCCAAAGCACAAGAGGAAAAGACTCCAAATTTAAACCCCATATAGACACCCCATTTCCCATCCTGTTCCACTGTCTTCAATATGGAACTTTCCAATGCTCTCCCTTTCTTATTATCTTCCCACAGAACTTTCTGTTATGGAGGTTTCTTCACTATAAACATCCAGGCCTCTTTCCTCTGACAATGTATATTAATCATTTTAGGGTAACCGGACTATCACAGGCTGAAGGTAATAAACAAAAACAATTCATTTCGTCATAGTTCTGGGGTGAGGATACTCTCAATTCTCAGGCAAGGTTTTATGACTGGCGAGGGCCCTCTTTGTAGCCCACAGACGGCATCCTTCTGGTTGTATCCTTACATGAACTTTCCTCAGGGCAATTGTCTACCTCTTAGATTTCCCATAACTGGTGGTATTAGAATCTAACCCTTGTATTCTTTACATAAATACAGTCTCAATAAATAATTAGACATTAGTGTCTCATCATGTGAACTTAAGACAGAGAGACACAATTCAGTCACTACCAGGTAGACTGAATACTTGACATCTGAGTGAGTCTATTATTTATGCTGAAGCTCAAGACTAAAAAGAATGGCCTTACCTTTGATTGATGGGTGACTTCTGAAGCTGCCTCCTGTATTTGCTACTCTATTTATGTCTTTCCAAGTCTGCCTTCCTCTTTACACTTATTATTTCATATCACACAATGCACACACACACACACACACACACACACACACACACATGCACGCACACACACTCATACCACAGCTGTTTGAAAAACAAGTAATATTTTTAATAGAAACAAGTTGTAAGTTCAGAACCACAAATAGAAATGCTTCTATGGCTGGGTATGCAATGTAATTATAGATTAAATTTATAACAGGAAAAATGTAGTCAACATTATGTGTTTATCCAAATACATAAGACATGATGTTATGTGCACATAAAGCAAATGTCACATCAAAAATCTCAGTTTATCCCATGAATTTTAATATTGTGACCTTTAGCCTCTAAACACAAACATAAAATAATCTTCTTTAACTAAACCACTGGGAGCTAGCTACATTGCATACTTCCTATTACACCAGAGTTTCCCATGTTCTTTTTCCTCCTTTATCTACATTTTACCCTTTTTGTCTACTTCATGACCTCTGCCCTGTGGAAAAGTGACAACCCTTGCTTCACTGTGTCTATACTGACTATCTCAAAGCTAGGATCTCAAGCATGGACACTTCTCTGTACTCTCAGTCTGGGATGGGGTAGTTCTATTTTATTCCTATAGGAATTTATACTTTCTTGCTTGATAACAAGAACAAAGAGCACAGCATGAGACAGAATGTCTATAACCCCACCACTTGGAAGCTGACATGGGAGGATTGTGAATTTGAGGTCAGCTGAGGCTATGTAAGTCAAGACTCTGCCCAAAACAAAATAAAACCTACAAATAACACCAGAGTAAAGTTGGCTAAAGCCTTATTCTGCTGAGGAATATTCCAGATAAAAAGGACTGTGTGAGACTTCCTTCTCCATGAGAACGTGAGACTTCCTTCTACATGAGAACCTGAGAGAGGCTTTCTTTAATAGGATAAAATAGCTTTTTTGTAGGCTTTTAGTCAATATCTTTAATTTTCAACCCTACAGTTGCAAAGGATTGCAGTCCCCCAACTTACTACCTCTGAGAAGTCACTGCAAGGTTTGAACACAAATACATAGAAAAGGTGATTCCATTCTAACATAGGAGGCCTTAAGAAAAAAGGAGAAAGGAGAAATTCAAATAAAATTGTGAATACACAATTTTATTTATGTATATGATTAGCATTGTCAAATAAATGTGTCCTATTCTTCTGTGGTCATAACAAACTGGGTATTCATACCCTGCATTAGAATTCTTTAACATTTTAGAGTCAATTGTAGCAATGAGGGAGAAAGACCTTCCACACTGTACCTCATCTCATCTTCCTTCCATCTGTCAATACTGTCCTCCAAGTGAGTGTCTTACATCACAGCCCTAAAGGTATATAGAGCGATTTTAAGGTAAAAGAAGCAGTACCCTTAGGAGGAAAATGCCCCACGGTGCCATATGAGGACACAGAATGAATAGGGTGCTTAGTAAAGACACATGCACTCACCACAGACCAAATCTGGGTCCTTGTTCCTTGATCTGACTTCTACAAAAGTAAGAGCAATAACCACCAGAATTAAGATATATTTGTCAAAGAACTACATTTCATTATGTGTAAAATTGAACTTTATTGTGGATCAGATTTATAATTCTTGATTGTTAATACTTCTAAGTATGTTTTTATGACTCAGTTAGGTATTATCTTTAGAGAAAAGTTTGGATAAGTCCTTTTCTTGTTGATCTAGTAGTTTCTATTTATTTTTATTTTTTATTTTTTTCATTTTTTTGTATTTTTAAATTTATTTATGCAGTGCCTTATCAAGTTGCCCCAGAAGGCTTCATACTTGTGATTCTCCTGCCTCGCCTTTCTTAGTAAATATATGTATAGTTGTACTTCCTTTACACATTTTTGAGTTATTTATCTGTTATTTATGTTTTGATAATTCTTTATATTTTTAATGTAATTTTCTTATAGATATATGCCTAAAATATTTGCTCCAATTTGTCTTTTAATTTGTTGATAATATCTTTTGTGGTGAAATCACTTTTAATTTTAACAAAGTTAGATATTTATCTCTTTTTTACTTTGGTTATCTTGATTGTGTTTCTGGCATGGTTTAGTAATTCATTACTTGTCAAAGGCAAGGTTATTGTTTTTCCATATTTAAGTAATAACCCTCTAACGAGGCTTTTGTAGCAGCCATAATTAAACTCATCAGGACACCCACAAATGTGCACAGAATTGGCATTTTCACTTTTCAGCTACATAACTATCTATTCTATCTCCACTTCCAAGAGTGAATCAATCCTCCAGATGCTTCCTGTACTCTATACTGAATTTCTGTGGTAATGGAGATTATAGCCTTTCAATCAAAGACTTAACAGCTAACATCCATATAAGTGAATACACACCATTTCTCCTTCTGAGTCTGGGTAACCTCAGTTGGGATAATGAGACTTCATCCATTTATCTGAAAATTTCATGATTTCATCTTTTAAAAAAATAACTGAGTGATATCCCAGCATGGGAATGTATCAAATTTTCTTTTCTTTCTTTCTTTTTAAAGAACATTTCTTAATTTTATGTTTTTACTTATTCATTTTATATCCTGCTCACTGACCTCTTCCAGGTCACCACTTCCCACAGTCCTTTCCCCATCCTCCCCAGCCCTACCTTCTCTGAGCAGGTGGGCCCCCCCTGAGTATCCCTCTCCCTGACACTTATATCGCTATGAGGCTAGGTGAATCCTTTCCCACTAAGGCTAGACAAGGCAGGCCAGCTAGAAGAATATATCCCACATACAGACAACAGCTTTTGGGGTACTCCCATTCCAGTTGTTGGGGCCCCACAGGAAGCTAAAGCTACATATCTGCTACATATGAACAAGGAGGCCTAGGTCCATCCCATGTATGTTCTTTGGTTGGTGGTTCAGCCTCCGAGACCCCAAAGGGTCCAGGTTAGTTGACTCTGTTGGTCTTCCTGTGGAGTTTCTATTCCCTTCAGGGCCCACAATCCTTCCTCCTATTCTTCCATATAAGTCTGACTTCTACTGAGTCCAGGTGGGTAATCTCCCATGCTTGACTCTTTCTCAGAGTTACTCTCTGCCCAATGTCTCACCCTTTATTCTACCCTTTCCTACAGGCCATAGGCTTTTTATTGACAGGTAATGCTTCTACACAGTATATGAAATATTATCCCCAAAATTCCACTAAAAGGATCTTTCACTGTGAGAATATACCCCCTATTTGTTCATTTTCTTACTTGGTGTTGTTTCAACCTACTACAATAAAATGTCCAAGTCTTAAGCTGCTGTTGGATGCCCAGTGCCTGGAATTTGCCAGATGCTCAATAAACACATACAAATAAATGGTGAAGGATAGAAATGTAGTCTGCTATATGCCTGGAAATCAAGGACAAAAGGAATGAATACAATAGTAGGTAAATTTATGGCTTGGATTGACATAGTATTGCATTAACCAGATATTTAAAAGAGTTGTATTCTGTTTGTATTCAGAGGTCAAAGTAAGACGATGAGGTTAGCATCCAAAAATGATTCATGAAAAACAAAATATGTGTGCAAGAGCATTCAAGTTATAGAATTCCATTTTATTAATTTTATGGAATAAAAATAGTAAAGGTAATCTGAAAGGAAAATTTTCATACATTGAAAATAAGGCTGATATTTAAATATCACCTTGGAATTGTTGATGTATTTATGAAAGGTCAACTATTTGAGTACAGAAATAATTTACACAAATTAACTGCCTTTAATGCATAGCATTCTGTAATAATTCCACATGATAATGTTCATGCTCCCAGAATGTTAATTTAAAAGCCATTACAGAACTTCACTATTTGTTTGTGTGTTTTTAAAAGTGTAGGATATCAAATGCAGTGTCTCAGAGATGGAAAGCAATTATGCTTTCACAAATCTATAACCCCAGCACAGAATTCTGTTCCTTGAAAAACAAAAATTTTGTTTTCAATAGTAAATTGAGAAAATCTGGAATTTTCAAGAATATGGTTTAAGAACATTCTTTTTGATAAAAACTGTACTATACCATAAGGAACATTAATTTTTGTTCTATTTGATTGTAAAGTTAGATTTATCTATGTACTTTGACCATTCACTTTGGTACTCATTACGAAATTGGGATTGTGTTTTTCCTGATACTTATATAAGTGTTGTTCAGTCATATTTGGCTTGATTTCAGATTTTAACCTGGGCCATGAAGTTGTTGGATTCCTACTGTATTTCCTGACGCTCTTTCCTTCTAATTTCCTCTGCATTTTTTTCTGTTTTACCCAAGACTTCTTTCAAAACACCATTTTATTGTGTTAACCCCTCAATAATACCTGAATAGAACATCAATGTCTATTTATTTAAATCTAGATAGAATGACCAAAGCTTTTGTGAACTACATCCAATTTTCTTTCTGCTAATAATGGCAAATTTCTCTACTTGGCTTGAAATTTATCAGAACCACTTCCTGCTCATTTTTTCCTTGTAGTCTTGAGTATCCATGCCCTTCTTCTCTCATTTTTTGATATAAATCCTACCATATCTGCACACCTGAGATTGCAAAAATATTAACTTAAAGACTCAGTCTCTTTATCACACTAATCCAGTCACTTAAGATCCAAAAAAGCTTCTAAGGGAACAATATCAGCTTCAAAATCACATACAAAGAGAGTAAGGGGCATTTAACAAGACCTGTCTGGAAAAGAGAAGGAATTGGAAGGGTGAGTTCTGTTAAGTTTAGAGACCAGAGAGAGGAGAATTCAACATAAATGTGGGAGAGGAGATAAAAGATTTTATATATATATATATATATATATATATATATATATATATATATATATATATATATATATATATGAGAGAGAGAGAGAGAGGGACGGAGGGAGGGAGGGAGAGAGAGGGGGGAATTAGTATTTAATAATGATAGAGACAGAAAACACATTTCTACTATGGTGAAAAGTTGGGAGACCAGGTGTTGAGAATAGGGGAGACGTGGTCACTGTATTAAAGAAAGTCACAGAAAATCTTCGGAAGCGACACTATGAAATCTGTAGGAGAGCCTCACTAAGGACTGAATAAGAATATCAATAGAAATTATGCAGAAACAATAAATGCATTTATTCTTAGTGTTTGTATGGGGCCAGCATCTCCTGGCTTTCTGAAACTAGGTTTGTCACACTGATGATGGAGATGCACATGTCTTTATTGTGTTCTGACAATTGGTTCTGCTGTCCTCTGCAGGTGAATGGACAGCTTTCATGTCTTTGTAGGTGATGGAGGTTTGTGAGAGAAAAAATAATGAGTTTTGAAACTCCAAACTTCTCTAATTAAAAAGAAAGAGATAAATGTGTAACTAATAGCTCATCTTTGAAGCCCCCATCCAAGAGAAAGGAGTAGATTTTAATGAAAATGGTTATGTAACATTACTGCGTGGGAATGCTATAATTCCGTCTACCATGGGAGTTAACAACAAATGTATTAGAAACATATAAAATTATTAGCTTTTGTCACAAGAAAAGGGATGCTGCTTATTGAGTGAGGTCCAAATTCTAAAAGAAATGTGAGATATTTAGATTATTTAAGTTACTAGAACACTGGAGTAAGATCCATCAGTTACTTGAATGGAATAGAATAAAATGCTCTTTTTTAGACTAAGGAATGAATACATATCAGATGGAAAGCAGTCTGGAGTCAGGATCCTCAGAAAGAAAGCTGTGCTACACATTAACAACTCCTCCAAGTGTTTGTTTGTTTGTTTGTTTGTTTTTTAACAGTTGAAGAACACATCGTCTTGACAAATCAAGTCCTGTAAATTGTCCCAGTGAATAAGAATTAATAAATTTTCTTTTTTTATTGGTTATTTTATTTACTTACATTTCAAATGTTGTCCCCCTTCCTGGTTTGCCCTTCCAGAATACCCTGTCTTATCCCTCCTCTCTCCTGCTTCTATGAGGGTACTCCCCCACCCACCCACCCACTCACTTACTCCTGTCTCAGTGTCTTAGCCTTTTCCTATGCTAGGGCATTGAGCGCACAGGACCAAGGACCTCCCCTCCCACTAATGCCAGATAAGGCCATCCTCTGCTGCATATGCTGCTGGAGCCATGGGTCCCTCCATGAGTACTCTTTGGTTGGTGGTTTAGTCCCTAGGAGCTCTGGGGGCTCTGGTTGGCTGCTATTGTTGATCTTCCTATGGAGTTGAAAACCCCTTCATCTCCTTCAGTTCTTCCTTTCTAATTTCTCCATTGCTTAGTCCAAAGGTTGGCTGTGAGCATCCATATTCGTCAGGCTTTTCAAGAGCCTCTCAGTGGACAGTTATATCAGGCTCCTGTCAGCAAGTGCTTCTTGGCAAACACAATAGTGTCTTGGTTTGGTGTTTGCATATGGGATGGATTCCCAGGTGGGGCAGTCTCTGGATGGCCTTTCCTTCAGTCTCTGTTCCACTCTTTGCCCAAAGAATTAATGAGTTTTCTTGCGAAAAAAATTTAAAGCTCTGTATTTTCTGGCAAGGAACTAGATAGAGATTGAAGTTGATATTATTGGACCTGATCAAAGGACCTCGCCGTATGACTTGACATCTCTTATGTATGTCTCTATACCTCATAACCTGCAACAATCATGTGTAAATCCAGACAAGGCTCCAGCAGCGAACTCTCTCCAAGCTTGACTAGTTTCTTGAGAGTGCAGCTAATCCCAGGATCTTCCATTATCAAACACCTGGCACTTACAACCTCAGGCCAAGACCAGCATCATCTAGTACCCTACAGAATGCAAATAAGACCAACATCCTCCACGGTCCTACAAACTGCAGCTAAGACTGGTCTCCTTCACCATTCCTACAGCCTACAACTAAAACCAGTCTCCTCCAATATTCTACAATATACCACTGTAACCAATCTCCTCCACTGTCATGCAACCAGCCCAGCCTCTCTTATTTCTCTCCTGTCTGCTAGAAATCCAATGTCGTGATCTCATACCAATGTCAGTTATCACAAGAAGGAAGCCAATTTCACAATAGCTATATCTCTGGAAAATGGAAATGATTCTGAGCTTATTTTATAAGATGCATCTTCACACATAGCACTAACCATTTCAATAGACATATTTCTATTCTCACTTAGTTTTCACTGTGTGTTTGCCTGTCGCTCTTGTAATCCTAGGCTTAGATTCCCAAGTAAATTACACACAAGTCTCTTTAACAAGTTCTGTGTGGGGAAACCTAGGCTATGTCCTTATATAAATTTCTTTTCCAAAATCAAGGATGATTTGTAACTGACAAAAACTAGTATATTCTTTTCTTAGATATAAATGGGGCTAGAACATGCCAGTTTGTGTTTGTTACATATTATTTTCTTATTCTATTTTTCATAAAATTACAATTAGTCTGCCAATGTCCTCACATTGAATTTTGTTAGACTGTTTGTTTGTTTGAAAAATAAAATGACAGGAGATAAACATTGTTATTTGGGGGAAAAGAAAAACTAAGGTTAGCATCTGGTCTTGTGTCTAAACAAATACAATTCACAGTTCTTGGGGTCAGTGTATATATCTGTCTGATTAGTTCAGAGTACTCTGTTATAATCTGTGGTGATTGGAATAAGTATGGCCCTTGTAGATTTATATGTTTGAATGCTTGGCCTATAGTGAGTGGCACTATTAGGAGGTGTGGCCTTTTTGGAGGAAGTATATCATTGTGAAGTTGTGCTTTGAGGTCTCCTATGATCAAGCTATGCCCAGTGTTGCACACAACCCTCTGCTGGCTGCGGATCAAGATGTAGAATTCTCAGCTCCTTCTCTAGCACCATGTCTGCTTTCATGCAGTCATGTTCCACCATGATGATAATGGACTAAACATCTGAAACTGTAAACTAACCCCAATGAAATGTTTTCCTTTATAAGAGTTGTCACTGTTATGGTGTTTCTTGACAACAATAAACCGCCAAATAAGAAAACTAAACATGAATCTTACATTGTTGGGACAGTATTTATTTTATGTGCGTGTGCGTGTCCACGTGCATGTTTGCATGTGTGTGTTCCACCTTCTTTCAGGTACCTGAGGATGCCAAAAGAGACCATTGGATCCCTTACAACTAGAGTTTTGGACAACTATGAACTAGCGTCCTGATATAGGTGAAGGGTGCCAAACCTCAGCCCTCTGCAAAGGCAGCAAGTACACTTGAGTGCTGCTCCATCTCACCAGCCTCTGAAAGGGTATTTAAAATTGAGTCTAGTCTTTAATGGCAGGGGCATCTCTTCAGCCCAGTCTGCTGAATTTAAGTAAAAGTCATCCTCAATGATGCAAGAGAACCTTACATGTTATTCAAAGTCTTTAAAAGCAAAAGTAGAAATTCCCATATATGGGTAAATTATCTCACAGGTACAGGATTAACTCCCTTCTGAGAGCTTCCCAGATCTCCTGGTACCCTGATCCAGTTAACTAAATTCCTTAAGAGCTAGTAACTTGAAACTGTTTTCTACATCAGATGAAAATACAAAAATATATTAATACACACAGGTTTTTATAGAAGTTCTGATTTCATCTTTTATGGCACACTTTGATTGCTATACTGTGTTATATCTTGAAGTAATAATGTAAATGTATTACATAATCTTAATGTCATGGCCCCTTCCAAAGAATAGAGTGGGGAAAGGCATACACAGCAATAGTATAATGGAAAAACTAGCAAATATCAGATACACAAAGATGACAGCATCCTTTATGTGTTACAACTGGGAATATTGGGTACCTGGGATGTTAAAATTATGTTCAAAACTTTGAAATATTTTGTGAGCCTAAAAAACATTTTTTTAATGCTTTTAGGTTTTTTTACAGTCCAGTCATTACCTCCCCTGTCCACTTTCCCACAGTTCCTCATCCTATTCCACTGTCCCCCATCTCCAAGAGGATGTTCCTCCTCCCCACTCTCTGGGGCCTTAAGTCTCTCAAGGGCTAGGTGAGTCTTCTCCCACTGACGCCAGACCAGACCAGGCAGTTCTCTGCTGTATATGTGTTGGGGGCCTCATATCAGCTGGTGTATGCTGCCGGGTTGGTGGCACAGTGTCTTAGAGATCTCAGGAGTCCAGGTTAGTTGAGACTGCTGGTCTTCCTATGGGGTTGCCCTCCTCCTCAGCTTCTTCCAGTCTTTCCCAAATTCAACCACAGGGATCCCCGACTTCAGCCCAATGGTTGGGTGTAAGTATCTGCATTTGTCTCAGTCAGCTTCTTGATGGGCCTCTCAGAGCACAGCCAAGCTAGGCTCTTGTCTGTAATCACACCATAGCATCAGTTAAAGTGTCAGGCCTTGGGGCCCACCCATGGGATGGATCCCAATTTGGGCCTGTTATTGGATCATCTTTCCCTCAGTCTCTTCTCAATTTTTGTTCTTTCAGTTCTTTTAGACAGGAACAATTATGGGTCAGAGTTTTTGACTGTGGGATGGCAACCCCATCCCTCCACTTGATGCCCTGTTTTTCTACTGGAGAGAATATAAAATTATTAATTAAATTCTCTACTGATAAAAATCATGGTAAGATTTATTAACATTGAAAAGCAGTTTAAATACAAATGCTCTTAAAATAAAAGTTTTCAGTGATTAAATGTTTTATTTCATGTAAATAGTAGTAAATTAGTAACTAAACTTATATATATAAAGATTTTTTAAAACTCCTCATAAAAGCTAAATCTGACAGCTGAGTGATAATTTGTCCACTTTAGGGACATATTCCAAAGACAATAAAATCAAGGGCAATATGATATATCATATATCATGACTTTTTTTTCATTTTGTATAAACTCACATTGAAGAATAATTGAAACGGATAATATAAATACTGTTGTATTATTTATAATACAAAATGATCAAAATAATCAATAAACAGACTTCTTAAAGTTATGGTATATCATTCTATATTTTATTTATAAAATATTGACAATAAATATATTCTGATATCAAAAGCAGGCTATTTGAAATGAACTGAAGAAAACAAAATTTAATAAGTTGTGTCTACATTTGCCTAGCTATTTCACTAAGCATTGGCAAAGCATTATGATTCACAGATGGAATAAAAGCATTACTTGAAACATTTTACTTGTATTTATTTCTGACAATAAAAAAAATGACAAAGAAGAGAGAGTCTTCCTTCTTCCAATGTCCTTATGTAGGCTTCCAGCAGAAAGTGTGGCTCAGATTAAAGGTGTGTACAACTATGCCTGGATCAGAAACTCAGCTGTGTCCAGATTGACCTTGAACTCAGAGACCTGCTTGTCTCAGTCTCCTGTGATTAAAGGTGTGTGCTGACTTGCCTGGGCTTAATATTTTCATGGCCACTATGACTCAAGATCTGAATCACAGGTGTGCCCTTCATTTCTGGATTGTAGTTCATTCCAGATGTAGTCAACCTGACAACCAGGAATAGCCATCAAAGCTAGTATGTAGCTTTTGCTCTGTACTCATCTTGTAGTCACATCCCTAGTCAAAAACTCAGAGTGCACATGTCACACAAGGCAGAAAAGAAAGCTTTACTGGCCCATAGTTCTTGCTTACTCAAACAGTTTATCAGCTTTGGTCTGCCTACTTACAAATATCTGCTATGTAGTCGAAACTTTTACAATGCTTTGGTGTATGAAAATTGCATCTCTAGATTATCTTGTAATTCTATTCTCTTGTTCAGTTTTCCTCTATTTTCTTCTCCTTGGATAATTTATCATTTGTGGTATTGTCTTCTAGACTTGTTATTATTTTTTAACCTTATATTAGTTTTGCACTGTAATTGTAAAATCCAAGTTGTATGTTTTCTGTGTTTCTGACACCTCTGGGTTGTTTATCTAGTATGGTCTTGTCCTCTAGGATATTTGTACTGTTTTTATCTCTCCTAGATCACTTGTATTGTAAGTTTCTGGAGTGTTATTGAGCAATAGGATAACTATAGATCATGATAACATACTAGAAGAAAAGATTTTGAATGCTCCTTCTCTTGTTCTGTGCCCCCACTAGTGCTTACAACAACCAAAAGGAGTGAGAATAGTGGGAATCCTGGTATCTTCCCTGATTTAAATGGTATAGCTTCTAGTTTTCTTTATTTTTCTATTTAGGCTAATATTACTGGCTTTTGATATATAGCTCTTATTATGTTGAAATATGAACCCCCAGTCCTTCTTTCTCTAGGATTTTTATAATGAAGGTAAATTGGATTTTGTATTAATTTTTCTGCATATATTTAGATATCATGTCATTTGTCTTTAATTCATTTATATGATTTATTATATTAGTTGATTTATGTATGCTTAATCAGTCCTGTATTTTTTAGGATAAAGACAACTTGATCAAGTTGATAATCGTTTTTATACATGCTTATACTCAGTTTGCTGGTTTGCTAATTTGTCTGTAAGCTTTGATTTTTTTCCCTTAAATTTTTGTGATATATTTACTAGATTTATTGAGTATTAGAATAATGCTTGCTCCATAGGACAAGTGTGGCAGTAATCTTTCTAGTTCTTTTGCTGTTGTTATTTATTCATTTAATTTATTTTTGTAAGCACTTAAGAGGGAATATCTGCAATTCTTTTTTGAACATCTGATAAAATTCTGCAGTGAATCCCACTGGACCCAGAGTGTAGTCAGAATGCTTTTCATTACTGTTTAAATCTTCTCCTTTGTATTGGTCAGTTAGGTTCCTGGCCTCTTCTTAATTTAACTTTGGTAATTTGGATCGGTCAATAAATTAATCTTATCTTCCATAACCTCCAGCCCCCTTTACTTTAACATAGTGCAGTACAGGTTTTTAAAGTGCCCTCTTATACCTTTTAATATCCTGAAATATTTTGGTGACTGTTGTCACCAGGGTTCTCTGTTCATTTCTGATTCTGTTAATTTGGGTCATTTGCATTTTTTCTTTTGGTTACTTAGGCCAATACTCTGTTAATCTTGTTTATCTTTTCAGAAATCCAGCTCTTGGATTCACTGATTTATTTTGTGTTATTTCTATTTAATTAATTTGTGTTTTGATTCCTTTTTTGTCTTTTGTGTTTGGGCTACCTTATGCACAATAACCAAGAATTGGGAACAATGTTAATGTTTCAAAAAATGAATGTTTGAGGAAAACGTGGCACATCTATACAATGCAATATTATTCATTTGTAAAGGTAATAAAATTTCTAAGTAAACGAATCAACCTAGTAAACATTATATTGAGTGAGGCAACCAAAATCTAGAATTAGCCTGCCATAGAGTCTCTCTCACTTACAGTCCCTTGCAATGTGAGCATATGGTATGGAATAAATTCAGAGACTAGTGAGGCATTGATAGACCATGTGGGAGTAGGGGCTTCTGGAATAGGAGAAAGAGGAAGTGGAACACAGAAAAATGGGAAGGGGCGAGGAGACTCTACTGGAGCTAAGGGAGGCTAGGCAATATAGAAGGCAAAGAAAGGACAAAGGAAAAAAACCCAGGTTATTTAGAATCAGATTAATTTTTATTTATCTAAAATTATAAAACACACACACACATATATGTATATGTATATGTATATGTATATGTATATGTATATGTATATGTATATGTATATGTATATGTATATATCCACACCCCACAAAGACAGAGAAATCAAATTTGTGCCAACTAGGCTCACCATGCTTCCCTTATGAATGGTAACCTAACAGAAACAACTCCAGCACAAGGCATGAGAAATCTTCCATAGAGTGGTAGGCCCCATATTGCAAGTGACTTCCCAAATAATATGGACAATTGATGTAGCTATAATAAATTCAAAGCAAGCAGGACACCTAGAGAAAATATAAAGCAAAGAGATCTATAGGATATACAAACTGGTATAATCCTACCCTGTATTAGCTGCTATAATTTGACAGTCAGCATTCTCCTTTTGTAGACATGCAGGTATCGTACAGTGATAATGGGAGTCTAAATAACACACTCTGGAAAGTACACAGGTCATTCAGACAAAAACTAAGCAGAGAAATGTGGGAGGTAAAATGAACTTTTAAACCAGATGGACCTAAGAGGTATAGAATATTTCACCAAAACACAAGAGAATATACCTTCTTCTTGGCAACTCATGGAGCTTCATTCAAAACTGACTGAACTTCATTCTAAACTTCATTCAAGACACAGGTACAAGAAAAATTGAATTAACACCCACAATCTTATCTCACCATCACCTACTGATGGTGACCCTCAGCAACAGAAAGTTTACAAACTTATGGAAACTGAGCAACTTACTGCTAAATGAAAAAATGGGCAAGACTGAAACCAGGAAAGAAATAAAACTTTCTAGAATTGAATGAAATTAAAAACACAACGCACTCAGACTCTCAGGACACAATAAAGGCTGTTCTAAAAGGCAAGTTCATAGCACTAAATGTTTACATATTTTTTAATGGAGAGTTTACATATTAGTAACTTAATAACACAGTTAAAATCTCTAGAATAAAAATTAGATAATATACCCCCAAAGAAGTAGACAACAAGAAATAATTTAACACAGGGCTGAAATACTTAAAATAGAAAGCAACCCAAACAAAAAAACAAACAATATAATACAATTAATCAATAAAACAAAGAGTTGACTCTTTAAAAAAATAAAAAAAGATAGCCAAATTCTTATCAAAATTAACTAAAAGGCAGAGGAAAAAAGATCCAAATTAATGGAGATGAAAATGAGTATATAACAAAAGACAGCAAGGAAACTTACACAGATTAAGGGCATACCAATTGGAAAGAAAGAAATTAAGTATCTTTATATGAAGATGATTTGATAGTATACATGTTACCCTAAAAATCCCACCGGGAAACTCCTATAGCTGTTAAACACTTTCAACAAAGTACCTGAGTACAACAATTGACTCACAAAAATCAATATCTTTTCTATATACGAATGCAAAATTGAATGAAAAAGAAATCAGGAAATCTATACCTTTCACAATAGCCCAAAAAACATAAAATATATTGAAGTAACTAACCAAGCAAGTGACAGACTTATATGACTAAAACCTTCAAGTCTCTGCAGAAAGAAAATTAAAGGTAATATCAGTAGAGAAAAATCTCTCATGCTCATGGATTGCTAGCTTTGACATTGTAAAAATGGCCATTTTACCAAAACCTACCAACAGATTCAATGCAATTCGCATTAAAATTCCAATATAATTCCTCACAGATCTAACAAGCATAATATTTAACTTCATATGGAAATACACACACACACTCACATACACAAAACACATAACAATAACAACAAACCTCGGGATAGCTAAAACAATCTTGAATAATAAAGAAACTGCTAGAGATATTGTCATCCCCAATCTCAAATTTTATTACAGACCAATAGTAAAAAGAATATGGTATTGGCAAAATATAGACATGGTAATCAATGTAATTGAATTTATGTCAAGGTATAAACACACAAGTGGACACCTGACTTTTGGTAAAGAAACTAGAAATAAGCAGTGGAAAAAGTCAGCATTTTCAACAAATAGTGTTGTTCAGATCAGATGCCTGCATGTGGAAGAGTGCAAACAGATTCACACTATCCCTCTGTGCAAAAATCAGTTCCAAAATGGAACAAAGACCTTACCATGAAACCATATATATGGAAACTGAAAGGAGAGAAAATGAAGAATAGTTTTATACTCATTGGCACAGGAAAATACTTTCTAAACAGAACACCATTAGCACAGGTTATAATATCAACAATTAATAAACAGAATCTCACGAAACTGAAAAGCTTCTTCATGGCAAAGACAATCATCATTTGGAAAATATAGTAGGCTACAGTATGAGAATAGATTTTTTCCCTTAAACAACTAATATCCTATAAAAGACTAATATCCAAAATATATAACAAACTCAAAAAATAGACATTAAGAGAACAAAAAAGAAAAATTAATAGTGGGGTACAGATTGGAACAGAAATTCTCAAGATAAGAAATTCAAGTACCTGAGAAACACTTAAAGAAGTGTCAACATCCTTAGTGAGCAGGGAAATAAAAATAAAATTATTTTTATATTTCATCTTATATATGTCAGAATGGCTGAGATCAATAAAACAGTATGGAGTCGTGTGAACATTTAGACTTTGTTGGTGGGAGTGGAAACATATACAGCCACTATAGGAATCTGTGTGGCAGTTCCTTAGGAGTACAGGAATCAATCCACCTCAGGACGCAGCTATACCACTTTTGATCATGTATCCAAAGGATACTTTATCATACTGCAGAGACATGTGCTACAGACACATTTGTATTGCTGATCTATTCATAATAGTCATAATGTGGAAACAGAGTAGATGCTTGTCAACAGATTAACGGATGAAAAACATGTAGCTTACATTTTACACAATAGCATATTACTCAGCCTTTAACAAAATCAAATCATGACATTTGCAAGAAAATGGCTGGAAGTGTAAAAATCATCCTGAGGGAGATAACCCATATCCAGAAAGACAAATATGGTGTATGTTTGCTTTCATGTGGATATTAGTTTTGAAGTCAATGATAATCAAGCTATGATCTGTACCCAGAGGTTATGTATAGAGTAAGGTATTTGGGAACAAATAAATTTCCCTATATAAGAAAAAGAGAACAGATGGATGGGGGGGTGCTGGAACAAAAGATCATGTTGGGAGAGGCAGGAAGGGAAATGATGGAAAGATTGGGGGGAGGAACAGTTAAAATATTAAGGGCAGTTTGAAGAACCTTATGGATTCCTGATATAGTAGAAGCTTCCAAAATCATATACATATTTGAATGTGGCATAAATGAAATCACCAAATAATGAGGGAGACAGAGCACCAAATGATTATTTTTTTGTCACCAAATGAAGTTCCTAGTCTTACCATAGGGTTATATCTAATTGAGTTGCTGGCCAAAGGCCAAGACTATATTTTTTCCTTCACAAACTGAGTGCAAAGACCCATTGTGGAAGACAACACCTATATAACTCTTCTAAACATATTAGGGACATAAATTCATAGACTAACACAGTATGCACAGGACTGCATGTATCTACACCAGATGGGAATTTGAGCTGACTCTAACCCAGATGTTATTTCCACTTGATAACCACTTGCAAATGAAAATTTAGTTTTCTCCAAGGGAATAACACAGGGGAAACAAACTACTCTTATATGTAGGCTGTATGCCCAGCAGTAGATGGCCAACAGAAAACAAATTCAGAAGCAACTTTGGAGATTATTGCTTTCATAATAATCATGTCAGGGATTAAAAAAATTATCCCAGATTTCATTTTTATTATATATATATATAATGTGTGTGTATGTATATATATATATATATATATATATATATATATATATATATATATATATATGTGTGTGTGTGTGTGTGTGTATGTATGTATAATGCTTCAAGTTTAGAGTTTTTATGGAATTTCTGAATGTGTGAACAAGTGGGTTTCTGCATCTGTATCTGTTTACTGTGCTCTTTCTTAGGCTCTTTCTTTCTTTCTTTCTTTCTTTCTTTCTTTCTTTCTTTCTTTCTTTCTTTCTTTCTTGTTTTTTAATTTTTGACTATTCTGATGTGTTAGTTTTGTTTTGGCTTATTTTATTTCATTTTAATTATTATCCCTTACAAGGCTATTTATTTTTCTAATGAAGGCCAGAAAGGTGTGGACCCAGATATGAGAGGTTGTGGAGAGGAATGGATGATATGTGAAGGAAAATAAATTCTACTTTCAATAACAAGAAAAAAAAGACATTATTTTGCACTAAGTTACATACCCACATTCTACTCATTGTTTCATCTTTTAAAAGAAAATATTTGTAGAAAAGAAAATACAGATTTATTTTAACCTTCATTTCAAATCTGAGTTCGTTTAGCTTTTACAATGTAATGGTCAAAGATTATTCTCTGTAATCCTCAAAATATATTGAAACTACTTTCCTGGCTTCACCTCAGGTTTTGGTTGATTTTCTTTGTCTGTCTTCTTTACTCCAATACATCCCACCTGCCCACTGTAGATAAGAGCAGTCAGAGTTTTAGCTGGGATAATGGTGAATAGAAGAAGTAAGAATGAATTGCTGGAAAACAGCATCCCTGAATCACAGAACGGCTTACTTTCTTATCCTCTTGGTCTGCATGTGCCTCTGCCAACTTTGGCACGAGCTAACTCTGTTTCCTGAGAAGTCAGTAGCTCGAGTTGTACCACTTACTGCTCTTCTGAACTCTAGCACAGCCTCTTCAAGAGCTCCCGAGGGCTAACTGCTCACTGTAACAATACACTTCATGTTTCACTTACTCATACCCTTTTTATTCTAACTTTACCTTCTTAGTGTTTTTGTCAGGGTTATGACAGTAAATCACTCTTCTGCTACTATGAGTCACTTTTGAAAGAAGCAAAGGCAAATATGAAGGAACTTAAGAGTGAACTCTCTCAGGGAGAAAAAAGTGCTGTAGTACTAATGTCATAATTATGGTGTGATGGTTAATCCTCATTGACAATTTGGCTAGATTTGTAATTACCATGGAAACACATTTATAGATGTGTCTAGAGAGAGTGTGAAGGAAGATTTAACTGAGCCCTCACACACAGCCCAAATGGGGATAGCAGCTTTCTGTGGGCTTGGGTCTTAGACTAAGTATAAAAGAGTCGCTAACTTCAGCAATTTCTTCAACTCTCTACTTCCTGACTGGAGCTGCAATATGATGAGCGGTCTCTTGGATCTGCTGCCGTGCTTTCTACTCTGTGAAGGACTGTACTTCAAACCTCAAGCCAAAATAAATAATCACTTGAAAGAGTGCATGCACACAAGCCCCTGCCTATAAATGCACACAGAGAAATAGAAAATGTGTTGTGACATGAAGTGATACAGGAAAGCAATGACCTACAAGTGACATCAGAGACCAATCCTGATGGTAGCTCTTTTTGGACTTAGAGTAGTCAAAGCTTTAGGAAAAAATGTTTGCTGTTTAACCCATCTGAATCTGTAAGGGTAGTCCATCCATATGGATACTAATCTTCACTCTTTGTTTCATAGTCAACATTTTATGCACATGTACTTTGACATTGTCAAGTGTACTGGGATTTTTGTCAGTTTTTAATCCTGCTATGGTACCTACAAATATATATTAATTTCCATAATCTAGAAGAACATCATTTCAGAACTGAGCCAGACCACCTTACCACTAATTTCTGCAGATATAATCTAAAGTGTTAATCAGGCCAAAATCCAGCCATATAACCTATGCCTTCGTCACAAATGGGTGGTACAGATAGATTAGAAGAAAGTTGGACTGCTTTTTAAAATAACAATATAACACTTGATATTTCTTTTCTAAATCTCCTAAGATTATCCGAATTTCCATGAAAAAAATCAGAAGATTCATTCAATTCATACGCTTCTGAAGGTTCAGTACTTAGCCACTCATTTTCATTTTTTTCCTTCTTCCCCAAACAGGTACTCATATATCTCAGACTGCTATCCCATAATCCATGTACTAAGGATCAACTTCTGACCCTCTTGAGTGCAGAGATTACAGACATGTAACCCCATACTCAGTTAATGTGGTACTAGGGATCAAACCTGAGATTCCATGCATGGTAACTGTCTTAGTGGAACTTTCTATTGCTGTAATATAATAAAAGCGCTAAAAAGAAGGTAGTGGGAAAAGAATTTATTTCATCTTAAAGCTTGTAAGTTCATCACTGAGGGAACTGAGGACGGGAACTGAGAGCAGGAACCTGAAGCAAGGACTGATGCAGAGACAATGGAGGTATGCTATTTACTGCCTTGCTTATCTGTTCTCTTATAGCATGGCTCTCATGGCTACCAGCCTAGAAATGGCACCACCCACAGTAACTGGGCTCTTCTACATAAAGCTCCAACCAAGAGAATACACAACAGGATTGCTCATGAAGCAGTCTTGTAGAGGAATTTTCTGAATTGATGTTTCCTCTTCCAAAATGACTGTAGCTTGCATCAAGTTGATATAAAAGTGAGTCAACACAGTAAGCAAACACTCTACTGACCAAGTCATGTGCTGAGTCACAGCTGTGCGTCTTGAAACACCTGTTCTTCTTCTTATCTATGACATTATCATTTCCTGCGTATGCTCAGTAGTGTCTAGTAATCTGTTAGGACCACTCTCTGTACTCTAATTATAATTGACTATTTTGTCTAAAATTTCCAATATATAAAAATAGAATATTAGTGATACTTCTGTGTATAGACTGGATATAATATGACACATACACGCTTATGACCCTTAAATAAAACATGTCCGGTAATATTTTTATATTATAATTTGGGGATAATTTATTCTTAAAATTATCTTTATATATTTGCATAATTATTTCCCTTGTTTTTTCTTTGGTACTGGGGATTGAAGCTAGACCATTGTGCATGGTAAGCAAATTCTCTACCATTTAACTATGCCTACACACCTCCTTTCAGTTATTATATTGAATAAAGGTCTTGCTTAACTGTCCAGGCTGGACTTGAACTTGTGATTTTCCTGTCTCAAACTTCCAAGTAGCTGGGATTATAGGCTTGCACCACCAGACTCAAACTTTTTTGCCTCTTTACAAAAAAAAAAAATCTAGTAATTTAAAAAAAATTTAGTAATTTTAAAGTCTACTTAATGATTTCAACTCTCTTGACCATCAAAACTATTTTTCTCAGAACAACTCCTTGAATCTTCCCCTGCCCCAAGAATGCTTGAGCCCTTCAGACTTAATTAGAAAAAAATGGATACATTTCATTTCTGTTGAGATTGCAAGTATTTATTTTCTACTATTTTATTAAAAGTATTAACAGGTGAGAGGCACTTTGACAGAACAACAGAGTTGGAGTAAAATTTAATTCCTTAAGAAAAGTCATCTCCACATCTGTTAGATTTGCTTCTAATTTTCAGATACACATTTTGTCTTTCTACTACATTTCTCTATGGTCATTCAGAATGTTGTTAGTTTCTTATCATACTTTTACTCCCATACTGCTTGTCATATTCATCACTTATTTGTAAAATTATATTGCTACGAGCAGAAAGATGGAACAAGATGGAGGGTACAAACTCCTACTGAACTTCTTTCCTAAAGTTCCAGTTTGAATAGGTATCCATGCTCCAAAATACATTTACATGTGATATGGTGGCTGGCCATAGAAAAGATGATAGGTTTTAATATAATGAAAGTAGAAAAAATAATTGGTGGATCCAGAGGCTATGGAGATGAGGTGGTAGAGGTATGAGAAAAGTCAACCAATGGTGATTAAATCATACTTGGATAAATCACCGTTTTTTTCTCAGTAGGATGGTCATAGACTCTGGATATTTCCAAAAGTTAGAAGATTCTCCGTGTTTTAATAAACAACAACATCTTACATTCATTGAGAAATAGAAACAATGGAAATCATCTTTGACCAATGAACAGAGAGTGAAAATGTGGTACACAATAGAATTTCCTATTCAGCTGTAGTTGAGAATAAAATCTTGAAATTTAAAGTTAAATGGATGAAAGTGGAAAATATCTATCAGTGATCTAAACCCTGAAAGTCAAATGCTGTATGTTTTCTCTCATCTGTGGACCCTACCTCCAAATATTTAAGATATGAGTATATATTCTGGTGTAACAACAGAAGCCAGAAAATTACAAAGGAACTTTGGGGAGTACCAGAAGAATTCTGTAGCAGGATAATAGAACAAAGGTCCTGTAGAAAGGGAAGATGGAAAAAAAAGGGGGGGGGGAGATAATAACCAGGGAGTAGTAGGAAGGAAGGAAGGAAGGAAGGAGTGATAACAGTAACAAAAGCCACAGTTTTCCATACAGGGAACATTTTAGATACCACACCGTGGAAAATGGGTGAAATGCCTATTAACATATCAAAGTAGACCTGGCTGCCAGGTTCTCCCAGCTTCTCTCAGTCCCTACCTGTTACAGGGTCCCCTGTCTCCTCTTCTGAACTCTCCAGCCCAGAGGTTGGGCTACCCCAGGTTTTCTTCATTATATAATCCAGCCATTTTGGCTATGCTGACCTCTTGACTTCCTGGCTCAGGCTGCCTTTCAGTTGGCAGCTCCTCTCTTGCTTTCCTTCCCCATCTCTCCTCTCATGGTACCGTCTAGCCTACCTACCATGTTCAGCCTAGACTCTTCTCTTTGACTACTTTTTCCCTTACATCTACAATAAAAATATTCTCTACACTTTAGGAGTAGCCATGTCTTCCTTCTGTTACTTCTTTTATTTCAGAAATATTATATTATAGTGTTACTTAAACACACACACACACACACATGCACACACACACACACACACACACACATACACACACACACACACACATGTGTGAGTTTTTGGTATAAAGAGTACTCTAGACAATAGATAGTATTGTCAATGGCCCAGTTGCTTCCAGAACTTGAGGGTTAAGACCCCATTGATCAAGAAAATATACATTTAAAACACAGGATTTAATGAATCAAGATGGAACTGACCTGGAAGTCTCCTTATATCTGAGGGTTCTATGTAAGGTGCCATGGTAGAACAACAAAGTATTTCTACCTAGCTGTGATATCTATGAAGCACAGTAATGATGGCTTTGAAAGATATTCTCAAATGGTACAATATGGCACTGATTATCTTAGGAGTAACTAACTGTAGGCATATGTTTTCTACAGCTTACCTTAATAGAGTTTCAACCTATCTGCTAGCCCACCACTCACCAGAGGTAGTGGGAAAGAAAGGTTATTAAGATACAGGGGAAGTGGACCTGTTTAGAAATTGTCCTCTGGGGCAATTCCAATCTTTGTTGTTCTTAGTCCAGTCCACTAGCAAATACCAAACATGAATTAGCAGTTGTAATCCAGTCTACTCAACAGACATGACACACACAAATCAGCAAAGACAGTTCAATCAAGAAGAAACTGTGAGGCTCACCACCTGGCCTGAGTCTATGGAGGCAACAAGAAGCTGCAGTAACCACATAAAAAGTTCTTTGGCAAGTTTCTCTCTATGAAGTCACCACAAGTGACTCAGCAATGCAAAGTAAGGCAACCCAATACATGGATGTCATCAGCAAAGACTAACAAGGCAGAGCAAGGCAAGACAATGCTTAAGCTCCTACTGTCTGTGGGGCCATATTTATATACCTGCTAAACATCATGTGTCTGTTCAAGTGTCTGCTTTAGCAAAACATCCTTTTACCTGTGTGCCCCAGCAAAACATCAATATAACCTAACTTTGTTGGGTTAAATGGGGGGTCCAGCATCTGCTCCAAAGCCGGGCAGGTATTCGGCTGTGAGAAGCCAAGGGACACTGCCCTGGGGAGTGAAGCCTGGGTCCCAGGAACTACAGGGGGCTGGCTCCTGTGTCTCAGGCCTGCAAGGACACAAAGACCATCTTGTTCTCAGGCTCTTAGGCATCCCAGATGCTGCTGGATGCCATGGAAGAGTTGAGAACAGAGTGGGAGCCAGCAGGATGGATCTATCCTGGGGAGTGAGGGAAGAGGCAGGGAGGAGCCTGGTTGGGTCCTGCTGGGGACTGAGTCCTTGGTTTATCAGCGGGAAGCTTGGGTTGGTAGAGGCCATGACTAGGAGTACTGAGAGGCCTTCTGTGGGAGACTAGATGTGACTCTTTAGACAAAGACCTTAATGCTCCCCACAGCAGATCCTGATAGAGAAAGACAGTCCATGGTTTTAAGGTGTTTATTGCCATGGCAGAGAGTAGCGATGAGTAAAACCGTTCCCCCTTTCTCAGGGTGGGCCTCAAGTTAAATATCTTTTGCAGGGAGGAGGGTCTGGGAAGGAGAGTTTATTGGGTAAGCCTCCAGGTACCTCATTAAAATGGAAATCTGTCTTGAGGCTATGTGACCACAAATCCTCTACCTGTGTAGGGGCTTGTGGAGTTGCCCTTACTTGACTCATGGTCACAGACCTATGGAGAGCTGTGGACTAGTATCAGGAGTCTGGGTCCCAGGAGCATGGCAAAATGCCTACTGTCTCTTGCAAGGTTATCCCCTGCTGGGGACCCCTGCTGGGTCACCAGGGTTTTAAATATTAGCTCAACCAGAAACCAGACTGCCTTTCAAGGTCTTACATAACTTAGTCTCCAAAGAAACCAGACCTTTCCACTTTAAGTAATGGATGTCCAATTGGATTTAAGGTCCACCCAATGGGAGATAATTTGTGCCTGGTAATGTAAACTACTTAACTGTCTGACTAGGGTAGGAATAGACTCTAAAGGAGAACCTACCACTGTTCTATCCCTAAACTTATGTAGTTTCTAACTTAATTTAAATATATGTTTCTATCCACAGATAAGCATAGCTCTCCCACCTAATCGAAGCTTTTTTTTGCAGCATATGGAAATAACTACAGAGATCCACAACTTCATACAATGCAGAGGATAAATGTCCTTGAGGTATCCAAACCAAACTTATACTTCTGTAATTTACTTCTTACACCTAAAGTGAACCATATGATAGGAGGGGGAAGAAAGATTATAGCAAGTAGAAGATCAGGATGCTTGTAATTAGACAGTTTCCCTGAGAAATAACAGAAAAAATTAACCCACAACCCTTAATGGCATAGTTCCTTGAAAAAGAATAATGGCAACACCAGTTTACATGTCAGAATCGTGTAGGTGGGGGAAATATCACAAGGTTCTACCTGGAGATGAAAAGCAGTAGATGGTGACGGACTGATGAAAGAGAAGGAATCAGTTTCCTCTAGGTCAAAGCTCCCATATAGTTTATTCAAGGTCAACCATGATGCATACTCAGGGAATCAATGACAGATAGCCTCAGTAGGTGTTACATATATGCTATATATACCAAGTATTCTAAAAAGAAATAATAAGAAATTATGTAACCCAAGTACTGGCCAAAAGCTGAGCAGAGATTTCTCAGAAGAAGAAATACAAATGGCTAATAAATATACATTCAATGTTCTTAACTATCAGGGAAATGAAAATGAAAACTACTTCATGATTGCAGCTTATGGCAGTCAGAATGACTACTATAAATAACCCATGGCACTGGCCACATATGTAGCAGAGGAGGGCCTTGTTGGCCATCAGGGGGAGGAGAGGCTCTTGGGCCTGAGGATTTTAGATGCCCCAGCATAGGGGAATGACAGGGAGGGAAGACAGGAGTGGGTGGGTGGGCGGGGAAATACCCTCATAGAGGCAGGGAGAGGGAGAGTGGGATAGGGGGTTTCCAAAGGGGAGACCTGGAAAAGGAAAAACATTTGAAATGTAAATAAAGTATCAAAAAATAAAAATTAATAAATAACACAAGTTATAGAAAATCCTGACTAGGATGTTTAAGTAAGGGAAACTTTATTTACTGGTGGGAGTGTAAAATGTTGTATCCAATATGGAAATCAGTGTGGATATTTCTCAGAAATCTCAAAGTAGAACTGTCATATGATGCAGTTATACAACTACCAGACATAAACTCAAAGAATTCAATCCAATACTTTCAAAGGCATGTTTATTTACTGATGAATCACAGGGCCAGACAGCGAGGCATATCCTAGAGATCCATCAAATGTTTAATAGAAAAATATATAATATAAACCTATTACAGTATTTTATTCTGCTACGAGAAGAATAAAGTTAGGAAAATTGGCAAATTTGGGGGGAAATAGATTGAACTGAAATGGAAAATATACTGAGTAAAGTTTTACTACACACTTGATGTAGTTGTGTGTGTGTGTGTGTGTGTGTGTGTGTGTGTGTTTGTGTGTGTGTGTATTTGTGGGTGTGTGTATGCATATTCCAAGTTCTAATTTGAGAGTAAAACTAGAGTTTATTCAATCTTACTAGAAAACAAAAATGGGGGGCACTAAAGAATAATTTTTAGGTATAAGTGTAATTGTGGCTTCATAGAATGAATTGTGTAGTGTTCTTTCTGTTTCTATTTTGTAGAATAGTTTTAAGAGTTTTGGTATTAGGTCTTCATTGAAGGTCTGATAGAATTCTGCACTAAACCCATCCAGGCCTGGGCTTTTATTGTTGGCAGACTTTTAAAAAATATTTTATTTATTTTATATATATATAATGAGTATACTGTAGTTGTCTTCAGACACCAGAAGAGAGCATCAGATCCCATTACAGATGGTTCTGAGCCACCATGTGGTTGCTGGGAATTGAACTCAGGACCTCTGGAAGAGCAGTCAGTGCTCTTAACCACTGAGCCATCTCTCTAGCACCCCCCCCCCCCCATTGGCAGACTTTTAATGACTGCTTCTTTTTCTTTAGGGGGTTATGGGACTGTTTAAATGATTTATCTGATCCTGATTTAACTTTTGTACCTGGTATCTGTCTAGAAAATTGTCCATTTCATCCGGATTTTCCAGCTTTGTTGAGTATAGGCTTTTTTAGTAGGATCTGATGATTTTTCTGAATTTCCTTGCTTTCTGTTGTTATGTATCCCTTGTCATTTCTGATTTTGTTAATCTGGATACTGTCTCTATATCCCCTTGTTACTCTGGCTAAGGGTTTATTTATCTTGGTGATTTTCTCAAAAGAACCAGCTCCTGGTTTTGTTGATTCTTTGTATAGTTCTTTCTGTTTATATTTGGTTATATTGGTTATATTGGCTATATTTGGTTGATTTCAACCCAGAGTTTTCCTGCCATCCACTCCTCTAGAGTATATTTGCTTCTTTTTGTGCTAGAGTTTTCAGGTGTGCTGTCAAGCTGCTAATATACTCTCTCTTAAGTTTCTTTATGGAGGCACTTAGAACTATCAGTCAGAATGGCTAAGATCAAAAACTCAGGTGACAGCAGATGCTGCTGAGGATGTGGAGAAAGAGGAACACTCCTCCACTGCTGGTGGGATTGCAAGCTGGTACAACCACTCTGAAAATCAGTCTGGTGGTTCCTCAGAAAATTGGACATAGTACTACCTGAGGACTCAGCTATACCACTCCTGGATATATACCCAGACGATGCTCCAACATGTAATAAGGACACATGCTCCACTATGTTCATAGCAGCCATATTTATAATAGCCAGAAGCTGAAAACAACCCAGCTGTCCCTCAACAGAAGAATGCATACAGAAAATATGGTGCATTTATACAATGGAGTACCACTCAGCTATTGAAAGCAATGACTTCATGAAATTCTTAGGCAAGTGGATGGAACTACAAGATATCATCCTGAGTGAGGCAACCCATTCACAAAAGAGCACACATGGTATGTACTCACTGATGAATGAATAATAGCCCCAAAGCTCAGAATACCCAAGATACAATTCACAGACCACATGAAGCTCAAGAAGAAGGAAGACTAAAATATGGATGCTTCAATTCTTCTTAGAAGGGGGGAACAAAATACTCAA
Organism: Uromys caudimaculatus; assembly: GCA_028551405.1. NCBI lineage: Eukaryota > Metazoa > Chordata > Mammalia > Rodentia > Muridae > Uromys > Uromys caudimaculatus. The sequence continues at coordinate 11,312,998 of CM052709.1, forward strand.
GGGAGGAAATACGGAGACAAAGTGTGGAGCAGAGACTGAAGAAAAGGCCATCCAGAGACTGCCCTACCTGGGGATACATCCCATATACAGTCACCAAAACCAGACATTATTGTAGATGCCAAGAATTGCTTGCTGACATGAGCCTGATATAGCTGTCACCTGAGAGTCTCTGCCAGAGCCTGAAAAATGCAGAGGTGGTTGCTTGTAGCCAACCATTGGACTGAATGCAGGGTCCCCAATGGAGGAGTTAGAGAAAGGATTGAAGGAACTGAAGGGTTTTGCAACCCTATAGGAAGAACAACAATATCAACCAGAGCTCCCAGAGACTAAACCATCAACCAAGAGTACACATGGGCAGACCTATGGCTCCAGCTACATATGTAGCACAGGATGGTCTTGTGGGGCATCAATGGGAAGAGAGGTCCTTGATCCTGTGAAGGCTCAATGCTTCAGTGTAGGGGAATGCCATGGAGGGAAGGCAGGTATGGGTGGGTGGAGGGGGGGAACATCCTCATAGAAGAGGGGGATGGAGGATAAGATAGGGGTTATCCAGGTGGAAACCAGAAAAGGGGATAACATTTGAAATGTAAATAAAGAAAATATCCAATAAAAATAAGTAATTTTCTCCGGTGCTCATTGGCTATGAACTCCTGGTGGCCCAGTGGAAAAAAGACAGCATTTTCAACAAATGGTGCTGGTTCAACTTGTGGTCTACATGTAGAAGAATGCAAATTGATCCATTCCTATCTCCTTGTACAAAGCTCAAGTCCAAGTGGATCAAGGACCTCCACATAAAACCAGTTACACTGAATCTAATAGAAGAGAAAGTGGGGAAAACTCTCGAACACCTGGGTACGGAGAAAAGTTCCTGAACAGAACACCAGTGACTTATGCTCTAAGATCAAAAATAGAAAAATGGAACCTCATGAAATTGCAAAGCTTCTATAAGGCAAAGGACACTGTCAATAGGACAAAACGGTAACCAACAGATTGGGAAAAGATCTTAACCAATCCTATGTCCGATAGAGGGCTAATATCCAATATATACGAAGAACTCAAAAGGGGAATCATCGGAAATGTAAATA
>CM052709.1:11314182-11387831 GCA_028551405.1 Uromys caudimaculatus
AACTCAGGTGACAGCAGATGCTGGAGAGGATGTGGAGAAAGAGGAACACTCCTCCACTGTTTGTGAGGCTGCAAGCTGGTACAATCACTCTGGAAATCAGTGTGGCGGACCCTCAGAAAAATGGACATAATTCTACCTGAGGACCCAGCTATACCTCTCCTGGGCATATACCCAGAAGATGCTCCAACATGTAATAAAGACACATGCTCCACTACGTTCATAGCCGCCATATTTATAATAGCCAGAAGCTGGAAGCAACCCAGATGTCCCTCATTAGAGGAATGGATACAGAAAATGTGGTGCATTTACATAATGGAGTACTAATCAGCTATTAAAAACAATGACTTAATGAAATTTGCAGACAAATGGATGGAACTTGAAAATATCATCCTGAGTGAGGTAACTCAGTCACAAAAGAAGGAACATGGTATGTTCTCACTGATAAGTGGATATTAGCCCAAAAGTTCAGAATGCCCAAGTTTCACTTAACAGTAACCGCTGAACTGAGCGTGAGGTCCCAGATGGAGGAGTTGGAGAAAGGTCTGAAGGAGCTGAGGGAATTTGCAGCCCCATGGAGGGAGCAAGAGCATCAATGGGCCTGAACCCCCCCCCCCCGGTCGTCCTGGAGTTTGGACCACCAACCAAAGAATACACATCCATGGACCCATGGTTCGGACCACATAAGTGGCAGAAGATGGCCTCGATGGCCATCAGGGAGAGAGGAGAGGCCCTTAGGCCTGAGGGTGTTAGAGCCCCCAGTAAAGGGGAATGTCAAGGTGGGAATATGGGGATGGGTGGGCGGGTGGGTGGGAGGTGGAATTCCCACATAGAGGCGGGGATGGGGAGGGGATAGGGGGTTTCCAAAGAGGAGACCCAGAAAAGGGGAAACATTGGAAATTTAAATAAAGTATCAAAAAGAAAAAAAAGGAAAAAAAGAAAAAAATAATTTTTATATTGTTAAAATTTTCAAATTTTAAATGAAGTAAAATGACAATTTTATTACTTAATTGATATGAACTAAATTTATAATTAACTTAAAATTTTTATTATAACTAGTTATAGTTTAAATTATAAAAATTCCATATTAGTTATAAATAATAACTACTGTTTGTTCACATGGTAACTTATTGCAGTGGTGTGAGATTTTAAGACACATTTCTGTGTAAATCTGGAAATGAATGGCTCTTATGTACAATGACAAGAGATCAGAGATAGTGATTGCTTTCTCTTCTTTCCTTTAGTGCTATCTAATGACTAATCTCTTCTGAAAAATCCCAGGGTAAGAGCATGGAAAAGCTTGGTGCATTCTCCAGGCATCAGAAGGATTTATTACATGCAAATTTCCATCAATTCTACTCTTTTTTTTTTTTTTTTTTTTTTTTTTTTTGAGACAGGGTTTCTCAAAAAGCCCTGACTGTCCTGGAACTCACTCTGTAGACCAGTCTGGCCTCAAACTCAGAAATCCACCTGCCTCTGCCTCCCAAGTGCTGAGATTAAAGGCATGTGCCACCATTGCCCAGCCCATCAATTCTAATAGGAGTTTCTTTACATATATAATAATATATGTATATCACATATATGTGTGATTTATATATGTCACATATATGATATATACTATGAACTTATACACTGGGTATGTTTTATACCCAGTTTGAATCTTCCCATTGCCTATCAAATTCCCACTAAATGTTGAAGAATAAATACTGACACTGTTAGCATTTTAAAAATTATACATGAAATTGTGCTTTTACTTATGATTGATCAATTTTCATGAGAATTTTACTCTTCCTGTCACTCTTCTTACTTGGCCTAATAGAGACTAATTTTAATAGTAGGTTGATATGCTAGCATTTTAAATCATAATACATTGCAAAGCCAAATATAATGGAGAGTCTTTTGTTTTGTTTTGCTCTCTAAATTATGAGTATAATTTAAAGTAGGCTGCTATGTAACAATCATATTATTATCAGAAACTTCAAGGTACTGAACTGGATCAATCTTGGGGGAGTAAATGCTTTTACATTCTTTTCAAAAAGCATGTGATTTGGTTGTCCTCACTCATTTCTTCAGGATTGTCTCTCATCCGTTGTATGCCTTTCCTCCTTCTAGACAGTAAAAGCACAGGGTGATATCTCCAGAGAGGAAGAGTGTACAAAACACTGAACAGAAAGAGTCACTTCTGCTACTCCTGAGTTTCAAATCATGAAACTCAAGGGGAGAACATAAAGAGTTCATGCGTAGTGACAGCAAATGTAGGGTGATGCATGTCTCTGAGTAAGATTGTCTCTCCCTGAGGCAAGATAATGTCAACCAAGGGGAGGGGAAGTGAGGAGAGTTAAATCATTACCTGTCACTGAGCATACTATTTTCACCTTATCATGTCTCTGTCTGGCTTTGGGTCACTTCCTGTTTAGGCACTGGAGACTGGATAAAATGTCATCCATTCTACAGTACCTGGGAAACATTGGCTCTTTGGAGAATTAAAAAACAAATCAGACTTAGAATGATATAACCCTATCTCTTGGGAACTATCATGGCACAATATGATACAAGTTTGAAATGTGCCCTGAAAAAAAACCCAGAAGTTCATTCCTGTAGAAGAAGCTGAAACGCTGCCTCAGAGCACCATTGAACTGGCTGGAGCTAAAGACTGGGTAGAAAAGAGAATTTCTCAAAAGGAGTTAAATGAAAAACAAGCATAAGAGATAAGCTCTGATAAGGGGAAATGACTCCACTTTGAGCCTGACAGCATCACACTGCAGCCCAATGGTACTTGTGTTACAACAGTACTCTATGGGTAGGGAAATATAATTAACTCACTTTCAGTTTACTCCCAGTGTCAAATGAGTGATAGTAAATTTGTGTGTCTTGAAGAAAACAATGAAGAAAACTAAACATCCCAGAGATGCTGGATTTTGTCTTTATAGAAATAGTACATAGCAAAAGATCTTGATAGTAGACATGGCAATTAGACCTGGTGGTAATTCAGAACCATTAAACAAGGGAAGGATAATGACATTTACCCAAAAAACAGTTAAAAACACCCAGGCTAGAATACACACTTTCTTATATCAGGAACTGTATTATCAAAACAGGAATGAAGCTTAATACTGTATTTGAAATGTCTAGTATCAAGAAAAATATATTTATAAGGATATTATTAATTCATTAAAATCTACTTTGTCTCATGGATAAAATAATAGTCTGATTGGAAAGCTCTTCCCAGAATTCTAATTATGACTAGCTGAAACATCCTGGAAGAGGTTCTTGCATGCTAAATAAGTTTGAGTTACAAAGCATTAGGATTCATCTTGATGTCTACATTCTGCAGTTTCATGATACTAGAAACCTAGAAAATAAAGTTGAATTGATAGACTATTTACTGCATGTAGGTTTTTAATTAAATAGGACATAAGCACACATGCCTTAGATTACTGATATAAAAGAAGCATTGTTATCTATTTTTGGTATTTTATTTTCATATGCATTACATTATTCTGTTAATATGTTATCTTGACTCAAAGAGTAGAACTTATTTCCACTGGAATAATTTCCATGAGTATTTTGATCTCTGGGACAAAATGAGCTCTAGGAATTTTGCTTATAAAATGACACAGTTCCAAGTATACACGTTGTGGAGCAGTTTATATGTTTCTGTTCAAATGAGCAAAGAGGCTTTTGGAAAAAAAAAACAAGAAGCAAAACAAAATAAAAATCCCAATTATTCTCACCAGCTAATTTCAACCTTTAATGAAAGAAACTTGAGTAATTATTCACAGTGCATGCTGTTCTTGGATATTCAAGGAAAAGTACAAGGCAGACATGATTCTTCGCAAGTTTTCTGTTTAGGACTAGCATATTAATTTAACTGTGTTTTCAGGAAATGATGATTAAAAGTCAAAGAAAGAACTTTTTATGAGAGAGAAATGAAATAATATATGTTCAACCATGGAAAAAATTTGTGGATGTCAGCAACAAAGTTGAAATGATGAGTAACAATTTAAATATGCCTTTAGTGTTGTCTTGATGATAAAAGACTCATTTAAATATTTCATCCATATTAACATTTGCATTTTAATGATAAATATGATGGCATTCTTATTAGAAATAATATGATGTAATTAAAAATTGTTTCTAAGTATATTTTCAGAATTATATTGAATATATTGTGTAGGGCATATAAAAATGAATAGCAGAGTAATTTCTTTGATAGACATTTTATGTAAAGATGAAATAAAGAAAATCTACATGACAGAATGAATTGTTGTATATACATGAATTAAAATACAAAGGACAGAAGTGAATATTAAACCAGAAACCTTAGAGTTTAGGGGAGAGGACAGATATGTAGTGTTGAAATATGATGGCCCAGCTAAAAGTGTGCTTTTAACTGGACACACATGACTACTCTCCCATTGAAAACTGCTTTCTCATCAACACCTTTTAGACTCCTTGAGCTTTATTGTTCCTACACACTATCTAAATATCGGAGACTTCAAGGATGAATTGAAACCTGTCTCCTCACTTTACATCCTTGATTTTAATTGCCATCTGATGACTGCTATCACTATCCATCTCTTGTTAGATCCATGCCTACGCATTATACTATATGCTTGCTTTCAAATAGTTATTTTGTCTTCATAAATAAGGAAAATAAATTTTAATTACTTCTTCATAATACCATTTATTAATTATATCTCTGCCTCAGTCAACAGTATGAGTACTTGCCATATATTCAAACTCAATTTATAGTAGCAAATTTTTGTAGGGTTTCTTTTTATCTCCCATTTCTCATACCCAAACTTGGTCATCTTTCAATTAATATCACATCTACTTACTTAAAAATGTATTTCAAGGATCAAACTCAATCCAAATTCATGTTAATATATTGATTAGCTGTTTAAAATAAAGTTACTTAGTAGTTTATTTGAGCCAAATAAATATTACCAAAATAAATTTGTGAATTGATCAATTCATTGTCTAGCCAGGTTATTGGGTTTGTCAATTAAAAAACAGATTACCAAAATATACATTTCATAACCTAGTTATCAAAAATATAAATATATAACACTTATACCGTTTAGTATATCAAAATACATGAATGACTTCAGTAAAATTTGAGTTAAATCATAAATGAGTAATTAAAATAGTGTCTAAATATTTCTCTAGATTTTTGACAGTAAAGCTTTTAAAGTAGTTCATTTAAAGGTCATGTAAGAGTGATTCAGGGTTTACACCATAAGAAATCCTCAAGGATAAATTGATTTTAATGGTGAATATATGACTGATAATCTATTGTCAATTGAAAATATAGTCTTTAAAGTTATTGAATATATGCCAAAATGTGCCATTGAAGGTGCTAAATACATTTCCTTAAACCTGTGCATATTGGAACTACCAATAATGTAATAATTTTGCTTTCCATAGTGAAATACATAATATTAAAATCCAACTGAATATAAAAATTGACACTGTAAGACTTATTGAATCATTTTTAAATTAATTAACTTATTTCTTTACATCTCAAATTCTGCCCTGCCTCACAGAATCCCTTCCATCCATACACTCTCCTCTTTGCCTCGAAGAGGGTGTCCCCATAACCCCCCCGCCCTGGTACATCACATCTCTACACTATTAGGAGAATCCTCTTCCACTGATACCGGAAAAGGCAGTCCTCTGCTACCTATGTGCTGGAGTCCTCATTCCAGACTGTGTTTGTTCTTTGGTTGGTGGCTCGGATTCTGAGAGCTCCCAGAGCTCCAGGCTAGTTCACTATTGGTCTTCCTGTGTGTTTCCTGTCCCCCTCTAGGCTTTTAATCCTTCCCCCAAGGCTTCCATAAGGGTTCCTGACTTCCATCAAGGTTTTAGCTGTGGGTATCTGCATCTGCTTCAGTCAGCTGCTGGGTAGAGCCCCCTCAGAGGACAGCTATGGTAGGATCGTGTCTGTAAGCATAACAGAGTATCATTAATAGTGTCAAGAGATTGGTGCCCACCCATGGAATGAGTCTCAAGTTGGGCTTATCATTGGTTGGCCATTTCCCCAGTCTTTGTTCCATCCTCTTCCCTGTCCCTATTTTTTTTTTTTTTTTAGAGACAACAAATATTGGATTGAAAGAATGTCTTTGGATGTGATCCATATCCAGAACAGCCATAATGCTGGATTAAAATTCCTCTACAAGTTAGTTTATAGAGTCTCCTGTTCAACTAGCCATGTCAAATAATTACTATTTCTTCCAAGGGTTTTAAGTAATCAATAATTGAATTATAGTCTGTAGCCATGGCTGAATTATAGTCTGTAGCCATGGCTAAGTTTAAGAGAATGAAATTTGTAGGCTTATTTCCTCATATCTAGAATTAGTCTTATAAGCTACATGGAAAAAAATATACCTTACATGTCATTTAGCATGCATTGGATATAAAAGTATTTGAGATAAAATGAAATATATGAATATTCATTCCCTAGATTTACAAAAGTATACATGTGTGTAAAGTATAATTTTGGTATATCATAGCTTTAATAGCTTATGAAGATTAATCAAGTATTTTCATCTGTGCTACTATTTGTTTGACATCTTATTTTCTAGAATTGAAAATTTTCTAAAATTTAAGTCACAACAATTTTAGTGTAAAGTTTATGTAGGAAAAATAATTCACAAAAAATAAATTTGACTCAAAAATTAAAATCAAATAAATTAAATTGTGGGATATGCTTATAATTGCATCTCTCAGGAGGCTAAGGTAGTAGTACCATGTGAGGCTAGCCTGTGGTACAGAGTATATTTGATCACAGCCTGACTTGAGATACAGAACAGGGCAATGTCTCAGGAAACAGATTTTACTCTTTTATTTTTTATTTGTTTTTCATAAAATTACTTGAATAAATATTTATTGACTACTATTCAATGTGATACTTGATGATAAGTCTAACATCTACATAGGTAAAAGACTACACCATAGTAAAGGAACATAAATTCTTTACTGGAGATGAAAAATAAAATCTACTATTGAATTGTATTGTTTTGGCAAAATATCATTACACAGCATGTTGTCAAGGAAATAGAGAACAAAATAAAGAAAGCCAGCATGTTCTCAGAAAGGCTAGCTAGTAAAGTGTGTCACCAACAGAGCAAAATGCTCCTATCTAAACTAATAGCCCATAAAATGGTGCTAGTGTGCAATTTATAATTTGACTGTAAGCCACAGATTTAGATGTTATTCTAAATGTCAGTACTTCCAACATGTCACAGTGGACAAAAGGTAACTCCTCAGGTGCAAGTGACAGATGTGTCACCTTGAATCTCTTCTTGGGTAAATAGTGTGTCCCAGATTCGGGGTGACATGAAAACAGATTCTGAGATCCTGCCACTTGTTCAACTCCATGCATTAGCAATTTTGCAGTAAAGTCTGCCTAACATGACAAGCCTCCATACATTTTGAACCAACAAATTCTTGGAAACACATTCACTTCCACTGGAGTCAAATAAACCTAGTAAAAACAAACGGATTACAATGGCTTCCTGAATAACTGATTTATGCAAACCAAAATCACAGTAGAAAAATGAAATTCTATAAGGACATGCAGAAGCGTAATTTCAAGCCACAAAGCATATCCATGACTGCTGGGAAACCATGGCAACAGAATGACCAAGCTGGCATGTTAGTAATCTTACAAGGATGGATCCTAAAAAGGAAGGATGCTGGAAGCCTGAAGCAGGATCAAGCTGGAAACAGAAAATACGCAGGCTTCCTCATGAACTGAATGCTGCTGTATTGGTTACAACATTCAGATAGTTGTAACAGCAGCACCATCCTTAATGAAGAATCAAGGACTTCCCGAAGGGTGGAATCCGTGCGCTGGAACTGTCTCCTAATAAAGCAATCTTGGTAATTCAATGAAGTAGCACCTTTGGAATTTATTTGAGGAAATATTTTGATCATACAAAATTAATAATTGTAGAGAGTAAGTATACCCAGGTATGTATGACTGTTCATACATAAGCATGGCCATGTTGGGGACCTCAATGTCTCAGACTCACAGGAATGGCAAGGTTTTCTTTGGGTCTGTTTCAGGAGAATGATAAGTTCTTCACTTAGTCTAGGTATGGATGTTTGACCTTTAGGTTCAAAATAAGCATGTACAAGAATAGGGACTGCTGTTTCCTTGTCCTGGATGACTGAATGATTATTTCCTCCTGAGATTGCGTCCCTACAGAGACCTCTCACTGAGATGAGCTAACCCTCCTGCTGACTCATGCTGTATACAGCAAGCACGCTGGGCTGTTAGTACATCTCCATTTGAGTGCTAAGCCCACCTTACCCCAGCTCTGCATTACTTGTGTCTCTCTTTCTTAAACTTCTGTCACTCTCAGTAAGGTTTCCAGGACCCAGTTGAACAAACTGTGGCAAATAATGATGCCAACTGCCAACATCCAGCCTAAGCATGAGGAGGGTCCTGAGAAAGGCGGGAATGGGAGCAGCACTGATTTAATAATGACTCAGAGTCAGTAGTAGATGCACGCTGTCAGATTAAGTGTCCTCTCTGTTTCCTGAGGATTCTCATCATTCTTCCCTCTTCTCTTCCTTCTTCCTTCTCATTCTTTTGCCTTCTCCCAAACAGAGTGAATGAACCCAGCCTTTTATTTACTAAAGCTCCATCATCAAGGCTTTGATCATTATTAATGATATTTTAAAGAAATTCTTAAATTTATATAAATTTTATGAATCATGGATCATTAGCCCCAACCTCTGCTTCCTTAAAAGAGAAACAAAACACGGAGCAAAAACACATTTCCTTATAGGTTTACACAGCCTGTTCTTCACGGGTTAGCTGGGCACAGCTCTTGTGGCTTCCTGGGACAGCAGTCAGCAGTCTTACTAACTACTTTTAGGTAAGAACAGAAAGGTGGCAGACTACTAAGATTAAAGTGATTTCTTACAAAGTTTTTAAAATTTATGCAAGTAAAGCAGCTAGTTCTCTATATCTCTCTAGGCATTGTCATCTCCAATCCTTCAAGTAGCCAGGAGACCAAAGTACCAACCTTTATATGCTTGTATATCGTCTTTTAATTCTCTAACCTTTGTTTCCGCATCCTAGAAATCCCAAAGCCTCATGCACTCTCATTCTAATACTATTTGTTTCTAGATCATATACCAGCCTACAAGATAACCCCATCTATCATTTACTTGTTTTCTACAGATTTCTCCTTCCTTTCTTTTCCTATCCATACCTTTTCTCTGTGAGTTCATTTTCACTTTCTATCTTTGATGTCCCCACGTTCACCCTGGCTAATAAAGGCAGCAGTCATTGGACCAGAGGCTACAAGTATCTCCTCATATAATTCCACATTCAAGTCCAAGTCTTGCAATGAACAATTTCCACATAGGACCATGTAGACTTTTATGGCCTTTGTGGTAATGTTGTCTAGATCCTCTCTGATAGCCCCACAGGCCAAACAGAAGGCCTGTTCTTGTCATCCAAAGCCTTATGCCCACCTCTATTCTTCATTTCTGAGAACCACATCTGTTTTCATTTACTACGGTGTGATTAGCACTGACTAATGAGAGAAGTATATTCCCCAGAGATTGAAAGTAAGATAGAAGAGAAAGCAGATGAGGTTCAGAGAAACAGCAGTCATCTGGAACACTAGAATTCCTTTTATGTATCTGGGACAGTTTATATATATATATATGTAATTGCAAAACACTTTAAGAAATTAAAGAGTGAAAATTACAAATACTGAGGGAATTCTGAATGTAGTTATTTGGGGTAAATGATTGTCCCTGCAGTTGAAGTAGAGCATCACCCAGTTTCTCTGCATTCCACAAGGTTGTATGGTACTGGGGCACATTTGAAAACTTTGTAGGAAAGCAGATGTTTCGAAGAACCTGATAGGGTCCTTTCCATCTAAGTTGACAAAGGCTTTTCATGCTTCTAGTTTCCATTGATGAAATCACGTGATTTCACTTATATTCACTAGTTTTTACTTTTCCTAGAGACTAATTATGGACTCTATAATAGATATTGAATATGTAGTTATGATGAAATCCATTTATAAAAGTATATTTCTATTTATTTTACATAACTCACAGTTTTAAAATTAATAGTATATAATTTTGCGAGATGTTTATAGAAGTTTTCTAATAGATATAGGTTTTAGAATCAGACAAACTGGTAGAAATTTGTTCAACTAAGGAAACTAAAAGTGAATTGATTTTTCTTATGGTGATACTCTTTTATCATGTGTTCCAGAGGATTAAAGATATTAAGCACAGTAAAATTTTTGTACATTTGTACAAATTTTCAAATAATTTAAAATTTTTGTCTATTACAAAAGGGAGATGAGGGAACGGAAAGAGAGGAGATTCTAGTAGGAATATATTGTATGACAGAGTAAAGAAAAAGAAAATGAATTTAAAAGTATCTCCCCAATATTTTTTTAAAAATTATCATACATTTTAACCTCCTTGTCTTTCCTCTATTTACTTTATTTTATTGAAATGATCTTTGGCATTAGGATAAAAACTTATGAAATTATTTTTTATCTAAAAATATCACCCTTTTATGTACTTTCTTTTTAGTTCCAATTTTCTGAAGCCATATCTTTCATATAGCTGGGTGAGATAAGGTCCTTGAATATTTTTCTTATTTCTATAAGAATCAGTGGCATTTAAATATCATCCAGAAATGCTTACATTTATATAAATTCATGCCTAAACACACACAAACATTTTAGGAATTCAAGGAATGATAATCTTATGAAATAAGCATAGATTTTCTTAGTCAGTTATTAGAATTTTAGGGACAAATTGAATTTTAGCCACTGTAAAAATATTTATATAAATGTTTGTTTCATTGTTAAGCATGCAAAAATATCTGCTCAGTATCAAATGTTTCTTACCGAGGAAGTCATAAAACCAGTTATCTTTAACTATATTTTCGAGACAGGGTTTCTCTGTGTAGCCCTGGCTGTCCTGGAACTCACTCTGTAGACCAGGCTGGCCTCAAACACAGAAATCCACCTGCCTCTGACACCCAAGTGCTGGCATTAAAGGTGTGTGCCACCACTGTACTTTTTTAATACTTGCAAGTTTACAAATATTAGCTATAAGGTCAGCCTAAGTACCAAATGTTAGATATTCTCTAAATCTGAGTTTGACTGAGAAATGACAGTCTCAGTGCTAAAACTTTGAACTAAGTGCTCTAAAAACAAACAAAAAATTAGAATAAACAAAATATTAAGTTCTGGAATCATAGACCAAACCACAAAAGGACTGAGCAACTGAGAATTCATCAACACAGACTTAAGAAGACTATGCTAGGGGGTTGTGTACATGGGTTCTATGCAAGCACATAGTACCAATTCAGATGATTCCCCTGGTGATCATGTGTTGTTCTTTATGCCTTGTGTTCAGGTGGGAAAAATGGTTGATATACCAACAAAGCCTCCTTCTCAAACTTCTCAAAGATGAGATAGTTTATCCTTAAGCCAAGTATGAGTGACAGTGCTTTGAAACTCGGATTACCTGTAACTCCATGTCCCATGATGTAATCATTTCATAAAGTGCTTTCTATTAGAAGTAGAACAACAACAAAAAAGGTTATAAATGAAGACATTTATTTTGTACATTGATGAGAGCATGAGGTGGATGGGTTATAGCCAAACAAGGAAATTTATGCTGTCAGTCTCAGATGCTGTGGTGGTTTAAATAGGTCCCCCCCCATAGACTCATGTGTTTGAATGCTTGGCCCACAGGGAGTGATACTATTAGCAGGTATGTCCTTGTTGAAATAGGTGTGGCCTGGTTGGAGAAAGTGGGGGGTGGGCTGTAGGTCCTATGCTTAAGCTCTGCCCTAGGTAGAGGAGAGACCCTCCTCCTGGCTGCCTGCAGAAGAGAGTCTTCTGGCTGCCTTTGGATCAAGATGTAGAACTCTCACCTCCTACTGCAACACGTCTGCCTGCACTTTGCCATGCTTCCCAACGATGATGATAATGGACCGAACCTCTGAAACTGTAAGCCAGTCTCAAGTAAACATTTGGCTTTATAAGAGTGTCTTTGGTCATGATTTCTCTTCACAGTAAGAAAACCCTATGATAGAAGTTATCTGTGTACATTCTTAGCTTTGCAGTTGGTGAGGCACAGAGAGGGATGTGACAAGGGGGCATCTATGAGACAATCAGGGGTGGGTCACACACAAATGTCAGGATCTGAGTTGGTACCCCTTTTCTCTGTGTTGGTTTGACTAGCTGGTGAATGGAGGCCTGATCATCAGACATTTTCTTATCTTAACAACTTCTTATCTTAACTTTCATTCTCTTTTCCTGAAAATGTCCAACCAGAGTGTGTCTTTTTTTTTCTAGTTATTTCAGCCCTCAGATTATACTGAAATGCTATATTAAAATATGGTATTCATTTTTTAAAATATTACATAGGACAAGCTTTTTCCAATGATTAATTATTCATAGATGAAGTGCATATGAAAACACAGGTGGAGAGTTTCATGGTGATCTGAAAGGAAGAGGAAATTTGAGTTATTGGTTTTATTACTCCAGAAAAGAATCCGCTTAGGAGACTCAGTGGGTGTTAGAATAGTCAAGATGCATCTCTATATGGAATCTCTTCATAAGATGCAGAATATCCTCAGCCTTATATTCACATGGATATAATATGACGTCTTTATTTTTTTCTTTTGGTTAGAAGTAAGTTTCTCCATAACCTATGTCTACTTTCTATGTGTTGTGTTCCTGGGTATAGACAGTGACTTTGGCTACTCACTAGTTGGGAAAACTAATTTGAGAAAGACATTGCACACATATTGAATTACTGTCTGAATCAGAGTTATGGGAAAGTTTGAATCTATGGTTAAGCGTGATGACTCCTAATAGTCATTATAAAAACTGAGTCATTCAAAGCAATATAGTCAATGAGTAAGTTGATAAAGTGACAAGATCTAATAGTGTCTTCGTTATCACATCTGGGTTAAAAATGAGAAAGGAACGATTCAAAAATGTTTTTTTAAAAGTTGCTCTAATAATGAGGTTATTTTCTAACTATAGTGAGAGAATTATGTAAGTTTCTATAATAGAAAATAAAGATCTCCTGGGTCCTTAGTCTAGAGATTATATTAGTCTGGGAAAGTGAGGATTCCCAGAGTTCAGTAGTGAAGTATTTGAAGGATCATTGAAGTCAACCTAGAAAAAGGAAGATAGAGTTCATGTATTTATTTTATTTAGTGCAATGAATAGCTTAGTACATGGATGAGTTTTCCATTTCTTTTCCTGTGAATTGATTGTTTGCCTCTACAGGCATGCACTAATTAGGCAAGGCAAGGTAAAATGGCAAAAGTAAGTGATGATTTCAGTTCATGAATTTCAGAAACAGCAGAACCTGCTGAAACCCTACCCCCAAGAGTAAGGCAATATCAAGACAGCCCTACTAGATTGGTCAGCTTTGAGAATAATGCAACACCTTATCCCCCATAATCATATGAACACAGAGACAAAGCTGAAGGGAAAAGGAAAAGGGATAAAGAGAGTGGGAAAGCATTTGAAAAGTAAGTGTTAGTAGTTTGGACCAGCTCTGAAGATCAGAAATAAAACTGCTAAGGAGCAGGGGAATTTACCTTGTAGCAGAGATTTTTCTTAAGCCATTAAATTCATTTGGCTTACTGGGTCAGTTGAAAGCGTTGGCTTAGAAGGCACACTATAGTCCTGTATCTCACCTCTCCTCCTCATTGTACAAGAGCTCTCAAATATGTATATGTCTGGTTATCCATCTAGTACCAAAAGGGAAGACCAGAGGTCTCCTATTATTACATGAAACTGCATGAGCACCATAGAATGTGTATCTGCTTGTACTAGTTTTCACTCTCCTGAAAATAATGTGTGAAGCAAATGCTAGTCATTTATTTGAAAGCTAACTCTAGGAAGTAAGAGAGTAGACCAAGAGGAATTAAGGAAAAGGAAAAGCAAGTGCATGACAAATTAGCAAGATAATGTCATAAAAGAGGATAATATTTCTCCTGGAATTTTAAGATGTATATGGCTATTTCTCAGGAGGGTCCTCTGACAAGACCTAGCTCACATTATTTAGCCAGTTTGCACAAATGTTAGGAGAGGACTGTACTTAGAATTGCATCCTTGCTGAACTTCTGAATCACATGCTGAGTGATCTGTTCATTTCAGAGATACCTTGGAGTGTAATGTTGCAAGACTTTCCACACTAGCAGTGACACATGACAAGAACGCAGACTCTCAGGTCACACTGAACTTTCTATGAGGATGTAAAGCTGAGTCAGGTAGACTAAAGACATTTCTAAAATATACTAGCTTCAGTCTTCAGATTAAGTCATTCAGCTTAAAAGAATACCCATATGTTGGGTAGAAAAGGAGACTTTGAAATTGAGAACATAATTAGAATAAAAGCAGAAAGAGTAATAAATGAAAGCATTATTAATGACAGAAAGAATGGCAGCATAAATCTGGTCAAATATTAAATTTTGTTAGGTACTCAAGAATGGTGTGCTGAGAAACTCTATTGAATTAGGTTAATGACAGAAGGTAATTGACTTTAGTAAGAACTTCTTGGATGAATTAAGCCTGACAGACACATTAAAATCCATAAATACTGTCTCATTTTGCATTTTAAGCTAATTACTCTCTTAAAATATTCTCTTGACCAAACACTTTCATATTTTTGTGAGATTTAAATTGTTAACATAACTCAAGTTACTATAACTTGTTTCTGATGCCTTGTGAACTTATTCTGAAATTGAATGGTATGAGCTGTTTCCTGGCATCCCTAACTTCTCCTGCCTTTGAAACCTGAATCCTCACAATTTCATCACTTTATTATCTTTACTTGAATTTCCAACATTATTATGACTTGAAAGAAGATCTACTATTTTTGAAATTCTCAAAATTTATTTTCTTCCCTAGGACACACATCATAATGTAAGAATTCCAACAAAGGGGACAACAATGTTTACTTACAACTGGTAAAATTTACTTACAGCTGGTAAAGAATATATATTCAGCAAACCAAGTAATGAAATAATGGGAATTGTTTTCAGAGAATAATTTTCTGATTAGAGATATTGAAATATAATTCTAGCCTCTATAGATATAGATAACCTAGACCTGAGAATTCTAATATCTGAGTTTTTCAGTAACTATCAATTATCGATGTAATGATAAGAAAAATATATTACTGAGCTTGCCACTTCTCAAAGTTGTATAATGGTATTTAATTCCTAATTTGGCAAGAAATTAAAGTTTTGGAAAGATTATAAGTTGACATTTTATTTAATATTTTGTTTATATTTTCACTGATTACTCTCTAATCCTTCATTCTAATTAATACAACAGCAATTTATAGATATATTTTATTTATTCACTTTGCATCCTAATATCAGACCCCTCTTCTACCAGTACTCCCACAGATCCTTCCCCCATTCTCCCCTTCTCCTCTGAGAAGGGGGAGCCTTCCCCCATGTATCACCCACCCCCAACACACACATATCACTTCACTGAAAGATTAGGTACATCCTCTCTCACTGAAGCCAGCCAGACAAGGCAGTCCACTTAGGGGAACGTGATTCACAGGCAGGCAGGCAGGCAACAGAATTAAGTTGTTGGGGGATCTTTGTGAAGGCCACACTGTACTTCTGCTACATACATCCAGGTTGACTTAAGTCCATCATATGCTCGCTCTTTAGTTGGTGGATCAGTCTCTGAGAGCCCCCAAGGGTCCTGGATAGTTAACACTGTTGGTCTTCCTGTGGAGTCCCTGTTCTCTTTGGGTCCCTACATCCTTCTTATTAAAATTATGTTATTGAAATGGTCTTTGATTGTTTTATTGGATAAAAAATGACGCAGCATATTGATGTCTCAGACTAACAGACTCTAACTGATTCTTTATATTACTCAGTTTTCTCATTGCTGTGACAACATACCTAATAGAAAAAAAACTTACAGGAATAGGATGTTTTTGGGGTGGTCACAGAGGATTCAGTTTGGTTTCTTGGCGTAGTGCACTTGGAAGATTATTGCTAGGAAGAACTCTTTACTCTGTATCAGCTAGGACGTTCACAGAGAAAGTGAATGTAACCTTCGGCTCTCTTTCTTTTCTTCCCTCTCTCATTTGCCCGGGATTCTCACCTTTGGGTACTGCCTCCTTGGTTAATCCTTTCTCTTTATTTATTTATTTTTTTGATACTTTATTTATAATTCAAATGTTTCCGCCTTTCCAGGTCTCCCTTTTGGAAACCCCCTATCCCCCTGCCTCTATGAGGGTCTTTTCCCACCCACCCATCCACCCACTCCCATCTTCCCTCCTTGGCATTCCCCTATACTGGGGCATGTAACACCCTCAAGCTCAAGGGCCTCTCCTCTCACTGATGGCCAACAAGGCCCTCCTCTGCCACATATGTGTCCCAAACTATGGGTCCCTTCATGTGTATTCTTTGGTTGGTGGTCCAGTCTCCGGGAGCACCAGGGGGTCAGGCCAGCTGATACTGTTGCTCCCTCCATGGGATTGCAAACTCCCTCAGCTCCTTCAGTCCCTTCTCCAACTCCTCCATCTGGGACCTCACTCTCAGTCCAGCAGTTACTGTTAAGTGAAACTTGGGCATTCTGAACTTTTGGACTAATATCCGCTTATCAGTGAGTACATACCATGTTCGTTCTTTTGTGACTGAGTTACCTCACTCAGGATAATATTTTCAAGTTCCATCCATTTGCCTGTGAATTTCATTAAGTCATTGTTTTTAATAGCTGATTAGTACTCCATTATGTAAATGTACCACATTTTCTGTATCCATTCCTCTGCTGAAGGAGATCTTGGTTGTTTCCAGGTTTTGGCTATTATAAATATGGTTGCTATGAACATAGTAGAGCATGTGTCTTTATTACATGTTGGAGCAACTTCTGGGTATATGCCCAGGAGTGGAATAGCTGGGTCCTCAGGGATTATTATGTCCATTTTCCCAAGGATCCGCCAAACTGACTTCCAGAGTGGTTGTACCAGCTTGCATTCCCACCAGCAATGGAGGAGTGTTCCTCTTTCTCCACATCCTTGCCAGCATCTGCTAATTCTTTCTTGAGAGGCTGAAGCAGACACTCCCACAGCTGTACCTCTTTAATCAGGTAGGTAATTCTCAATGCAGTTTAGTTGATGTGACAACCAATCATGCATCTTTGTAGAGTTAGCCTATTTTTCTTCTCTCTGTTAGTATGCAATGATTAGCCTTCACAGTTTTACATTTATCTTACATATAAATGTAATATATTTGCTTTCCACTTTCAAATAACAAATTTTCCTGTGCTTCAATGGACTCCATTTTTATCTTTGTAGAAGCATTTCCACTTATTCTTAATATCTGTTTGCTTATTGAACACTACATAAAGTTTTTTTCTGATCAATGGACAAATACCAAAATGTTGAAAATGTCTCTAATTTTGCCATGTAGAATTTTTCAGATTTATGCACTAGTCACTTACTTTTATCCTTAGCACTGTACATATGAATCAAAGATACAACCATCTTAATGCCTTCCAGCTTTTTCAAACGATTATATCAAAGTGTAATTATTTTACACAGAAGAGTGAGTGTTTATATGCTACTATGGTAGTGAAGGTTTCAAATCAATATGGATATGATCTCACTCTCCAGGAAGAATCTTTATTTTCCCATGTGTATAGCAATGCTAGATGAATCTTCAGTGTGAAGGATTACTTCATATGAGTCCTGCAAGTTAATATATGAATAAATGGTTTACAATCCTCCCTTGATACATGATTTCTTGAAAACATGTCTTCCATGAACTCTGGTCATAAATTACCAACCTGAAAAATAGAAAATCATCCACTCAGATCACTAGAAAAAAAGAAAAATTAAAAAAATGAAAAATGAAAAATGAAAGTAGACACTTATAGCTAAATATTTTTAAATTCTTTTTGGAAATGTATTGAATTTACACATTTGCCTGATGAGACAAGCAACAAACTAAGGAAAGACACAAGAAAATGCCTTCTCGATGTCTTATGCAAAAGAACGCAACAATCACTTCCTACCAGAGTTGTTATTTGAATTCAGTGAGATTACTATTGATACAAGGCTCTCCTCTAAACACAAATAAATGTATCTTCATTCATGTCTTCAACAGAAGCAATCTCTTTATACCACAGCCAAGTTCAATACTTTCAAAAGATTTAAATATGTACAAAAGATACTTAATAAAACCAGCTAGTTATTTCAATTAATTTCCTGTTAAACATGAATAATGGTTTGTTTCCAACCTTCTTTGCTAAGATGGTGGAAATTGCTTCATTCATTTATTTGCCCATCAATCAATAAATGTCAAATAGATACCACTTAAACAGAGTGTCTCTAACCTTGCAGTTAGAACAACAAAACTTCCAGGCTGTGATAAAAGCTGAATTTGTAATGTGACTGCCATGCAAGAATGAAGACATGAGTTCAGTCCCTAGAATTAATATAGAAAAGGTAGGTGTGTTTATGCATGCTTATTAACCCAGGGGTAGGAAGGCAAACACTCTCACATCCCTGGGAGCTCATTGGCTAGCCAGCCTAACTTAATCATCAAGTTTCAAGGCAGTATGAAGATCTACCTCAACCAAAAATGGTCAAGATGGTTTGTGAGGACAACATCCAAGGTTGACTGGGCCTCTGTCATGTGTCCATGCATGGTGATCTCACAGACACATACACACACACACACACACACACACACACACACACACACACACAGACACACAAACACACAGACACACACACACACACACACACACACACAGACACACACAGACACACACAGACACACACACACCCCTTCCACAGTATACCCTTTCTAAATATAAAATAGTGATACTTTCCTGAAATCAAATACATAATGTCAAGTTTAAAATAGAGGGCATATTAGTTGTCCCATAAAATAAAATCAATGCAAATTTATTATTACATTTCAAAATTTAAAACAAGTTAATTTCTAGTATTCTTTTCTATAACAATCATAACCATACTATACTTTAACATACCACTGATTTTGTAAGTTTGGCTTGTCTTGTGAAAGTATTGTGTGCACAGACATGAAAGAGTCCAATGATAATGGTGTTGTTAGTAATAATGGTTATCAATGCTACAAGCAGGTTCAAAACAATGATATATGTTAATGTGGTAAATTCTCTGCATCTTTATGAAGTAGATGATGCCATATCCGCAACCTAAAGACAGGAAACCTAAGTGACACAGAGATGCTGTAATCTCTCCCAGTTACACTGGGAGTATAGATAGATCAAGGAGAAAACTAAACTATCTGGCTCTGGAGTTCATAATCAGACCATGAGCCTAAAATTTGCACATAAAGGCAATTAGGAGGGTGTGGTGACACACATCTAAACCCAGCACTTGGAAAGTAGAATTGGAAAAGTCAGGAATTTGAAGGGAATTAAGGTAATCCTGGGCTGCACAGGAGTTTTAAGAAGAGCTGTCTCAAAGTAAACATACACAAACAATTTATCAAATACTAAAATATGGCAGTGCTTTATCTGAATGACTTGATTTTGTGTGTGTGTGGTGTGTGTGTGTGTGTGTGTGTGTGTGTGTGTGCGCGCGCACACACACACCCTTTTCAAGATAGGGTTTCTCTATGTAGCTTTGTCTACCAGCTCTGTAGGCCAGGCTGGGCTCCCAAGTGTTGGCATTAATGACTTAGGACACCGCCACCCAGCCGATCCATCTCAAAAATTTTAACTGAGAATGGTTCTTGTATAAAGGAAATGCAGGGACAAAGACTGGAGCAGAGACTGAAGGAAAGGTCATTCAGAGACTGCCCCAACTAGGGATCCATCCCATCTGCAGACATGAGACCCAGACACTGTTGCTGATGCCAAGAAGTGCTTGCTGACAGGAACCTGGTATAGCTGTCTCCTGAGAGGCTCTTCCGGATCCTGATCAATTCTGATGTGGATGCTCACAGCCAACCATTGGACTGAGCACGAGGACCCCAAATGGGCTAGTTAGGGGAAGGACTGAAGGAGCTGATGGGATTGCAATACTGTAGAAAAAACAACAATATCAACTAACTGGACTCCCTCTCCCCCAAGCTCCCAGTGACTAAACTACCAACCAAAGAGCACACACTTGAAGGGACCCATGGCTCCAGCTGAATATGGAACAGGGGATTGCTTTATCTTGCATCAGTGGGAGGAGAAGCCCTTAAGCCTGTGGAAGCTTGATGCCCCAGCATAGGGGGATGCTAGGGCGGAGAGGTGGGAGTGGTTGGGTAGGTGGGGGAGAACCCTCATAGAGGCAGGAGGAAGGGGCATGGGAGAGGGAGGGGGTTTGTGGAGGGGAATCCGGGAAGGCAGATAATATTTGAAATGTAAATAAATATAAAAGCAAAAATAAATTTCTTAAATGAAAGCAATTAATAAAAAATCTAAAATAGGGGATGGGTGAGAGGGTGGGAGGGAGGTGGAATTCCCTCATAGAGGCGGAGATGGGGAGGGGATAGGGGGGTTTCCAAAGAGGAGACCCAGAAAAGGGGAAACATTGGAAATGTAAATAAAGTATCAAAAAAAATTTAAAACAATATATTAACTGAGCTAAATATCTCAAGTTCCTGTAAAATTATGAAAACCTTTATTCCTGCACTCTGACATCTTCAGTGTGTTGCTTGATTGCTTTCCTGTATATTGGAAACTCTTGGTTAATTACTTCTTGTTTCAAATATAATGTGTCCATAGAAAAAAATAACTTTTCAAGAATTCAGGAATTTTATCAATCTGTGAAATGGATCTTATGTTGAAAGTACCCTGACTAAATTCCTTAAGATTCTCAGGTTCTAAAAGACCCTTATCAAGTTAACACTATCCTTTAAGTCAGAATCTTCCCAAACTGACATCATTTTACATATCAAGGTGAAACATAGTACAAGTGCTATGTAATGTACATCAAGAGTTCATTCAGGAAAATTCTCACAAATTATTTACCATATAATATGGGAATGAAAATATAACTTATTTCTTTCATTTCATAAAATTACTATTTGCCCCTCCCAGTCGTGTCTTCTGCCCCCAGCACTGGACAACCATCAATTCAGCTCTTCCTTATCTGTTAGACTATTTCTACATTTTCATATACATGCATGCACATCCTGTTGCTTTCTTTCTGAGTCATCTTAAAGTTCATTTTGTTAAGAAGCAAAATAAACTTAATGAATACAAAAGCTTGTTTAATAATTTCATTTTAATATAAAAATTGGATCATTAGATGTGAATTTTATAAGTAAAAGTGGTAGTAATATTCACACATATATTTCATCCTTGTAGGCTAAAACAAAATAACAAGAAAAATATCTGATTTTAAATTTAAAACTTATTTTAAAACTCTTATGTGTATTTGCATATGTATTATTTTGTGTTTTTTCCCTCACCTTAACTAATTATTTGATAATTTCATGCAATGCATTTTAAAGATATTCACCTTCCTCCCTCAGCTCCTCCCAGAACTGACTTTCCTTACCAACCCTTGAAATTTCATCTATTAAAAAGTCACATTGTTGTGTTTGCTAGAGATTTTCTGTTGGATACATGGCATTCCACTGGAACATGATTGACTTTCCAGAGACCATACCCTAAAAGAAAACTGACTTTCCCTTTCTTAGAAGCTATCAGTCGCCAATATTTCCCCAACTAGTAAAGGGCATTGTGTCCAAGACAGTGTTTTGGTCTAGCTTGACCAAAGTCTTGTACATGTACAGATCTTGCGCATACCTTCTTGTCTACTCTGAGTCTGTATGTCCAACTGCTCTTGCTGGGTCTGGAAACTGCTGTTTTGTGGCACTCATCACTGCTCTGGGCGTTTAGAACCTCTCTGCTCCTCTTTTACAAGTATAAAACTTCCCCATCAGATGTATACGAGTTTTGGGTCGCCTCTTTGCCAGCCCTTTACACTGTCAACTTTTCTATTTTTCTTTTAATTGAGTATGTGGCATTACCTCATCATGATTTGTTCTTATTCCTTTTCCAACTTGAATAGTTGGCACTTACACTTCTGAATACCCTTTCAAACATTCTTTACTTCAAAAATTAGCTTTTATAATCCAATTGCATTTTAGAGGTCATATATGTTCACGCCAGACCATCTCCATAGATGTCCACTTGAATGGATCTTAATTCTAATGTGCTGATAATGAATTATCTCAGTTTGTGATTTATTGAAAAGACAATTTTTGAAAGGAATTCTCTCTAGTTGGATAATTCTTGGTGGAAATTAGTTTTCCTTTCTGCAAGGTATTGCTCCAGTTTCTTCCACCTTGCATATTTTGTCAAAGAAAGCCGTTGTGTCTCTGATTTTTGTTTATTTGTTTACAGTATTTTATGACTCATCTTCTTTTGTTTCCTACTGTCTTATTCAGGGTTTCTATTCCTGCACAAACATCATGACCAAGAAGCAAGTTGGGGAGGAAAGGGTTTATTCAGCTTACACTTCCACGTTGCTGCTCATCACCAGAGGAAGTCAGGACTGGAACTCAAGCAGCTCAGGGATAAGGAGCTGATGCAGAGGCCATGGAGGGATGTTCCTTAGTGGCTTGCTTCTCCTGGCTTGCTCAGCCTGCTTTCTTATAGAACCCAAGATTACCAGCCCACAGATGGCACCACCCACAAGGGGCCCTCCCCCCTTGATCACTAATAGAGAAATTTCCTTACACCTGGATCTCATAGAGGCATTTTCTCAACTGAAGATTCTTTCTCTGTGATAACTCCAGCTTGTGTCAAGTTGACACACAAAACTAGCCAGTACACCTACTAGGTGATTTTAAGAGTTAGATATCTTGAGTTTGAGGGAAAGTGTACATGTGCATTTGGGTATATGTGTGATATGTGCTGTTGGTAGTATGTGGGTGAACGTGTATATGGGTGTTTGTGTGTGCATGGGCATGTGTGCGTGTATGTGTGTGTGCATGTGCATGTGTGTTTATGTGTGTGTGTTCAGGCATGAACTCATGAACACATATGGCAGTGTGTATGTGTTCTCATTTAGTTTCAGATTATGTAATATTAGGTCAGGAGTCTGATATGTTTCATTGTTTATATATGAATTTTTGCTTTTATCATTTCAAATATTAAAATATTTCTTTTCATCTCTCTCCCAACTTGGAAATTTTATTTAAACATATGAAAGATGACTCAACAGCTCTTTTCTTCTCCATCTCCTTTTCTCTCTGTGTCTCTGTATCTCTTCCTTCTCGTCCATGTTTTTGCTGTTTCTATTTGAGCCATGTGTGTTAACCTTACAATACCCCTTGTTCTTTTGTTCCAGTCTGTGTCACTGATAAAACTGCAATTGGCATATATAGTCTCTGTTAACATGCTTCCCCAAACATTGAAAAACATCTCTTTCTTGTACTCTTCTCTCATTTGCTGCTACCTTTCTGCCCGTGGATGTTGTATATATTTCCTATGAGTACCTTGAGGATATCATCCTATTTATTTCAAATTGTGTAAACAATGAATCCAGCACCCATGATATTTGAAACACGGTGCATAGCTCTGCACTCCTTCTAATCAATGTTTCTTTATTGACCCAAAACCAAAGAGAAAATTAAAGAATGGATGTGACTTGGGTGTCCACAAAGTTGGTATTCATTGGTCTGATAGTAAATGGTCAGTGTTCATTTAAAGGCATAAGCCTGTGTCGAAATCACATTCAGTTTCCTTTGTTGTCTCCATTTCTATCTCCTTCCTATCAGCAAAGTGCTGAGGGTACCACAAAGACAGTAAATCAAATTATAATGTTCTTTCCTGATTTGTCTGCTTAGACTGCTAACTTCTAAAAGCAATGTTTTTGATGTTCTATATATAACCTGAGTTACTTATTAAATCAAAGAAAAATTAAAGACTCTGCAAGTAGCATGCATGCCTTCTCCTTTTGATTTTGCTTTTCCCCCCTCTGAGACATAATCAAATTCTCCCTTGGCCAAAAGTAGTAACAACAGAACAGAATCAATGAGTGGTCTTCCAGAAATAACTGCACATCTGACAGTCAGGCTTTATCAGGTTTCTATGTCAGTTATTACCCCCATTAAACCAGAAGTTGGAGAGGGAATTCGGGGACAAATATTATCACATTTAATTGAACACATGCATGAAATTTTAAGAAACCATAAATAAACCTTATTAAGTGTTCCTTTTAAAAAATAATTTATTTTTTAAATTTCAATTGCTGCTTCCTCTCCTGACCCCCTTATAGTGTTCCTACCCCAAGCCCTCTCCCCTTCTTCTCTAAGAGGGTAGGGTTCCCCTGGCTATATCCCTATCCTGGTACATCAAGTCTCTGCAAGGCTAGGCACATCCTCTCCCTCTACAGCCACACAAGGCAGCCCTGTTGGGGAACCTATTCCATGGGGAGATAACAGCACCCACTCCAGTTGTTGAGGAACCCATATGGAGACTAAGATATACATCTGCTACATAAGTGCTAGGGGCCTTGGTCTAGCCTGTGTATGCGCTTGTACCTGCACATTTGCCTTTCTGTCTGTCTTTCTTTGTTTTTCAGTCAAGGCTGTCTACAAATTCATGATTATTCAGTCTCAATGCTGGGATAAAAGGCATGTGAATAACTCCTGGATTTTGCATTTATTCTCGTGTGTGTGTTTGTGTGTGTGTGTGTGTATGTGTGTACATGTATGTGAAAGTGCATGCTAGTAGGTAGAGTGGAGAGAAGCAATTGAAATCTTGCATCTTCTTTGATTGCTTTCCATCTCATATGCTGAGGTAAGTCTCTCATTTCAATCCAGGACTTGTCAATGAAGGAGTGCTAGACAGTTTTATGTCAACTTGACACAAGTTAGAGTCATCTGAAGAAAGGGAACCTCAACCAAGAAATGTCTATGTAAGATCTAACTGTAAGGCATTTTATTATTTAGTGATGGTGGAGGTTCTAGCCCGTTCATCCCTGTGCTGGTTTTTTGAGGTTCTACAAGGAAAGTTGCTGAGCAAGCCATGAAGAGTATGCCCGTGATCAACAGCCCCCATGTATTAGCTCCTGCACCCAGGTTCATGCCCTGTTTAAGTTTTTGCTCTGACTTCCTTCAATGATGAAGGCCAAATAAACACTTTCCTCCCAACTTATTTTTTGGGTCATGCTATTTCTTAGTAGCAACAGAAATCCTAACAAAGAAAAGTTAATATTGACTGGTAGGAAAAAAAAAAGCAACTGATTGTTCAATGTTTGGGGAACAGTTCTTTAGAAGCTTGGAAGACAAGAATATTGAAAGCAGTGCAGAAGATAGAGATCTGACTTGTGAAATGTCAGAAGGAAGTTTAAAGACTACCGGGACCATTTGTTAATGTAGAATTAAAATTATGTGGTTCTTGTTAGCTGGGACTAAAGAATCAGCTACTATCTGAACTACTAAAGCTAAAACCTTTGATTTGCTGAGATACTCAATGTCAATTTTCAGAAGCTGAGACACTAGAGGTCATTAAGAAGAGACCATCATCACTGACTTGAAATCTTCTGGGAAGTGATTCCAGAGAACACAAAGAAGCTGTGTTCCAGAGGTGATTTACGTTAAACCTCATGCTGGTTGCCAGATTTGGTGGTGTAAGAGTTGTCTAGGTGGTACTAGTTTTGAAGACATTAAGGTGTCATGGAGAACAGCTGAGGATGGGCACTATGAAGAGAATCTATGAGAGGGTATTGGTAAAGTTGAAGCCCATTTGGAGCAGAAGACACCAGCATTTTGTTGAAGCCAATACCATGGGATGACCACCATGAACATCATCAGCAATAAAATAGAGCCAGCAGGAGCCTAGAAGACAAGCTGTGTGTGTTACAGAGGGAGGAGATGGAGAAGTGGCTCAAACTCTGTGTAGGAATCCAGAAGATTGTGAGTGGATCCCAGATATTGGACATTAAGTTATTTACACTTTTGGAGTTTGATTTTGTTTTGTTCAGAATGTGATGGTGACCTGCTTCTTCCTTCTTAAAGTAAAAAAACTTTATTATTATTATTATTATTATTATTATTATTATTATTATTATTATTATTTTACAGGGTCCACTTTTGACAGACAGAGAGAGAGAGAGGGAGAAAGAAAGAGAGAGAGGGAGAGAGAGAGAAAGAGAGAGATACAGAAAGAAAGAAAGAAAGAAAGATATTTAGGGGTTTTACAGAGAATTTGGATTTTAAAACAGACCATTTTTCCCTTGTAAAGAACTTTATTAGTAAATTAGATTACACACTCTTTTTTTTATTGTTATTTATTTTCTTTTTCTTTTTTTTTTTTTTTTTCATTCCAGATTTTTTTATTCCCCTGCTGGTCTACCTGCCAACTGTTCCTTCATCCCATAACTCCTCCCCATCCCCTGTCTCCACGAGGATGCCCTCACTCCACCCCATCCCACACCACCAGATCTCTAAATTCCTTGGAGCCTCCAGTCTCTTGAGAGTTAGGTGCATCCTCTCTGACTGAACCCAGACCTGGCAGTCCTCTGCTGTATATGCGTTGGGGGCCCCATATCAGCTGGTGTATGCTGCCTGGTTGGTGATCCAGTGGCTGAGAGATCTCAGAGTTCTAGTTTAATTGAGACTGCTGGTCCACCTGCAGGATTTATTTTCTTTAAAAAGAAACTTTTACAGTATTTTAATTCGTAGTTTGGGACTTTGGTAAAATTTCTTATGTTGTGATGTTTCTATTAATGTATAATCTTGGGAAAGAGCAAGAAAGAAAAGGTTGTAGCTTAATAGTGATGTGTTTGTGTGTCAAGCTGACAAGGGATTGATTGTGCTGGTTAGTTGTATGTCAGCTTGTTACAAACTACAGTCTTCTGAAAACATCAGTTGAGAAAATGTCTCCAAAAGATTTGGCTCTATGGCATTTCCTTATTAGTGATGAATAGCGGATGGATGAGCCCATTATGAGTGGTGCCATCCCCCAGCTGGTAGTCCTTTGTTCTATGAGTAAGCAGGGTGAGCAAGCTGTGTAGAACAAGCCAGAAGGAAGTACTCATGGCCTCTCTATCAACTCTTGCCTTCTGGTAAGACAGTCATTTTGGATTTTTCCAACCACATATAATAAGTCAATCTAATAAATCTTCATATATATATATATATATATATATATATACACTATTCCTCTAGTGATGGCTAATGCAAGGAGCAAGTATGTTACCCACTGAAGTATATTTTTGCCCTTTCTTTTTTTTTGATGATGAAGAGTTCATATGTGTGCTTCCTTAATGATATCAGCACAAGTTCTCAAAAATATTTGTTCAAAACCAATACACTGCATCTTTTTCAGAGTTTAAGGACTACATCTGAATGTGATTAGAACATTAGTGTGTCCTTGCATTCTGTCAAAACTCTTCCCTTTCATGCTATGGCAATGACTGGAATGTTTGAAAAGGTGCTATGCTTTTCAGTTTTGTCAACTTGGTACAAACTAGACTCATGTGGTAAGAGGGAACATCAACCAAGGTGTCATTTCCATCTGTACATCTTTGGCATGTAATCTTATCTGTGAGGGAATTTTCTTGATTAATTGTTTATATGGGAAAGTTCAGACATGTGTGGATAGTACCATCCTTCTACAGGCAGGCCAGGGATATATAAGCAAGATAGCTGATCAAGCAAACCCTGGAGAGCAAGCCAGTTAGCAGCACTCTGTGGCCTCTGCTTCAATTTCTGTCTCCAGGTTTCTACCTTGAATTTTTTTTTCTTGCCTTTCCTTGAGAATGGACTATGACATGGAAGTGTAAGATAATCTGTTTTTTTTTTTCCAAATTGTTTTTTGTTGGTGTTGGATAAAATAAGGTGACTAACATGATTGAACCTTGATTCCTTCATTGCCAAATGCAAAACGGAACCTACCTCACAAAGCTATTTCGAAGACAAAATATTGAGGAACAGTGTAGTTTGAAATTAGTTATATATTACTTATATATGAGGTGTATTAAAATGGGATTTTATTTACAAATTATCTCAATATTAAAGGAGTTTTAGCTACGTCCACAAGAATTTGACTGATAGCATGTATGATTATGTATTTTTCTTTGTAAGCAAAGAACTATAAAATATTCTTGGAAGCCAGAGATACATCTATCTTATTGTTTTCTTTTTCTTTTTCTTTTACATATGCTGATGATTAGTGTATGAGCAGCCCAAATGCCCACTGTTGATACCAGAGCATTCCTTCATCAGGATACAATGATCCACTTCCAGCCTCACTCTTCTCTAGACTCACTAGTTCAGGGAGTATTCCTGACAGTAATTTAATATTGTGTCACCTGTTTGGTGCCATTTCTTAGAAAATTATAAGATGTTATGTACCATTTGTTTCAAGTGATGGCAGAGTTGTGAAGGTTGCCATAAGAAAACTAATTTATGTTCCCATTTGTAAATGAGAAAGCCACCCATACTCCTCAAAGACTTTCATGCAGCAATGACAAGGTGTCAATCTAAAAAGTTAAGAAAATATTGAAAAGCTAAAAAATGATACCTTCTTCCTTACTTTGATTCAGACCTTTAAAACTTTTTCCTTGCTCAACTCATTGCATGGTTCTTTTTACAGACTCACCTTGGATAAAATAAACTTTTAAATTTACTACATTTAAGTATTTCTAATTAGATAGTTACAACCACTTAAATATTCACACAGAGAGCAATCATTTAAAAGCTTTCCCGGGAAGCAGTTGTATAATGTCTATATTATCTGCATTATACAGCTCATTCCTTGTCTTTCTCAGGAGATTTTTATATGGGATAATAACTTCAGAAAATGATGTTAATATACCTAATGCCAGGGCTGCTACCAATCTTAATTCATACCTTTCATGATAGTTTGAATATTTTATTTATGCTTAAATGTCAATTATGCAGCTGAAAATGCCCCCAAAGGGTTATTAGTCACTCATACCTTTGGCTATAATCTCAAAATCATATGTGACTATATTAAGGGTGCAATCAGAGGTGTGCACATATTTCCTGTTTGTGGATGATTGCAAAAACAAAACCCCCACAGGTATCTGTTCCCTTATATATCTCAGAAAGAGAATTTCTCTTGTAAAAGTGTATGTAGGGTGGAAAGATAGCTCAGTAGGTAAAGGCATTTGCTGGCAAGAAGGGCAATAAACCTCTTGCATTTGATTCCTGAAATGTACAATGGAGGGAAATAATGGACTCAACAAAGGTGTTATCTGACTTCCACATGGCATGCACCCATGTGTGTGTATGTGTATATGTGTGTGTGTATGTATGTGTGTGTGTGTGATTGTGTGCATGTGTCCACCTACAAACACACACAATTGTAAAAGCTAAGTATTTTGTACTCAATATCAGTTACTTTACGTGTTGTTATGATTCAAAATTTGTATATAATGGAGAAGAAAGTGTACTTCAAAGTAGTTTATACATATAAAGATTGCGTTTCATGAGGAACAGGGCCCGTAGAGCTAGCAACTGAATTACCAAGTGCAAAAAAGTATAGAAACACAACTGGATCACATTAGACAAAAACATAATAGTACCTACCAACATTCAGACATTTACCATTCTTAATGGTGGAGTATGAGGTACTCAGGCTGTCCTGTCCCACAAGGCCTAGTGATAAGTACATAAATAAAAGTCTCTGACCACTTTTCTTGCTTTCCCAACATGAGAGTAAGAGTCCCAGGATGTTCATTATGTAGATAGGCAGAGGAGTATCTGTTATGAGCTGGAGATCCCAGCCCAATACATCCACGAATATAGGCAAGCAATATTTTGTGTAAATTGTGAAACTGAAGAATTTAAATGAATAAGATTAGCTTTTAATCACTACACCTAGACTCTTAATAATTAAAACTAATAAAATTTTATGAATTTATTCCAAGATATTATTGTGCTATATGCCAATTCCAAAAGCAGTTACAGAATGTTCTTTGGTAATACTGATTAGGTAAATAAAATATATTTTATATTTATCTGAAATTATTAAGTTAAAATGTTAATGATAAAAGGTTTTAAGGGATTTTATTTTAAACAAGGCCAAAATTGTTACTATATATTGTTTATGAACATAGAATTTCTTTTGAAGTTCATGGTTTTTTATATCCAAACTCTTCACAAGAGCCTCTTTCATTTAAATGAATATAAATACAATGCAATGTGAAAAAAGAATGAAATAGTTGTTGTTTTAATCCATGTATCTTAGATATAGCTTGCAAAATAACATTATTTTGGAATAGCTGTTTGGTCTGTTGTGTGTGCTAAAGACTCTAAGGGTCTTCCTTGATGTAACAGATATGATGCCATCGATTCTAGTTACTTCTGTCAATTCAAACGGAGCTTCTCGTAGTGAGTCAACTGTGCTCAGTCCCACATGTCCACCACTTTGCCCTAGTGTGGCACGGGGATCAACCCATGTGCACGATGGAGCATCAGTGGGGACACTGGCATTCAGCTTGTATATCCCTGCAGAACTCCAAGACTCCAAGTCTTAAGAATGGAAAGGATCCTGCAACCTCTTTGTACTTCCCAATCCCTCCTCCAAGGTCATGGGTGATATCTGAGTGATCCATATGTAGGACAGAGTTGCTAAGGTACATATTAGATTTTTCCCTAATTTTATTCCATAACGGCTGCTTATTATGTCTATGGTTCAGCTCCTTATGAAGTTTGTCACCTGAAAGCTGCTTATTTGTTATTTCTTCAGTTTAGCTGTCTCAGCTCATGACTCACCTCAATTATAACAGTCGTCACTTCTGATACATAAGACATGATTTACTCTGAAATAATTTTTTTCAGAATTTTCTTGAGTCTGTTGTTCTTTTTTAATATTTCTGTTATTATGGGGAAAACCTTTCATATTGGAGTACAACTTACAGTCTAACCAGAAGAAGCCTACAGAGTTGTAGTCATCTCCATTGTAAACAATTTTACTTTCGATCATAAAATCTTACAGAATTATAACCTTCAATGAAGAAGGTGCTCATTTTTTTACCCAAGTTATGCCAATTAATTAGATTTTCTGTCATTTTACAAAAAGAGATATAAGACAAAATACTCTCCCAAAGTTCCTACAAATAAACTATGTTGAAAATAGTAGTAGCAGAGTCTTACTGTAAAATATGATGTTAAAGAAACCATTTATCATAAGTAGATACAAATTTTATGTCACCATTTGAGAGACATATTATTTTTACTTTTAGTTCTCTTGGTGTGATAAATCGTATTAGTAGATTGTCTAAACAAATCTTATTAGCAGATTTTCTAATACAATGTCATTGTCTGATGCCTGGAGTCAACACATATTCCTTACAATAGAAGATGTTTTATCTACTGTAATTTAGAAACTGATTGGATGTCATTGTAAGGAAGTATATGCATCCCATAGCTATTTTACAGAAAACTGCATCTTTGTAGCCTGAGTTGGATTTGAAAACATCTGCCATGTGTGCTCAGGGCAAATGTTTGGTGAAAGCAAAATGAGGCTAACAACTCAGTGTGGAAAGCTTTTCATAGAGCAATCGAGACTTGAAATGCTGTTAATTCCCTAGGCCTAATGTCCTCACTGGTTTACATTTTTTCCTTTTAAATATTTCACAAGTTTCAAAGGGCAAAGTTCTTATTTATAAAATTTTCTCTTGAAAACATTTGTCTCTGACCTATTTTTTTATGTATAATTCCTTCATAATTTTTTTAGATATCCATTAATCCCAGTACTTGGGAAGCAGAGACAGGCAGATCTCTGTAAGTTCAAAGCCAGCATGTTCAACAGAGTAAGTTCCAGGACAGCTAGGGCCACACAGAAAAACCCTGTCTCAAAAAACAAACCAAAGAAATATTCATTTTAAAAGATACATCATTCATACTTATGTTTGTGAATATCTTTTCTCATGTGTGCATGCTTGCATATGCAGAGAGGAGAGTCCTCCAAGCTGGAGTTACAAAGGTATGGGGGAGATATGCCTTGTTATATGGGTGCTGAGACCCAAATTCGAATCCTCTTGATAATGGAGCTGCTGCCCTGAGCCATTGAACTTTATCTCCAACTCTGATGTATTCTGTGACATTAGTTTATCCAGAGTCTTAAAATTCAGGACAATTCACATTTTTATTGGTTACTTTATTTATTTACCTATCAAATGTTGTCCCTCTTTCCAGCCTCCTCTCTGCAAACCACCTCCCATCCCTCCCGTTGCCTCTATGAGGGTGCTTCTCCACCCACCCACCCTCTCCCACCTCACTCCTCTAGCATCCCCATACACTGGGGCATCAAGCCTCCACACGTCAAAAGGCCTCCCTCTCATCGATGTCAGATAAAGCCATCTCTGCTGCATGTGTAGTGGAACCATGGGTCCCTCCATGTGTACTCTTTGGTTGGTGGTTTAGTTCCTGGGACCTTTGGGGAGTCCAGTTAGTTGATACTGTTATTCCTATGGGGTTGCAATCCCCTTCAGTTCCTTTGGTCCTTCCCCTACCTCTTCCATTGTGTGTCCCCAGGTGCAGTCTGATGATTGACTGTGAGTACCTGCATCTGTATTAGTCAGGTGCTGTCTTAGTAAAGCTTTTCATCCTAAGAATATATTTACTTCAGATTTATGATATCAAGACAATCAGGGAGAAGTCACAATTTTAATGCCATAAAACCCAAAATTATAGTGGTATTAATTATTTTAGTTATATAATGACGACTGACTTTATTGAGAAATAAAATATTGAGAAATTTAGAAATATTTATTTCAATTGTTACAGGTAGCTTTTTTTTTTAAATTACCATTTTTGAAGCTGGATAAATGGCTCAGTACTTGTTCTTGAAGAGAATGCGGGTTTGGTTTGCAGCACCCACATGGTGACTCAAATTTGTTGGGATAGGTTCTCTCATTTATGTGGAATCTGGAGATCAAATTCTGGAGTTCAGGCTTGAGTGATGAACTATTCAACCTGCTGACCTAAACCTGTTTTTCTTAAGGTTCTGTGTATTATTGAAAATGTTTTGTGCCATTGACTTACTGAAGAGAATTTTCTCAGTTTTTGAGCTTTGGTTTCTTTAGAGTTGGGTAATTTCTTTAAATTCACATTAATTCTTACCTATATTTGGCACATATCAGCAGAGTGCTTTAGTATCTCATTGTGTTAGAATATAGATATTTCTTATTGCAACATTCTTATAATCTTGCAAAATTTACATTTAAAGACAAATCTTCTTGGTGATCATCTTTAATGGCAGTGTTCTCACAAACCTTTACCTATCACCAGAATTTAAATTATGCAGTTTTTTTATTGTTTATATTTGCCAGACATGTTTTCTAACATGAAAACTTTAGCATGTGGATTCTGGCTGTTCTTCTTAACAGCATATGAATATGGGTCAGCTATAATATCTTTGCTCTAGCTGTAACTCTCCTCAGTGCAGATTTTGATTTGCTCCATGTCATATATTTTATTTGAAACTGCTTCTATTTTTAAATCTTGAGAACTTTGGGGTCAATTGAATAGATTGTACACTCTGTTTCTCTTCTTCTATCTGTTTAGAACTGATATTCTGACTATACTTTTTATCGATTATGTCCTATAAATAACACATAACTCACCAAATACTAGGTTTTAACCATTATTTCAATTATTTTTTTTTGTTTTTGTTTTTGTTGTTGTTGTTGTTGTTGTTGTTTTGTTTTAGAGACAGGGTTTCTCTGTGTAGCCCTGGCTGTCCTGGAACTCACTCTGTAGACCAGGCTGGCATTATATCAATTATTTATAAAGACAATTTTAGTTCTGTATAATCCTAGGACATATATCATAATTTATAAAACACCTCTCTTGCTTTTCTTTTTGGTTTAATGACATAGCTATTATAAACAGGCTTTTATAAAGCCAATACAGATATGACTTGGTAACAAACATCGTATTTTCTCATTTTATTATAGCAACTCACAGGTCATTCATGGGGTTATATTGTTGAGTGGATGTCAGATACTGTATATGTCTTTTCTATATATATAATGAGGTTAAACATTAATTTATAAATTTGTCACAGCTATGAATGAAAACTAACAATAAATGAATACAATCATAAAAATATGTTGTTCCACAAATTGTGTGGATATGGATTGTTCAAAGTATATCATACTGTGCTTATCCTTCTTGTTGTGATATGAAGTAGCACAATTCCTAAAAAATGGAATGAAACAACTGAATAAGACAGACACTATGGTGTACCATCAGATTACAACTGGGGACAGACAGGTACTAAGACAGCCTCAGTTGATCTGATAGATGAGAAACACTACTGTTTGACAGATAGGTGGGGACCATACTAGAATGCATATAGTAAGCAAGGACATATCTTAATTCTCGCCAAGACAGACGGGATGAATGTGAGATTTCATCACACTTATCTGAATGATACACAACCCAAACTCATGATTATTTATTTCTGGAAGTTTGAGATTCATATTTTCAGAGCAGGCATGACCATGTCAAATGAATCCATGTAAGGCAGATTTAAGATAGAAAAAGAGCATCTCTGTACTTCTTTCAAAATAGTACCAAAAATTTTATTTGTAGATGTTATAAAATTGTTTTCTTTGAGAATTGTCTAGTGCATCTTCTCAAATTTTTAAAGAAAATATTATAATAATCTCATTTTTAAATATTGCTATTTGTCAACTACTGATGAACAATTATTTTAGTCATAGTTTTTAAATGTTATGATCTAAACAGCCTTAAGAACTTAACATGAGCTGTAAATCCATTCATTTGCCTTGTAAAAGTTATATACCCAAGCACTGCTTGAAAATCGTCCTTAATAAATACTCTGGGAGAAGCATGGTTTTGCATTGTTTCCTCTCTCTGCACCCACACAATTTCCTCATCCTTTCATTTCTGCACTATCCAGAAATGAGCTGAATTCTAATACAATACCACAAAGCATTCTGCCTTCTCACTATTCATAGATGAATACATAATAGTAGCTTCTTTCAATGAACTTAAAAGCTATTACAGAAAAAGCGATACAAAAATAAATTATCGGCACAATATATAAACAGTGCTTCAAATTAGAGAAACATATAGTGAGAACAGAAGATGAGTGTATTAAGGAAGGGTAATATATATAAAAAAACATTGCTATAAAGATACCCAAGAGTTTAAACAAACACCTTACATTTTTAGTAGAAAACATATCCCATTCATAGCATATGTGGAAGACAAAACAGATATAGAGAACCTGAACCTGGGGAG
The DNA here is from genome assembly GCA_028551405.1 of Uromys caudimaculatus. NCBI lineage: Eukaryota > Metazoa > Chordata > Mammalia > Rodentia > Muridae > Uromys > Uromys caudimaculatus. The sequence goes on from CM052709.1 coordinate 11,349,431, forward strand.
GTATCAAGATGGATTTATCAGGAATGCATATGGATGTTAGTTTCTTTCTGATGCTGTGATAAACCATCAAGACTATAAACTACTTAAAGAAGGAGCTGATTTGTCTTGTGGTTCCAAAGGGCCAAGAGTCCATCAGGGCAGCATGGCCACAAGTGGTAGATATAGCACTGGGAAAAGGAAGCTTAGAGATCACATCCTGAAGAGAATAAGCTACATGTAATACAAGGCTTTAAACTTTCCCCAAGAAGATGTATGTCCTTCAGCAAGACCACACCATCTAACCTTCATAAACAGAAATGACAACCATAGGCCAAGTGTTTCCTTATTGGAGTTTACTTATTAGAACTGCTGCATTAGATGCTAGGGATTCTACAAAAGACTCAATGCATATTATATGGTGAAACCAAACCTAGACGTAAAGTAGATCAGGAAGTGAAATTAGCAAGACAATGTATTAGATGTGAATTCTCAAGAGTTCAGCCCCAAAGTAAAAATGTTGAAAGCTGTCCTGGTCAAATTCATCTATCATTATATTGTGTAATGTTTTTCACTTATTGGTTTGAAAGTTCAAATAAAAGCAATATAGGAACTAATTTTAATAAAATAATTCTACAAGCACACATTAATATTTTTCATTTTTTTTGAGACAGAGCTTTATGCTAGACCCTTGACTAGTCCAGAACGTGTGATTCTCCTACTTCTATGCCCTGAGTACCAAAATCAGAGGCACAGGAGCTACCTGACTTAATTTTTATTTAGCAATCTTTTCATCTTCATGGCAAAATATGCTCTGAAGGAAGAGACATAAAATATGGGCAATATCATGTTAGAGACCCCATGGGGATCTATTATGTTGCTTTGTGGTGAATGGTTGGAATTATTTCATTGAATTAAAGTGTCTTGGATATGTTTTAGGTAAGCCAAGAAATAATAGTTCTGACATCAGAATTAATTTTAAGTATGATTAAGAAAATTTCACGTGAAACACATCTATTTTCTTGTTTTTCATTTGTTTGTTCATAGATAACTGGAAGTTTCTGAAATGCTTACTAATACTTCTATATAAGCATGGCATAACAGCTTTAATAAGAGGTGATAGGAAATTGAATTTCACTGATTTCCTCCTTTTACAATACATTCAAGTGCCAACTTTAATAAGCAAATGTCACAATATATAATCATAGGCAAGGCTTGATCACACCATTCTATCTTATTTGAACAGGTAAAAATTCATAATACTACTTAATACAGAATGATATTTATTCTATTAAAATACAGATTCTCTCTAAAGTTTGAGATAAAATATACAGATTACTCCAATATATATAAAAATTAAGCAGTCATTTATTTCTTATCTATTTTAAAATATTTTAAATTTTAAAAGTTCACCTTTAAATATTTATGTAAGGCAAAAGACAAAGTAGATATGAATGATGAATATTTTGAAAGATTAATAGATCAACCCTTGGAAATAGAATCAGGGAAATTGCATTTATGTTTCTTAAAGCTAACTTTTTATAAAGAATATTCATTGTTTATTGTAAACTATAAACTGAAGAGAAAAAGTATAACTACAGTGTTTTATGTACATTATTTCTGCTTTCTCATTTAACAAGTGGCTGTGGATATAGAGACACAAAGAGAATATATTTTCCTGTCGAAAAAGAAGATTTGCAGCTATTGAAATGCATGTGTGTCTGTCAGAAAAGTCTCACAAAAATAAAGCGATATGCATAAAATAAATTAATAAAAGCACTACTAGATACAAGAAGTGATTGTGAACAATAGTTTCTGTGTGGTACCATACATCCTCAAATTATTAATAAAAATTTATTTATAATTTACATGTTATTATTTTACCTTAGTGAAATTCATTAAAATAGAAAAATTTAAGGGGAAATAGTCTTGAAAGGTAGTACATTGACTCATCTTTTAAAAATATCATATGTGTGTCCCTAAAATGAAGCAAATCTTGAAGAGACTGCTTACTATGTAGTTTTGGTATAAATGTTCCTTGTATTTATGCCTTCTTTTGCTCAAATACAAAAAGAAACAACTCACCAATTAGCAGAGGACATCTATAAATTTCTATCTATACTCTAGCTACATCTGCCTCTGTGATACAATAGCCTCTCCCTGAGGATGAAGCCTTCCCCTCCTCTTGACTGTCACAACCATTGCTAAAGTGTCTCTATTTCTTCTTTCCCTGGCTCATCTCTAAACTAATTCTTTCTTTCTTTTCTTTTCTTTTCTTTTCTTTTCTTTTTTTTTTTTTTTTTTTTTTTTTTTTTTTTTTTTTTTTTTTTTTTTTTTTTTTTTTTTTTTTTTTTTTTTTTTTTTTTTTTTTTTTTTTTTTTTTTTTTTTTTTACTGCTACTGCTATTTGTCCTTTCAAAATAAAGGGACATTTAGTTCCATAGAAATTGTAATAAATAGTCTGTCATGATTTGAATATTGAGTGTACCTTATAGGCTTTCATGTCCGAGTACATCCTCTCTACATGATGACCTATTTGGGGAGGCTGTGACACCTTTAACCCTTCTCTTTAGGTCCAAGCTGGTGAGAGTAAAAAGCTAGGGACAGATTTTCAGACCTTATGGCCAGCATTTTTTTGCCCTGTAGCTTCTGTGTACTTATCTGTCAAGATGTGAAATAATTTTAAAGCAAGCTTTGCATGCTACAATCAGTCCATGCTTGCCCTACCTTGAGGGATCATGCCTTCTGATACCAGGAGTCACAGTAAAGCCCCCACCCATTCTAGAATCACGTGTCATGTCTATGCTATGGTAATAAGTGCTGTTTTCAAGGCTTACAGATAGAAAGCTGAATTTGTCGCACTTAGAATATTTTTCCTAGTTGCATAGTTGAATAGTAATTCAAGTTTATCCCTCTTACAGCACTAAGGATTACTCTTGCAGGCACATGATGAAAAACTGTGCCAAGTATTTTAGTTCTACCTTACAAATTATCTTTCTGACATCTCCACAGATTACAGAGTAACAGAGATTTTATTAAACTTATTTTTTCATTGGGTTTTATGATCATATACAGAATATATCAGTACCAGAGTCTTCTTTATCATATACTGAATATATATTTATTAGCATCCTTATTTGTTGTCTTTATGGTTGAGTCTTTCTTTTTAAAAAAATGTTTTAAACTACTTTTAAGAATTTCAAACATTTTGATCATATTATTTCCTCCCCATTCTCTTCTCAGATACTCTTCCCTCCTCCTTCTCCATTCAACTTCAGGTTCATTCTCTTTAAAGAATGCAAACACACACACACACACACACACACACACACACACACGAGCACACACAAGCATATGCATGCATGCATGCATGTGTATACACACTTGCACACAGGTAGCACATATGTAGATGAATGAAACTGATAACTTTTCTTCTCTAACAGCATGTTTAGCACCTTCCAGTAATATGAACACTTGTCAGTAGAGCTTCCAGTTGATTACCAGCTTTCCACTTTTTTATGACATAAGTATTTGATGTCTTTGGCAACAGGATCTCACTCTCAGATTGTAGACGGTGAACAACAGCCTTGAAAATAGCCTCCATACTTGATGGGGGGAGTACTGTAGGTCTCCTTTCATGGCTAAAACTTTCTGGGATGGGCAAACTAAATCATCTCTACACATTGACTCCATATTATTACAGTAAAGTGACCTGTATTCTTTTTTCTAATATAATAAAGAGGAATAAGGTGAGTGTGTTAAAATCCCTAGTTATGATTTACAATCTACAATTAGAATTGTGTGTTTTAGTTGATAGATTATACCTATAACCCATTGCATAATCCATCCGTGTGGTTCAGTCTTAGATGGCAGGTCAGAGAAGGAGCTATAACTACAATGGAATAGTCTAAAGCTGAAGACCACAGAGGGGCCTTGAAAGATAATTGATACAGGTCTCAGTGTTAACATGCACCACAGTAACAAATCAACCAACAAAAAACCCAAGCTAAAAACAGGAGTAATGGTGTCTAAGAGCAGGAAAGTAAGCTTATGTGACTGCAGAAGAGAGCGACTTCTCACTTCTTCTATTCGTTTATTCCATTTGGAACTACAGATAACTGAATTGTCACTATCTGTATTGAAGTGTACTATACACACTTTAAAATGTTATCTTTTAAAAGATTCTCACAAATTATCCATTGATAGAGCCTCACCAGCTATTTGGGCTTCCATCTATGCACTCAGCTTGACAGTTAACACTGACAATCTCATGGAAGTAGACACACAAATGAAAAGTGAACACACTTTAGCTCATATTTCCATTTTGTTCCATTATTATGAAGCCAGACATAAAATTGTCTTTCAACCCAGCAATTACTGGGCATATGTAACTTTATCCTATATGAGAGTTCATAACTATTCTGTCAGCAAGGTGAGTGACTAGGAGCTTGACTGTATGCCTGTGCTCTGGCCTTCAAAAAGTAAATAGTGACACCAGGCAGTGGTGGCACATGCCTTTAATCCCAGCAGTTGGGAGGCAGAGGCAGGTGGATTTCCGAGTTCGAGGCCAGCCTGGTCTACAGAGTGAGTTCCAGGACAGCCAGAGCTACACAGAGAAACCCTGTCTCGAAAAAACAAAAAACAAAACAAAACAAAACAAAACAAAACAAAACAAAAAGTAAATAGTGATTAATAGCAGAAATATCTTCAGGACTATAGGTATAGACCTGGAATATAGTAAACCACACTGAGCCAATGGAACACAAAACCTGCAGATAGATTTACAAAGGGGATACTAAAAGTTTGACCAGTGATACCCCAAAGCCACTGTAGACATATTTTAGAGTTAAGATGTACTACAAACTACATAGGGGAAAGATACACTCCAGCAGTTTTGGGTAGCAAAGATCCCTTCATCTTTATCTTTGCTGCATATCTGCGAACATCTTATCCCCAAGGAACTAAGAGTCCTTCAGCAATGAAAACCTGGTATGCTTTCACCTCGTTCCACTTGGTTTGCTAATCCGTAGCCAGCACCACCACACCTTACTCCATGATCCCCAGCCTATTTCAAACCTGCATGTGCACACTGCACACATAATTAAAACTAAGAAAACACATTATCAAAAATAAAAAAAATCTTTAAATCAAAACAATCCAAAATATTCATAAAGAAACATAAGACTCTTCATATTCAGCATGAGACAGTAATAAAAATATGCAAAAAATAGAAGTTTGGTGAAGAGATTATATTACTAAACAAAAATAATTATATTTATAATACATAAATATACGAGTATTTATACATATATATCACAGATTATAATCTGTCCTTAAAGGAGAAAATTAATCCTCTGACTTATGACAATCAGGACAATTTGAAGTACCAGGTTAGATGAATAAATCATACAGGAAATGACCAATATTACATGAGCTCATTCAGAGCTCTTTTATTTGTGGGCTGACAAAACTCTTAGAAGTAGCTGATAGAAGGTGCTTGTCCACTAAGATGGAGAGATGGAGAAATATTGAGGAAAGTGCAAATTGTTATAAAAGATAGATAAATCCTGGATATTTAATGTATCACCCAGTGTTCATTTAACAACTATGTGTTGTATACCTGAAATTTTCTTAGACTGTGTAGTTTAAATACCCTCACCAGAAAGGTAAAAACAAAGATGATTAGATTACAGTATGCCAATTAATTTGAATTGAGTCATCGCCATGCAATGTATGTAAATACCAAAATTTGAAAATTTGCACCTTAAACATTCAATTTAAAATAATTAAGTGTACTCAGTTAAAGTAAAAACAAGTTAATATGTCTACACTGAAAATTGATGAAGTCATAACAATTTTCATTTGAACCACATGACCTTGAAATAGATCTTTTATAAATTTAATTCTTATTTATCCAATACATTGTACAAGGTAGATATCCTTTCCTATAATTTCTCCACATTATTCCTATTACTTGAAGATTTATCTATTTTGTTCACTATGAGGAAATAGTTTTTCTTCAAGTTGAAGAAATTCGTTGTAGAGTTCCTCTCTCTGCCCCCTCCTTTCCTTCCTTTTACCATACCACTTTTATTTCATCAGGTATGTGATTTGAACACAAAAGATCTTATCTTTCTCAAAATGTCACTATTTGATACATGTATTATATATTTCAAAACTATTTTTGTCCATGATGTTACTTTTGGTTTTTAAAACCTTGACATTTTATAGCAGAAAAATTCCTGATAGCCTCTATTTCTATAAATTGAGAAATTATATATTTATATAATTTGTTTTGATCAAATCCAGCTGCCACTCACTCTCTTCTACCTCCTTTCCCTTTGAAATGTGCCATTTCCCCCTTCCAACTCTATGTCCTTTTTTTTAGTTGTTCATTTGTGTTTAAAACCTACTAAATCCACTTAGTGATCAGTGTAGGGTTATCTACAGGAAAATACGTAGCCTTTTAGTGACTCATTCCTGAAGAAAAGCTAATCTCCTTCCTGAGCATCAACCAACAAGTTTTTCAGCTAAGGGTGGGACTTTATGAGGCCACTCAAAATCCATGGTGGGATTTAGGGTTGGCTTGATCTTGTACAAGTTTTGTGTGTGTATCCATGTCTTCAATGGTCTGTCAAGTCTAACAAATAATGTTTCACTTCAAATATCCACTACCTCTACTTCTTGCAATCTTTATGTTTCCCTATCTTCTAATTCTCTATAGATGCTACATATAGTTGAACTCTCCACAGTCTCTTATGTTGACCTGAATATTAATTAGCTTTGGCTCCCTCTAGCAATCATTAGTGTATTGAAAAAAGAAACTTCTCTTATAAGGAATTAAATGTGCTAATCTATGGGTATAAAGATAAGGTCTAGGGAGCAGATTAATACTATATCCATAATAGTAATATTAGATTTGTCTCTATGATCTAGCTAACTGTTGGCTCAATTAACTCTACCAGGCATAAATTTAATCTTGTTATCAGCCCAGGGAACTTTCTCCTGTTGCCATGTAAAGGTAAATTCTATTACCAGTAAACTCTTCCTGGAGACATAGTCTTCATTTGTAGTTATCTATCTATAACTATTTAAATATAATATTTCATATGACTTTTATGTTTAGACTACTTCATTATTGACTGAAACACTTTTCAAAATGTGGTACCTAGATCTGTAAGCCTGAAATTTAAGTGGTACTATTCTTTTTCTTTGTAAAAGTGACATCCATTCACATTTGATTAATAAGAGAGTCTCACAAGTGATATTTTTTTAAGCAGGAGAAAAGAACAAAGTGTTGAATTTGGTAATGATTAAACATTTCTGAAGTTATGCAGCAAAACTTCAGGGCTAAGAATAGTGCCATACTCACACAGTCTACATGATGTCTAGAAGAGAGTGACAGATACCAATTTTTGTCTACTTAAGAGGCAAGGAGGGGAATATAAGGAACAGAAAATACAGTCAATCATCAATGTACTTCCACAGTGATCTGAACAATCTAATGCCAGAGACGCATTTATTAACTAAAAGTTTGTGGAGTTGAACTACATCTGATGATGGAGGATGGATCTCTATATGATATTCTTGAGTAGAAAAACAGAATGGCAATGTTGCAACCCAGGTATTGAGATTGAGGGATGGCATTACAGAGAAATAGCCAGAAATCAAAAGAACCATTCAGAATACAAACAGTTGAAATCATCATGCCTTTTTTTTTAAAAGAGCACATTTCAAGTTGTAATTTTAAAACTGTAAAAAAAAAGAAAAACATGTTTCAACTTTATAAAAAATTCCTGAATACAACCATGACTTTCATAAGAAGCATATCCCAACAACAATAGCTGTTCTACATTCGGATAAGACTATTCATTCACCATCATTTATGTGTTTATTGATAGGTACTTTCAACAATTTATGAACATTTACTAATATGAATAGTAATAACACAAAATATTCATATTTCCTGTTTCACAAATAAGGTATCATTGAGGCTAAATAACATGTAGAATTTAAAGCATATAGAAATTAAAATGTAATCAATACCTGAAAAATATGAGTGTAAATTTTATTATTTTAATATGACTTCAAACTTTAATTTAACTGCTCCAAAAGGAAAACTTATTATTGATCCTTATTCATATTCTTGGTTTTGTCCATAGTCATGATATTCCATTTATTTCACCCTACAAGTAAATTTTATTGAGTTTAAATAATTTCATTATGTCTAATACTAAAATTCCTGTTCAATTATGTTTTATTTCAAATAGTCATTACATATCTTATATTTACACTAGAATTATTTACTCTAGAGTTGAGAATATTAGAAAACTCACCACAAACATACACCCATCATAGATATATTTGTAGGTATACCTCAAGAGTTTATGTTACTCCCACTAAGACACCTATAATGCAGCTTATGGCTGTTTTATAACTTCTTGTTAGTTTTGTTAAAATAAAATGTGTCTTAAACATTTTATTATTTTCATCCATAACTTTTTAAAAGTTCATAAATGTATTAGTATCCACTCATCTAATTGATTTAAATATTTATTGCTTTTCTGCATCTTCAATCAGGGTGTATCTTCTTCTCTGGGGCCATGATTGCAGCAGAAACTGTCTTGCTTCCCATGACTTTCTCAGTCTGTTTTCTTTTCTTTTTTTTTTTTTAAGCTTTTCTTTTTTATTGGATATTTTCTTTATTTACATTTCAAATGTTATCCCATTTCCCAGTCGCCCCCCCAAAAAACCTCACCTGTATCATCCCCCTTCCTGTGCTTCTATGAGGGTGATCCCCCCCTCCACAGACACACACCTACTTCCACGCCCTCTCATTTCCCTACACTGGGGCATCGAGCCTTCACAGGACCAAGGGCTTCTTCTCCCATTAATGCTCAATAAGGCCATCCTCTGCTGCCCTCGGAGCGCAAATCCTGCCAGGAATCTCAGTCTGTTTTCTTATACAGCCTAGAACTAACTACCCAGGGTTGACACTGCTCACACTGTGCTAGCTTCTCCCACATCGACCATCAATCAAAAACACAACCTTGCCTAATGGCATTCTGATGGATACATTCATAGTTTAGGGTCCCTCTTCCAAAACAACTCTAGCTTCTGATATTTTGAATACAAGTGTACTGGCTAGCTTTGTGTCAACTTGACACAGCTGGAGTTATCACAGAGAAAGGAGTTTCAGTTGAGGAAATGCCTCCATGAGATCCAGCTGTAAGACATTTTCTCAATTAGTGATCAAGGGGGGAGGGCCCCTTGTGGGTGGTACCATCTGTGGGCTGATAGTTTTGGGCTCTATAAGAAAGGCAGCTGAGCAAGACAGGAGAAACAAGCCAGTAAGTAACATCCCTCCATGGCCTCTGCATCAGCTCCCGCTTCCTGACCTGCTTGAGATCCAGTCCTGACTTCCTTTAGTGATAAACAGCAACGTGGAAGAGTAAGCTAAATAAACCCTTTCCTCCTCAACTTGCTTCATGGTCATGATGTTTGTGCAGGAATAGAAACCCTGACTAAGATAACAAGGTTGTATGAAAACCAGGCATTATTGAGAGGATCATTGGGGAACAGCTTTTCTATTACAGATTTCAACATGATATTCTACTTTCCACCGAATTTCCTATTTCCATTCTTAACTTTAATCATCTGCCCAGTTTCAAAACACTAGGATTTTTTTTTCAAGTGAAATGATGGATTAGTTATGAGAAAAACTAGCTGTTTTCATAATGATACTCTAAATCACAGTTGTTTATGTTGGTAGAAGTAATTTTCTCTGTAAAAGAAGGCTACAGATTTGAGGGCGAGTTTCCACAGATCTAACCTATTATGTTTACCCTGTTGTGTTTGGCATATGAATTCTGTCTTCGAACTTAGGAGAGTCTTCTGTTTTTTTATCATCTTATTGTCAATGGAAAAGGCAAAGACGAACTCAAGATCAATTATCTTCTTTTAAAGAATATGACCTAAAAGTTTACAGACAAAATTCTCTTCACATTTCACTGATATGTGGTTATTTATTAAGATGAGACTATCATCTTCAGACTATCATCCCTACCCAAACGTATTCCTTACTAATTGTAGAAAGCTGGACATCAGTGTGTATAAATATCAAACAAATAGGCAGATGGAATAGATGGGGGTGCATAGCAATTTCCACTACAAGAGTTTCTTCTTCAGAAGAATGATCTATACATCAGATTCAGCAAGACATTTTTTTAAATTTCTGCTACAATTTGCCACTGCTTTTCTATAGATTTGTTCTGGAACTTTTATAAAAATCTCTTTCAATAATAATATAATCCTTATTACTCCTGGTATTTGTATATACTTAAAAATATATTATGCTATTTTAAAGAAAGGAACTATACAGTGCTAGTCTTCAGTCTGAATTTTTAAATCTGTTAAGCTTTTAAAATCATAGTCTAGATGACTTTCTTGAACTCATCTTATGGAAACCTTTTAACTTTATTCAACTACAGTACTGTACTTCCATTAATAATTGAAATATGAGACATTAAAGCACACTCTGATACATTGTGTGTGACTTTCAGGGACATATTACCATCTATCTTGAATTAGAGACCAGAGATAGACCAAACAAACAAGTACACACATATATCTTGGTGAACCAATAAGCTTATTCGTTTACTTACTGAAGGATGTGTGTGAAATTACTTATGGGAACATGAGCTACTCAAGGACAATTATATCACCAAAAAGCCCCCTCTCAACATGGGTGATAACACAGAAAAAGCTGCATCTGAAGCTTCCTTCCAAATTGCTCTGACATAATCTTCTTCATAGTTTGCAATAGCACAGTGCAGATGTATTGATCCAACTTGTGTGTATGTTTTCAAATAGGCCAGTTTCACATAGGTCATTGATATGTGTGTGTGTGTGTGTGTGTGTGTGTGTGTGTGTGTACGTACATTTCTCTGTGTAAGTGATTATACTTGTAAGCCAATGATTTGAACACAGGCTAGAAGGCTATAGTCAATTCCTGAGAATCAATATGACTTTCATTTATTGTCCCATGTGTGTTCTGCAGAATGCATTATTTTATTCCTTGTGTAGTAATTTCATATTGTCTTATAGATATTCTATTTAGCTGTTCATGACTTAGTGGGGGAGTTTATGATGTCTGCATTTCCAGATTTCCCTCAACTCCTCTGTCTCAATGATAAAATTCTCTCTAAATCTACCATTTGCCTAAACTGAGACCAAACCTTCTGTCTGTAAATTTGACTTTCTTTTTCTATTTTTCTTCTGTTCCTATTTTGAATCCACAAATGTTATCAGTCCCCTGGAAACAAATCAATACTTATTGTAGTAAAATTGCTGCTTTTCACAGAAAACCTCATATGCCTCTGGTGGAGCTGGGTTTTTACCTGGTATGTAACAGGGGAATTGAAGGCAAAACCCAGAGACTCATGATTTTTCTCACTGGATCTGTGCTAACTTAAGAAAATACATTCTTCTTGCTTGACTGTCACTCTGCTCTGATTCATTCCTTGAAATAGTTGCTTTTGACAACATTGTTTATTTTCATGCTTTCCTTCTGTAGTAGAAAATTGTTTGACTTTCTCAGGACTCCACTTATGTTATCCTGATCATATTTATATCAGGCACTCAATTTATGAGCTTCCAGAATAAGAAAGTTATATTAACATGCTTTAGCCAAAAGGGGGTCAGTTTGACTAGGAAATATTTAGAAAACTGACTATGTTACACAATTTCTAAATATTTTGAGTGTAATAACTAACATTTATAGAGCACAGAATACATAGTAGAGAAGTTGGACTTAGGCCAAAGAAACTTTACACTTTGTTCCTGGCTCCAGGAAGGTTATATCCAAACCCTTGGGATCCCCTGAAGGATAAAAATGTGTCAGTATTCATGATGAAGACTTGAATTGCCAGTGTGAAATTAGGCAATTGATAACATATTCAAAATGTAATGTCAGTATAACCTGTGACAATGAAGTTGTAGTGAGTTTCCCTGATCTATCTATGCTAAAGTATGCAATACTTCCTAAAGTCACAGGAAGTTTGCACTGGGAAGACTCCCAGATGATTCCTTTGAGCGGATAATTTTTCTAAATTATAAGCCACAACAAATCTTGAATGTATTTGCCCAGTGAATGCTATGACATTAACAGCAAAATATCAAGCCTGTGATTTATAAAATCCTTGCAGTCATCTCTCTAAGTTTTACCTAAAAAGTACGGAAAAGCTGCAATAATATTGTATTCTTTTAAAAGATTTATTTATTTATTTCATGTATGTGAGTACACTATCACTGTCTTCAGACACACCAGAAGAAGGCATCAGATCCCATTACAGATGGTTGCGAGCCACCACGTGGTTGCTGGGAATTGAACTCAGGACCTCTGCAAGTGCAGTTAGTGCTCTTAACTGCTGAGCCATCTCTCCTGCTCCAATAATATTGTATTTTAATGTTAGAGTATAAACAAGACTATAAATAATGTGATACTATCACAAAGTCTTATTTTCATTGAAGTCCAATAATAATTTGATGTACATTTTATATACATATATTTATAGTTTTATATAATCATTTGAAAAATTATTATATAAATCATTGAAAATTTCATATATATTTAGTGAATATTTATTTATATTATCATATAAATAAATATAATATTTAGTCATATATAATAGTAATAATTTATTTATTCATTCCCCTTCCCCAGCTCCTCCAAGATCAACCCTACCTTCCCTATTCAATAAATTTTATGACTTTTAAACAAGACCTATCAAATCCAAATCCAGTTTGTTCTGACCATATACTATGCAGCCAACATGTGCCACAGTCTTAAAGAAAACTCCCAGGAAATGCAAATGGCTCCTTAGCTAGAGTTGGGTCTTTGTCTCTCTGTCTCTTCCCTCAATTCTGGGTGTTTTGTCAGGGCTTGAACTCCCTCAAGTCTTCTTGCAACCACACTGAACATTTGTGAAACTACCCTGCTGTGTCTTGAATTCATTCTTTACTTGAAATTATTCATCTCCTTGGACTTAGAAATTTTTTTCAATGCCTCTTCAGAAAAGATCCCAGAGCCATGTGTGGAGTGTGTAATATAAATGGAGTTATGCTACAAAGAAGAAATAGCACTCTTATTAGACAATCCAGCCTAACAAATAAAAGGCTCCGTGCCAGGAATGGCATGATTGGCCTCACTGTTGGCCAGTGAGGTCCCATAGACCCCTAAACATTCAATACTTTTCTTTACCCTGCAGAATGTGACAGTAAAATTTATTGCTAAAGGTACCACGTACTTGAGTCATAGAACATGGAAAACATGGCAAAATCAAGCTGGTACTTATCATATCTTCTTTTATGTTGCTGTAGGTTGCTATGAGTGCTACCAGAGGAAATGAGTAATTAGAAGGCTCACCCAGAGCCTACAAGCTATAAAAATGACTAAACTATTAAGACATACCAACTTGTGGAATGGTTTTTTGGTTATTTTATTTATTTACATTTCAAAAGTTGTCCCCCTTCCTGGTTCCCCTCTGCACACCCACTATTGAACCCCCCTCCCCTGCTTCTATGAGTGTGCTCCCCCCCCAACTCGTACTTCACTGTCTTAGCAATTCCCCTATGCTAGGGCATCACAAGATCAAGGGCCACCCCTCTGATTAATGCAGATAAGTCCATCCTCTGCTACGTAAGCAGCTGGAGCTATGGGTCCCTCCATGTGTATTTGAAGTCTTTTTATGAAGAGCAACATGGGAAGGAAAGGGTTTATTCCACTTCCACTTCCACATTGCTCTTCATCATCAAAGGACAAAAACTCCGACAGGGCAGGAACCCTGAGGCAGGAACTGAGGCAGAGGGGTACTGATTATTGTATTAATCCTCATGGCTTTGCTCAGCCTGTTTTCTTATAGAACTCAGGACACCCAAGCATAGGAATAGCACCACCCACAGTGGGCATGTCCTCTTCCATAGATCACTAATTAAGAAAATGCTCTACAGGCTTGCATACAACCTGATCTTATGTAGGAATTTTCTTCACTGAAGTTTCTTCCTCTCAGATGACTTTAGCTTGTGTTGAGTTGACATAAACTGTCCAGAGCAGAAACTTTTTCCCCCTTAGCTAGAAAGTTTCTGTTATTTCTCCATTATATTCTGTGCTGGTCTCCACCTTGAGATACACATGATATTAGGTATTCATAAATGCTCATTTTATGTATGTTTTATATAAAAGGGCATTGCGTTTCTTCAGATGTCATTTCTTATAGTTATGAAAGTCATGTGAGTTCCTTTAAATTATTCTATAAATTCAAAAGAGTTTTCATCAAAACACAAAATATAAAATTTGACAACTGAAATTTACATTCCAAATTATTATACAAAACTAGTCACTTGAACTGCTAAGAAAATTAGAACTACATGAGATCAAAGATGCTGAAATACATTTAAAAATACATAAAGGTATGTTATGCTGAAATACAATTAAAATATTTCTTTATATATTTTATGTAATTTATGTAGTTGAAACGTCATTTGGATTAAACAGATGCTATACTTGAGACTTGTAATGTCACCTAAAGGACAATTTGCTAAAAATTTTGCTTGTCAATTTGGGAGATACAAGAACTTTAACAAACAGGGCTTAAGGGAGTTCTTTGAGATACCAAGGCTTTGCACTTCAAGAAGTCTATAGGCTCTCAGTGTCTCCCTGTCTCTCTCTTCCATATTCTGTACATGGACAGCATTCTCCACTATAATCTGTTACATAATCACAGGCCCAAAGGCAACATGTCAGCAGACCTGAAGCATACAGAATCCTTCTATCATGTGTTCTGTCAACTAAAGAATCATTCATAAACTTTTTGGGAAGTGAAATTTTTATTACATGTTATTCATAAAGTGAGCTCAAGAAAATACAATTAGATGGGTTTTGTATGCTTCTGTTTGGTAATATTAATAATTATGGTGTCAACTTTAATAAATCATATAGCTTCTGATACTTGACTTGAGTGATCATTTTATAATTCAAAACTTTAAGATCAAATATTTGCAAATGTTGAAAATAATTATTTACTACATCTTTATTTAACTTCACATTATTTAATGGATAAGGCAGTCATTACATCAACAACAAGAAAGTAGAACATCTCCCTTGCTCTTCATTGTAAACTTCAGTATCTCAATAAAAGAACTGACTTCACTTGGATGAAATGTGAGCCAATAACAAAGAGAGAATTAAAAATTTCAAACTTGTCAAGAAATTTTCCTTAATATATCACTTCTATCTTATTGATTGATCATAATAATTTGAATTACTCTTATTTGTTCTTCATTATATTTTAAACTTGACTAGGGTACCATATAATGTATTAACACACACACCCCATCTAATGCTCAAATCATCATGAATACACATGTAGTCTACTGTAATCCAGGTAGTGTCTATAAATAAATTTAATTTCCCCCAGAAGTAATCAGATGGAGTAATAGGTTACCCATTAGTAGAAGTAAATTTGGTTGGAGTGTTTTATCATGGAAAGGCTGATGTGATTTATACCACAGAGATTTTGATAGCTAGAAACACGTACTAAGTGTATGAGAGGTGTTGTTAAATCACTCATATACACATATTTACATATGTACATGCATGCATATAAATGCACACATGCACACATATGTACACACAAACATGTATATACTGTTTTGGAACTATTGTTAAATGGAGTCTATTTTAGTGCAGCAGAAAATGTCAGCCACAGGAAATGTGTATGTGAACCACCTCACCTGATATACAAAGTGCCGAAATAACATCTCATACTCTGTGCATATACCAGCAGTGCAAATCAGGCCATATTCTGTCTTTAACTTGGCCAGATTGACAGTTCTTACTGGAATCATGACTTCTGTAACAATGTGGTTGCTTCAGGAGAGCACCCACTTAACTCTCTGGATTAAGTAGCTCTATTCCTCCAATACATTCTGTTTTTTAGTGTCTACTAGACTTCTGAGAAAAGACACCCCTGTGGAGAGGAAAAGACAATCCTTAAAGAATTCATTTTGATAACTTTGTATTAATTTTAAATGAATAAACTGTATGTTTTAGATTAAATTCCAACAGAAATGTCTTTATCTGATTGTCCCCAATCAATCAATCAATAAAAATAAAAATCTAAGCATTTTTAGACAAATGAAAGACTAGCTATTTTAAGAAACAGTGAAACTCTTTCAGGTCACATAACATGATCAAAAAACCTATAATTTTATGTATGTCAGTAAAAATTCATCAAATATTTTCATAATATCCACAAACAAATTGATGCTTAGTATTTTAAGTTCCCATTAGTAATTTAGAATTTTAAATTTTATTCTTTACTGTATCAAGTATACAAAATTATATTAATAATGATTTAAGAATCATTCTAACTTAGTAAATCCCACATAAATTCCTCATGATTATTTAGCTTTTCTGACATGACATTCATTTTGTACATATTCTGTTGTTTAAATAAATTTTGATCCATATGCACATTTTAATCTATTGATGCAGGGCTGTACATCACTGCTGGTATTCAATAAATGTAATCTTGCATAAAATAGGGTAACAACAGATAGAATATTAAAACTGACTAGGAAATCCACTGTGACTGATATATGAAAATCCTAAGTATTGGCATACAAAATTTCACATTATTAGTCTTTGCATAACTGCTTTTTTAACATTCAACAAAAGTTTTTGTTAAATAGACATAGAGTAATGATTTTGGTATTTTGAGCGATATATTTTAAAGAATTTGAGAAAGGTTACATTTATTTATTTATTGGGTGCATTCATGTGTGTGCTCACACAAGCATGTGTACATTTGTGCAAGTGGACATCAGCAGACAACTTTTGTATGTGATATTCTTTTTTATGTCTCATTACTCAGGTCTTCAGGCATGGTAAATATCCTTATCTAATGAGCCTTCTCTCTCAGCCTATTCAACTTTTTAGTAACATTAAATCAGCTGTAAGAATACCTAAAGAATGGACACAACAGTGTTCCAGCTTCATATCAGAATTTAGTCCACATCAAATGTGCAAGCAAACTCAAGCCAGTGTAAGAGTGGGGACAGCTCATCAACTTTCTTGTGAATAAAAGACGGATCTCTTATACCTAATTTTCAGTGCAGAAGAACACTAGAGTTTTCAAAGGTTTATTAGATAAAACATTTCAACAACCTTGACTAATTTTTGAGTACTGTTAAATATTTTACTGTCAGTTTGAGACCAAAAAAGTAGAAAACTTTTCAACTAATTATCTCTTATATCCATATTTTTCTACAAGAATTTTCTCTCTTTGACTTAGTACCTAGTCTTATTAATATCTTTAAGGCAAATGTAGCAGTGTTGATCAAAGGCACGAAGCCTCAGGCTACAGAATCTGCTCTATGTCATTAAACAAATTAAAGATGAAGTTCAAACACAAATTTACTTGCCCCCAGTACCTAGCTTGCATTACTATTGAGTAAGTACTCGGCAAAGTCCTGTGAACTGATGGGAACTGAGACACAAAACTCAAGGATGGTACCCTACCTTGATCCATTGTTTCTCTTTACACCCCCTTTCTAGTTTCTGGTGTTTTTTTCCTTGCTGTTTATTCTGCTGTATCCTTTAGCTTATGGTTCTTTGATTTCTATACTCTAACTTCTGTCCTCTGTCCTCTGTATTCTGTCTCTCAGCACACAAATATTTAAGTATCTAACTCCCCATAGAATCTTTGCCGTATAACCTGCCATTACTCTATTCTTTCTGCCCATTTTAAATTTTCCATAGTGTAGATCCACAGAATTATATTTCATCTTCAAATGTTGTTATTTATTTATGATCTTCATGAGTACATTCCAGTAGCTCTAAAAAGTAGGAAGATTTATTTTCATTCCTTAATTTGTTGAGTCTAGAATATAAGTTCATAGTAAATACACATTGAGTATTCATGGTAAATACTCATTAATATTTTCAGATATTCATCTAATGAATGGATGGTGTGCTCAGTCAATTGATATTCAAGAGCCAAACAATTGAGAAAAGAAGACTAACTGTAAAATAAGATAATTAATTACAATAATGTTCTTATTGCTCTCATTTTTTAAAAGTTCTAGAGGTTTTCAAACAGTATTTATTAAAATGCATTAGTAATAACCTCAAAGTATTCAAAAGTATCAATCTTGCATTAATGAAAAAAATATTAAAGCACTGTTCCTTAGAATAGTTTGACCAAGAGCAAGTCAAGATGCAAATTATCTACTCTATCTCTGTATTGTCTGTTTATCCAGCCTTTCTGTAGCTCATGGCTTTTGCTTTGTCATTTATCTGTCTTTTGTATGTATCTGATCTGTGCCTGTCTGATATTTAAGTATCTTGTCTTGTCCCTACAAATGGATTTTATTCTGTATTTATTTAATGCAAAGAAAGTACTGTATTGAAAAAGATGAGAGTAAATTTATAGAAATCTTTAACAGAGTTTCAAGGGGGATCAAGTTGCTCACTTTAATTGACCCTAACTTATCCAGATAACTAACATAACTATAAAATACCAGCATTAAGTAACATCAGAATTTTGTTTCTAGCACTGGTGGAAAATATTTATTACATAAATTTTCTTCAAATTTATTTGCTGTTTTTACCCTTGATTAACATAGTATACATACATACACACATGTATTGCTTTCCAAGTCAGGGGCCTGGCAGAGTGACTAAAATTGCAGCTATGTATTTAGCTGATGTTGTAAAAGTTGATTTCATGGGAAATCCAAGGCAAGTACCATTAGTTGTTACATTGCTCTATTGAAGGGAAATTAAACAAAGAAGCCAAGTGCACAGTAGGACATAAGTGACCTCAACGTGCATTATTAACTCTGACTGGGTGGTCTAGCACAAGCTCCAGTATCCTTGAATGTAAGAGATGTTCTTATAGTAATATACCACCACACATTTGTTTGTAATCTGAGATTTGCAGAAGGGATTACAAATGAACTGAACTTTGAGTTGTCTTGGAAATGCAGGGTTTCAGCAAAACGGATGATACTGAATACAGATACAGACAGAAATGATCTTGTGGGTATTTACAAAGGATTTGGGGAGAGGTAAATTAAGATGGAATTACATATTTGCCTACAGTATCATATAACTCCAACTGGAAAGTTGTGGTTGAGAAGTCAGTTTTTTAAAACTGAAAATAATAAATTTTATCTCAGAAGTCAACAGTAGTTATTATATGTTAAATTGCAAAGATTGAAGAAGCCTGATTTGCATTTTATTGAGGATTTCCTGAATATACCATGCTCACCAAATAATTGCATCTTCCACTATGTGCAGAGCTTTGATACACACCAACAGAAGTAGGTGCTCAGTAATTCTAATCTCTTTATTCATTTGACTTTGATGAAAATGCTAGTTCTTGGTCTTATCTGAATAAGCTTACTTTAATTAAATTTAAGTTAAGTGATGCTAGAGGCTGTGTTGAGGTATGCTTCCAATTGAAATATTGTAGAATTTGTTGAAATATAAACTTATTGCACATAGATACTTTTAAATTCCAGTATTATACCACAAGAAAAAAGCCAGTGAAATAATTTGTTCTTGATAATATTATTTAAATTAGAATAAAATATTAATAAACAACATAATATATGGAATGAACTCCGTGTTTGATTTATTTTATGTTTAAAGTAAAAAATCCTTACTCTAATATTCTAGTACTAAAGATGAAAATGAGGTACTTCATATTTACTATTATTAAAGTTAAATGTAAGTAAACAATTCAGGTAATTTAATACACAGATACTGGGTAGATGGTTCATTCTCTTAATACTAAGAAATAAAATTATGTTTTAAGTGATGAATATTATATTTATTCTAAAGATATATAGTAGGTATCCCACCCACAGAGGTGAATAAAGCATTGCCTCCTCATCCAAACATATTCTAAGAAAAAATGTTATAGAAAGGTAAATGGCCTTTAAAATCGAAACTAGCAAAGTATTCAAGAAGGAAATATTGTTTTAAAATGTACTTAGTGAATAGTGAACACTATGTATTATTACTAGAAAAAGGCTCAAAGTTCATTTCCAGTGTCATCTACATTCTTCATGAATAAACATTAACAAAAATTTCATAGAGATTTGTATGTATGTGTGTAAGTATGAAAACAAATATATATTTAAATAATGGCAAGGTAAAATTAAAACCAGTGTTTGCTACTTTCATCTCTAAGTATCTTCTGCAATTAGCCCAAAAAGACTTATAAACTTAAATGTACAAACAGATACCAGATGTTCATGATTTAAATGTTTCTTTGTGTTTCTTTATTAAGTATTCAACTCAGTCCCCAAGGTGTATCAGATTCATTGCTTTTATCAGTAATGGAAGGCTGCATGAGCAGGGACAGGCGTGGACGGATGCATGTGGCACTATAGTACAAATAGTCCCTATTAGCAAACTAGATTACAACGTGTGGCCCAGATGACCTTGAAATGACTGCACACTCCATACTGCATTATTCATATGCTATACATCATTACATTTAAGTATAGTGGACATTACTTTGTTAATTTATTCTTTTTCCATGATACACATTTTGAAGGACAAAGCTTGGGGTTTAGAAGAGAAAAATGGCACAGGGAAGAAGCAAAGGTTGAAGAGTTTGCACTAAGCCACACAGCTTAGTTGGAAAGATTTGAGGTGATAATACTTATTGGTACAGTTAAACAAAGTCAGATTAATAATGCTTGTTCCTGGAGTACAATAAACTTTGTGCCTATAATTTGAATCTACTTAGAGGTAGAATTTTTAGACATCTAAGAGTCAGTAGAAGGGGATACCTCATAGTGCTCACTGACATTTTTGCTTCGGAAGATGTAATTAGTATAAAAATTGGGAATGGGTTATAGAACTTACAAAAGCTATAAGATATATGAATTGTTTAAGTGCTGAGTTAATGAAATATATTAAGTGTAATGTTATGTGACTTTTCCAGGGATACTTGAACAAACATCTACCATATGACACCATATGAGGCAATAATAGTAGACAAAGACATTTTCCACCCAGATCCAACTTAATGAATCAATTAGTTTATTGATATTACTAACAAGTATATATGTGACTCAAAGCCATATAGATCTTAGAAAAACTCACCCTAGCATAAGGGATGTCTCTAAGGCTGCACCTCTCAAGCTCCCTACACAAACTGAAGACTCCTGGGCCAGTGGGGAACTAAACAAACTATAGTTTCCATAACCTTGGGGAGACCATCGTGGATCTTGTACATTTGTTTTACTTCCAGAGTCTTAGCTCCCTTCTTCTTTTGAGGTGTTGGATGTTTCAATTACAAAGAAATAGCTACAAAGGAACATAAAAATAAGTCTTGGAAATGCATCAGAAATAACATGTATATGAGAATCCAGCTAGAAATTAAACTGGGATGAAGTCTGTATATATGTCTCATCTTCTATACAACAAAACAATACATTTCCTTATTTGTAACAATTTCTTTTCATTTTATTAATAAATGAATTTAAATTATTGAAGCATAATAAACTTCAAAAGTACATTTTCGGGGGTGAGGGGGGTTGATCTAGCCCTTAATGGCTGAACCATCTTACCAGTCCCAGAAATACATTTTTAAAAACCCATCAACCAAGATTTATAATACCATTCTTGTTTTTCTGATCAACATCCTAGCAATAAAACATAATCTGTCAGATCAGGTGAATTAAATGATGTTTGGCAGGTGTATTGATTCACTTTACAGCTTTGCACAAACTAGAGTCACGTGTGAAGAAGGTACCTCCACTGAGAATTTTTCTCTATCAGATTTTCAGGAAGGCAAGTTCATGGGGATTTTCTTGATTGTTGATTGATGCAGGAGGGACAACCCTGCTGTGGACAATGTCAGTCTTTTGCAGGAAGTCCTAGCTTCTTTTAAAAAAGCAAATTGAGTAAGCAATGGGAACAATGCAGTAAGCAGCATTTCTCACTTGTTCCTGCATCCAGAGTCCTGCTTTGGCTTCCTTCATTGGTAGATCCAGGAGACTGAAATGAATCCTTTTCTCTGAAAGTTTGTTATTAGTGTTTTGCCATGCAGTATAAAACCAGGTACAGCAGAATTTGGTACCAGAGAGTGGGATGCTAATGTGAGTTACCTGATCATGTTACCTGTTTGTCTGTCTGCCTGTCTGTCACATGCCTATTAGTCTATCTATCCATCTATCAATCCAACAATCCATCCATCCATCCATCCATCCATCCATCCATCCATCCATCCATCCATTCGTCTAGCGTGTGTGTTTGTGTTTGTGTGTGTGTGTGTGTGTGTGTGTGTGTGTGTGTGTGTGTGTGTGTGTACATGGAAGAATTGTTGGACCTTTGGGCTAGAAAAGATCAGTGAGCAATCAGAGCTTAGTTAGCTATTATAAAAGGCTAAACATAGGAATGTTTAGATTGTTGCAGACAATGGAAATCAGAATGTGAAAGTTCAGAGAATTAAACAAAGACTGTCCTTGAGTTTCATGTTATTCATGTGGCTTGCTTTGGGCTGTTTTTGAGATATTTCAGATTATGAATCTGTGGAAGTAGAAACTTTGTTTTACTGGGAAAATTTATACTGGTTAGCAGGAGTTTAAGAATTAGTTTCCAACACAGCCAGGTCTAATCAGAGAAACTGTCTCAAAAAACAAAACAAAACAAAAGAGTTAATTGTGATGAATAAAAGACCAACATCACTAAAGTGAAAACATTTATTCAGTGTTAACACACAGAAGCTTTGATCCAGAAGAGGTCAAGGCCATATCTCATGCTGGCAGCTGAACATGGCAAGGTGTAATAGTTTTTGATGTTGTCCTGGCTTTAAAGGCAGGATATAGGCATGGCAAGCAGCTGAGAGTTGCCACTGTGACTTGCCAAGAGAGTCCACTGGTAATGGTCTAGCTTCAGTTGCTATAAAATGTACAGGAGTGAAGAATTCCTGGAGAAAAAATGAAGCTTGGTATCCTATGGCAAGGTTAGCTTCTGTGAAGAGGTCAGAAGTAGCTTTGGTAAGTATGCAGCCTCCGTTGCCATGAATACCCAGCCTATTAGCAATGCTGGGCCTTTGTGATATTGACCAAGGCCTGTGGCAGGTGGGGTGGAGTTGGCTTTGAGCCTAGAGGACACGATGCCCAAGTCTTCTGGAACTCAACGAGTTAGTCAAGATATCTAATATTGAAATTCTTATACTGTCGGATTTGGGGTGCTTTCTTTGATTTTATTGCATTTGTATCTTGGTCCATATTGAGATTAGAAAGTATGCAACTTGTTTTGGATTTAAAGAAACCCATAGTTAAGAAATTTCATTTTTAAAAGAGAACATGAACTTTTAAATTGTTTGAATTATTAAAAGAATGTTGGACTTTAAAAATTATAGTATGTTTTATATCATGATATTAACATGAGTTCATAGGCATAGAGAAAGAACAATTATGGTTTGATAGTAATGTACCTGCCTGTTAAATTGACAAGGATCCAAATGTTCTGGCTACTTTTATTTTAGACTTTTATTTTATTTATCCAGTTTACACCAACTAAAGTTACCTGGGACTAAATATCAATTGCAAAGGTCCCTAGTGGAGAAGACTGGAGTATAATGCTGGAGATACAATTTTTAAATTGATTTTCTGTGGTAGATATTTTCACTTTAGGTTTTTTTTTTCTCATTACATAAAATAATGCCTTGGAAACATGTTTGTTATGACACTATGTCAGTGTATGTTTCACCAGAACTGTGCTTTCATGTGCCTAATTAAAACCGATTGAAACATTCAAATTCATTGGTTCTAGGGATCATTGCAACTTACACTTTTCTATATATTTTATTCAAAATGAAGATAATTTAATATTAAAGTTAAAACATTTAAAATCATGAAATATTTTCATCTCTATGACATAGTTTTTATTTACTGTGGAAAAATTCAATATAAGTCTTTATATAAATTACTTCAAAGTGTATTGACATGGTTTTTTGCATACTCTTAATATAAATTCAATAATTTGAAACAGAAAAAATTATGAAAGACTTCTAATCAATTCTAAATATTCAAGAGGAAGAACTGAAGTTGAACAACTACTTATGTCTCCTTTTAATTCATAAAGAAAATAGATGCAGAATGTTACAATTCTTTCCTGAACTTATAAAGCAAATGATTATGAGTAAGAGGTAAATTGAGTCTTAAGTGCAAATTGGAAACAAGGGAGAGATGATGAAGAATTTTTAAACACTATTTTTGAGATCTCATGAAATTTCTCTTTTCAAAGTCATTCTTCCATGGAAACTTCAAACTCAAACTTCAACGCAAAAATGTTAACTTAAGAAATCAATTTAATGCCAGTTAACATAAGTTTTTATTTTAATTGCATATTTACTTGAACAATAACAATGACTATATCTTACTGTCTTCTTGAGAATTTTAGGGAGACTTTCACTATTAACAGATATCTTAAAATGCTGAAAAGAACAGTATGTATGATGTGCAGTATCCCAGTGTTAGAGCCAAAGGCACATTTCTATTATTCTAACCCCACAAGTTTGTTTACTTCACTTCTTGCTTTTCTCAGTTCATATATCCATGTTTTAGATGGTTTAACCTCATTTTCTTTCCACTAATTCCTTTAGATACTTATACACACACACACACACACACACACACACACACACACACACACACAACACACACACACACACACACACACACACACACACACACACACACACACACACATTTTACTTTCTAGATAGCTCTTTCCAATTTTATTAACATGACCACTGTTATTCACTGAAAGTCAAGAAAGACAAATGTGGTATGTATTCACTGATAAATGAATTTTAATTGTTAAGTTAATGATAACCAAGCTATAATCCGCAGAACTCCACCCCACCCCCCAGATCACTAAACTCCCTGGGGCCTCCGGTCTTTTGAGGGTTAGGTACATCTTGTCTGACTGAACCCAGACCCAGCAGTTCTCTGCTGTATATGTGTTGGGGTCCTCATATCAGCTGGTATATGCTCTCTGGTTGGTGGTCCAGTGTCTGAGAGATCTCTGGGGTCCAGGTTAATTGAAAAACTGTTGGTCCTGCTACAAGGTCACCCTCCTCCTCAGCTTCTTTCAGCTGTTCCCTAATTCAATCACAGGGGTCAGCAGCTTCTGTTCATTGGTTGGGTGCAAATATCTGAATCTGACTCAGCTTCTTGTTGGGTCTTTCACGGGGCAGTCATGATAGTTCTCTTTTTGTGAGTGCTCCATGGCCTCAGGAATAGTGTCAGGCCTTGGGCCTCCCCTTGTGCTGGATCCCACTTTGGGCTGTCGCTAGACTTTCTTTTCCTCAGGCTCCTCTCCATTTCCATCCTGGCAGTTCTTACAGACAGGAACAATCATGGGTTTTTTGACTGTGGGATGGCAACCCCATCCCTCACTTGATGCCCTGATTTTTTGCTGGAGGTGGGCTCTACAAATTCCCTCTCCCAAGTGTAGGCTACTTCATCGAGGGTTCCTCCCTTTAAGTCCTGAGAGACTCTCACCTCCCAAGCATCTGATACTTTTTGGAGGGTCCCCCAACCTCCTACCTCCCGAGGTTGCCTGTTTCCATTCTTTCTGCTGGCCCTCAGGGCTTCAGTCCTTTTCCTCCCAACTCAATACCAGATCATGTTTCCCTCTCCTCCTGATCCCAGTCCCCTTTCCCTCCCAGGTTCCTCCCTTCTCCCTTGTGGTTGCTTTCTTCTCCCTCCCAAGTGGGACTAAGGAATCCTCACTTGGTCCCTTCAGCTTGTTGATCTTTGTGAGTTCTGTGGACTGTATCTTGGGCGTTCTGTACTTTTTGGGCAGTAATATCCACTTATTAATAGTACATAACATGCATATCCTTTTGGGTATGAGTTACCTCAGTCAGATTAATATTTTCTATTTCCATCCATTTTCCTGCAAAACTCAGGATGTCCTCATTCTTAATAGCTGAGTAGTATTCCACTGTGTAAATGAACCACATTTTCTGTACCCATTCTTCTGTTGTGGGACATCTGGGTTGTTTCCCATTCTTCTGTTGTGGGACATCTGGGTTGATTCCAGCTTCTGATTGTCACAATTAAGGCTGCTATGAACATAGTGGAACATGTGCCCCTGTGGCATGATGGGGCATCTTTTGGGTATATTTCCAATAGTGTTATTGCTGGGTCTTCAGGTAAATCTATTTCCAATTTTCTCAGGAACCTCCAGATTGATTTCCAGAGTGGTTGTACCAGTTTACAATCCCACCAGCAATGGAGGATTGCTCCTCTTTCTCTATATCCTCACTATCATGTGTTGTCACCTGAGGTTTTCATCTTAGCCATTCTGATTGGTGTAAGGTAGAATCTCAGGGTTGTTTTGATTTGCATTTCTCTGATCACTAAGGACATTGAACATTTCTTTGGTGTTTCTCAGCCATTCGAGATCCCTCGGTTGTGAATTTTCAGTTTAGTTCTATACCCCATTTTTTTATTGGGTTGTTTGGTTTTGGTGGTTAGCTTCTTGAGTTATTTACGTATTTCAGAAATTAGCCCTCTATCGAATGTGGGATTAGTGAAGACTTTCCCAATCTGTAGATTGCTGATTTGTCTTACTGACTATGTCCTTTGCCTTACAGAAGCTTTCCAGTTTCATGAGGTCCCATTTATCAATTCTTGATCTTAGAGCATGAGCCATTGGAGTTCTGTGCCTGTAAGTTCAAGGCTCTTTACCACTTTCTCTTCTATTAGATTCAGTGTATCTGGTTTTATGTTGAGGCCCTTGATCCACTTGGACTTGAGCTTTGTGCAAGGTGACAAATATAATTCTATTTTCATTTTTCTACATACAGCCAGCCAGTGAGGCCATCACCATTTATTGATGATGCTTTCTTTTTTCCATTGTATATTTTTGACTTCTTTGTGAAAGATCAAGTATGCATAAGTGTGAGTGTCCCGCGCGCTATTTGGTCTCGCCAGCAAGAACCCACGCGGACACACGGATCCTTCTGCAGCAAAGCGTTTATTGCATCATGAAGAGGAAGACCCCAGCCCCAGAAATGGCGCTGCTTATATAGCCCTGAGGCAGCGTGTCCTCCACTGATTGGCACGCCCCGGGAGTGGGCGGTGATTAGTCATGTACACCCATAATGCGCAAGCGCTTCGGGTGAGTCACCCCGCGCTATCCATAAGTTTCCTTAGAGCGACAGCAGAAGTCAGCGCCATCTTGTAATGGCGAATACTCTAACCGCTCTCTACATGTGAGGTTTTATTTCTGGGTCTTCAATTCTATTCCATTGAACAACCTGTCTGTCTCTGTACCAATACCATGCAGTTTTTATCACTATGGCTCTGTAATAAAGCTCGAGGTCAGGGATGGTGATTCTCTCAGCCGTTCTTTTACTGTTAAAAAGAGTTTTGTCTATTCTGGGATTTTTGCCTTTCCAGATGAATTTGAGAATTGCTTTTCTCATGTCTTTGAAGAATTGTGTTGGAATTTTGATGGGGATTTCTTTGAATCTGAAGATTGCCTTTGGTAGGATGGCCATTTTTAATATGTTAATTCTGCCAGTCCATGAGCATGGGAGATCTCTCCATTATCTGAGATCATCTTTGATTTTTTTCTTGAGATATTTGCAGTTATTGCCATATAGTTCTTTCACTTATTTGGTTAGAGTTACCCCAAGATATTTTATATTATTTGTAGCTATTGTGAAGGGAGTTGTTTCCCTAATTTCTTTCTCAACCTGTTTTTCATTTGTATAAAGGAAGGCTACTGATTTATTTTAGTTAATTTTATATCCAGCCACTTTGCTGAAGTTGTTTATCAGCTGGAGAAGTTCTCTGGTAGGATTTTTGGGATCGCTTATGTATATAATTATATCATCTACAAATAGCGATACCTTTATTTCTTCTTTGCCAATTTTTATACCCTTGATTTCTATTTGTTGTCATATTGTTTTAGCCAGAACTTTGAGACCTATATTGAATAGGTATGGGGAGAGTGGGTATCTTTGTCCTGTCTCCAATTTTAGTGGCATTGCTTCAAGTATTTCTCCATTTACTTTGATATTGGCTATTGGTTTGCAGTAAATTGATTTTACTATGTTTAGATATGGACCTGAATTCCTGATCTCTCCAGTACTTTTAACATGAAGGGATGTTGCATTTTGTCAAATGCTTTTTCTGCATCTAATGAGAGGATCATGTGATTTCTTTCTTTGATTTTTTTATATAGTGGATTAGGTTAATGGATTTTCATATATTGAACCAACCTTGCATCCCTGTGATGAAGCCTACTTGATTGTGTTGAATGATGCTTTTGATGTGTTCTTGGATTTGGTTTGCAAGCATTGTATTGAGTAATTTTGCATCAATATTCGTAAGTGAGATTGGTCTGAAGTTCCATATTTTGGTTGAGTCCTTGTGTGGTTTAGGTATCAGAGTAATTGTGGCTTCATAGAATGAATTAGGTAATATTCCTTCTGTTTCTATTTTATGGGATAGTTTGAGGAATATTGGTATCAGTTCTTCTTTGAAGGTCTGGTAGTATTCTGCACTAAATCCATCAGACACTGAGCTTCTTTTGGTTGAGAGGTTTTTAATGACTTTTTCTATTTCTCTATGGGATATGGGCCTGTTGAATATTTTCTAATTTTTAAATTATTAATATCTTTTCTGCTTATTGAGAATTTTATATATTCATGCAATTTAAATCAAATCTACTTTCCATGACTTCTCAAATTCCTATTGATTTCTCTCAATGCCACTCATACATTTCATGTGTTTTCTTTTTAAAGCCATTACATCTCTTTAGTGCTACATGCATATGGGTAGATGTAGGACTGCTTACTGAAGTTTGAGTAGGCTACCCAAGCAGATACCAATTGTAAAAGCCTCCTCAGCTTGTGTATATTCTCTTACTTCAATAAACATATATTATATAGAGGGGTTTTTTGTTGTTGGTGGTGGTGGTGGTTGTTTTTTCTTTTTTCTTTTTTTTTTTTTGAGGTAGTCTGTATAATACTGTAGAGAACAATTTAGCTTAATTCTTTCCTATTTACTTAATTTATTTCTTTTGTCTTACTGATCTGACTGGGATATTAAGCTTTACATGAAATAAGTGCTGAAAATCGGCACCCTTGTCTCTGTCCAGGCATTAGAACAGATTTTGGTTTTATCTTACTTAATTTTGACTATAGTTTTATATGTTGAGATTTTTACCTTCTATTCTTAATTTCTTCAGGATATATATCATGCATAGAGTATTGAAATTTATCAGTTGCCTTTTCTGTCTCTGTTAATATAATCATGTGGTTCTGGCTTTAGGATGATTTGTTCTACTGAATTTATTAATTAGTTTATATTGAATCAGACTTGCATTTAATAAGAATTTTTATATCTGTTTATCAAGAATTCTATTCTGTAGTTTTCTCTTTTTGTAGTGTTTTTATCTTGTTTTGGTATCCAGATAATACTGGCTTTGTAAAAGAAATTTGGTAGTATCTTTAATTTTTATATTTTATGGAAATGTTTGAGATTTGATGGTATTAATTCTTCATTACAAATTTGATAGAATTTGTAATTTGGTTCTAGGCTTTTCCTGGTTTTAATTACTGTTTCAATTTTTTTCTTTTTATGGGTGTATTTAAGTTGTTTATTATGAAAATGAATACTGAATTACTGATAAAACTAGTAGGAAGTAGTAGAAAATTAATTCCTGATGAAATTAATGGAAGAGAAGCTAAATTCACTTTTAAAATGTCAGAGAAGCCATTTTTGCAAGTGCATGGAAGACAGGTGTGTAGCATCTCCTTAGTCCATTTTACTGAAAGCTGAGTTAAAAGTAAACACCACAAAAATCTTAAGAATGTAAAGTTTAGATTTGAAAATATGGGAAATATAATATCATCTAAATAATATTTTCTACAGCCTTGGCTATAGTCTTGTTTGTTGTGTTAAAGGAATGTATCTACTAAATGATTATTAGTAGCATTCTTCTGTACTCACAGATCAATGTCTTGCTCAGCCACCATTAGAAAGGCTTTTTCATGCAGTAGACATGAATAAATAGAGAGACCCACCCCTGGAAGATATACAGAGTGTGAGAAACTTTGGAGCACTCACCCTTAAATGGAATGGCACTGTCAAATGTCTCCTATTGGGACTCAGGGAACTCTGTAGAAGAGGTGGAAAGGTGAGAGCCAATACAGGATGAACAACACCAAGGAAACAAATCCTCCTAGACACAATAGGAATAGTAGCACACATATGAACTCACAGAAATGGTAGCAGCATGCACAAGGTCTCCATGGGTCTAATCCAGATGGGGCCATACTGCTGAGATGGGAAGTGGACACAAACCCCATCTACAGCCCAGAAGCCATCTTAAATTGATAAACACTCACAAAAGCAAAAAACTAGTTTTCCTCCCTCGGTACGTAATACTTAGAAACTTCCTCCAATTCAGAAGTGAAAATATTTAATACAAATATGATGATAGAAAATATGAATTACTTTATTAAATTAAATTGGATAGACAAGCAGTGGTGTGGTCTTAAGAATGGCAGGCTCCAAAGGTATTATGGGTCAGTCGGTAATGTTGCCTGACACCAAGTCTGACGGTAGAGTGAGTGCTAGGGTACACATAGAAGAAGAAGGAAACCAAATCCTGTAAGCCTTACTCTGATCTTAACATGCTCTCCATGGTTAGTATGCACAAAAATATGCACACTGTACACTCAACACAACACACATACACACATATGTACACAAATATGTCCATATAAATTCACACAAAAACAGATTATATTTTAAAATCATGCAATAGACATATAAGTCTCTTTGACTATTCAAAACTAATATTTTACAGAAAATTAAATTAAATATTCTTATGTATTAACAGGTTGCACATGTCAACAACAAGCACAAAGCAGAGAGAGCAAACTGGATGGTGGGTGAGGCTATAATCTCAAGGTCGGGCCCCATGTAATTTTCTTCTTCCAGCAAGGCTATACTGTCCAAAACTCCCCAAACATACTGCCAACTGTAAATAAAGTGTTCAAATACCCAAACCTACTAGAAGTGTTTCTCATACAAATCATAATCATCAAATATGAGTATTTCACAGTGTTCCACTTAATTTCATACTTTCTGTCTTTTAACAAATTTAATTTGGTAATTACTTTTCAGTTTGACTTTTTTTTTCAATTTCTAAACCATGAAACAATGATTTTTTGTAGAGGTTCTGGCTGGGAACCGATAGAAATGAGAATTTTCCTTGGCTTAGCTAATGCCATTTTGTAGTAGCTATGGGCCTACGGTAGCTTGGGCCTATGTTTTTGTTACCTAAGAGATGAAGAGTTCTTTCCCAGAGAATAGGTGACTCCTTTAGGGTTAGGCGGTTAGCAGAAAACAGATAGTTGCCTTGGTAACGTGTCCTGTTGGCTAGGAGTCTGTAACTCCTTGGAATTTCCACGCCCCTGTCCCTTTGTGTAAGCTTGGTTACCTTGTTTAAGCTTCCTTCTGCTTTTACTATATATTGCTGGTGAGAATAAAAATTTTTGGAACTTGATCAGACACCTGTCTCGCTCCCGTTCTTGTGTCTCTTGTCTCCTCATTCGTCCTTCCCTCCTTAGGTCTATATTGAAGACCCCGCAGGCCAGGGCAGTTCTGCAGGAGAAACACTTTCCAAAATCAACAGTGAAATATCAATGCTACAGGTGTGAAGTAGCATTTTCTTCAACAAAAAAGACAGATGTCTTAATCTCGTTAAACTTCAATGATCTTATACCTACCTATACTTTAGTTTCTAAATGAAGAAACACTGAGTGCCTTAGATTTATTCCATGAAAGTCCAACAGTGTGATGATTGCCTGTATGGTTTTTTTATTCAAATCATTTTAGTTTTGATGTTGTTGGTATCCTACAGGGTAAAAATAAATCCTTCTTTTGTTTGCATAACTGATTGTTTGGGAAGAGTGAAAAAATGCAGTTGATGTAGATTTTAAAATCTTTTAACTTTCTTGGGACTTTCTATGTCAGCTCATATATATTCACCTGTCTAAACCAAATTAAACTATAATTCCTACCAAATCTTTTAAAAATCTCTCCTCGAGAGAGAGAGTAGGAGGGCATAACTCTAAGGAGTAGCTAACTGCTATACTCATTTCTAGTTAGTTTGAAATTAAATTATATTTCTGATTATTTGATAAATATCTGCTCTTCTCACTATGCATTTAGCAATGTGAGAGAGCAAAAACTGTATGCTTTGGTTTACCACCATTTTCACATTTCAAGGAATAACACGGTGAAAACTAATGCAGAGAACAGAAAGATGAAGCAAACTTAGGCTTCAGAATTAAGAATTAGATATTCATGGATCCTGCCAATGGAAATGGAAAATAAGTGTAATCAGAATTATATATATATATATATATATATATATATATATATATATATTACAGAATGTAATATATATATTCATATATATATGAATCTGTCAAAACTAAGTTAATAAAGTTAAAACATAAAAAATATAAATGTTATTTGGTTGTTTAATTAGTTTACTTAACTAGGACATAGCTATACACTAACATGGGTGCCAAACACAGATTAAGAGATCACTAAATATATGTTGAAAAAATAAAAATAATGACTAACTATAATAACAAGAAAAAGTAAAGTAATATAGACTTTTCTGTATATAAACAACTCCACCATTATAATCTACAAGCTATTCTTTGGGACCTTCTCAGTACCTACCACATATCAAGGTATTGTAGACACTTTGACCAAGAGTTTGGGCTCAGAATTTGATTCATAGTAGAAATTTTGTATATTAATGGTAATTAGTCAATAAATATTGAAAACTTGCTAAGAAAACATGGTACATAGCAAAGGATGTTTTCATTTTGAACAATCATTGAAGAAAATGTAACAATATTAATAATTTAATAAGAGATATTAAGATCATATAATATTTATTTTAAAGTTAATTTGGAGAAATATGTATCTAACTTCAGTGTGACCTCAGCACTGTGGTAGTGCCTGCATCTCTACCGTACACACATGGAAATGGTACATACAATCAATGTCACAGACCACATGAGAGTTTAAGATACAAACAAATGGGCAGACAAGTTGAAAGATGAAGTATAGGACAGTGTCATTAAATCGGCAAGTTTTAAATTATATACAGGAATTAAAATAGAAAAACTCCAGACAATGCAAGCTATGATAGATATAAAGGTTGTTCAGTGTGCCTGGAGAACGACTGAATGAATGATAGGTTGGACTTATAGTCAGGTTCATTAGTGATAGCATGACATAAGGACGATGAGCAAAGTTACAGAGAAGGTGCTGGGAAATCTGAGCTAAGCATGATGTATCAGACCTATACATGAGAAATGCCTTTGAGGCCTTTTTTGATAAAATGAATTAATTGATGAGGGTAGGATGGAATGTAAATACATTGGGTAGAAGGAAAATAGTTATATCATTAAAAATGATAAGGCAGAGTAGTAGAGAGAAGATGAGGAAGATGAGGAGGGAACTGTGTTATTAAGGAGCTTTTGTCTAGGGAAAATTCCTTGAATTGAAGAGAAAAAGATGTGTCATTTTCTCACAGAATAAATGAACATTCATGTAATAGACCAGTTAACTGTGTTAGTGATCTCTAACTTGAAGCAGTTCATGTATTGTATTCAACTTAGCCCATTAATGTAATGCTGGAGAAAAGAATGGCTTTGAAAAGGGAGACAACATTTGACATATAAATAAATAAGCTAATCAATAAAAAATATTCATACAAAAAGTGGCTGTGATAGATGGTAGACACTGTGAAAATGCTTATGTAGAAGACAAATATGAATGAGCGTCAAAGATAGACTAGATACAAAAGGACTTTCTAATAATGACATGATTCTAAATAGGCAGAAATATTTATTTTTGAAAATAGTGCTGATTTTACAGTCATATGATTTCCCCCTAATATTTACCTTATTTTTATTCATTCACTTTTCTCATGTATTATTTTCTAGTATTTGTAATAAAGTAGCTCTATGGAGCCTAAGCAAAACATGTGTTTGTAGTACTATTGTCACTCCCTTTTCAATGCTAGGACTGCAGCTGTGCACCAGCAGACTCAGCTAGTTAACGAATCTTTTAGATCATTTTCATTTACACAGAGAGATTGTGTTATTAGACAATGGTGAGTAGAGAAATTAATAAGCATCTCAAGGAGGCAGGGTTTGGGTGTTAAAATAGGAAAGTGACCTGGTAGTATGTTTAGAAAATAATGATGGTAAATAAATGAGGGGAAATAAATTTCTCAATTATATCATGAATCTGGGATGGGCCTAGTTATGACATGGCAATGCTGTGTGTTCTATTCAATAACAACATTAGTGTAGGTTAAGAGCTAATGACCCTTTATATAGCAAAGATTTATGTTTATTATGACATAGTGATAGATAATTATGAACACATTGTTACTCATATATTTAAGTCTTGTTAAAATATGTAGCCTTAAGGCTTAGATAGAAAATAGTCCCATAATTCATAAATAGAAAGCTCATCCCATCATAGATTAATCAAATGACAAATGAACTCCATGCTGATTGGGATATTAGAGGACCTAGTGTTCTCACTGGAAAACATTGGTCCTAGGTGGCTAACTTTGAAAAATATATTTGATCCCTCATTTCTCTCTCTGTCTCTCTGTCTCTCTGTCTCTCTGTCTCTCTGTCTCTCTCTCTCTCTCTCTCTCTCTCTCTCTCCTCTGTCTTTGCTCTACTGTGAATAGAGTAGCTTGTTCCCTATTTCCCTGTGCCATGATGTTGGGCCAACACAGGACCTAAACATAATTGACCTAGCCAACCACAGGCCAAAATCTCTAATCTAAGAAACAAGATATTTTCCTCCTTTTAAGATATTTTTTTGCTATTTCTTTTGTCACAATGTAACCAAACCCAACAGACACAGCAACTAATGTATCAATATTTGGCCATAGGAAATCAACTATATCTATATGTGTCTGTAAAGACATTTACTCCTTGCTTTAAGGATAATTTAAAAGCATTTCTTAATATAGGTTAGGTTATCCTTCTGTGATATTAGCTAACTGAATATTTTATGAAATATTTCATTACATATTTCATTAATTTTTAAATTTGTGTGCACACACATGTACACATGTGCACATGCTCATGAATGCATACATGTGAATCTGTGAAAAGCAGGCTGCTAGTTAATGCCAAGTGTCTTCCTCTATTGCTCTCTATTTTGCTTTTGAATCAGAGTCTCGTCACTGCCTGGATCTCACTTATAGGCTAGACTGGTTGACCTGTGACCTCAACCTAAGGTCCTTAATATTTTATAATATTTAAGTTACTAGATACATTTAAAAAAATCATTTAAAATAAAAGGCTTATTCCAGGAGAGAATATTCAAATGACTCAAAGAAAACAATTTTTTCAAGTCAAATGCAAATATGTAATCAAAACTGGGAAATCAATGACTAATTATTATCCTTTTATCCTTTATTTAATTAGTCAAACAAAATGTACAATCATATCATGCACAACAAATACTTATTAACTTCATTTGCTAGATTCTGAATGTCTTACTTGCAATTAATTTATACACAGACTAGATAAATTGTCAAATTGACTTAGAGGTAAAACATAAGCAAACTGTCTCTATAGCTTTGATAACAACTTTTTTTTCTTCAAGAACCTTTACCCAAGAAGACAGTCCACATCAGTGACTCCACTCCTTGAGCCTCAGAACCCTAAAGTTTCTGTTTTCTCTTTTATTCCAAGGGCTTTGATTTGGTAGTACTGGCAACAAGGCAATAAGATGAGTTTTCTCAAAAGTATTATAACAAAATGTAGCATTAGACAGTCTAACACACTCATACAAGAAGGTAGAAAACCTCAAGACAAACTCTTCAATCAACCGTTCTGTGGAAACTAGAGGAGACTGTATTAGAGCATCTCCAATATTCAAAGAGCATCTGTATTGACTAAAACCATGAGGCAAAATGACATTCATGTTCTCTGTGAACATGCCATGGGAGTCAACTTGACCTGAAACTCAACAGATGGAAACTATGTGCCAACTAGGATGGTGGGACATGACGAAAAGGATACATGAGTTCTGCTAGGTCAAGGATATGTAGCTAAAAGGGTAAATGCTAGTTTTAGACATAAATACTTCAGAGCTCTGTATATTGAGGTCGTTTCAGGGAACATATGATCACTCTAAACACAGAAAAGAGAGTAGCAGCTTAGATGGAAATTATTCTGTGACTGTTCCCCATGCTGTGAGCTGGGAAACTCCTGAGAAAGTCATGTTGATCTTGGGAAAGTAGTCAACCTAACATGTATAAAAGCCACTGAGACACTGTCGATTTAAATATCAGGTCTAACAGGTTTGAACTGGAGCCAAAAGCAGCTGCATTAATTCCATAAGACAATTTGTTTTGAGAGCGAACCCTTATCCACTGCACAGAGGACTCAATGCCAATGGAGGATATAATATATTTTATTTTACTCTAGTTTCAGTTTCTCTTTTATTTGTATGTTTGTAAATTTGCACTCCTGTGTAATATTTACTCTCTTTGGGTCTTTCCGTTGCGTGATTTTATTTTATGGAGGTCCTGTGGTGCTTTACACCTATCCTGTGGTGCCCGGTACTGTTTTGCTTATCTCCAACCCATATATTTCCCATCTCAATACTTATTTTCTATTCTTTCTTTCCCATTCTGTTAGTTCTTGATAATTATTATGTTATATAGCTTTGCTATCATTAAACATGCTTCTAAGAACATGCTGATTATTTTTTTCTAACCTCATTACTGAATATGCAATTTAGTCACCCAATTAAATTTTATTTTATTTTAGTACCAGGGTTTTTAGAAATATTTTTCCCGTTACCTTATGTAACAAGGAAGACATCCCAGTATGAAGATCTATATAAAATAAAGCAAGCAGAATGAGTAGGGAAAAGGAGAGACACATGTACTCCAATGAAATTATAAATGACAATATAGAAACACATAAATAATATATAAAGTCAAGCCAATTTGCCACCCCAAAAATCTCAGAATGTCTCAATATCTGAAATAAGTGATATTGAGATAACTAAATTGCAAGGACCATATTTCAGAATTCTACTTTTAAGAATGTCCAACAACTTCAAAGAAATTTTCATGAGCAGACAAATGAAGTAACAACATCAAGAACAATTCAATTAGAACCTAATTAAGAAAATAAGCCAGAGAGTCAACAGAAACATGAAACCACAGGACTAACTCCTTTTCTGTTCTCAACAAAACAATTTCAAACCCAAAATTTAGTCAAAAGACTAAAGACAGAAGCTAAATAATATTTAATTTATTGAATTTTCTCCCAAATAGAAAACATGTCAGATAATAAGTCAAATCTTAACAATTCCAAAGAACCCAAATAATCACCTTATTTTTTACCTGATAATTATGGAATAAACTAAAGTTCAGTAACAAAAGACACCACAGAAATTAGAACTACACATGGGGATCAGTGATGTACATTGATGAAATCAGAGAGAAGATTTTTTTTAAATGATTAGAATAAAACTGAATTTAAATGAAAACTAACCCACTTACCAACAACTTACCATAATCTTAGGATAAAAATAAAGGCTGTTATAAAAGGGAAGTTCCTGAACATGAATACATATATTTAAAATGATGAGATAAATCTCTAGAATATATCCTAATGATATAGTTCAAGTGTTCTGGAAACACAAAAAAATGTTAAGGTCCAAGTTAGTAAGTAGAAATAAATATTAAAAATAAGTGTAGTAAGTAATAAAATAGAGAAAGAAGAATAATATAAATTCAGTGAAGCAAGGAGTGTGTTCTCTGGAAACATGTACAAGATTGACAAGCCCTTAGCCAAACTAGCAAAACAAGAAAGATGGAACAAACTAATAAGCCTAGACATGTGATCCCTCATCACAACAGATAGCAATAAAAACTGAGAAGATATCCCATGGATACATTAAAAACTCACATAACAATAACTTAGGTATCATCATGGACTTGATTGTCTCCATGATGACACAGAAATATAGTTCTAAGATTAGAACTAACCACTAGAAGAAGTGGGGAATGTAAGATCTGGCCCTTTTATGAGGAAGGCAATGACATTCTTTCTCCTAAGAAATGGGTGACTTTGACCTGGCCCAGGGCCAAGAGTAGAAACTACATGCCCGGGCAAAAATCCCACCCAACTACATTCCTACGGGTGACTTTGACCTGGCCACAGGACCAGAGGCAAAACGTTTCAGGAACCAGAAACGTTTTGCCACCAACCTGTAAA
>CM052709.1:11405722-11453527 GCA_028551405.1 Uromys caudimaculatus
TTCATTTTCATTAAATTCAAGGAAATCTTTAATTTCTTTCTTTATTTCTTCCTTGACCAAGTTGTCACTAAGTGGAGCGTTGTTCAGCTTCCATGTGTATGTGGGCTTTCTGTTGTTATTGCTGCCATTGAAGACCAGTCTTAAACCCTTTAACCATCACAGAAAAGAAAACTTTGGGAACCAGTAATGTCTTATTCTGCCTGATTTATTTTGTTTTCTCTTAGTGACAAAGTTTTAATTTTTTAAAAAAAATTCATATTTCCCATTATAGCTTTTAATTTATATCTATCAGAGGGTCAATGTTACATAAACTTTAATAAACCATGTTGTCAAGGGTTTTCTGTGCAAGTATGTAAGTGTGAGAACTATAGTCAGAGTGCCCAGAATCTTTATAAAGGCTATGCAGGCTTGAGTATCTATAAACACAGAACTTTGGAGGAAGATATAAGGATTCCTAAAAGCAAGCTGGTTTGAAAACTAGTAAACATTTTATAAACATTTCACAGCTGAAATATTTCATTGTAGTATGTATATGAACTTTTGGAATGAAAGGGTTTAATAGTAAAGGTAAGGTTATTTACGGTATGTAAAGAGCAGTATGAAAAAAGTCAGGGAGTTATCAATGACCTGTGAGAACTGAGAGCTCTGAGTTCTCAATGAATACAGAGTGTAATGGGATTGAAAAGGTCATGACTAATGCTAAGAGTTCAGGGCTTCAGTCTCACAACAGGCCTTAGATGGCTACCTGAGGATACTCAGAAGAGTTTAAGCCAATGGAAAGCATTTCAGTGTGGTGCAGATATTTTCTTTTGAAAGGGGCAGACAAAAATAATTTTATAGCTTTTTATCCTTTTTGGTTGCATGTATGATATATATTTTGAGTTATTAAGGAAAATATTTACCATAAACTAGCTGAAGCAATCATTGTTCTCTGTACTGCTAATAGACAGACATAGCCATCCTTTTGGTGTGTATGCCATCCACTGAGGTTGTAACTTACTGTATACACCACAACATGATTTCACAGACCCTTTCAGAACTTATCAACTATGTTACAGGCTTTACCAGTTTTTGGTAAAGGATTCGGAGGGACACAAATCTATTTGCTGTTTCCATGTTCCAAGTTCCCCATTCATAAATCACATATATGATATATAATTGTGAAAATAGTCACTCAAATATAGGGACAAAGATTAGTGTATTCCCCTTGAACATATGATTTGCATATTACAAGAACTACAATGTGAGCATTCACTACATTGTTGATGTTTTTCAACTATTAAAAAGGAAACTACATGTTAAACTTATTCCTAACAAGAGGAAACAGTAGTCAGATAAACATGGATCATGCATTTCTGCTTGCTTTACAACTTATTTGTTGTGTTACAAGGTAAATTAAGAATGCAGCTTTTAATTTTATAGTTTTTAATTTTCTGAGTAGTTCACCAAATGCAGACTATTTTGTGGCCACTTGCTCAAGTTTTGTAAATTACATTACCACAAGCAATAAACCTTTTTGTATTATACTTCTTTCCTATCTTTAATAAAGCATCCCATAGCAATAAATTATTTTTTTATGTAACTGTGTATAGAACCTGACTACAAGATTTTCAAATCACATCATTTTGCTGTGTAGTTCTTATTTTGATTCTATTTTGTAAGATAGACTATTAATTACTTGTTTCAGGATTGTAAACTTCAGTAAACTTCTACTTTAGTTTATCTACTTAATTTCAGTTTTTCTAAGTTACCAAAATACCTGTGTTTTCTCAACATAATATGAAACTGGTTTTCACTGAGTTTCATCATGAGAAATTTTCTTTTTCTTTTAATAGATAAATATAATTTATACTTATGCGATAAAAGTAATGCTTGGTTTCATGTTTCCCATTTTAATGTTTTTTTGAACATCTCCTACTTATTTTCTTTCTCTGAAAGTTCTGAGTTTCTTTTATTGTATATGCTTACTTTTGCTAACTTAAAAGCATATACATTTCTGAAGTATTTCTTACTTATCATTGTAATTTATTCGGGAAAATAAATTTGTTTTTAGTTTTGCTCATTGATTTTCCTCTTCATAAGACGTACAATGATCAAGCATGTTCCTTCCCCCTCTGTAATCCCCATTACGCACACTGTTTTGCTGACTGTGTAATTTTTGTTTCTTCCTCAGCTTTTCCTTCTAACATTTAATCACACACATAATCTTAACTCTTTTTCAAAATGTAAACAATAAATCTTTACCTTAGATTCCACCAAAGCTTCACTTCACTCTGGCATGCAGTTATAGAAATGGCAAGTTTCTATAATCAATTCTTCTTCCTTTACAATGTTCCAAATTAATTGACCTTGAAAAAAGTTTTGGTATCTATGCTCACCACCATTTTTCTGTACAGAAAAATTAAAATTAAAATTACAGAAAAAGAAAAAGGTAACTCATTTATCACTTGGTTTCTATCTGTGGTCAGGACCCCACAGGGATGCATATCAGATTTCACATTGGGATTTATAACATTAGTAAAATTACAGTTATGAAGTAGCAATGAAATAATTTTATGGTTGAGTGTCACAACAACATGAGGAACGGTATTAAAGGGCCACAGAATTAGGACAGTTGAGAACAACTGATCTAAATCAATGTGTTTTTCTAAGTACAAGATAACTGACTTTGTCCCTTGGTGTGGTCTTCTAGCATTAAGAGGCACTGTCTTAGAGTCTCTGCCTAAAAGTTGCTCCCTCTGGTAAGTATTCAATTGAAGAATTAATTCTCACCTGTGCTTCACTTTTAGTACAATGGGCAGTGAATGTGAAATCATCTGCATTCTTTTCTATCTTACTTCTAAGAATGATTTCTGTTTACTGTATCATATGCATCCTGTCATCCACTGAAGTTGGACAGAAAAATATGAAAAAGGTACCTTGTGTCATGTGTCAGATGAAAATTCCATTTAAGGCCATTATAATTTTGATTGTATTTTAGAAAAACATATTCAGATATAAAGCACAACATATAGAGTCTTTTGGTATTTATATTTATTACACATTTTATTTATATACTTAAATTATTTTATGTGCATATTGATTTGTCCCCATATATGTCTGAGCACCATTTGTATGCCTGGGGCCCTCAAAGGTCAGAATCAGGTGTCAATTTTCAGGAAATGAGTAATAGACAGTTGCAATCTGCCTTTTGTGTACTGGTAATCAGATCCAGGTCTTCTATAAAGTCAGAGAATGCTGTTAAGTCGACACACTAGTCCTTATTTACACACTTTTGAAAATGTTCAAATATTAGAGATACCATTGAATCAACCTAAATAATTTTGTTATATGGCACCACCATGGCTTCTGAGAATGAAGCATGCATTCTTCAAGGACCAGCATAGCTTGAAATTGACAGCTATGGATAATAGCTTGAATTGATGATATGGATAAATGCACTCAGAATGAGAAAAATATGGAAAAAAACTGTGTATAGGACCTGACATTTACAAAAGCTAAATCCTTTCTTAAGAAAGCAACAAAGCATGCATGCCTCTGAGAAGAGAGCAGTGCTTCCCAGAGTCTGCAGGGTGCACTGAGGTTTGAATAAGGGTTATTAGCGGGAAGTATATTTATAAAATAACTACGAGTGAGTTGATCTGGCATGCTGTTGCATAAAAGGATTATGGTTGACAAGTTAGATGCAGTGATATTGTGAATAATTTCCCATCATCAGAGCCAGTCGTTGGGAAGTAAGACGCTTGCCTTGGTAGTTTAGGAATAGGTGATATTTTCCTTTTGCATATTTCCCATATCAATTCTATTTCACAGTACCTGTCTGCCTAACCCGGTCTTCTCATGGTACTCTCTGGCAATCTAATCTTGGCTACTAGTATAATATTTTCTTCTAGTTTTATTTTTGTTGCTGTAATAAAATATTCTAACCAAAAGCAAATTACAGGAGAAGGGGATTATTTTAGGTCACAATTCCAGCGTATAGTCCATTAGTACAGGCAAATCAGAACAGTGGGGACTCGAGATGTCTTCTCACATTACATTCACCACATTCAGGAGTAGACAGAAATAAATCCATGCGTACTGCCTACTTGTTTGCTTGTGTTCACCTTGATCTTTGTATTTTAATGCTCCATGTCTAGGGAATGTTGCCTCCCACAGTGGGCTTCATCTTCCTACATTAATTAACTCAATTAAGACAACTCCCCACACATTAAGACTCTCTTAATTGCATGCTTAAGTACAAATAGTTTTTGACTACAAATTATATATTGATAAAATAAAATATATATTTTATTTAATTACAGCTATTAATATGAAGTGAAATTAAGTTTTATTCTTTCCTCATAAGGCTGTCATCTACCTATGATTAATTGTCTCTCATGATAAACATCCATTCTTAGTTTTTCTCTGTGCACCTGATGATTTCAGGAGTAGAAAGTTATTTTAAATTCTGTCAAGGAATCCACTTGATTCTCAAACTTTTAACAATTTTCTCATTAATATATGTGTGTTAATCACTTTTCTCTTTAACAATTCCTAGTAATAGTCACAGTAAATTGCAATTTTATAATAAATATTTCTCCCAAAACTGCAAATTGCCAGAAACTCCAGTTTCCTATTCATAATATTGATATGGATTAGAAATGGCTCCACAGTGTTCCACATTGTGACAAAGTTCCAGTCAGTATCTGAATACGCAATGTCCTAGCCAATGAAGAAGCAGTTCTCAACTGTAGAAGCTTTCAATATACCTAAAGATAATTTTACAATTAGGAGAAAATAGGTGATCTCACAGGGACAAATGTTCACAGTAGCTCAGGTCTTGTGAGGAATCTTGTTTCCACTAAGGAGAGTCAAGTGAGTCACCAACATTATACACCTCTTCAGTTTTGCCATAGTGCTACCATTTTAATAACATTTTATAAGAAATAGATTTTAGGTTTTTGTATTTGTTTTGTATTGCATACTCTCATTTTAAATACAAAATAGAGTAATTGACCAAAAGCACAGGTATTTTTAATGTAAAATATAAGGTTTTGCTATGTGTATACATTGTATAACATTTAAATCAAGATAATTAGCATATGTATCACTCCATACATGCGCTATTTTAGGTTGTAACAATGCTTAAACTCTGTATTCTTACTCAATTCTAAACATCATTTTTACTAACACTATTGCTGTTCTTTAATGTGTTATTTCTATCTATTTTTAAGAAGATTAATTTGTAAATTTTATAACCTCTGAAGATGGCTAATTAATTAACAAAACTTTAAATTATGTGTTCAAAATATTAAAAATATCATGAACATTGAGGTGATATGTTTCCCTTGTCTCAATGTTATACAGTGTATAGATTATCAAATCACTATATGTACAATTTTATGTCTTCATACGTGACTCAAAAATAAATGTAACGTAGGTAGATTTAAATGTTTTAAGGATTTTCAGCCAATTACAGGTTCTTTCAGGTAAAACAAATGAGATTATGTGAGTCTTAAAGACACTGGAAATATTAAGTTATTAATCTGAAGAGGCTTATGAATATGAAAATGAGCATACTGAAACATGTTTATATAGGTGGGTTTGTCAGAACTGAGAACAGAAGTGATAGAAAGTCAATTTTAATAAGGGGAGTTTCAGAGGGGAATGCACCCTTTCATGTGTCAAGTGTTGGCTTCTGTGTCCATAGAATCTGTTACAGGTACTTCTCCTATTGCACTTGTAGACTCTACACATGGTACATATGTGTACATATGTAGTGTAATTTCAAGGAGATTGGCCTTAATTCTACCTGTTCTCAAAGTTTCTTCAAATATTCTGGATTTTCTGAAATTGTAGCCCTAAGCTAGTCATTTCAGCTAAGCATTTGAAAAGATTTGACTGCTACATATTAGTTCAAATACCTTATTTAAATTTAGATTCAAGTTGTAAATGTCTGAGGAAAGATTGGGGCCTGCTGGGGACCTAAAATTGATACTTCTACATTTCGGCCTAGGACTAACTACGTGATATACTTTTACATACAGAGACACATCTCTTTTCTTCT
This sequence comes from Uromys caudimaculatus, assembly GCA_028551405.1. NCBI lineage: Eukaryota > Metazoa > Chordata > Mammalia > Rodentia > Muridae > Uromys > Uromys caudimaculatus. The sequence continues at coordinate 11,411,772 of CM052709.1, forward strand.
TCATAAGAAATGACAAATATGTCCTGGGTAATTATTTGTCACCATTTAAAGCAAAGGTGGTCAATGTTTCCCAAATGAATCTTCTTGTAAAACCTGAGTTCACTTCCTCTTCACTAGAGCTTGATATCACTAATTACAGTTCTTTAAATGTGGTCTGAGAACACTTTCCATAAGTAGAATTTTCTCCATCTCTTCCTCTGTTCTCTTCTTGATTTTTATTCATTTTTTAACTCTTGTTTCTCAACTGGCAGTAAATATGGTCAGAGGCAATTAAATTGCAAGTAATTTCCCCACAATACCCCAAAGGACTTAGAATTCTGTGCTATAAGGTATTCTATGAAATACACCCAGGGTGGAATGATTTTCTAGTCATATCCTCAATCTCTGATGCTCACTCTGTCTGGGGAGGGTAGTGATTGCGGGGAGTAGTGGTGGCCTGACTCAGTGTTCAGCCCAGGAGGAGACTATTATTGGGAGAAAGGCCAAAGAAGACATTGTAGAGACAGTAGTAACTCATGTGAGTTACAACAGAGAATCAGAACAACTCATGCCATTTTTTAACATGAAATGTCTTTGGACTAGAGAACAGAATAGGTGCTGATATTCATAGCAAGGTGATGGATGAGACATATTTACAAAAGGAAATGAATGAATAAGTCCTCTGGTAATGGTATTATTCGAATCTGAGGTACTAAAAATGATCCTGACTGATTTTTGTCTTAAAAGGTGTTGAATAATACCTGGATCTGATTTTCTTTCAAACATCAAGCTTCTGTTCAAAATTAAAGCCATGAAGTACAAACTGAAAAGAAGCGGTGAGAATTCTAGGTAGTATTTTTTTTTCCAGTTTACAACTCAGTGGTACTGGTAGGCTCAATGGCACCTTCATCTTGCCAACTGATTTTGTTACAAATTGCTCCAAACCCAGAAACATTCTATTTGTTCATATCTAGCGCCGTTTTGATTTCTCAGTCTGTCATTTGTAGTAACTTCATAAAACTATCATAACAAATATAATCTAACATCCTTCATAGATATAGGTTCTACAGAGTAAAAACAAAGCAAACAGACAAACAAACAAATTAAAAACCTGAAATATATCTAACATTCCCATTTTCTCTGGGAGAATGAAGATATTTTCATCTTATTTATGATCTAAAACAAGTTTAAGGTAACAACGGGCTTTTGAAAAGTCAAATGACAATAAAAGAATAAAAAACAAAATTTATGGCTCATAGGATGCCTCAGGGGCAACTTGAGTTCATAATTCACAATGTTGTCTTCTGACATCCACGTGTCTGCTGTGGCATGCATGCACTCTCCTGCACACAACACAACAAAAAGTAAATAGATGTAATAAAAATTGAAAAGAATTTACCCTTTCTTATGTCTTCTTTAAATGGAGAAGTAAGTATATTAATAAAAAAAAACAATTACATTATCCTTTAGGGATCAAACACAATTAGCATTTTAATGTCATAAAGCCATTGTAAAATTACATTGTGAAATATTGCACACAGAAATATCTTGGGATGATCAATGCTAACTCTATTTGGCTTTAAGACTTGTCTATTTCTTTACGCAGGTGGGATTTACTTTTGCAGTTAAATTCTGGCATTTCCCATTTGGTCTTAAATTATTTGACAGAAAGTTATGATTTGAGAGTTATTTATAACCCATTTTGGGAAAATTCCCAGAAAAACTTTGAGAATTTATTGTTTTAAAGATTGCCTTCACTCATATACCTCCATTTTTCATTGGATTTAAATGTAACAAAGTAGTAGAGGATTCAAATTTTTCTGGCAAAGAAAATGGACACCACCAATTTCCATAAAAGCTTTTCTTTCTGAAATCAAAACTATTATAAACTACTCATAAAAGTACTGAAAAGTATCTCTTTGACGTGAGGACAGCTTAGTTAACCAAATTCTTTAAAATATTTTGTATGACCAAGAATATGTTTTCTAAAATAGGAAATAATCCTTTAGAATTTTATACTAGGCTAAAGTATTAGGCGACCATTTCCTAAATATCTCTATATATGCAGGTCAATCACATTAATATCTTGGGAGCATAATACAGAATGACCAATGTCAGTAAAACCACCTACATCTTGTGCTGGCAAGGATGTGGAGTAAGGAGAACACTTATCCTTTGCTGGCAGGAGTGCAAACTAGTACAGTTACTATAGAAATTAGTGTGGTGCTTCCTCAGGAAAATGGGATTCAATTTACTTCAAGATCTAGCTATACCACTGTTAGGCATATTCACAAATGACTACAATAGATACTTGTTCGACTATGTTCATTTTTGATCTATTTATAATAGTCAGAAATTGAAAAAAAGAATTAGATGTCTATCAACAGATGAGTGGATAGAGAAAATATGGTATATTACGCAATGGACTATTATTCAGTCATTACAAAAATTAAGTTAGCTGTTAAATGGGTGTTGCTAGAATTCACACTGAGTGAACTAATATAGACACAAAAAGGCAAAAGTGTTGTGTGTTCTCTTATATGTGGATGTTAGTCATTAAGTTATTGATAGGCAAACTACAATCCATATAACCAGAGGTTGGCTAGAGAGTAAAGGACTAGTGGGTATGGATATCTCTAGGAAGAGGTAATACAATAGATAGTTACAGATGATTAAGGTAGGTGGCACTAGAATGGGAGGATCAAATGGGGAGGGAGAGGGAAGAAGAGGCTGAGAGATGGAATATCATGAGGTACAGCTAAAACTAAGGATCATTTGAGTGTAGAATGGAAACCTGATACAGTAGAAGATTCCTACAACATATACATATGTAAAGGTGATCTAACGGAAATCACCAAAGAACAGGGTGGGCTAGAACAGTCAGCTGAACTTCTGTGTCACCAATTGAAGCTACCAGTACCAGGAATCAGTAACATCTGATCTAGTTGTTGGCCAAAGGATTCCAATGGGAACCCTAAGACAATCTAGGATATTTTTCAAGGATAGTTATTGCTTTCCACAAACTGGCAGTAAGGCCTTACTGCTGAAGACAACATCTACACAACTTATTGACCATGGAGAAGTCAAGGTGGTGACTACATAAAGGCTTCATCTCTAAGGACTAGTATTCATGGTACTGGGAAGTATTCCATACGCTGCCAAAGAAGAATGAAACACAAACCCACCTACAAACCCTTTGATGTAAAATGCTGTACTGCCTGCAAGATATGCTGTTGGCATCAGCTTATAAGATATGCAATAATGGAATAAAGCTTCTGGGAGTAACCCAGGCAAGTCATTATTTGGGTGACTAAGAACCTGAGACTAGATTGGCCAAGAACCTAGGAGAAAGCCAAATCCTACTTCTGCTCAAGAGATGTAACAATGCAATGACTCCTAATTACATTCTGCTAAATTCATATATCAGTGCCTTGTTCAGGCATCATCAGAGAAGTTTCCTCCAGCAGAAAATGGGAAAAGTACACATATTTATATCCAGAACATATGCAGAGATTGAATGACCTTATATGGGAGGTCTCCATCCAATACCTCCCATCATGGGTATGAGAACTCTGACAGACAGGAAGTCGCAAGAGTAAGAGCCAGAGAGGATTGTGGTATCAAGGAAACAAGATAGTTTAAACACAGCACTACCAACACACATGAAATCACAGAGATGGTGGCAGCATGGACAAGGCCTGCACGAGTCTGTACCAGATGGACTTCAAGAGCTACAAGGAGAACTTGACAGCTCAGATGATATGTCCAACTGACAGCAAATGAAAAATGAGCTTTTTCCAAGGGAATCTCACTGGGAAAACAAATGACTTCTAAGGGTTGACTCCATGGCAAATAGTCAATAGCCAAAATAGAAGAAATGCAATGTCATTGCTGGAGGTGTTTTGTCTCATAATTTTGACAATTCTCTACCTCCCCCCCTCTCTTTCATGGGTATATATAAAGACTTCCACTTTCATGTTTTTATGGGAGTCCAATGTGTTTCAAAGTGTGTGTCTCAGTCTTTTGTGTTTATTGTGCTTTTTCTTTGACTTTTTTCTTTTCTGTTTTTGCTTATTCCAGCTCACTGTGTTTTACTTTTATTTTGTTATATTATCCTTTGATGCCTGTTTCTTTTCTAAGGAGAGAAAGAAAAGATATGGATCTTGCTGAGGGGGAGAGATGGAGAAGAACTGGGAGGAGTATGGATAAAGGAAACCATAATCGAAGTATTTGTATGAAAAAATATCTATTTCTATAAAAGAAAAATGATACAGTGGAACACAGTGCTTAAGAATGATAGGTGCTTAATAGGGAATAAGAAGAAAATCATTTCCTTAAACCTTTTGTTTTTAATTATTTATTTATTTATTGATACTTTATTTACATTTGCAATGTTTTCCCCTTTCCAGGTCTCCTCTTTGGAAACCCCCTATCCCCTCCCCCTTCCCTGCCTCTATGAGGGTATTCCACCTCCCACCCACCCGCCCACCCATTCCTGTAGTATTCCCACCTTGACATTCCCCTTTACTGGGCCTCTAACACCCTCAGGCCCAAGGGCCTCTCCTCCCCCTGATGGCCAACAAGGCCCTCCTCTGCCACATATATGGTCTGAGCCATGGGTCCCTCAATGTGTATTCTTTGGTTGGTGGTCCAGCCTCCAGGAGGACTGGGGGGATGTCGAGCCAGTTGACACTGTTGCTCCCTCCATGGGACTGCAAACTCCCTCAGCTCCTTCAGTCCCTTCTCCAACTCCTCCATCTGGTACCTCACTCTTAGTCCAGCGGTTACTGTAAAGTGAAACTTGGGTATTCCAAACTTTTGGGCTAATATCCACTTATCAGTGAGTACATACCATGTGCGTTCTTTTTATGACACTAGTATACCACATTGATTTTTTTCTATTCATGCCTCCATTTAACCTACTACCATTGATCTTCATTCCTTTGAGTTATATAGTGTTTGCTAAATAAACATCTATCAGTAATTCCTATTCTTACATTTTTCCCAAGTTTACTCCATTGGTTTAGTCCTACCTTCTCTTCTCAACATTCAATTCTTCTTGGGCCTGAAACAGTCTGCTACTGCATGAGAAAAAAGAAGTCACTTAGCAAATTCATTTTCTGTTGCTTTTAAATAAATTATTATAAAGTTAGTATCTTGAAACAACACAAGTTTATTAACAAACAGTGAAGGAAGCTAGACATCTGAGATAGGGTTTTCAGATATAACACTGTGATGTCAGCACAGTTGCTGTTAATTCCTTTGATTATTTAGGAAAACTGTCTTGTCAAATTTCAAGCAATTTTCATTGTATTACTCAGTCCATGATCCAGTCTTCCATCTTTTAATCCGTCAGTATAGAGGTTTGTTGTTTTGTTTTGTTTTGTTTTGTTTTGTTTGTGGTGGTACTTGTGTTTTTGTTTTGTGTCAAACTGACTCTAGATGTCTATTGTTATCTTAAGAAAAAACCTCACTCAAGGCTTGTCTTTATCAAATTATCTGTGGGAAAGTCTGTGGGAAGCTTTCTTGATTAATTATTGCTGTGGAAATGCCTAGTGATTACAGGTGGTGACAACCCAAATAGTCTAAGAAAGCAAACTGAGCAAACCATAAGGGCAAGCCAGTAAGTAGTGTTGAACCATGGTTCTTGACTCTGATCCTGCTTTAAGTACATTCCCTGATTTCTCTCAATGAAGAACTGTGACAACTTTGGAGTTGTAAGTTCTAATAAACCTTTTCTTCTTCAAGTTGATTTTGACTATGGTGTTTTATCACAGTAACAGAAAACGAAATAAAACACATCTCAAAATTGTTTCTGCTTCTGTCTTCACATTGAAACTTTTCCTACTCACTCATGTCTTTTTCTTATAGGAGAATCTGTGATTTCACCAAGTTCCCTACTTTATCTAAAACAATATTGCTACCTTATCTTCACCTTGTTACCAAGGTGACACTCATAGGATCTTGACACTGTAGAATTCCCATAATTTAGTCCACCTTACTTAGGTCATGCTTTTATGTTGTAAATAAAACTGACAAAATCTTAGAAACTTTAATTTTATAGAATCTACTAGAAAACCTTAATGTAACTTTGAAATCAACAAGTCTATGGCACATTTATTTTCTTACAAACCAGTTATTCAGAAAACCAACTTGATTTAAAGATCAATTGTTTGATTTGCCATTGAAATATCTCAATTATTAAAGATTTTCTTCATGGATTTTAGAGCAATTGAAGTCGATGTTGTCAGAATTTTTATGTCCCCCTAAAGTTAGTAAGTGAAATTCTCAAGCAGAGTTGAGGGTGATAGGGAATAAAGCATTTAGAAGATCATAGTCCTTGTGGATGGGGTCAAAGCTATTAACAAAGATCCTCAAGAGACTCTGTACCCCTGCTCCCTGCCAAGACACAAGAGAGAAGAGCCATGTATGAAAAGGGTCATCAGATGATAGCAAGTGTGCTTATCTTGCAAATTCCTAGAATCTAAATTTTTGACAAGTATAATTTTAATATTTCTTAGACACAGCATAGAATATTTTGTTATAGCAAACCATAAGCAAATAAAATCACCAGTAGATATCTAAATAAATTGGAAATACATTTTACATGCAGCATGTAAAGTATTTATGGAATTAATGTTTTAATTTTTGCCTTTAAGAAATGTACTGAGTCAGCCTGAAGTGAGCTTCTCAGTATGTGTGCTTGGTTAACTATTTCCCATTCCCCTTTCAATACACAGTAAGATCTGGAGAACGGAGGAAATATGGTGATTTCTAGACCACAATTAGAAAACTACTGTGCCATGTTTTTCTAGGACATGGCTGTGACATTAAACAACACTTTCATACCTCTTGTAAACTTCAGGAAGAGTATGGGTGAACCCGGAAGAGGGAAGTGAAGAAGGAAGTGATGTAGGCACATGTCAAAATTCATGACAGACACATTTTTTCCCAGTAACTAAGAAAGATTTTTATTTTTTGTAAAACCAAATGTAGTGGACAGAGAGTATTTATTAATAACCACAAGTGCTTTGTTTAGTTCATGTCAAAGAGCTAAGTTAACTGTGAGCACAAGAAGAAAGTGCAGAATAAATTCTGTGGACTGTAATCTTTGGCCCCACACAGGAAGCATTGCATCACTAGCCCTGGTGTGATGCTGGGTGGTTTTTTTTTTGAAGATTGAAAAAGTGTGTTGGTAACTTTCTACATTTTGCTATGTTCTCTAATGGACCTGGAAGATAGACTTGGGTGCTGTATTAAATAAAACACTACTCTTGAGCAGAAGACATTGCAAGAATCATTGAGAGAATAACTGAGTAAATACATCTCTTAGTATTATAGAGTGCTCTGGATATAGAAGGAAGAACAGTATTATGACTATGAGGATTGTATTCAGATTATACAAGAAGCCTCAGGTTTCAGAGATCTCACAAAACAGGAGTTGTTTTTCTTGCAAACAACAGCAGAAAACTAATAGAGTTGGGCCACAGTGCGACATGCTCCAGAGGTGAAAGCTCTCAGTGCTTTTCAAGTCTGATGCTCTCATTGCAATATGGCTTTTGAACCATCCATTACATGACTAATTTTATTCAATCCTTCTGGTAGAAAAACCTTTACAGCAGACTTACTACTGTGGAAACATGGTCAAAAGAATGACAAATGGTGAACAATGACTTGGGGAACTGTGAAAGAGGGTCCAGAAAAACAGGCAGAGGGCCTTTTACTTCAGGTGCGTTTTATCCCCTGGATTATTCTTGGGTGTGATTTCATGACTCTTGTGACAAACATTTGCACTCAATTTATAAGACATGTTTATTCTTATTGAAAGTCAGAATGTAATTATAGAACCCAATCTGATTGGGGTAAAATGAATCTGAATACAGCCTTCTGCCTTGCTTTTTGCTTTCCCAGATATAATCTATATATACTACATGCCAGGCTGTTGTATTTAAAGAGGTCCATTCTGATGAAGTTCTGAGAAAGGGCTATCTTTTAATATTTAGTATGTGCTTACAGGTATTTATTTACATTTTTTTCTGAACTCAATCAGCCTTCCTTAAATCACTGCTTACTTTGTTACATTTGTTTATAAAAGTACACTGAAACATAAGTTAGATTGTCTACAGCAGCAGACTGTAGTTTGCCTCATTCTCTTGGGTCCTTAGATCCCAGGTTTAGCGAGAAGATCTGTACAGGTCAGCTGAAAATTCACCAACTACTCTACTTCACAGATATGAATTATAACTAGGCTTGCATCCAATTTTGAAAACAGAAGCAAAATCTACCCAGTTAGATTAGAATTTTATATAAACTAAAATCCACCCAGTTAGATTAGAATTTTATATAAACTATGACTCACCCTCTAATTATGACTAGTACAATATTTGGGTTGTGAAAATTATTCATGATTCTTTCAAGATTTGGAATTGACTATATGTCCTGTACTAAGCCTAGCAACCCAAACTGGTTACATAGCTACTTTTGACATGTAAGTTATGACTATGCTGAGCCAATCATGATCTATCATGTAGATTTAAAATACAGCCTGTGTGAGAACAAGTCAACAGAAACAAGGAAGGTTTTGCAAGAAAAAAAAAGTGTAAGCAGGAAACAGAAGATTACTAACAGCAGATGTCAGAAGCAGTGTGTCTCTATTTATAGGACCTAGGAAAGGGTTAATTTTAAGGATCTGAGTACCAAGTCCTTCAAGCCACTGCTAAAGTGTGCATTTACCAACCAGAAAGAGTGACTGCTCCTACAATCCTAGCAATGACCAAGACAGGAAGTTCTTCAGTTTGAACCAACTTGAGCTATAGAGGGGGACCTGATTCTGAACATAAAACCAAAATATACATCTACAAACAGGATTGGGCTAAACCAAAAGGGATGAGTTCAGCAGCCTTTTATTTTTATTATCTTTGTCTTGTGTGAGTGGTTGTGAGTGTATGTGAATATGTGTGTAAATTGTGAACATATGTATAAATTGTGAACGTGTGTGTATGTTAGTGTGTGTCTGTATGTATGAGTGTGTGTGTGTGTGTGTGTGTGTGTGTGTGAATGTCAGAGCATGTGTGAGGATCCAAGAACAACTGCTTCAATCATGTGGGACCCACGGACCAAACTCACTTTGTCAGTAAGTGCAAGAGCACTTTCACCTGCAGAGCAATTCTGCCAGCCTGATAATCAACTTTTAATTTCCCAGCTCAATCTATTTTTTAAAAGTCAGCAAAGAAAGACAATACGAAAGATATTTTGTAATAAATGAAACATATCATATTTTAATGCATGTTTTCAAATTAAGAGCTACCTCATAGCTTCTGTTTCATTTCCTGGCTTTGGGTTCCTGCCTTGAGTTCCTGCCCTGACTTCCTTCTAGGCTGGACTGTACTATAGAACTGTAAGATGAAATCAAACATTTCCTCCCCAAGCTGCTTTTGGCCATGGTATTTTATTGCATCAATAACAACAGCAATAACAACACTATCCAAAACAATCTGTATATCAAAGGAAAGAGAAAAAAGTATAAGACAAAAAATGGGAGTAGATAAAAGAAGACGGATGGAAGCAGAAAGCTGCGGAGAGAGAAGCACGCTGGGCAACTCTTCCAGAATGGACAACCTCTAGCAGTGAAGTAGCTGTTAGCAGCAGTGTTGCTGCTGGGACAACCACAAGGACTACCACTGATGCTTCAGCCTTCCTTGCCATGTACTCACGCTTCCACTTGTCCACAGTAAAGAGGCAATGACCTATAGATGATAACAACAAGGGGCAGTTTGGTAATGGGAGGAGCCACATGACAGGCAGCGAGGTTGCTAGGCAGCGCAGCCAACTACTTTATGCCCACAATTGTACTCAAATGAGGGAAGTCTGTTGTTCCATAAGACCCAGGAAATAGAACTGAAACAGAGTAGCTCACTTACAGCAACTTACCACCAGGCCACTTGCCTCTCCTTAACCCCAGAGAAGTCACAGTGTTCAATACAGGCCTTACCCTCATGGACTACTCCACAGACATGTGGAAATTGCCAGAAAATTGCAGCTATCCCCCTACTTATAAAGATTCAGAGAAGGGTAAATATTAAATCTACTCAACAAGGAGATTGTCATAAGCCTTGCCTACGTTTCATTAAACGGAGATTCTGCTCCTGTGCAGAGAAAGAAAGAAAGTTTTTGTTTTTGTTTTTGTTTTTGTTTTTTGAAAGACAAAACCCTTCTCTTTCCTACAATTGTAGAGCTATGACACAGAGGAAGCTTCAGTCACTAGCGTCAGGGTGATAAGTTCTCGACAGGGGACTAATCCATTTGTTTCCTGCACTGAGTTCAGACCTCGGCTTCTTTTCTCTTTTAAAATCATCTACCTGGATTTAAAGCATGGATTTCTAAACCCATGAATTTGCTGAAGATCAGTTTACTGGACACTGGTAGGTATTGTTTTGAATTTCTTCATTAAGCATTGGAAGCAATTAACAATTTGAGAAAATTTCAAAAGAAATCACACCCGTGTGGTAAAATCTGAAATCAGTAAAATAAGAGAGAAGAGGATGAAAGATTCTGTAAGGCCATCGATTGCTGGAACATTGAGTTCCTCAATGACATTTCATAAATGACATTATGGAAAAAAATAGCTAATATGGTGATATTCAAATATACCATAATTTTTTGTTTAAAGTTATTATAACTCACTTATCCAAGATTTACTTTAGTAAATATTATATGGGTGTAAAATGTATGAAATGTCACAAAAATTAATTTCACCCATTGAATTAATCCATTTATATATTTGAATTAGCATACTTTTAATCAGTGTTGTTGTTGGCTTCCTCTTATGCTCTTACAAGGTAAAAGTGATATTTTTACTTATTTTAATCTGCAAAGTATTTAGTAATTCTCCAAACATCTAATCAAACTCTATCTGATAATTAGAACTTTTCCAGTTTCTTCTGTTTTGTTTGTAGTCCAAGCTCCATGGGCATCTTTCCAGCCAAACCCATCTCTTCACGTGGTTTTTCTAGACAAGACACTGAGCCATACGAAATGGATGAAGACATGTCTCTGAGTCAGGGCTAAAGAAGAAGACAAAATAACAAAGGACTCAGCCATGTGGAACATAGCAAACCAAGCAATGTCCTGGTTCTAAATAGAATGGAAATTTGTTGATTTGGTATGGAGGCGCTTAGTGTACACACACAGAAAGACTTCTTTCTAGTCTCAAATTACAATTCTAAGCCCAAATGAACATTTCCAGTATACAGAAGAAATGTATTGTGGAAGGATGTTTGCTTCTCTTAAAATCCTGGCATGATTTCTCAGAAATAGAGTACCTGCACCTAACAAAGTGTCCCTCTTTGCTTTGATTCTAGAAGCATCCTGTATGAAGTCATGTCACAGGGTTAGCATAAAACTGTCAGTGTATCACCTGTCCAATCTGGAAACCACATGAATTGTGCAGATGGAGGCTTTCAAGTATGACGGGAGGAGCAACACAGAGTGCATGGAAATTAGAAAAGAGCGTCAAGCCAGATGTGTACAACGCTACTCTGAGAAAAAGATGAGGCAAGCTTAACTGGGGACGTTAACGAATATCCTTGAGATTAGAGAGATGGCCCAATGAGGAAAGTGCTTGCTGTGCATTCAAGACCACATGAGTTCATATCCATGTACAGCTGGACTGGTAGCATGCATCTGAAATACCATTGCTACTAGCTACGGAGAGATGGGAGAGGAAGATAAGAACCTCTGGAAGACTGAATGCATGCTATCATGTGGTGGGGGACAACTAAGAGACCTTGTCTCCAAAAACAAGTGGGAGATGAAAACTTCCTCCAAGGTTATCCTCTGAACTCCATCCATCAGCCATGGAGCTTCACACATGGTCTCATACACATAGACACATACACATTCACACATATACACCATTCCTGTACACTCAAACATTTAAAAAAGAAAATATCTTCAATTCATGTTAAGCAATTATTAACTCTTAAATGTTGTTATAGAACAGAATATATTCTCTAACCTTATTCCTTATGCAAGTCTCTCTCTCTCTCTCTCTCTCTCTCTCTCTCTCTCTCTCTCTCTCTCCCCCCCATAGGTATATCTCTAGAAATTATTTGAAAAGCATAAAATAAGTCTACAGTAATTACCTTTAATGTTAAGAATGGAATAAAATGGGACTTTAGAATTTTATTTTCTACCCATATTTCTTTTTCCTAGATATTTCCTTATGTTTTATGGTAAGCAGTAAATTCAATCTTAGAATGGAAAAATTTAAATAATAACTGAACAATAGAACTAGAAAAGAATCATCTTTAAACAGCTCCCTCTATTGTCACAGGCTTTCTTAATCCTGATTTTATTAACTGATGATACCACTATCATGCTATATATGATGTCAGCTCACAGTTCTATGAATACATTTTAAAACTGTTAAATTTAACTATTTGATTTCTCAAGTAATGTCAGACAATTTTGTTTCAAATAGCCTATAGTATATTAATCATCCTTATATTTAAATATAATATAAATGTTGATCTGGGAAATGGATTAATGAACTGTAAGACTAAATTTGAATAAGACTGAAGTGAAAATTTCTGGTTTCTTTGGAAACTCAGTTGTGTCATGTGATGTTTTTCTGGAAGCTGTCTCATGAGAGGATGTTTTGGTAGAACAGACACATGAGAGGACATTTTGCTGAAGCAGACACATGAGAGGGCATATGAGGTTTGGCTGGAAAGGACACTTGAGAGGACATGTGATGTTTAGAAAGAATATAAATATAACCCCACAGACAGAGAGGATGCTTGTGCATTGCTAAGTCTCGAAATGTTTTGGTGTTCTCCCCTGATCTTTGCTTGCTGTGACTTCTTAGAGAAAATCATGCCAAAAAACTTCTGATGGTATTCTCACCGCTTCTTGCTACCTCTGCTGACTTGTGCTGATTTGGCAGTCTTCGGGTTTCTGCTGGATAGAGCTGCTGCTACTGACTCATGTTTGGTGTTTGCTATTGGACTGAACTCCTGAAAAGGAAGATTGGAATCACCCCAAAGAACTACTTCTAAATGGGTCCACAACGCACTTTACCCTATTAAAGGTCTTTCTCCCTTACTATTGGTTTGCAGGCTAGAAGGGAGGTTGACACATGAAAGAATCCTAAATAAAGTAGGCTTTGAAAAATCTAAGCCTACATAAGATTGCTCATATTAGTTGTTCATTAATTATCATGTTCCAAAAAGTCTACCTGAAATATCTTTCTTCACTACTAAGTATATTAAAACATTGTTAGCATTAATAAACTTCCTTTGCAGAGAATTTATTTCTGTTCATATGTCATTTTCTATCTGAAAAGTGAAGAAAAAATTTAAAATACATTTAATTATTTTAAATTATGTGTTGTATGTGTATGTCTGTCTGTGTGTGTGTGTGTGTGTGTGTGTGTGTGTGTGTGTGTGTGTGTGTATTGGGAGGGAGGGAGGTGTGTTGTGATGGTTTATGAGAAGTTGGAGTGGAGAAGTAAGAATTAGATATGATATCAGTTGATATATGATATATACCTTTGTATATATCTTTGTATAACTCTATCTATATCTATATCTACTATCGATATCTCTATTTCTATCTATCTCTATCTCTATAGACATAGACATAGACAGACATAGACATAGACAGACATAGACTTGCACATAGAAAGGCATAGATTTAGATATAGATATATAGATGATTAGATATACCATCCATATTATCTTATCTATATATCTATATCTATGTATATATCTACATCTATGCCTTTCTATGTGCATGTCTATGTCTGTCTATGTCTATGTCTCTGTATATATATATATATATATATATATATATATATATATATATATATATATATCCCACTTCAGTTGAGATCATGTTGCTTTAATCAACATCCTAACATTAAAGTTTCAGCTGTTTATAATGCATTATGTTGAAGACATCTGAAACATAGAATGAAGGATTTGTCTAGAGCGTAGGGTGAGAGCTGCAGCTGGTCTTCCTGAATGTGTCACATGACCTGTGCTCTACCTCTAAGCCTGTTTGGCCATGCTACCACCAGCAGCTGCCATCCATGTCCATAAAAGCTGAGATCTACTTCACTTCTATTCCCTCACCAGGCATCACAGGACTTCAGATATCTTTTAGAATTAAATTAATCAAGGTGGAGTTTATCAAAATTGTGATCATTTAAGTCATACACAGAATGCTACCCCCATTTCCTGACTCACGTGAAATTGTAGAAGAGGAGTATCTTTTGCCCATAGTTTTTTCTGCGCAGGAGAGAGCAAACAATGCTTCCTTTTCAAATGAATCTCTGTAGCAAAAATCTACAATGTGTTTTGTTCCAAACAATAGCAGTGTGGATTACATTCAGTGTCTTTTAAGGTAATTGATTATTGAAGGCCTCTTATGAGTCTGAGCTCTAATTAATAAAAGGACGGACACTTTGGCCCCTATAAGAATGTCCTTCAAGGTCCTTCAAGGTCAGTGATGATGACTCCACCAATAAGTAGCTTGCTGCGCAAACATAGCGATCTGAGTCTTGACACCAAGCATCCACATAAAAATCTGAGTATACAATGTACACTTATAATAACAGCACTTGGAAATTGCAGAAAGATTGCTGAGAACTTCTGGCTTTCCAGTCTAGCTGACACAGTGAGCTCCTGGTTAAGTGAGAGAGTTTGAATCAATATATAAGGTAGAGAATGAGAAAAATACACAGTCAACTCCTGATCTCTAAACTCAGGTACACACACACACACACACACACACACACACATACCTACCTCTGCATATACATGTATATACACATATAAACATATCTATACATTACATAAAGAAGCAGAGAAGAGAGGAGAGGGGGATAGGTGGAGAGAGAGAGAGAGAGAGAGAGAGAGAGAGAGAGAGAGAATATCATTTAGCCTGTCTCCTTGAGGAGCTGAATTTGTCATGCAACAGGTACATTGGCTGTGCTGATGCTGTGAAAAGTTCCACAGCTGGGAACCAGGAGCTATGGAGATTAAGTTCATTTCTTTCTTTCTTTCTTTCTTTATTTATTTAGTTAGTAGGCAGGTAGGTAGTTGTCCATTGGGATACCTGCAGGAAAGTATCTGGATTGTGTCATTGCAGAAAATTTAAAATATATCTGTAAATGGTTTCTGCTTATCAATTCAAATTATGCAAATGCTTAGCTTTCATTCGGAATGGTGGCCTGAATGTCTCTTCATGCAGAAATTTGCACTTGATGATAACCCTCGGATTCCAATTAAGAGAGTGATACATTAATATTGCAGTCCATCATCAGAAGTAATGAGCAAATTTAACAGATGGCAAAGAGCAGGGCAATGACCCTTGCCCCTTGGAATGTTCAGGTGGAAAGAAAAGAGGAAGTGTTCCATCCCAGACAAATTGATGTTAGAGAGGGTTCTGGTGTAGGGCTGAAAAACCCTGATGCTATTGACACGTATACACACTATTTAATCTTTACGCTCAGAGCAATGAACTGACACTTGCGATACAGAAGGCCATGGAGCAAAGGTTGTCAGGGCAAAGGGCACTGGATCAGGTTTTCAGGGTGAAAGACACAGGGAGGCTACATTACTTTGTGTATTTATGTTGTGGGTGAAGCACACAGTTTTCCATTGTTAGCTTTGCTTAGGACTACACAGCAAAATAAAGGCAAGGAGATGCTTTCAATTGAAGAGCATATTTTTTGTTAAAAAACCACTTTTTAAACTGTTACTTCTCCTGTTGAATATACCAATAATCTTTAGAAATAAATATTCAAAGCAGATGTTTTCATATTATCATTATTAATTCTCCATTCTAGTGCAAACTATCTTAGGAAAGAGGGCTTACCATTTATTATTTTGAAGGTGTACACACATAGATTTTACTTATTAGTTCCAAACTGGATCTATATCATTTTTTCCTGTGTATGTTACTGCAACTTTAAGAGAAGGTATAGTGCAACTTAAATTGTCTGATTCCTGAGGTCTTCTTCCTAAACAGCATCCATGGCACACATCATAGCTTTTCAGGACAAATGCATCATCACACACATCTGCTTCAAATCACAAGTTGCATGAACTTGGGGAGCACAAGTCCTGGATTTATTTTGGAAGCTACCATATTTCATTTACATGTAACAAAATAACCTTGCTTTTAACAATGGTTTCTTGTCTCAGGATTTCATTTATTTATGGTTCCAAAAATGTTGGTTTAAAATTGAGAGCATTTTGGGAAATGTGAAAGAAATACCATGTTGTTCTGCTCCAACTATCTGCAGAATGAACCATGCTCCCAGGACTCAATGCAGGCCACTTAGTCATCTAGTGGGCACTTTTGTTGTCAAATAGAGCTTTGGGTGCCTGCTTTTGTGAAAGTGAAGCTGTGACCACAGTGACCACAGCAACCATCACTCATGACATTTCCTGTTTGTTTGTTTTTTTTAAGTTTCCAGAATATGTTATTGTATGTCTTTTTATTTTTATTTAATTTTAGTTCTTTACTTATTCACATTAAATCCCACCCACTGCTCCCTCCTGGTCACCCCCTCCCACAATCCTTCCCCAATCCCCCCCTCCTCCTCTGAGATAACGCCCCCTTTCCCCCAAACTATCTCTCAATGTAGCACTTCAAATCTCTTCCTCTCCCACTGAGGCCAGACAAGGCAGCCTGGATAGAAGAACACATCCCATGTGCAGGCAACAACTTTTGGGATAGTCCCTGTTCCAATTTTTCAGGACCCACATAAAGACCAAGCTGCAGATCTGTTATATATGTGCGGAGAGGCCTAGGTACAACCTGTGTATGTTCTTTGGTTGATGCTTCAGACTCTGAGAGCACAAAGGGTCCATGTTAGTTGATTCTATTGGTCTTCCTGTGGAGTTCTTATCCCCTTCAGGGCCTGCAATCCTTTATTCTATTCTTCTGTAAGAGTCCCTGAGCTCTATCCACTGTCTGGCTGTGGGTGTCTGAATCTGTATGAATCAGATGCTGGGTAGAGCTTCTCAGAGAACAGCATGCTCCTGTCTGCAAGCAAAAGAGTGCTATTTTTTTTTTTTTGAAAAAGCATAAATAAATGACTTCATCATGAAGCTCAAAAATGTGGGTAAAGAAGAGCAAACCCAAGCCCAAATGCAGTAGATAGCGAGAAATAATAAAACTATAACTTGAATTTGATGGACTTTGCGTTGAATCTGTAGATTGTTTTTTGTTATATATCTGTTTTCACAATATTAATTCTTCCATTTCATGAACATAGAAGGTTGGGGTTTTTTTTTGTTTTGTTTTGTTTTTTATCTTTTAGTGTCTTCAATTTCCTTCTTCAGTGTCTGAGAATTTCCATTTTAGGACTCGGTCATTTCTTTACATCTGTTCTTAGCTTTTTTTTTTTTTTTTTTGATACTTTATTTACATTTCAAATGTTTTTCCCTTTCCAGGTCTCTGCTTTGGAACCCCCCTATCCCATCCCACTTTCTCCTGCCTCTATGAGGGTATTCCCCCACCCACCCACTCTCATCTTCCCTCCCTGGTATTCCCCTATACTGGGGCATCTAACACCCTCAGGCCCAAGGGCCTCTTCTCCCCCTGATGGCCAACAAGGCCCTCCTCTGCCACATATGTGGCCAGCACCATGGGTCCCTCCATGTGTATTCTTTGGTTGGTGGTCCAGTCTCCGGGAGCACTGGGGGGTCAGACCAGTTGACACTGTTGCTCCCTCCATGGGGCTGCAAACTTCCTCAGCTCCTTCAGTCCCTTCTCCATCTCCTCCATCTGGGACCACATGCTCAGTCCAATGGTTGCTGTGAATTGAATCTTGAGTATTTCGAACTTCTGTGCTAATATCCACTTATTAGTGAGTACATACTATGTTCGTTCTTTTATGACTGAGTTACTTCACTCAGGATGATATTTTCAAGTTCCATCCATTTGCCTGCGAATTTCATGAAGTCATTGTTTTTCATAGCTGAGTAATATTCCATTATGTAAATGTATCACATTTTCTCTATCCATTCCTCTAATAGTGTTAGAAATTGGTGCTTGCCCATGGGATGGGTCTCAAGTTGGATCCCATCATTTCCTAACATAAGCTCTATACTATCTGAAATCCTAAGAAGAAAAGAAAATCCAACCGAGTAAGATGTTTTGAGAGGCTATTTACAAGTGGCTTTTTATTATAAGGTATTATGATAAATTTATTACTTTGCCTAATTAATAAAGTAAACCTCATTGAAAGTATATATAATAAAAAATATAGCATATAGAGATGGTCTCCTACACGTCATGTTTCACGATTTGAGGTTTTTTAAAATTTTATGACAGGTCTGTTGGGGGAGTTTTTACTACAGTATTTTGGTTTAGGATTGCTTTCTCAGAATGGGACTAGATCAGACATTCAGGAACATCTAAACACAGTCCAGTATTGTTAAGACTCAAGGAATCACCTGGTGAGTTTTATAACACACCTCACAGATAAGGGGTGAAGAATGTATTTGTTGGACATACTGAAGAAAACGTACTGACACACTCATTTAAAATAAATTAATTGCTACAGATGTAGGTTTTTATCTTAGTTTTGTTTTTATTTTTATTTTTATCCATCTACATGTGTTTGGGTGGTGTATTTCTTTCTTTCAATTGTCTCTTCCTTAGAGATAATTTTAATCTCTATGTATTTTTAAAAATATGTTTTTGCACCTGATTACACATGTTCTGAATACAATCTGATTGTCTCAATTCTAAAACGAAAATTAAAAGACAACAAATACAACTTTCTCTACTCTTTTATATAATGGGATATACGAAAAAAACCTACATATATCTTAGATGATCCCTTCTTGTCTCTCTTTCAGAAAACATGTTGTTTCCTGTAGGGAGCTGCTGCCGCACCTTAAAGATGGCGCCGGTTTCCTGCCTGACGCCACCCTGCAGGTGGTAAACATTTTCCTTATGGCTGTGGGTGGTGAATTACATAGCTTCCGCTTTAGAGTAGCCTATCTGCAGAACCTACGTGGTGGATTATGGTTGGAGGATTGTAGACTATTTAAGGGACAAGGGGAAGGGGCAGGAAAGAGAACATCAGAAGAGGAAAAAGGTAAGTAAAGAAGAAACTTGTACAAGGGACCTGAATAAACTGCTTGAAGATCTCAGTTGTTGCGTCTTTCTTGCTGGTCGAGGAGTCGCGACAGTTTCTTTTCCAGATCCATTTTCATTCCTTGGAGATAGATACAGAGTTTTATTTTCTAGGATTTCCTGAGACTCTTCTATCTGAGGGTTACCATCATATTCCTATCTGTCAGAATGCATGTTTTGAAGCCATTGTGCACGCAGAGACTTTGTCTTTCCAGGAAAGTCTGCCAAAGACAAAGCAACACCTATTTCTTTTTAAATTTTTATTTGAAGTTTTTTTTCATTCAATATATTTGATGATATTCTTTCTCCTTCAGCACCTCACATCATATTCTTTCCATCTCCCTACCCAACCAAGTTCATGTTCTTTTTCTTTCTCTCTCCTAAAAAAAGAAAAGAAAAGAAAAAGAACAACATATTCAAAAATCAAGGCAGATAAATATTATAAAAGAAAATCGAAAAGTGAACAAAACTGTTGCTTGGAAATCTAATTTTAATGATTTTGTTCTTCCTCTCTATATGCATGTGATGGTTTGAATGAGAAAGGACTTAAAAGGACACCCTTACACACACACACACACACACACACACACACACACACACACACACAGAAGGGTGGAGGATGGTGGGGAGGGGGAGGATGATGGAAAGGGAAGTAGAGGGAGAGAGAGTGAGACAGAGAGAGAGAGAGAGAGAGAGAGAGAGAGAGAGAGAGAGAGAGAGAGCGCTAAGGTTCCTAACTGAGCTCAGAGTTTTAGGAAGCCAACCACATTGGAAAGTGTAGGCCCAAAGCAGCTTACCCTGACCTCAGATACCTTCGGACTCCATAGACAACAGACTCTGGGGCTTCAAAATCAGCTCGTTTAGTGAAAACAGCTAACATCCCATTCTGCCTTTAATGAACTCCCTCCCCACATCTATTTCTTTATCTACACATACCAAGATTAGCATGTGGTTTGCATTCTATAGAAACTTGAGGCACTGTGTTGCTGGGTCCATGATCACAGAGTAGTTGGACCTCTCTATCTGCTTAAATAAAGCTTGCTTTAGTGGTCCTGATTATTTTTGTTAGTTATTATTAATGTCAATAATCAATCTTTCTTTCTTCCTACAAATTTAAGTCTCCTAGGTCTTCCTGACTCACGTGTTTGAACATGTTGTCCTTTGCTCCTGTTGCTGTTTTGGGGAGTTTATGGAACCCTTGGGAGGCTGAGCCCTGCTGGAAGGAGTTCACCATTGAGGGTGGGCTTTGGTAGGTCATAGTCCCACTCTGCTTTCTCTTTCTCTTTCTTGTCTTCCCATGTGTGGATGAAACAGGATCTCTATACCTTCTCTGTGATCAGAACCACTCTGTTTCTATCTGGAATCATACATGAAAATAAACCCATCTTTCTTGCTTAAGTAGTTTTGTCAAAGCACCTGAAATATAACAAATAAATTGATTATCCTCAGACTTTTATTACATAAGCATCCAAATTAGATGCTTTGCATCATGAATGTTATTGCTAGTTTTATATGCTGTCACTTGTGGAAAAGCACACTTGTGTATTTTCTTCTGTAGAGCCTAATAACAATGCTAGATAAATAGACCTAATTTTAGGTGAAAGACCTAATGAGAACAAAGAATTTCATTTAAGTATGAATATTTTTGCTATGAATTATTAATTGTTTTAAACAAGAATTCTAATCTTCACCATAACACACACTCATTTACAGCGTACCTCTAACAACATGGTCTCACAAATGATTAACACTCAATACTTCCTCATATACTTGTTTTTTCCAAGTTCCATTTTTCTGTCAATATTGATTTATGAACATAATTGGAATTGCTTGCTATTATCCAGTGTGTAAATAAGTTATATCATAGGCAAGTCTTATAATAATCATGTTTCCTAGCATTATATGGCAAATATCAATTCATTGTTTATGTTACCTTCAATGGTCTTTGGAATTATGTAAGAAAAAATTGTCATTTTTCATTAATTAATTTATTTATTCACTTTACACCCTGTCACAAAAGAGTCTTAATTAGAATATTACTGTACCTTAAAATTTAGTCTGAACATTTCCACCAGTTCTTTAATTTAGACCTTGTTCTTATATGTATTTTTTTCTTCTTAAATCCTTTAATTATATAGATGGCAAGATTCATTTTCCCAATTATTAGCTGCACCACCATTATTCTCTGGGATCAATTATTTAGAATCAAGAGACCTAATATGTTCTAGAAACAAGTATTGTGCACGAACTCAAGAGTTCAGAGCAATTTGTCGAAGTTCAGAAGAAAATATCTCAACTCGACATTAGACCTTCACAAAGAGGAGGCTGGCAAACTCACTGTCCTCATTAGCTCTGTGGGTCAGAGAGTAATTTGAGCGAGCACAAACAGCTGTTTCTCACACTCTTCACTTTGCCCTCTTTATACTAAATTAGTGAGTAGTATTTGTTACTATTTTCTAATCCCTATGTTTCTATTGGACCATAAACAATAAAAACTAATGTTTTAAGAAACATTTAACCCAGAAAACCACCATCATGGCTGTTACAAAATGGGAAACTGAGTTCTCAAGTAAGTTTCACTCATAAAAATTTTGTTGTCTTCGCTTTCCACTTTGCCTGAGGTAGGGTCTCATTTGATGGTCACTGCTGCTTATGCCAGGCTACCTGGCTTGAGACCATCTTTGGTCCCTCCTCTCTCTTTCTCCATCTCCCTGTAGTAGCACTGGCATTACAGATGAATGCTACTGCATCAGTTCTTCTGTGGGTGCTGGGACTTTTCTAGCACATTCTTCCACAAACTGTCTTTCACAGCTGTGTCCCATGCCTTGGTGTTAATGTCTGTTTCAGTTTGCTCTGATAAAACACTGTGACCAAGAGCAACTTGGTAAGTAAAAGGTTTATTTCACTTTATGCTTCCACAACATACTCAGTCCATCACTGAGGGAAGCCAGAGAAGAAACTGAACTCAGGAACCTGGAGGCAGGAATTGAAGCAGAGGGTATGGCTCGGGCCTCATGACTTGCTCTTTCCTTTGGTATTTTCTTTCCATGAGTGCTTTGAAATCTATGTTCTTTTTATCTATTATGCATAACTAGGTTTTATTTCTAAGCATTGTTAGTGAGATTACATATGTTTTATGTCTGGACACTTCCTCAAAATAGCCAAGTGTTTGAAAATCAATGGGAAGAGCACAAGTTCGTAGTAACAATAAAACTCCCCTGTGCTGTATCATCTCTCTGTGGACACTAGTACATCATGTCCCTGGGGACATTTACCTATCAGTTGCATTCATTTGGAACAGTGAAAAAACAATGACCACAATATAAGTAAAATTTGCAGCTGTGTTAAAAATTATCTTTTGTCTGCAAATGTGCAGTATGTATATGACACTGGGTGTGATGGTTTGTATATGCTTGTCCCAAAGAATGGCAGTATTAGGTGGGGTGGCCTTGTTAGAGTAGGCTTGTCACTGTGGGCATGGGCTTAAGACCCTCATTCTAGCTGCCTGGAAGCCAGTACTCTGCTGGCAGCCTTCAGATGAAGATATAGAACTGTCAGCTCCTCCTGTCCAATGCCTGCCTAGATGCTGCCATATTCCTGGCTTGATGATAATGGATTGAACCTCTGAACCTGTAAGCCAGCTCCCACTTAAATGTTGTCCTTTTAAGAGTTACCTTGGTCATGGTGTCTATTCACAGCAGTAAAACCTTAACTAAGACACTGGGTCTGGATTGAGCATTTGAAGCACAGGAAGTAATATCAACAAGGGCACAACTTCTCCAACAGGAATATAACTCCTAATAGTGCCTGTCCATATGAGCATATAGGGGTCATTATCATTCTCACTATGGCCGATACTGTCTTTGCTTTCATTTACTATTCTATATATTCCATTGTATTCTATATACTGTTACTATATTTGTATCTATGGGGACTATGGAAATACCTCATAAATACAGCACCAGTGTAGAATAAACAATGATGTTCTAGATTTAATCCAGAGTACTTCAAAGGGCTGTATATTATAGCCAAAGGGAACTCAGTCCTGCCTGCCTATCTCTCTCTCTCTCTCTGTCTCTCTGTCTCTCTCTGTCTCTGTCTCTCAGCCTTTCTCTGCCTCTGTCTCTCTGTCTCTGTCTCTGTTTCTCTCTCTCTCTCTCTCTCTCTCTCTCTCTCTCTCTCTCTCTCTCTGTCTCCCTTATGGAACTTTAAAAAGGCCAATTAGGCATAATATTTAGTAAATAATTAAAATACCTGTTTGCAGATGACATGATAGAAAAGTTTGGAATTCTAAGAGCATCATCCATTAAACTAGCAATTAAATGCTAATAACATAATAATGAAAAACAATGAAACAATTCAGTAAGGGCTATAAAAATTAACACACAAAAATCAATAACTTCCTTTACACAGGCAATAACCAGCTAGAGAACAAAACAGAGAAAATCTCATTTGCAAGAGCAAGAAAATCAAACACTAAAAAATTAAAAGCAATAACTGAAAGCTTTATGAGAAGAAACTTAAGTGTTTTTGAAAGTTACAGAAGTGCTTTTTTAGATGTGAGGTGTCATCCGCTCCTGAACAGTATCGCCCAAAGCCATAGCCTGTCCACTCTCCTAGGATAATCTATAAGACCAGGTAATCTGAATAAAAAGAATCAGGAAGCTCTGAAATATAGTCAGACAGGCTGAGACTGAAATCCACACAACAAAACCAAGTACTCAAGTGAAGTGAGAAAAACTTTAAAAAGAAAAAGGCCATCAGAGGACAGTTGTGCTTTCAGACTTTCAAGCTTATGTTAAAATTCTTCACTGTAACTATATTGTGCTGACAAATGAAAATAGAGAAATAAAACACAAGGCTCAGAAGTAAATCTGAAACAGATGGAAAATTAACAAACAATCGTGGTAGCATCTGAAATCAGTGAAGCAAAATAGACTTAAATGAAATGTAAAAGGGGGAGAGAAGAAGAAACTCATACCTGTGGGAAGAGACCGACTGAAAGATATAACCCAGAAATTAATAAGGTTAGACACTAATTAGCTATGGAAGGAGGATAATTAGAAAGATAGAATGAATAAGGAAGAAATGAGACTGAGCAGGTATTTGTCTATGTGCGGACATGCACTGCACACATCAAATACCCCCTTTTGTAAGCATGTATTAATTATACAAAGTTATGCTTCATTATGACACACTCATAAAACATATGAAGATCCTATTAACCACAATACTACTCTTGTTCTTTTTCCTTTGTCCCTGTCCACATCCCCAATTACTTCTTCTGCTTTCATGGGCCTTCTCTCCATATTACAGAAGTGATACTTGTATTTGTGAAAATGTCTTTACTCATATGTGGTCATCAACTCCATTGACTTTTCTGCAAACAACACAGTTTTCTTATTTGTGGCTGATACAATTTTCATTGTGCAAATACACTGCATTTGATTTATGCCACTAATGATTATTTTGTTTAACCTATCTGCCAGTTTATATAGCATATGGACTATTACACGTGCACACTAACACTCCAATATTTCTCAACTGAATTTCTTAATTGCTTGAATGCTTGGGAAGCAATGTCATTACAGTAGCAAGCAATATATGTAGAACCCAAATCTTAGACTAAACAGAATTTTTCATATACAGAAAGCCAATCATCATTGCAGAAGAGCTGACTACATAGTATATTGTGTATATATTTTCAGCAATAAGTTGAGAGTAAGTTTGGGCAATAAGATAACTAACAATAGCAATATAGACCTCATAACTGAGCGATTGTTCCTGAATTCATTTTCATAAAAATAATTAAATGTAGAAGCTGTTACTAATGAGACAATTCTAATTAACAAACAGAATATTATGGTTGCATTATGTTAACATTTTTGAGAAATAGCACAGTAATGACTTTTGCAGGCAAGAAAGTTAAACAGACTTTAAACCTCAAATGCATAGGTTTGTATAATCTATATCTCTTCAGGAGATATGTATTGATAGAAAAGAGAAAAATAATAACTACATTAATCAATGCAGCAGTCTAATCCTCTCCTGGCTATTTTCTTATGAGATCTGAATTTTAAATCTCCTCATCATTGCCTGCTGCGGGATCTCAGGCTTGTTCTTTTCATTGTGGCATGCTTCCAATATGTAAACACATGCGCATGTGTACGCGCATACACACACACACACACACACACACACACACACACACACACACACACGCCATATTTATTTAACATCACCTACGGCCTGTTGGCCTCTGGATTGCTGGAGTGCGCATGCTCCATCATATACTCTTGTATTGTGCAGAGATCAGCAGTTTCTGTGTTCTTCCAGGGGATTTCTCTGCATGATGCGTAGCAGAGGACTGCCTTATCTGGCATTAATGGAAGGGGAGCCCTTCGGTCCTGTGGAAGCTCGATGACACAGGGTAGGGGAATGCTAGGGCGCTGAGGCAGGAGTGGGGGGCGTAGGGGAGCACCATCATAGAGGTAGGGGGAGGGACAAGGGAAGGGGTTTTGTAGAGGGGAAACTGGGAAGGGAGATAACATTTGAAATGCAAATCAAATAACCAAATAAATAAATAAATAAATAAATAAATAAATAAATAAATAAATAAATAAAGCAAGTATATTTTCCACTAGGGATGTGTGAGAAGGCCTCTGGTTGAAGGGAGATAACATTTGAAATGCAAATCGAATAACCAAATAAATAAATAAATAAATAAATAAATAAATAAATAAATAGAGTATATTTTCCACTAGGAATGTGTGAGAAGGCCTCTGGTTGACTCCTGAGTCTATAGATAGGATTGTGCCAGATATATACCATGATATGTGTATGTGAGTATGTGTGTGTGTGTGTGTGTGTGTGTACATGCGTGTGTGTTTGTGTGTTTATATAGGTCTATATAAATATTATCAATGCTAGACCTTACTTTTATAAACTAGTTAAGAAAAGATATTAGCAATACCATATGTACCAATCATAATAAAGTAGTACAAAATTAACGTGTGAATGTGGTCTCTCAGAAGCTCGTTGGCATAGCATTCATCTTTCTGTGACGATGCATATTGGTACTTCAGGTGAGAAGAAGAGAAGTCAGGGCTGCAGCTGACATTCTGATGAAGGACAGTTGTCTACTTTAGGTAATGCAGGACCACAGAGCCTGGACATGGTGTGTGGGTGTGCAGAACCAAGAAGTGATTTACTGCCCAGAGGACATGACATGAGTGAAAAACGTACATCGTGCTATGCAGAACAGTGTGAAATTAAAATGCATGAGTTATCTACTTCTGGGAATTTCCACTTAATATTGTTAATGTTTGACTGTGATCACTGAAGTTACAGTTAAAGGCGTTACAGGTGAAGGATCTACCATAGTGGCTGCTTCTTATGTCTTCTATTTCTGCTTTCTTTCTTTTTTTTTTAAGTTGGTGTTTCTCCAAAGCAATTCCAATTACTACACACTAACTTTACAGTTAATATCTTCATAATAAACCCTCCATTGGATTATTATTAATTTTTAATGATCTAACATGACCCTAACTGACCTACCATCCTTAACAGGCAATGAAATGTATATGACCAGTGATGCAGTGTGGCTCATATGTGGTCTTAGAGCATGGTCTCCCAATGCTTTAATGCTTGTCAAAAATGGATAACTTGAACTTCCTTATTAGGAAATGACCCAAAATAAGATACTTTAAAAAATGACTAAGGTTCTTAGGAAGCCTGAGTGTAGAGAAAGACAACATTTTAAAAATGATTAATTGTGCCTTATAAGTATGTAGACATATTTGTCATGTTACAATACTCATGATTGTATTCAAAGCCCTGTAAAGGCAGGCCTACTGTCTCTGACCTCACCTTATGACATTCATTCCTTCTGCAGTATGCCATAGTTGCCTGGATTTACGCACGTTCATATCTTCTCTGATGTCCTTCACTCTATCCTTGAACTATATGACTTCCTGTACTGGTAGCACAGTTATTCACTGCAAGCCACACCCCCAGAACGAAAGTTCCAGGAAAGACCTCTGTCTATTTCTATTCTCTCTAGCCTTTGCACCTCCTGGCACTTTCTACATCCTACATAAATATTTTCTATCACTGATTCATCGGCTTTCATGGTCTTATCTCCCAAAATCAAGTGATGTTTTAGAAAATAAGGAACATATTTTACACTTCTCTCTGTGGAGAACCTAATTAATTAACTTTTTTCCATCTTGATTTTTGTGATATGCTCTTTAATATTTCTCTTATATCACAAATCCCTTCTTCTCATCAATAGTTTTGTTGTCTCATGTCCTATACATACATGCTTCCTACAAAATTTTGTTACCGTTGAATTAAAGATAACTAGAGAAAGTAAATATGCTACTATAATACGTGCCTTAAATGAACAAATCATACACTGTAACATGCTCAACCCTATGCACTCTGGTAGCTTAAGTGGTATCTTAAGTTAAAAGTACTGATTGCTTTGGCAGAGAATCTAAGGTGGGTTCCCACATGGTAGGTCACAACCATCTGTAAATTTAGTTCCAGGAGATTTGATGCCTATCTTTGGACTTGGAAGGCAATGTACTCATATAGTGTGCATACACACATTGAGGCTAAACATTCATACACGTAGAAATAAACAGATAAGTCTTTCACACTCCTTTAATTGGAACACACATATTGAATACTCAAAACCTAGCATATGCACATAATAGAAAACATTTTTATTTTGTACCTGTTACCTCACTCAGGAAAAATTTTATAATTTTGTTGTTCTTAACAGCTAAGTAATATTTCATTATATAAATATAGCACATTTCCTTATCCATTCATCTGTTCAAGGACATCTGGCCTGTTCACAATAGCTAGCTATTATGAATAGAGTCAAAATGAACACGGATAAACAAGTATATCTCTAGTAAAATGTAAAGCACTTTGGATATATGCCTAATAGTAATCTCTTAGTTACTTTTCTAGAGCTATGGAAAAGACATCATGACCAAGGCAACCTATAAAGAAGGCATTTAATTGGTGGTTACTTAGTTTCAGAGGTTGAGTTCATGACTATCATGTCAGGAAGCAAGGGTGCAGCATGCAGGCAAGCATGGTGAGAGAGCAGAACAGTAACTGAGAGCTTCTTTGAGCTTATATCCTATCTGCAAAACCCACTTCCACGAAGTCCAGGTCCAGTGACATATCTCCTCTACCAAGGCTACACCCCCCCATCCTTTTTACAACAGTTCCACCAAACGTTCAAATATATGAGCCTATGAGAATCATTCTTATTCAAACCCCCACAAGTGTTATTGCTGGATCTTGGGGGTAGATTTATGACCACCTTTTTGAACAGCTCTCATTCTTCCTGAACAAATTTGCACTCCTACCAGCAATGAATGAGTGTGTTTCTACCACAGCATCCTCACCAGCATGAGTAGTCATTTATTTTACTGATCTTGGACATTAAACTAGCATAACATGAAATCTCAGTGAAGTTTTGATTTGCATTTCCCTGATGGCTTGTTTCTTTTTTCTTTTTTATTTAAATTTTTTTATTAGATATTTTCTTTATGTATATTTCAAATATTTTATCCTTTCCTGGTTTCCCCTCTAGAATCCCCCTATCCCATGCCCCCTCCCCCTGCTTTTATGAGGGTGTTCCCCCATGCACCCACTCCCACTTCTTCGGCCTGGCATTCCCCTACACTGGGGCATCGAGCCTTCATAGGATCAATGGCCTCTCCTCCCACTGATTTCCAACAAGACCATCCTCTGCTACATATGACACCAGAGTCATTGGTTGCGCCATGTGTACTCTTTGGCTGTTGGTTTTGTCCCTGGGAGCTCAGGGGCAGATGGTTGGTTGATGTTGTTCCTCTTATGGGGCTGCAAACCCCTTCTGCTGCATCAGACCTATCTCTATATTCTCCACTGGGGACCTTGTGCTCAGTCCAATGGTTAGCTGTGAGCATCCACCTCTGTATTTATCAGGCTCTGGCAGAGCCTCTCAGGAGACAGCCACATCGGGCTCCTGTCAGCAAGCTCTTCCAGGCATCCACAATAGTGTCTGGGTTTGGTGACTGCATATGCAATGGATCCCAAGGTGGAGCAGTCTCTGGATGGCCTTTCCTTCAGTCTCTGCTCCATATTTTGTCTCTGTTTCTCCTCCCTTGGGTATTTTGTTCCCCCTTCTAAGAAGGACCAAAATATCCACACTTTGGTCATCCTGCTTCTTGAGCTTCATCATGCGGTCTGTGAACTGTATTTTGGGTATTCTGAGCTTTTGGGCTAATATCCACTTATCAGAGAGTTTGTGTGTGTTTCTTATCTATTTGTGTTTCAAGGTTGAAAACTCTTTGCCTAGTTGTGTGCACTGTTTTTTTAATATATTTAAATTTATTAATTTCTGTATCTATTTACCTCCAAAATGCTGCCCCTTCCATTTCTCCCCCTCACAGAGTCCCTCCTCCATCTCTCCTCCCCTTCCCCTTTGAGAGGACAGGACCCCTCAGGGTATCCCCCAACCCCAATGCATCAAGTCTCTGCCAGATTAGGTTCATCCTCCTCCAGTGAGGCCAGACAAGGCAGTCCTTTGGGGGAATGGATCCCATAGTCAGGCTACAGCTTTAGGGAGAGCCTCTTCTCCACATGGAAATGTACAAGACCCACATAGAGACTGAGAGTTACATCTGTTACATATGTGCAGGGAGGGAGGGGACTAATGCCATGTGGCTAGTGCCAGCCAGTGTGTGGTTTTTGGTAAGTGGCTTATTCTGTAAGAGCTCCCAGGGTTCTAGGGTAGGATGGTTGGTCTTCCTGTGGGTTCTCATCCCTTCTAAGGCCTTCAATCCTTCCTCCAACTCTTCAGTAAGAGCCCTGTCTTCTGTTCAGCATTTGGCTGTAGGTAACTAAATCTCTTTCAGTCAGCTGCTGGATGGAGCCTCTCAGAGGACAGTTATGCTAAGTTCCTGCCTGCAGACATAACAGAGTATCATTAATAGGGTCAGAGATTACTGCTTACCCATGGAATGGGTTTAAATCAATTATTGATTGGCCTTTCCTTCAGTCTCTGCTCCATCTTTGTCCCTGCATTTCTTTTAGACAGGATAAATGTTGGGTGGAAAGTTTTATAGGTAAGTTGGTGTCCTTATCTCCCTAGTGGCGATCCTGGGGTCCTGCCTGGCTACAGGTGGCAGATGGTGGCCTCTGTGAGTTTTTTGTTTGTTTGTTTGTTTGTTTGTTTGCTTACTTGTTTGGTTTTTTAGTGGCTTATTCTTTTCCCTGATGTTTGGTTCATTTTAGTTCTTTATATATTCTAGAAACTAACTTGTCTATCAGACGGATATTTACAGATCTTTTCCAGCTCTGTAGGCTTCTACTTTATCCAAACTCTGGTGGCCTTCGTTGTATAAAAGCTTTTCATCTTCATGAGTGTTGGGCTGGAGTGCCTGCTCAAAACCCCATCCCACACCCCCTGCACAAGCTAGAAAGCCCATCTGCCTTCCTCACCCCAACTCCTCCCACACAGAAAAAAACTCCCCTGCTTGCTTGGAGAAAACTCCCTGGTAACATGTCTCTGAGTTTCTGGCAACCTGCCCATGAGTGCCTGCCCAGGGGCTCAGTTTTTGACCATGTATAGACACAATCCCAGCTCCTAACAACAATAGCATAGGCTTAAGTTAGGGGAGTGTATAGATCTAGCCTATATGTGTAATGTCACTAACCTCCACCTGTGAGATTAGTGATCCCACCTGAGAGCTGCATCACAATAAACCCGCCTTTACCTGCTTTTAATCTAGTCTAGTCTGACCTATAAATGTGTCATTTTAGTCATAGTGCCTATGCTATTGTTGTCTAGGAGAGCAAGTCTTTTCCTGGGCCAATGAATTCAATTTTATCCTCCATTTACTACTCAATCAGATTTAGAATATCTGGCCTTTTGTTGGTGTCCTTGATTCATTTGGAGTTGAATATATATATATATAATTTCATTTTTCTATGGACGTCACCCGATTTGACTACTACTACTACTACCATTTTGTTTCAATTTGATTGTCTGTTTCTATGCCAGTACTATGGTGTTCTTATTACTTTAGTTTTGTAATACAATCTGAAATCTGAAAGGATGATACTTCTGAAATTCTTCATTATTCAGAATTGTTTGTAGCTTTTCCTGAGGCTTCACTGTTTCTACATGAACTTGAAGATTATTTTGCCAATTTCTGTGAAGAATTTTGCTGAAAATTTTAAGGGCCTTGCAGTTAACCTGTAGATTGCTTTGGTAAGATGGTTGTTTTCCCAGTATTAATCATACTACTCCATGACCATTGATATTTTTCTATCTGGAATTCTTATAGAATATTTGTTACTTTTTCGTTTCATTTTTTGTCTTATTAATGGTTTGGCTATTTCCTTTGGTTTTTATTTCGTGGGTGGGTTGTTTCTTGATTTTATGTCATTATTTCTTGTTTTGATGTTGTTGTTCAGAGAGAGAGAGAGAGAGAGAGAGAGAGAAGAAAGATAGAAAGAGAGTGAGAGAGAGGGGGCGCATAATGTTTGGTAAAGAGGGGAGGAACATCTTGGGCGAGTTAGAGGAAGAAAAAACATCATCAAAATATAATGAATGAAAATATTAATTAAAAATATACCTTATCCTCACAAACATCCCACAGGCAGTTTCTTCACAATCCTATGCATTATTTAAAGAAACAATTAGTGATAGTATCTAATATTTCATTATTTTACTGCTAAGAGAAGTTTTATTATTTAGGTTGCTATCTGAATGAATTTTACACCAAGATTCTGATATCTTTATTACTTTAGCATATATCTATGTACAGTTGAGTGAAAGAGAAATAATGCCTCCAAGGGAAAAGTTACGTGGTAAGTTTATGTGCCACATGCCTGTTCACATAG
This sequence comes from Uromys caudimaculatus, assembly GCA_028551405.1. Taxonomy (NCBI): domain Eukaryota; kingdom Metazoa; phylum Chordata; class Mammalia; order Rodentia; family Muridae; genus Uromys; species Uromys caudimaculatus. The sequence goes on from CM052709.1 coordinate 11,443,830, forward strand.
CATTTGATAGCATTAACTCACATGGTCAAACTCAGCTTAGAGGAAAGACAATCTCATTTGGGTCCTAGGAAGAATTAAAGATGGGATTCATAGACAGAAAGCACTCTAGTATATAGAGTACATAAGAAGTTGAGTGAGTCTACTAGGTAAACATGACCAGCTGGTAGTATAGCTGGTGTGAGAGAAAATGCTGAAAGATAAAGTGTATGAAGGTTCTCAAGCAGTTTGTAAGAAGGAGCCGGGTAGAGATGCTTGGTTTTGTTTGTTATTGTTTGATTGGTTTTTGGTTTTTATTTGTTAGTTTTAATTTCCAGGGTTCTCAAATAGCATATCTAATTTCTTCTTCAAATTTTGATTAGCAAGCTACATTCCTGGGCAATGACATCTTTTAAGTCACATGACCCCAAAGGTTTAAGGACAATTATACTATAGGGTCTTCACAAATTATAGTGAACCTGTAAATCTTTTCTATACATGTCCCACCACTCTTTTAAGCTGATACTATAGAGTTTATTGCCTAGAATTGAACAATAAATGATATATCTTATCAGATAGACTTTTGTCATGTTAACCCATATGTTCTATGCTCTTGTGACAAGAGCGTCATCACCAGCAACTTGAGATTTATATGACTATGAATAGTCATTTTCTGAATGTTGCCATGTGGATATTGTGATTATACTTAAAGATGAACATTCTGGAATTTCTCACTGTAGGTCCTGGACCTGTCCTTAGTAGTGGCATGACTATAGAGGACATGCATAGCCACTCAGGTTCTGATTGCTCTTCTAAAAAGATAAAACATGAAAGAGTAGAGATTTATTGAAAAGGTTTGTGCTTGTTATTAAGACCATCCAATCATTATAAAGTGTGGACAATATTTTTCTTTTGTATTTCCTAGTCTAATTAAATGGAAGGAATACAGACTAAAATGTTCAAGTGAGATTTGATTGTTACCCTGAACACCTTCCCTGTCATACTTCATATCTAATTAGTTGTCAAGATCTATTAATTTTACCCTTATGATGGAGAATGCCAGCTGTTCAAGCAAATTGATTACTCTAGATTCTGAACACCTGGCTAGATTCCATTACCAAAGTGATGTTATATTTAGAAAGGTCCTAAGAATGAGCTTTAATGAAGATAATGTGGATAGAAGTTTTGTTACATGTTCCTTCCATGTATAACTCAGAATGAGTTAAATATTTCATTTGTCTCAGGTGTTTCTTCATGTCTTTTAGGTTTTAACTCTCAAGGGTAAATTGGCCATATGTGTTGAAGTCAACAGAACTTGCCTGACTAGAGAAACCACACAGAGCCTCTCACTGCTCTACTTCTCTTTATCCAATACAACATATTTCAGACTTGTCTCCATGCTTATTAGATTTTTTTTCGAATGAGCAACAAGTAGGTTCATATTGTCCTTCAACTGTCAAATATTGGAGTCAGTATTGTTATAGTTATTTGCTTACTTAGAAATTCTATAAAAATTCTCTAGCACCTACAAGGTATTTTATATTGATTTATCTGTTTGATTGTGTAGCTCCATAGGCTTCTCTACATTGCTCTTAAATTATTTTCTATTTTTAAAACATTTAAAAATGTTTAGTTGCATGTATATGTGCAAGTGGTAGGGTCTGTGCATGTAGGAGTGGAGATGCCTGCAGAGTCCAGAAATGAATGTCAGATTAATTTTGATGTGTGATGCTTTTATCAAAGTTTACACAATTTTTTTTAAAGTTTGGGTAGGAGAATTCCAATACACACTGCTCATACAGACTGACAGGAAAGTCTTACAGCCACTAAGGGACCACTGAAGCTATGGCCCAAGAAAGCCTGATATTGCTATAGTTGGTTGCAAATCCACATACTAATAAAATGCCTAGAAGACCAAGAAATAAGTGACAGGCCAGGTTACATGCTGACATCTATAAACCCACAAGTGAAGCTGAGGAGACCCCAGCAAGTGAGAGATGCCAGGATGTGGAGGCCAGTTGAAGAGAGAGATCTGCAGGAATTAAGTAGAGCTAGCTTAAGAAATATAATTAATGCAGGGTGGACTGGAGAACATGAAAGATGGAGCTTCCCAAACCTTTGTATCATGATACCAAGTGCCTCAGGTACAAGGCATAAATGTATGTGATTTAATGTCCCCTCTGCTGGGTGTTCAAATGCACATTTCTTTTGAAGTCAGAATATACACTCTTTACCATTGTACCTTGGAAATATATATATATATATATATATATATATATATAATATATATATATATATAATATATATATATATTATATATATATATATATATATATATATATATATATTTACAGAAATTCACAGGTCAGAGATTGCCTTGGGTTTCAAAAGAAACATTGAACTTGAGCTACTGAATGCTACTGGAACTTTTAAGAGCTTGAGTATTCTTAGAGATGGACTAATGGCTTTTATATTAAGAGGTGGACATGAATTTTTACAGACAAAGGGTGAAATGTTATAATTTAAGGAGATATGCGTAGATATCAAGATGATAGTGGTAGGCTTGTATTGTTTAATTTCAATTGTCAATTTGCTTAGGTTTGTAAAGTATGCATCAGGGAGTATCGAAGAGAGGATTTCTGGAGAAGATTAAGTAGAGGTTGAATATCTGGCCAGAATATGGGTCATTCTATCATATAGGATGCAGTTTCAAGTGGAAAGAATGGATGGTGGGTGTAGAAGAAAGAGCCAGCAAGCTCAATGCGTGCATCCCTCTACTTTCTGGCCAGCACAAAGTGAACTGTTCATTTCTTCCATTTCTATTCTACAAGCCTGTACTAAAATTTCAGAAACTAATTGCCCAAATAAAAGAATGCTCTTTTAACCTGGTTTTCACAGATTATTTGTTACAGATAAAATAAATCTGGCTCATACAGACTTCCCTACAGACTATGAAACTGAATGAAAATAATAATGCATACTTTTTCATCACCTTCACTTTACCAGTATGAATACACTGAAGGTATGCTGGGTTTATGATCTAACATTTTATGTCACTCCAAAATTCACATTTTGAATGGGCATTTGAATATTTTATACAATATGTTTTGATCATACTGATTCCCCTATCTATATCACCCCCTTCTCAAACTGCCAAATTTTGCTCTCTTTTTATTATTTTAGATAAAACACATTAAGTCCAGATTGGCTGACTTATACACTCAGCTTTCTCTGGACTAAGGTTGTCTTAACTGAGATTATATTCTTAAAGAAAAACTATATTTCCATTTCCCAACAGCTATCAATTGCCAATAACTCACTGGCTGTGGCTAGGACTGCTTAGGCTGTCCACCTCCCCTTATCCTCCATACTAGTATTTTGTTGGCCTTGACTTTGCATGGGTCTTGTACATGCCATCCTAACCACTGTGAGCTGATACATGCATCTGCCCTGCTGATCAGGAAGACCCTGGTTATGTAGTTATCCAACACCCTTAGCTCTTAGACTTTTTCTATCCTATCTTCAGGAATGATTCCTTAATAGCCTTTGGAGGAGGAGGTGTGATATTGATGGGATGCTTAGTACTGAACTCTCCATAGTCTATTATTTTCTGCTCCTTGGCTATTTTTGTGTCTCTGTGTTAGTCACCATCTACTGCAAATAGAATCTTTTTTTTTTTTTGCTGAAGGTTGCAAAATGCATAGTTTATTGACAGAAACACCTAGAGTTACCCGGGATTTCTAAGCTGAGGGATTGCTCAGATCATATTGTTCTGTGAACATGTCTATGAGGAATTGTCATCAGTGATTGATGTTTGGGAGTCTAGCTCTCTGTAGGCTACACCATCCCTAGGCTTGTGGTCCTAGGCATTTAAGAAGGCAGGATAGGCATGAGCCAGTAGCCAGCCAGTAATTAACACTCTTCTATGGTTTCAAGTCCTGCTTGAATTACTCCCCTGAAGCCCTCAGATAGATTGTGGCCTGGAAGTGTAAGCCAAATAAACATCCCATCCCCTAAGTTGTTTTGGGCCATGGTATATATCAGGGTAACATGAAAAAAATTAGAATATTTATAAAGTTGAAATATTAAATACCGAGACATATATAGTAAGCATATGAATCAGAAAAACTAAATGATCAGCAATTTGGGAAGTCAAAATGTGATGTAGTATGATCGTGAACATAGTTTTATTCAGCCTATAAATAAAATCAATATAAGACCAAAGTTAAAGCATTTATTAACATTTAATATTTATATTACATTATATAAACTTTGACATCAGCTAGTGAGTCTATGGGAAGATGTATTTTAAAATTAGGCAGGCTTTTAAAACATGGAAACTATGGCATAATTATTATATAGATAAGTAATATCTTATTTTATTATATTTTAGAGAGGTAAATATTTCTGGGTTAGAATTTTAACAGGAAGAACAGGTGATATATATGGTTTATCTTGATATAATAATTGCTATAGAACAGATATGCCTTAACCAAAATACTCCTCTGCATTTATATAGATAGATAGATATAGATAGATATAGATATAGATATAGATATAGATATAGATATAGATATAGATATAGATATAGATAGATATCATGTTGATGGCACTTGAGTCTAAAGATGAAATTTGTGTATGTTCCATATATATTTTGGTGGTTAATGACAGGATTAAGAATCACAATAGAAATGAAGTTCTTAGCATGTCTGTGAATAAATTTCTTACCTAGGTTAATTGATGAGGAAGAGTCACCCTAATTGTGAGTGCACAAGTCTATGAGTTGGGATCCTGGATTGTGTCAAAAGGAGAAAGCAAGCTTAGCATCACCATTCATGTCTCTCTGCTTCCTGACAGAGGACACTATGTGACCAGCTGCCTTCTCTTCTACAGTCATGATCTCCTGAGCATGCCGCACTGTGTCTGAATTATGAACCCAAATAAACACTATATGAGGCTATTTTTATCAGATACTTACTCTCAGAAATATAATAAGATATTACTGTACATACCTTGCTTACTTGTCTTGATGGTAATTTTATACAACATTTAACCAATATGTTGCATAAAGCAGTGATTGTGTATTACATCTGAATGGGTTGCCAAATATGTTGCCCTCTGTTGGAGACAAAGAATAAATGTTACCCTGCATTATGGCTTCTACATTAGGTTGTGAGTCCAAGCTCCTGCCTTGTCTGAGTTTTTTCCTGTCTTCTTTCAACAATGAGGAGTGTGACCTATGATGTAAGCTGAAATAAATCCTTTCCTTACTGTGTCATAATTCAGACACCATGTGGCATGCTCAGGAGGTCATGACTGTAGAAGAGAAGGCAGCTGGTCACATAGTGTCCTCTGTCAGGAAGCAGAGAGATATGAATGGTGATGCTCAGCTTGCTTTCTCCTTTTGATACAATCCAGGATCCCAACTCATAGACTTGTGCACTCACAATTAGGGTGACTCTTCCTCATCAATTAACCTAGGTAAGAAATTTATTCACAGACATGCTAAGAACTTCATTTCTATTGTGATTCTTAATCCTTATGTCTATGGTGTTTTATACAGCAATAGCTGTGATATTGTCTACCATTCTAGAGGAAGACTTGTATAGAACCATTAGTAGACTAGAATTATGGCAACTTGGTAAGTAAAAAGAAAGTATCTTTGTCCTTTTTATATTAGGATATATATATATCATTATAAGCCATTATGTGCCCCCCAAAGTGTTTTAGAAATACTATTCCTATATTACCCAATCTGTGAAAGGATTTTGGGAAAAAAGCTGACAAAATGACTACAGCATCTATCCACAAGAAAAGCAACTGAGAATGCAGGAAAATAAAGCAGAAAAACAAGTGCCTGTATCCAGCCAGGCTTGTTATCAACCATGAATAACAGTCAAACACTAAGCTCTTGTAAGGCCTGTAGCATGAAATTTCAGAAATAAATATGCTGCTTGTTTAGCCTCCCTGACGAGCAGCAGCTACCTGCATCATAATGAGAATAAAAGGTTCTGGGGTCTGCTTTTACACAGCAGCCTTCACTAAACACTATGGTAGTCATGGGGCTGTGGTTGGGGCACAGCTGTAAATGTCAGTACTTCTCCATAACTCTAAAGCTAGTGACTGGAGCATGCCAGGAGCACTTCGTGACATCATGACAAGTTAGCCAGCAGCAATAGCAGAAGCTGCTTCACTTAGGTCTCCAAATCTCTTTGGAGTGCATTGAATGGGCTGGCCCTAATTTGCATTCTGATTCTGGTTTTGTGGATGTCTAAAGAGTAGGTTTTGCTTTGTCTGTTTATTTGTTTTAATTTTTATACCTTTTGCATTTTAGAAAGTCAGGTAGTGAAGGCAGAAGGTTGGAATGGCTAATGGTTGACATTCGCCCTCATCTCCGGCAAGATGTTTATGATTACCAAGCTGTGTGTAGTCAGGAGTAATACTCATTGCCAAAATGTCCCTCACCATTCTCCCAGGACTGTACTGAAAGCATCAACATTCATCACAACTTCCTAGCAAGTCTGTCTTTTGCTAAACACATGACTGAATCTCACTGATACTGATCTCTCTTGTGTTGGTTGAACACATGATAACTACTATCAAAATCTGCGATCCCAAAATAAGTGGCTACATTGTCTGGATTAAAAATAAGTTTACAAATAAAAATGCAACTCTTACAATACTTAGGTAGTTACTTCCTGAGAAGACTAAGAACTAAAAATTCTCCAATTACATTGTTTTAGCTAGTAAAAACCGAGCATTAAAATGAACGAATTATTCTTGAAATTGGCATGGCATACATAAATGTGACCAGTTATCAGTGGATTTGGAATTATCTCACATGGGTAAAGATAAATCTATAACACCTCCATAAAATCTCTATATCAAACATTAAAGAATTTCTTTACATTGTCCATCAAGTTCTCATAACACTTTCTTTCTGATCTTATTTCCATTGAGTCTGGACCTTTATTATCTTGAATTTTTGTGTTTGTCATTGGTATATAGGTACGTATCAGTGTTCACATGTATGAGTGTATAAATATATGAACAGGTGAATGTACGAGCTGTGTGTGTGTGTGTGTGTGTGTGTGTGTGTGTGTGTGTGTGTGTGTAGCTCCCAGAAAGATGTATAGAATCTCATCTACTCTGTGTCTCACTGTTTATGGGACAAGATGTCTCCGTCAAACCCAGAGCTACTCAATGTGGCTAGTTGTGCTGTTCATCTTATTTCAGGAGTGCCCTATCCCAACACTTAAGAGGCTGGAATTCCAGGGGCTTATCACTCAAACCAAGTATGTATATGGATTCTGGGGACCCAAACTATGGTCTTCTTGCTTCTACAGTACATTCTGTGAACAGGAAGCTATGGCTCTGGGCTTTGATTGCATGTATACATTCCTTTATTGCAGAACCAACTGCCTTGAGTTTTAACATTTGATATGATCTTAGTTTTCATTCTATTAATGAAATTAATACAATTGATTAATGAATAATGCCCAAATACAGAAGCATTTTTCTCAGTGTGTGAGTGCTACTCTTCTATAATTCTCAGGGACAAAGGTAGGAGATAAAATTAGAAGTGCGGTGCTCTGAAATGCAGCTGCAGTATTGTAGTGAGGCTGTGCTTCATGAATTATATATCGTATATAAGTAATATCCAGAGGAGTGCATGGTTATTTGCAACAGAAGCAGCTTATATTCTGACATCTAAGAAACATTATTCCCCAGTTAAAAACCAAAAACTTAAAAGTAGGCAATAGCTTAGAAGGTAGTATGCAATGTTAAGAAAAGCCGAGGTATCAACAACAACATACAACACAACATAATTACCACACTGCACTCTAAGAAAGTATTTTCATGATATGAAGCAGATATTTTCTTATTTCTTAAATTTAGATGTTGAACAAATTAAATGCTATAAATAATCTGCCTAATATTAATGATCATTTGATCTTTGTAACTTTAAATTAATCATATAACTTAAAAATAGTATTGAGAAATAATTGAAATGTACCTATCAATAGCTACATATTAAATAAAATAAATAATGTTGATTTGTTCTTCATTGGATAATGAATTTCAAATATGCTTTTTTTTCTTTTGTTAAACTCTAAGAAACTATTATTGTAGTATCAAAACCACTAAGGAATTGGTTCTAGGGAAGAGGGGTAAAAAAATTAAAATAGAAAGGTGCAACCAAAACAAATGAAAAATCCCCAAAGTATAGGCCAATATCCCTGATACAGATAGATAGAAAAATTCTCAAAACAACAAACCTACAAAGCAAATACAGACAAATATCAAATGGATAAACCACCATAATCAAGTTGGCTTTATTCTTGAGGTGGCAGGTATGGCTCAACTTACATAAGTCATCAAATGTAATAAATCATATAAATGGCTTTAAACACAAAGATCAAATGATCTTCACAATTGATCTTCACAAAGCAGAAAAGACCCTTGACAAAAATCTAGCATGACTTCATGATAAAAGTTTTAGAAAGAGTATGGCTTGAGGGACCATATTTCAACATAATAACGGCTCTTGTCACAAAGATATCCACAGTCAATATCATTCTAAGTGGAGAAAACTCAAAGCACTCCCAGTAAAATCAAGAATGATACAGGATTGTTCATTATCTCTACTCAGTTGAAACATAGTGTACTCTCTGGAGCAATTTTTTAAAAGAAAAGAAAGTTAAGTGGTACAAATAGAAAATGAATTCAAATTATTCATATTTGCTGGTGATATTACACAAAAATTATCCCAAAAATTCCACTAGAAAAATTTTAGAAATGACTCACCTTATCTTTTTTGAGGAGGTTCTTCCGCTGTACTAGGAGTTCACCAGTTTAGCCAGTCTGTCTGGCCAACACACTCTAGGCTTTCTGCTGCCTCTTAAACACTGCTGGGATTACAAATGTACATCTCATGCATTTCGTGTTTGTGCTAGAGATTTGAACTGAATGCCTGATAATTGTGTAGTAAGTACTATAGCTACTGAGCCATTAATCTAGTCCTCAAAGATTAGTCTTCTCACCACCAATAAATTGATTTGTATGTAACATTTATGAGTTTGAACAAAATGATTCCATAATTGATTACTAGATGAACTTAGTTGCAAAACCTCTAAAAAGATATTTCACTCTTTGGCTATCTATAGAATCTGAAGAAAAGATGAAAATGTTGGACAGGAAAGTCGTTGAGAAATACTTCATTTTTGGGGAACCTCAGCTTGGGCCACAGGGCTCCATAGCAAATTAGCACCGGGACAAAGATCCCTCGCAGGAGCTCGGAAAAGCCAGGAGAGGGCCAAAGTCACGCCCCACAACTCACCAGGAACTGCCCTGAACCCGCAAGACACAGGGACCAACATCAGACCCGGTGCCACAGCTCTCCAAACCCAAACACCTGTCAGAGAGAGCTGGTCTTCAAGGAGTACTGACACAGAGACCTGCAGGAGGGGTAAGTCACAACCAGACAGAGTAAGATCAGCTAACAACAGAGTCAACGAGATGACAAAAGGCAAGGGCAAGAACATAAAGAACAGAAACCAAGAGTACTCTGCACCATCAGAACCCAGCTCTCCCACCACAGCAAGCCCTGGATACCCCAACACACCAGAAAAGCAAGACTCAGATTTAAAATCATTTCTCATGAGGATGATAGAAGACTTTAAGAAAGAAATGAATAACACCCTTAAAGAAATACAAGAGAA
>CM052709.1:11454027-11510319 GCA_028551405.1 Uromys caudimaculatus
TCCACTATGTTCATAGCAGCCATATTTCTAATAGCCAGAAGCTGGAAACAACCCAGATGTCCCTCATCAGAGGAATGGATATAGAAAATGTGGTACATTTACACAATGGAGTACTACTCAGCTATAAAAAACAACGACTTAATGAAATTTGCAGGCAAATGGATGGAATTTGAAAATATCATCCTGAGTGAGGTAACTCAGTCACAAAAGAACGAACATGGTATGTACTCACAGATAAGTGGATATTAGCCCAAAAGTTCAGAATGTCTAAGTTTCACTTAACAGTAACCGCTGGACTGAGAGTGAGGTACCAGATGGAAGGGTTGGAGAAAGGTCTGAAGGAGCGGAGGGAATTGGCAGCCCCATGGAGGGAGTAAGAGCATCAATGGGCCTGACCCTCCCCCTGGTCGTCCTGGAGTTCAGACCACCAACCAAAGAATACACCTCTGTTGACCCATGGTTTGGACTATATATGTGACAGAGGAATCACCTCGATGGCCATCAGGGAGAAAGGAGAGGACTTTGGGCCTGAGGGTGCTAGAGGCCCCAGTAAAGGGGAATGTCAAGGTGGGAATATGGGAATGGGTGGGCAGGTAGTTGGGAGGAGGAATTCCCTCACAGAGGCAGGGAGGGGGAGGGGATAGGGGCTTTCCAAAGAGGAGACCCAGAAAAGGGGAAACATTGGAAATGTAAATAAAGTATCAAAAAAAAACATAAAAAAAAGAAATATTTCACTTTCAAAGACTATTAAAACTATATTTATCCACATGTCAGATATTAATGACAGTAAGATATTCACATATACCAAAAGAGATTCCTTATTATTCCCATATCAGAAACTCAATGAGTCTTCTAAGTTGCAATGCAAAATAAAGGAATTTTCAAATAATTAATCTGAAAATAAACTACATAAAATACAATGTCTTTATGGAAATATTTAAATTGTTATGAGCTATCTGGAGTACATAGTTTGAATTGCTTTGGCTTTGTATTTTCCAAGAAGTAACATAAACAATGATACAATGATTAAGCAGTATCCAGGAACAATATCCTGCACTCTCTAAAATGTCCAACTTAAATGGCTCTCACTTTTAAAAATAGAATTTCCTAGTTTTTGTGTTATGTAAAGATTTTGGTTTCATCTCTTAAAGATAAAGAAACTTGTTATTAGGTAAGCTAATTTTTTTAGAATATTGTCTATTGTTTTCCTCTTAGAAAAGTAATAAATTAGCATTACAAAATAAAAATAATTGATGAACTTTTTGTGTTTGAGAAACTTGTGAAAACTCTGAGACACAGAAGCCTCTTACTTATGTACCTCTTTGTGGTACTGGCCCATATTATTTAAATTCTTGACAGCTGAAAGAAAAATGTTTCAGGGCCAGTACATTAATAAGTATCTCTTAGCATAGGTGCATTTATATCTCTATCTCCAGCTATATGTCATTAATACCACAGATAGCTATGTAACCATTTCTAGAAAACAGCATAATGATATCAAAATATTGCATATTTTTAAATCTGTGATTTTAATATATATTACAATATCTTCATTTATTGTATTCATTAACCATTTGTTCTTTAACTTTTCCTGTTTCCTACTCTTTTCTTTCAGGGATATTAGTAGGTAGCATTATAATTTAACATTTATTCTGTTGACTACACACTATTGGGTAGTTTTATGAACTATATCAACAACTTTGGTAGGTGGTGAGTAAAGCTGAAAAGTTAAAAGCATCGTGAAATGAATATGGAAACTCACATCCCTTCTGTTTTTCTTTTTATTAAGTCAACTTAACTTGTACAAAATATAGGTGCCTTCTAAGGTGAATGTATGAATGTTTTTGTATACTATGTGAGACAGATTAGCATAAATGACATGGTGAGATTAAGTGCACAAGAGCTGGGAAGAGGGAACATTGCTGGTAGTACATTTTGGCACTCAGATCTATTCTCATCCTTCCGTTTGTTTGTTTGTTTGTTTGTTTTTGTTTTGTTGGGGTTTTTTTTCATTAAAATATTAAATCAAGGGGCTGGGAGCCAGAAAAGAGAGAATTGTTTGACAACTGACTTCTAGCTGGGCTCTGCTAATGGGGCAATCTGGTGAGAGTATAAAAGGCATGAAGACAATAACAATGTCTATTAGTCCTTTTGGAATCCCTATGTGACAGCAGAAGTCATGTGCAATGTGGGTTTCTGAGTCAGTTTCAAACAGCTGTGGTAACAGTCCTAGCAACAGCAGAAGTACAGTGTGCATGGGCTCTGGTTCTGACTGAGGCAATGTGAACACACTGTTGTGTTTTTGTGTAGACTGCAGACAGAATTATGACCCCCCAGGGAACTACAAAAGAATGGAGAACAGTCAACTTGAAGTTAAACCTGTAAACTCTGCAATGTTAGTTAAAATAATTCTCCTATTTTTTGTTTAAATGATTAGAAAAGAAAGCTTGTGCGAATGAGAGAATAACATAAAGCTGCGGCATAGACTTCATGAATATAGGAATCAGTTAAAAATTAGTCACTATTGGGACTTAATTGAGAATGGAATTCAGAAGAATGCTTCAAGAGCAAACTGTGGTCTGCTAGGAAATTCACATCTTCTGAACAGAACCATATAATATGCCATTGTTCAGAAAGAAAAAAAATCTGGAAATAATATTTCAAATAAACAAAATCCTAGTAGTGATGGTGATTTGTCAGATAAAAGTAGTTATGTCAAATCCAACACCAGCTCAGTGTGTGTATGCTGTTGTGAGGACAGAGCCTGCATGTATTTTTGTTTGTTTGTTTGCTTGCTTGTTTTTGGTTTTGGTTTTTGTTTTCTTTTAACTTTTAGACCTTTACATAGACCTAAAAGTTTTGTAAGAACTTCAGATCAGTAGTGATGAAATGTTGGTGCTCTGAAAAACTGTGTTTGAGCTATTTTGAAAATAGAATCCTGGTAAACCAATGGAGATCATATATATTGGAGAAATGCACTTATTTTATAAATGACATTGGGCAATTTTACAAACTTCCTATTCTCTACAGACATCCTTGGGTAATCTTGTATAATTTTTTGAGAATTTCAAATATGGGTACTGAATTTACATTACTTGGACTCCTCCTTCACCACTTATAACTACATTCTAATATTTATTTAAATAAATATCATTCATATATATATATATATATATATATATATATATATATGGATATATGCCATTTATATGTGTACTTATACACCACATATATACCCATATATGCCACATATCCATATATGTGTGTGTGTATTTGTGTGTGTTTATGTGTGTGTACAAATAATAATAAGATATGATGAATTTAATAGAGAGTATTGGAAACAAATATATATACCAACCAGGAAATTCATACTTGAGAGAACTAATTCTCCCTCTCTCAGTAGTCATTAACTATTTGTAGCACTTCATCTAGGTTTATGGTCTTTTCAGATTTTCTCTATCCATTTTGCAATTCAGTTGGTGTTGTCCCTTGAGCAGGTCTTGTTTGGGCAACCACATTATTGATATATCATGAGTTCAGCTTCTCTGTTATATTCAGAAGACACGGCATCACAGGAGATTTCCATATCCTGTGGCTCTTACAATCTTTTTTCCACTACTTCCTCAATGCTCCTAGAGCCTCAGATGTAAATATTGTGTTGTAGATGTATCACTCAGGATTAGGTACCACATAGTCAGTCATGTTCTGTATTTTGGCCATTTGTGGATTCTTATGATGGTCTCAGCCTACCACCCCCCAAATAAAATCAGCTTCTTTGATGAAGAGTGAGAGCTACATGTATCTGTGGGCATAAGGATTAATATTTAGAATGTAGTTATAAATTACTCTGGTTGAGGAGAGTGGCAGTAGTATTGCATCCTTCAGTCTGTATGACTTCTCCAGCCATGGTCAGTTACCTAGGTTTATAATGCCAGGCATGAGTTACTGCCTATTGAATTAGACATAACTCTGACTCCTATGATATTAGTGCCTGCATTGCATCTTTGAGCTCATCTCCCCATGTTTGCCAATGTTCTGGTTTATGAGCTTTACAGGTACTTAGATGTTGTCCCTTGGCTGCTTGCACAACACATTCAAATATTATGAAAGATAGTTCACAGGAATGAGTTCTCCATATCAATTTTTAGTGAATTTCTCCAATCATGTGTCCAAAGCATGTGATGACTCCAGGAATAGGGTTTTAACTTCTGGTTCTACCCAACTTCTAGGACTCTACTATGTTGAACTGTATGCATTTATTCCTTTTTATCCTAAACTGTTAATGTCCTATGGCTCAACCTAATAAAAATAGTTGGTGTTACCATTTGATGCTCATGATTTGAGACAAGATCAAGAAATATAAAACTTTTATTCATCAAGGGGAGTTTCTAGCCTTCTCTTGTTTAGTATGTACTCTTTTGGCTGGGGGTAAGAAATGAGGATTTTATTTTGGTAACATTTCAATATCACTGTTTATAATCAAAGGCAGCCATGGGGGAAACAGGTCAGTAACACCACAGACTAAGGCTGGTCTTCAATAAAAACAAAAACCACAGAAAGCCTACATACACATGCAAGCTGAACAATGCTCTACTCAATGATAACTTGGTCAAGGAAGAAATAATGAAAGAAGTTAAAGACTGTTTAGAATTCAATGAAAATGAAGGCACAACATACCCAAACTTATTAGGCATGATGAAAGCAGTGCTAAGAGGAAAACTCATAGCTCTGAGTGCCTCCAAAAAGAACCTGGAGAGAGCATACACTAGCAGCTTGACAGCACACCTGAAAGCTCTAGAACAACAAAAAAGCAAATACACCCAAGAGGAGTAGACAGCAGGAAACAATCAAACTCAGGGCTGAAATCACCCAAGTAGAAACAAAAAGAACTATACAAAGAATCAACAAAACTAGGAGTTATAACTTTTGAGAAAATCAACAAGATAGATAAACCCGTAACAAGGCTAACCAGAGGACACAGAGACAGTACCCAAATAAATAAAATCAGAAATGAAAAGGGAGACATAACAACTGAACCCGAGAAAATCCAAAAAATCATCAGATCCTATTACAAAGTCTATACTCAACAAAATTGAAAAGTCTGGATGAAATGGACAATTTTCTAGACAGATACCAGGTATCAAAGTTAAATCAGGATCAGATAAACCATCTAAACAGTCTCATAACCTATAAAGAAATAGAAGCAGTCATTAAAGTCTCCCAACCAAAAAAAAAAAAAAAAAAAAAGCCCAGGACCAGATGGGTTTAGTGTAGAATTCTATCAGACCTTCAAAGAAGACCTAATACCAATACTCTTCAAACTATTCCACTAAATAGAAACAGAAGGAACACTACCCAATTCATTCTATGAAGCCACAATTATTCTTATACCTAAACTACACAAGGACACAACAAAGCAAGAGAAATTCAGACCAATTTCACTCATGAATTTTGACACAAAAATACTCAATAAAATTCTCACAAACTGAATCCAAGAACACATCAAAATGATCATTTACCATGATCAAGTAGGTTCATCCCAGGATGTACTCTTTGAGATCCTCTGTAGATCTCTCTCTTTTCCCTAGTACACACCATACTCGAGTATGAGCTGATGAGTGGTCCCTTTACTGATTACACCAAACTTTCCTGTTTGAAATCCTTAGCATAGAGAATTGCTTATAAGGAGATCACAGGAATCTTAGATTGTCATTGGGATTCTAAAGTACATTCGAGTCTTTGTAGATTTGTGTATAATATGGTCTGAGGGTTGAACAAAGACTGGTATTCACTGAGGTGGATGCCAAAGAACAGAAACCAACAACACAGTTCTCATTGGAAAATTATAATAATCAATAAAATTTTTAAAAAGAGGCTGACTTATGTAACTTCACACATATCAAATATGTGGTTCTATAAAACAGTACTGAAGAGAAAATATTAATTTCCACCAAGCTTAGTTTTTCTCTCCATCTCCCTCTTATATAAAAAGAACTCTTCATCACAGATGAGGCTTGACTACAAGATTTGGAGACTGAGAGTACTTCCCAGGTGACTGGTCAGATTAATTGAGGAAAGAGACTGTCTAGTCAGAACATCAGTAGAGATGAAGATGCAGATGAATTTATTCCTTACAGTTGAATCTAAATGGCAAGCATGAATCTCTGTGGTAGATAAATATGTAGTTAGAGAGTCCATCTAAAAAAGCATTAAGAATTTTAAATGCACCATTGAGCATTTTATTACCTTTACCTATCAGCCAGAATGTTCAATATATAGGAAATAAAATATCCAAATTAATATACATTTCTATGTGTAATGTAGGTGCATTGATTTAGTCTTCAACCAATTAATAAATCTTTTAAATGCCAATGTCAACAGTATAGAATTGAAATTGTGTGCCTTCAAGTATAAATGCTATATAACTGTAGCAATAAACATGTTCATGGAAGGCAATCACTTGCTCTCTGTTAACTCACCTTTTGGGAGATTTTAGTATTTTGTTATTTGAAGTATATGTTACGGATAAAAAGATAGCCCTAAATATGATAATAACTTTAACAAATTAAATAATTTAAATGAATTTCGGTCATATTATCATAGAATTATACTATAGATTTTTTTGAAAAACACTTTAAAAGTTACTTATAAAAACTGAGTTTTAGAACAGTGGCAGCGGTGGTGACTCTGGCAGCTCAGGACTCAGTGCAAGTACCAGAGACTCAATCATGATTCTTCAAAGGATCTTCAGGATTTCCTCTGTCCTTCATTCAACAGTCTCTGTGCATTTGAGAAGGAACATTGGTGTGACAGCTGTGGCATTTAATAAGGAACTTGATCCTGTACAGAAACTCTTCGTGGGCAAAATAAGAGACTACAAATCAAAGAGACAGACATCTGGAGGACCTGTTGATACTGGCCCAGAGTATCAGCAAGATCCAACACAAAGCTTTATAAGCTTAAACAAATGTTTGGTAAAGGAGAGATGGATAAGTTTCCTACCTTCAAATGTGAAGATCCCAAATTTGAAGTCATCGACAAACCCCAGTCCTGAGGAACATATAAAATCCATGTGGTAATTTGTCATGAATTAGTTGTACAACTAATCTAAAAAATTCAAATAAACATTCATTTCACAGTTTAAAAAAACCCTGAATTTTATATTACTTGCATTAAACCTATCATCTATGGCAAATACAAACAACATTAAGACATACACATGAGGAAATGAATAAAATGAATCAGATATTCAGGTAACAGAACAAGCTGTGGATCTGTCAGAATATCTTGCCAAGTTGGACATTATCGTGTTTCACAGGCATTACAGAGAGGACTGTTGAGTGCTTTTCTCCTTTAGCAGTTCCTTCTGATACCATGAGAGCTTTATGCATTCTTCATTTGAAGGACATCTAGGTTTTTACCAGTTTCTGGCTATTAAAAGTGCTATGAACATAGTTGAGCATGTGTCTTCTGCTCAGTTCATATGTTATTTGAATATATATGGCTTTATGCTGACCATTTGATATTGGATAAACTCTTGATTCATTCATCCCTAGGGAAGACTATTTGTCCTGTTCTTATCATTCCTTTAGTTGCCTGTAATTGTTTGACTAGGCTCGAAGCCTCCTGAGCTTTTCCTTTTCCATGTTATCATGCCTATTGGTCTTCCCAAATTGAAAATCTGTATACATTTGTTAATGGAACTAGAAAGGACAATCAATTCAAGTGCAAAGAGGATTCTAGGCAAAATCATGGACCTATGGAAACCAGATATCTAACTATACTCTGGAACTATTCCTGGTACTTCCCCAAAATTACTGGAACTATAGACCACCCAGGGATTCCATGAGAAATGAGCCCACAAAGAGCTACAAGTTAATGTTAGAGAAACACAAAGATAATGAGAGTGTAGAGAGAAAAAATGGGGAGTAGGATGGATCTGACTTCTCCCAAGGTCTTGCTAGTACAACTCATGGACTTAGTAGGCATTGTGGTTTCAATACAAATGGTCCCCATAGACTTCTGGGCTTGAACGCTTGGCCCACAGGGATTCATATTATTAGGAGGTATGGCCTTGTTGGAGTAGGTGTAGCCTTGTTGAATAAGTGAGTCACTATGGGGAATGGGCTTTGAAGTGTCCTATGCTCAAACTACATCCAGTGTGGCACACAGTCCCCTTCTGCTGCCTTCTGCTCAAGATATAGAAATCTCACCTCCCTTTCCAGCATCATGTCTGCCTATGTGCTGCCATACTTCCTGCTATGGTGATAATGGACTAAACCTCTGAACGGGTAAGCCATCCCCAATGAAATGTTTTCCTTTATAAATGTTGCTGTGGTCATAGTTTTTCTTCACAGCCATAAAACCCAAACTAAGACAGTTGGTGTCAGTTGAAATTGAAGACAGGAAGATATGTCGAATGGCCTGAAAATATGTAACAGAACCTCTGCTGGGGAAATACAACAAAGAGAATTCTGTTGCTTTGCTGCTGGATCTGTATCTTGTATTCACAGCACACTTCTGGAGAATGGAGGCATTAATACAGTCCCATTGCTTCATGGCATGTTTCTATTTAACACGTAATTGCACCCTGAAGCCCTCTCTACCAACCTAGTCAATGTTGTCCAATGTTGCACTGTACTTTGACACCCCTTCTTCTAAACTCCTCATTTTTCCTCCTTCTGTTTCAAGGGGGGCATATAGCACTGTTCCCTGAGGTCTCCCCTGTTGCTTGTTCCTACAATTTTTCTTCACAGGACTGCTTCAAGACATCTGTTTTATTTGCCTTTGGAAGCTTACAGAAATCTCTCACAGTGGACTGACTGATTCAGCTGAGCAGGACAGAAGTTCTGATAGTAAATCACAGAGGTCCAGGGGCATCGAAAAGTTCAGTCAAGGAAGGCATCTTCTGTTATGGTTGGCATTCAGTTTAAGGCCACACTCTGAGAAGAGAGAATATAAAAATGAATAAAATCAGAAATGAAAGCGGGGACATAACGACAGATATCCAGGATATCCAGAGAATCGTAAGAATGTACTTTAAAAAACTATATCCGACAAAATTGGAGAAATCTAAAAGAAATGGATAATTTTAACAATATATTCCACTTACCAGAATTAAATTAAAATCAGATAAACAATTTAAATGAATCTATAATGTCTAGTGAAATAGAAGCAGTCATTAAAATCTACAACCTCATGTCTGGGGGGGTTTAGCACAGAATTCTATCAGAATTTCCAACATGACTTAGTGTGGTTTTGCATTTTTTACTGCCAGGGTGTCAGAATGCTGCTGGGGAGGCAAACTGCAGTGGTGCTAAGCCATGTTTCTTTCTCAATGGTGGCCAACACATGCTCAGGGGAGGCAAGAAGCAGGCTAAGATACAAGACCCAGCCCACATTTCTCCAGGTCAGAAACAGTGGGGGCTGGGACATAAGCTGTAGTTCTCAAACTCCTAGGCACCCAGATGCAGCTGAGAACCTCAAAAAATTGGGAACTGGCCAAGGGCCTGAAAGAGCCCGGGGTGGACAGGAATCTGGCTTAACTCAGAGTAAGTGACAGGAGTGTGAAGGGTCTGGAAGAGAAGCCCTCTAAGGTGAAGCTCTGTATAATGAAGACCTCCCCACATGGCAGTCCTTGGTGGAGGAGACAGTACTTGCTTATACCAACTGCTTTATTCATGGCACATGAGGATGCATATGACTGACTCAGGATGAACCAAAGATTAAATACCTTTTGCAGGAAGAGATGCCTAGGAAGGAATGTTCATTGACTAAACACTTGGGGTCCCTAGATACCTTATTAGTATGGAGAACTCTATGCTCTATGCTATGTGACTGGTTGTCGTGGTCCCCTTAGTGGGTGTCAT
This sequence comes from Uromys caudimaculatus, assembly GCA_028551405.1. NCBI lineage: Eukaryota > Metazoa > Chordata > Mammalia > Rodentia > Muridae > Uromys > Uromys caudimaculatus. The sequence continues at coordinate 11,463,897 of CM052709.1, forward strand.
GGTCTCATGCTCTAGGATAGGAATCTGGTCAGGAGCTAGTTTGAACTCCTGCCATTCTCAATTACGAATATTACTGAGGTACTGAACTTTGCCACCACCTTACCAGTTCTTCTCTCTGGTGTGCCATTATTACTCAAATTATTCCACAAAATAAAAACAGAGAGAACTTTGACTAGCTTGTTTTATGAGGCCATAGTTACCCTGATACCCAAAGCACATAAAGTCCCAACAAAGAGAGAATACTATAGACAACTTTTCCTTATGAACACAGATGCAAAACTGTTCGCAAACAGAATCCAAGAACATATCCAAAAAAAAAAAAAAAAAACAAAAAACAAAAAACAAAAACAAAAAAAAACCCACCATAATCAAGCAGGCTTTATCATAGAGATGGCTCAACATAAAATAATCAACAAATGTAATCTATCATATAAACAAGCAGAAAGACAGAACAAAGCACATGATCATCTCATTTGATTCAGAAAAGGCCTTTGGCAAAATACAAATCCCTTCAGTATAAAAGTCTTGGAGGTATTAAGGATACAAGGAAAATACCTCAACATGATGAAGGCAGTTTACAGCCAGTCCATAGCCAACATCAATTTATATGGAAAGAATATCAAAGCAATCTCACTAAAATCAAGGACAAGACTTATTATTCAATATAACACATGAAGTCTTAGCTACAGCAATAAGAAATCACAAGGAGATCAAGGGGATACAAGTTGGGAAAAAAGAAGCCAGAATGTCTTTATTTGCAGGTATATGGTACTATACATATGTTAATCCCCAAAATTCTACCAGGAAACTGTCACGGCTGATAAACACAATTCTAATAAGTGATAAAGCACTGTTTCAGCAATGCTGCTAAAGTTTAAACTTAAAATAACAAAACAAAAACAAACAAACAAAATAGTAGCTTTCCTATGTAAAACCAACAAAGGGACTGATAAACAAGGGAAATAAGACTTTTCACAATAGACTCAAATAGTATAACATTAATATAACATACTTCGGGGCAACTCTAACAAAGCAAATGAAACACTTTAAGACATTGAAGAAAAGAAATTGAATAAGATACCAGAAGATATGGAAAGATGTTTCATGCTCATAGGTCACTAGGACTAATATACTAAAAATGGCCATCCTACAAAAATCATTCTAAAGATTCAATGCAATCCCCATCAATATTGCAGCATAATTCTTTACAGATATTGAAAGAACAATCTTTAGCTTCATATAATGCAAGGAATTGTGGAGCTGTCTGGTTTAGTGGCCTTGAGAGGCATGATTCATAGGCTTTTCAGGTTCGAGTCCATGACTCCTGTGGTACTGCAGGTCTTTTGGTTCCTGAGAGACTGAGGCACTTCCTCAGGCAGTGAAGCATTCAGACCACTGATGTTTCTCTGTGTCCTTAGAAGTGAGTGAAGCATATAGAAATTTGGCAGAACAATTAGTCTTATACATTAATTTTACATGCCCTGTCTAGTTTGCAACTACCATTATTATATTACATCCTGGCAACCACCATTGTATTCATCCTGGAAATCTCCATTGTATTATGTTTCTGATAAGTATATAAAAAGTCTGATTAAAAAATAACCACCACCACCAGCAACAAAAAGAAAAACACATACAACCTAAAAATACTCGTCTCAGCCTCAGTCTTACTTAGACCTCTCCAACTTGGCCTGGTTTTCATTCCTACTGACCATTCAGGAGACCCTGATTCAATAAGCACTGACATTTACTGTTATGTAATATGGTAACACAAAAACCCAGGAGACTTACAACAATCCTGTATAATTAATGAACTGCTAGAAATGCCATCATCCCATATTTAAATTTGTACTACAAGGCTATAGTAATAAAAGCAGCACAATATTAATATAAAACAGACACCATAATCAATGAAATCTAATCAAAGACCCAAATATAAACCCAAATGCCTATGGACACCTGAATTTTATTAATTAATTAATTAAGAAGTCAGAAATATACACTGTAAAAAAAAAAGACAGACTCTTCAATAGGTGGTGCTTCTCAAATTAAATGGCTGCATATAGAAGAATCTACATAGATCTATACTATCACCTAAACAAAATTCAACTCCAAATGGATACTAACAAAGTGAACATAAAAGCAGATAAGCCAAAAAGCTTCTTTATGGCAAAAGGCACCATTATTTGGACATAGTACCAGCCTACAGGATGGGACAAGATTTTACCAACTCCCTATCCAATAAATGGCTAATATAAGAAATATGTAAAGAACTCAAGTAACTAGATATTCAAAACCTGGAGTACAGATCTAAACAGACCATTCTCAATAGAGGAAGCTCAAATGGTTGAGAAGCACACAGAAACTTTCAACATCTTTTACCATCAGGGAACTGCAAATCAAAATGACTTTGAGATTTCATCTTACACCTGTTAGAATGACCAAGATCAATAACAAGTGACAGCTCATGCTGGCAAGAATGTGAAGCACTTCTGTTACTGGGGACAGTACAAAACTGTACGGCCACTATGGAAATCAATATGGCAGTTCTTCTAAAAATTGAGAATTGATCTTCCTCAAGACCAAGCTATACCATCCTTGGGATGTACCCAAAGTATGCTCCATCCTACCACAAGTACATATGCTCGGCCGTATCTATTGAAGCTTTATTCATATAGCTAGGAACTAGATATCCCTCAACCCATGAATAGATAACAAAGTGTGGTACATTTACACAATGGAGCATTACTTAGCTATTAAAAGCAAAATCACAAAATTAGCTGGTAAATAGATGGGACTAGATGAAAGTAATCATGAGTAAGCTATCTCAGACCCTAAAAGTCAAATAGAGTACATGACTTTTTCAGCCATCATCAGAGAATCTTCCTTTTACAGGCAATGGGAACAAAGACAGAGGCCCACAGCTAGACAGTATGTGGAGATTAAGAGGCCTGGGAACATTCAGCCCCAAAAGGGATGTTTCTATCAAATTCTACTCCTTAGAGCTTAGGATCCCTGTACAAGTATAAAAGGAAAGTGTATATGAACCAGAGAAGAGTGAGGACGTCAAGAAAACCAGGTCCCGGAAATCAACCTGTTCAATATCTTATGAACTTACAGAATCTGAAGCAGCATGCACAGGGCATTCATGGGTCTGCACCAGAAGAGAATGTGTTGAGTTCACTTACACTACACATACTTATAGGAGAAGAATCAAGCAGTTTTTCAGTCATATATATTATATCTGGACCTATTTGAGTCTTTGTCAAGACATCAGTAACACTTTAGCTACTATTTATGTTGTAAAGAATCCATGTGGCAAGATATGCTGACTCCTACACTTTCTGTGTCCTTCCAGTGTCTTTATGTTACTTGAAACATTTTTGTCCCTAGGCAAGACAAATCCTTTAGGTTTGCTTTTGGTTTCTTATAAATAAGTGTTTTAACCATAAACCAACCAATCAATCAATTAATCAATCAATCAGTCAACCAATCAATGAAGTCCTGGGATGTTTTAAAAATGAAGAAAAGTGAGAGATGATGCTGGAGAATATGCTCAGCTGTTTGGTGCACTTGGTCCTCCTGCTGAAGACCAGAGTTGATACCTGGCACCCACATGACAGTTCAAAACCATCTGTAAACTGCAGAAGCTGTAATTCTAGTTCCAGGGCATCTGATATTCATTTCAATTCCTCTGAGGTTACCAGGAATGCACGTAGTACCCAGACATACTTGCAGATAAACACACACGTCCACAAAAATAAGGAAATAATTTTAAAACAAGAAAAATAAAGAAACAAAAAGAAAGTCAGGGAAAATAAATCACCTTGGGCACGATTACCACAACTCCCGCTAACCCTGAGTTTGTAAAACTATCCCCCTACCTCAGGAGCTCTGCCTTATAATCTAACATATGTCTATATACTCTCTCCTGGATTGCAGATACATTTTTAATGTCAATATAATCTCGCTAAGGGGATGCTGACTTAAAATGGCAGAAAATCAAGTTCCTAGCATGTACCGTTTTGAAATAGAAGAGAATTTGAGGATACTTAATCAAGGGTTGGGACTGGACATTCATTCACTCGGAGGATGTACCACTCTGAGGTGTATAGTTCTGGTGCTGCACCAGAGCATTCGCAAAAGAGCATCCTTCAGATTTCCTAATGTGACCTCAGCAGTTGTTCTCCTACGTCCTCATCTTTTCTGTGCTCCCTGTCCACGGCAGCGACGCTAAAGCAGACGCATGCCTGCAAGCTTATGAAGTCTTTCTGCTACATCATCTCTTTACCACCATCAATAGGCACTTCGTTCTGATGCCCCCTTCCCTCTTTCTCAGCTCACCGCCCTTTGTCCTTCACAGGTACTCCTTACAGTGTTTCATGCAGGCCTAATGAATTTTGACAGCTACTTATCAAAGGAACTGAAATAAAACATTTCTGCAACACTAACCATGGTGGTAAAGCACAGACATGGTTCAAGTTGACAAATACTCAAGTTTCTGTATTTAAGAAAACATTTAGATACATTTCAAAATCCATCATTTTATATATTTATTTATAAAATTATATCTTCATATATAAAATAAATATATTAATTTATATATTAACAATATAATATGAATAAATAATAAGTAAAATATATATAAATATATTTTTTCTATGATATTAAAAGGAAAGATTGCATTGAGTTCTATAATTCATTTTATTTTTACATTTTTTCAAGAAATTTAATACCTTTATTGTATCAAAATATGAATTTTTACTTTCATACTGCTAATGTATATATTTTTATGAGCTATAAGTTCTGTTTACACTGATATTTCAGATGTTTTTGTTAATAAGAATTCGTTTAATTTTTTCTGTAATATCCTTACATCATGATGATTCTTTTGTAAATACACACTCCCAGTAATTCAATGTATTTATGGATCGTGTCTTAAATTGCTAAAAATAAAAAGAATACATCACAGAAAAATTGTGATATTAATCATCATTCTCTGTGCTTCAAATCAGATGCCTGGAAACGACAGACCTCTAACAGGAAGTGAGAGAATGAATCAGCGCATACTTCACTCAGATAATGAACAAAAATAATTAAAATGGTACACAATAATGTGGATAAATAAAAAATATAATATTCTATAAGAGATGGCAGATGTGGAAGAATACACTATTTCCTTTTATTTACAGTGAAATGGAGAAATAGTAAGAAAGTGGCAGTTTGCTGCCTGGGGGTGAGAACAAATTGGGAATGAGAATTTGAGGGGAACCTGGGTGCTGTGTACTTTGCTTCCTTACTAAGTATCCAAGAAATTCACTCTGTTGGCTTTGGAAAGATTCTACAATTATGTGCTGTAAACCTTATTTACCTTAAGCAGTGCAAGAATATATCCTACAAACACACACACATACGGACACACAGACACACACACACCACATCTCAAAAGTTGATCTACTATCGTCTAACATATTTCTTTTAATCTCAGAGGCTTTCAAAGACATTTCCTTGTTACTGTTGATAATTAACACTTTTGTCACACCCTACAAATCTGTCATTATCTGCAGGCCCAGCCAGCCTTGCATCCTTTTGTGCTGTGATTTCTATTCTGGATGAACAACTTCTTTAAGTCTCCTGTATTGGTGGGATCTCCAAGTCACAGTTGTTCTGTTCCACATCCCTGCCTTCTCTTCTTCTTCATTCAGTGTTAAGTCCCAGTCAACATTCCGGCTTCCATAAAGCAAGCATCACAGTTGTCTGGCTAGTATAGATGTCTGTAAACCTTTTGATATTCAGTTTTGTGCATCAAAGAACTGATATCAAATAGAACTGGTCCCATACAATTTCATGATTGTTTGAATCTTTGCTTGTTTTATGAACTTTGCCACCATGCCTGCCTGACTGTGTTTATAATACTCTTTTAACGATATTGCTCACAAGCAGATGTGCATATCAACAGAATGTGCTCAGGCAGCTTCTCATGAATATGTCAGTTAAGATGACCACAGCACACTATCAAAATAGAAGTTTAATGTCTAATAGGTATTGGCTATACAGACACATTTTAAATGAATACTGGAAGATAATAGAAATTTCATTATCATCTATGTTTATTCATATATTAGAGAGATGATGGTTTTACAAAGTATAAGTACAGATCTCTTAAATTAAAGGTTTATTATTCTTCTATTCTTTTTGAAGAGAATGTGCATGTAAATTGTGTTCTTCAAAATTATCATATTTGCTTGATTTATTCTCATTTTTTTCCTAACCAATACTAACTTGCCACCATAAAAATGTATATTTAATTTCTAGAAACTCTTCAATTAGAGAAAGGAATATATATATATATACTTTATAAAGCAGAGTTAATAAGCTCTATGTGTGATTTGTGGTGAACTCCAGAAAAGGGAAATACTTTAAAATTTCCATTGTGTTAAAAAAACAAAAGAAAACAAACCACAAAAATTATTGGGCTATTCAATTCTATGTTTGCTTAGGACATAGGGTAAATCTGCCTAGGCATATCAGACTTTGTTATAGGAGTGTAGAGGAGATTTCTGTCTCTTATATTGATTCTTTTACAGTTTCATGTCTATATTGCTGTTAAGAACATTCAACAGTTCCAGGGTTTGCTCTGTCACCCAAGTAAACACCGACTTTCTAAAAGTTAAATTTGAATTTTGAGGTATTCTGAAGTGATACACTGGACAGACACATTGGCAATGAGACTCTTTACATAATTTCTCAAAGAACCAATCTTAAGTTTGCTGTTGCTCGATAGTCCTGTTTATTCACCAATAATTTAACCCTTCCTCTTCAATCCTTTCTTAAAATACTGCCCTCTTCAATGCTTTCAGAGGAAAATGGAGCCAGACTACCTGCTTTACTGCCCTACACACTTACCTTGTTCTTTCTTAGTTTTAGCCTAATATCAATATGTTCCGCCATATTTTTTTCTATTTGATCCCAAGTGTGTGTGTGTGTGTGTGTGTGTGTGTGTGTGTGTGCATATATGCACATGCACTTTACCAAGACTCGGTTTATCTAGTCCTCTTTCAAAGAAGGTATATCAGTCTGTGCTATTAAGTGAAGCTGAAGACTAGAGAACATCTATGAGTTGAATCCCTCTGAGTTAATTATTAAAGGGATCCCCTGAGGGGTGTGTTTACTCTCTCACATTATTAATATTGCTTTCTCTTGAACCATTCTAAAATTTAGCCTTATACCTCTTTAAAAATGGTTTTTCATCTATGAGACTGTCTAGAAATTCATCTTTAAGAGGGCCTCATCACCTATCTTTTCTTACCAAGATGTAAAAATTTTGAGTAATAATTTGCCACAAACTCCCTGTGTCCTCCTATAGTCTAGTCATAAATCTTGAAAGAAAAGAAAAAGCTGTGTTTTATGCAATAAAAATATGGCACAAATTAAATTCACTATAAAAACATTAATTACTCCAAAGTAACAATTTCCATAGATAGCCAAGAGAAAAGTTTATTTAGTCCTAAATTGTATTTAGTCACCTTTGTATGTCTTCTACCATGCATCTGTTCATCGTCGACTCTAAAAGTAACTGGGGCAATTATCAGGAAAAATTATTTCATTTTGATTATTAGAAAAGCATCTTTTAAATGATTGAGCTCTTCAGGCAAATGTAAAACCTATAATTATGCATTTAAAAACAAGGCAGCATTTGACAGTCATTAAAATAACTCTTCCCTGGAGGAACTTAGAAACATTGCCGTTTTTCAGACTGTAAACAATAGGTACTGGATACAAAGGACTCCATACCTAAGTACTCACAAAAGGGCTTTAATTTAATATGCTCAGTCAGATTGTGGTCTGGATATTTGAATCAGAAACAGAAATGGATAATTGAATAAATGTACACACACTTATAAAGGGACAAAGCACTCTAAAGCATGACAAAGAGATACGGTAAAAATTAACACAAGCTAACCCTTTTGTTTTGTTTGTTTGTTTTTGTTTTTCGAGACAGGCTTTCTCTGTGTAGCCTTGGCTGTCCTGGAACTCACTCTGTAGACCAGGCTGGCCGTGAACTCAGAAATCCACCTGCCTCTGCCTCCCAAGTGATGGTATTAAAGGCTTGTGCCACCACTGCCTGGCAGAAGCTAACTCATTTCTTCCTAGAGTTATGTAGGGGACCAGAAAGCATTCTATATGTGGGGTAGTCTAAGAACTGAACACTGGCTTAGCTTTCAGCATTTGCTGTTCTGTGTCAGACAAAAAGATTTTCCCAACCTGGGTAGATGGGGTAGCATTCTAACAATGTTGCTTTCTAGAGAGAGTTCTAAACCAAGTAGTTTGTGTAAACTTTTGTTTGCTTTAACGTAAAAAATATATTGAGAGCAGATCTTTAGGATTCATACTCCATCTTAGAGAACCTGACCTAAGGTTTAACTAACAGGCCAGTACCTAGCACCAGTTTCCAGGTTAACCTCCAACAAGAACTACATCTGACACCAGTTCAAAGGATATTCCCGCAAAATCTGCACCTCCAGGTTACAAGCCTGCCTCTGGCACTTCACTTCACTATAATATATATATATATATATATATATATATATATATATATATATATATATATAATAGGTACATGTGAATTATACAGAAAGATACCAAATATATGTAATATATACAGGAAATCTTCAATAGTTATCACAACCTACATGAACATTTTTGTCAAATAATTGTGAGCCACATTGTGGGTGCTGGGAATAAAACTCAGGTCTTCTGGAAGAGTAGTCAGTCCTTTTATCTGCTAAACCAATTCTCCATCTACCCCATCACCTCTTTTGTTAACTTGAAATTCCAGTGGCTTAAAAGAAGAAGTGAGAAAATTGTGACCTGTAAAACTCCAACTAAAATTTTATAAACAGTTTTACATGAAATACTATATGTATATCTTGGTATGTTTGAATACCCTGATTTATAACAACCCATTTACTTAGGTTTTCTTTTATATTAAAATATTTTTGAATAATTCAACATATTTTATGTTATAAAACCAATACAAGTATAATTAAGAAAAAATGTAGTATATGAAGTTCAAAATGGGGTATGTGTACTAAAGCTTTTATAGACCCAAAGTAATCCAGCACCAGTTGACAACTGAGTATCAAGTCTCTAAGGTAGCTATCGATAACCAATCTAGTTTTATAAATACTACATGAATGATTTATGTATCTAAAGCATTTATTTGATTAGAGAAATCTCATATTTTCAAAACTGAAAATATTCAAATCTTTCTGCTTACAAATGGCCTATACTGAAAGAGATGAAAGATTTTATTTTATATTCAGAGTGAGGTGTTTGTAATTTGGAAAATGTGTGATGCAAAAGTCTCCTTTTCATTATAGAATCATATCAGCTGCTTTTCTTTTCACAGAAAGGGAAAGTGCTACATTCATTTCTTTTTCTGAGATGCTTTATTAAATTGTGATATAGAAAGTAAAATGGTAGACTGATTTCTTTTCTATGAGTTACTTTATTAGGTTGCAAAATAAAAGAACCGGTTCATAGTCAGATTACAACATTTTCATGTGAGATAATTTAGAATCTTATCTTAAATTGTATAGCTAAACATAAAGATTGATTGTGGGTGTGAGAACAGAGAATAACAACAGGCAAACAGACATAAAGAATGGGACCTTAAACACATAGATCGGAAAGTGAAGAGGTTCCAAAGAATATAATATTTTGGAAAAATTAATCCATATTTCTATGCCATATGAGAAGATGCATGATTATATATGTATATATATATACATACATATATATATATACATATATATGTATGTATATATGGGAATGCACTAAGTTCTTGATTTAATTGTTTAAATTGCTAACAGCTCAATTATTTTGTTTTGTACAAATTGATACCACATGCTAGCAAAGCAAACTTAGGGCACTAGATTTATCAAGTTGGAATGAGGCTGACTTCAAATTGATTTATATTTGAATCTGACTTTTGAGCAACACAGAGATATAAAGAAAATACATTATCTCCTGTGGCTGTGTTGGCTTAGCTACAAAGTAGGGGCAATATTATCTATTTATTAAAATGTTATAAAAATTATAAAAAATAGTATTTGAAATGTTCATTATTCAGATCTGTCTTACCACATGTATTGTATATAGTTATACATGAAATGACTATTAAGGTTTTGGATACCAGTGCATACTGCATTTTAAAATGAAGGGACTCAGCATTAAATAAAGATATATTGAGGAATGAGTGCCAAAGATGATTAAAATCTTCTAGCTAATTGATATTCACTGACACTTAACAAAAAGAATAACTGAACAGTATGTATCGGTTTTGAGTACTCAGGCCTCCTGGAAAATGAGGGACATGTAACAAACCTATAGCAGACCATGGTAATAAGGTTAAGCATTGTTCCTTTTCTTTTCCTTTTTCTTGTCCTTTTACTTTTTCTTTTTCTTTTTTTTCTTTTCCTTTCCTTTTCTTTTCTTTTCTTTTCTTTTCATTTCTTCTTAAATCATAGTGGTTGATTTTAATGGTTGAGTCTCAAAAATTAAGAAAAAACTCAGAATACAGAAAATTGAAATAATGTGATTTATACATGTGAACTAATATTTCTCTATATACAGAACAACCAGGATTACAATACACATTTTATAACCAAAGTGACATGTCAAAAAAAAATAGAACTAGGTTGAAAGATTTTTAACACATTTATTTTCAGAGAATTTGGAAATAATAAAGTCAAATGTCTGACAGATGATATATGGAGATAATTATCAAATAAGCATAATTGCAACCAGTTATTAATGTGTAGTCTAGGAGAATGTAGAGTGGGAAGAGAGGTGGAGCAACAACCACTTTGTCAAATCCATTACCAAAAGTAGATAAAGAAGAATGGATATTTAGTGGAATCTAGTCTGCGAGAAATGGGAAAAATAGATAAAATTAGGATATCATGGATAAGAAGACTGCACTACCACATAAAATACCCTAAAACTAAAGCTACTGTGGAGTTGATATAACACATTTTACAGCCTGATACAAATGTAAGCAACAACTCAACCAGTACCCTGAATTGCATCTGGTACTAAATTTTGCACGTCAAATTTCTTTAAGCATTCTCAACTGTTTAAAACAGGTCTTTAAATGATTAAGGAAAATTCTGCAGTGTTGACTCACTGTAGATATTAATTCTATTTATATCATAACCCAGTACCAACTGGTTAGTGTTTGAATCGTGTGATACTATTGCCTGAAAGTTGACAGTTATTGCTTATCATTACGGCTAGCCTCTGGCTACCAAAAAACTATTTTTTTAAGTTAAATTCATTTTCCCTGCTAATAAGAAAAATGGCTATGTATGTTATGCAGTATGTGTGTGCTAGTAAATATACCTAACGTATAATGTATAACGTCTATAAATTATATACATAATGTTAATACCCTTTACGGATGCAGAACCTCATAAAAACACTCTAATAATATATTCACAAATTCTCAGTGTAGTTTATTACAGACATGGCTTTCTCAACATTAATACATACATCTCCACACCCAAGAACATCAAACTTTTTAACCAAATATAATGTAAGTAGTCTGAAAAAAGCATCTTTCACTGTTTAGCAGTGTATATGTCCACTAACTATCAATTAAGAACATATAAATTAATAACTACTTGCAAAAACACCCTAGAAAGAAGTCACCTCCATTAATCCCAGACCCTGTAACTCACTAAAAAGAAACATCAGATATACGTCAAGCGAAATACTGCATTGTGATATTAAGTTTAACAAAGCAAAATATCATCTACAATAAGATATTAATCTTTTGTAAGATTTAAAATAATAAAATTTCTATTTACACTCCTTATTTTGTTTAGAGGCACACAGTAGTAACATAGTCAAGTACTTTTAAGGCAAGACAATCATTATATTAAATTATTTAAAGGTTTTTTTTGATATCAGGTATTGTGAAAAGTAAAGCAAGAGTCAGAAAAGAGTCCAAGGGATGAAATTATGATGCGGCAGGTGCAGTAACATCCTGTTATTACCTTCACTGTCAGGCCATGGGCAATGAAATGGATTTACAGGTTTCCTTCTTAGTGTTTATTTTGTTTCCAAAACTCTATTCTTCAGAATCAGCAAGAAAGCCTTACCTGAAGGGTTGCTATTATTCTACACTTATACATAAAAGATATTATAAGCATTTGGCCTTTGGTTCCCAGTCATATAACACACCTCGCTTTTATGACTCCAGGGCTGCATTGCAAGTCTCGAGGAGCCCAGTGCTATACAAAGTGATTAAGTGGAAAGCAAGTAATATCTGCCTCTGTACTTTTTTATAGGTCATTTGACAAAATGGGAAAATACTGTATATAACAAGTAAAAATGCTATCTCAGCCATGTAATTTTCAGAAGAGTGTGATGTTGTAAGTATATTTCTACCTTCCAGACTCTCCCACAAAGAACTTCCAAAACATTACAGAGATAGTTGTGATACCTTGGTGTGTACTAGAAAAGCCACACAAGAAGCAGTGACAATAGAGTTTCTGTATGACTAAAGCCAACAGTTTAAAATTGAAAGCGATGAGCAGTGCCCAGTGTTAAAGAGTAGTTGAATTTCAGCCCATGATTCAGGGAGTAAAGAGTTATATGTCTGAAGGTAGATGTCATAAGATAATCAGCAAATTTTCAATAAGTCTTTAAATGTTGATTATGAAAAATATATTTACAAAGGCATCTCCTATGAAGATTTATGAAACAGATAAATCAAGGCAATAATTTAGATTTTCAGGAGAACTAAATTACAATAAACTATTTTTATTCTATATCTATGATACTCATTGTCATAATCTCTGGCATGCTTTGAATTGCTTAGAGTAATTACATATGGTGAAAAATGGAATTCATAGGAACATAGGGGAATGCAAAAATGTTTCCTGACAGGTAAGCTTTTGAAATGTTATTTTCCCTTCAATGTATATGCATTAATCTAATGGAAGAAGGTATGATAGTAATTGGAAAAGATATGCTATAAAATGACAATATTTGGTAGTATAACTTAAAATCAGGTTCTCTGATAACTCCTGTAACACTCTTCGTTCAGGATTGATGTGGCTCTCCTTGTTCTTTTATGCAGACATAAAACCTTGGATAGTTTTTGTTTGGTTGGTTATTCGGTTAATTGGTTTTTGTTTATATCTGTGAAGAAAGGTCTTGGGAATTTAATTTAATTTAATTGTATCTGTAGATCGCTTTTGGTAGAAATTATTTTTACAATGATCCTGGAAATTCACGAGCATGGGAGCTCTCTCCAACATCTGCTGTTTTCCTCAAATTTTCTCTTCAGTGTCTTAACATTTTCTTTGTAGAGGTCTTCTCTTTCCTTGGTTTTATTCTAACATATTTGTATGTGGTGGTAGTAGTGTGGGGTGTGTGTGTGTGTGTGTGTGTGTGTGTGTGTGTGTGTGTGTGTGTGTGGTGTGGTAGTATGTGGTGTGGTAATGTGTGTGGTGCATATGTGTATATGTTTGTGTATGATGGTAGGTGTGTGGACGTCTGTGGTGTGTGTGTGGTGTGTATGTGTGTGTGTGTGTGTGTGTGGTGTATGCGTGTATATGTGCATGCAGTTTGTGTGTGCAGTATATGTGTAGGTTTGTGTGTATGGTGTTTGTACATGTGTTGTGATGGTGGTGATCGTGTGTGTGTGTGTGTGTGTGTGTGTGTGTGTGTGTGTGTGTGTGTGTGTATGTGTGTGGTGTTTGTGTGTGGTGATATATGTGGTGGGTATATATGTGGTATGTGTGGTGTGTGTGTGTGTGTGTGTGTGTGTGTGTGTGTGTGTTATGGTGTTGTGTGGTAGTGGGCTGTGTATGTGTGAGTGATAATATGTGTGGTAGTGGTGGTGGTGGTATGTGTGTGTTTGTGTGATGATATGTGTGGTAGTGTGTGTGTGTGAGTATTGTGTGTGTTGTGTGTGGTATGTGTGTTGGTGGTAGTGGTGTGTGTGTGTTTGGTATGTGTGGTGGTGGTGGTGGTGTGTGTGTGTGTGTGTGTGTGTGTGTGTAAGTGATATGTGTGACGGTGTGTGTGTCTGTGTGAGTGATGTTATGTGTGGTGGTGGTGGTGATGGTGGTGTGTGTGTGTGTGTGTGTGTGTGTGTGTGTGTGTGTGTGTGTGTGTTTATGGTATGCCTTCTCTGTTTAACTGCTTTTGAATTGCTCCTAATATGGGTTATACGAGCTAAAACTGAGACTGGTAAATCTGATTGTGGAAATACTATACATGAGAATATCAGATGTTGTTACAGAAAAGAACGTTGCATGCTACCAGACGATAAATCTGCTATAAACCCTCCTATCTACAATGGTTCCCTAGCTGCAAACACCATAGTGCAGTAATAGTTTTTAAAAAAATGAGTTGGGGTACCTTCTGGTCTGAGCCAGTGCCCTGAGCAGACCTTGGGCGCTAGCTCTGAACCCAGTCCCACAACATGCAGAGGAAGCTCCACTCCCAGGCGTTCTAACATGCCCAGGATGACAGGATCTCCAGAGCTTGGCCATACCAGGATCTCAGGATTCCAGAGGCAGCTTGACTCCCAGGAGCTCTGACACACCCAGAATCTCAGGATCACAGGATCCCAGAATCACAGGATCACAGAGACAGCTGGACTCTGAGTAGTACTGACACAATCAGGATCACAAGAGGGATAGGCCCCTGTCAGATACAGTGAGGACAGGTGGCACAAGAGATAACCAGATGGCGAGAGGCAAGCATAAGAATATAAGCAACAGAAACCAAGGTTACTTGGCATCATCAGAACCCAGTTCTCCCACCATAGCAAGTCTGGGATACACTATCACAGCAGAAAAGCAAGATTCGGATCTAAAATCACTTCTCGAGATGATGATAAAGGACTTTAAGAAGGACATAAATAACTGCCTTAAAGAAATACAGGAGAACACAGATAAACAGGTGAAGGAATTGAACAAAACCATCCAGGATCTAAAAAATGGAAATAGAAACAATAAAGAAATCACAAATGGAGACAACCCTGGAGTTAGAAAACCTAGGAAAGAGATCAGGAGTCAGGGATGCAAGAATCATGAACAGAATACAAGAGATAGAAGAGAGAATCTCAGGTGCAGATGATTCAGGTGCATAGAAAACATTGACACAACAAAGAAAATGCGAAATGCAAGAAGCTCTAACACAAAACCTCCAAAAAATCCAGGACACAATGAGAAGACCAAACCTAAGGATAATAGGTAGAGAAGAGAGCAAAGATTCCCAACTTAAAGGGCCAGTAAATATCTTCAACAAAATTAAAGAAGAAAACTTCCCTAACCTAAAGAAAGAGATGCCCATGAACATATAGGAGGCCTACAGAACTCCAAATAGGCTGGACCGGAAAAGAAATTCCTCCCATCTCATAATAATCAAAACACCAAATGCACTAAACAAAGAAAGAATATTAAAAGCAGTAAGGGAAAAAGGTCAAGTAACATACAAAGGCAGACCTATCAGAATTACACCAGACTTCTCACCAGAGACTATGAAAGCTCCTGGAAAGATGTCATACATACCCTAAGAGAGCACAAATGCCAGCCCAGGCTACTATACCTAGCAAAACTTTCAATTACCATAGATGGAGAAAACAAGCTATTCCATGACATCTTCCACAAACCCAGCCCTACAAAGGATAAAAGATGGAAAACACCAACACAAGGAGGGAAAGTACACTCTAGAAAAAGCAAGAGAGTAATCTTTCAATAAACCCAAAAGAAGATAGCCACACAAACATAATTCTACCTCTAACAACAAAAGTAACAGGAAGCAACAATCACTTTTGTTAATATATCTTAACATCAATGGACTCAATTCCCCAATAAAAAGACATAGACTAACAGATTGGATATGTAAACAGGACCCAGCATTTTGCTGAATACAGAAAATGCACCTCAGTGACAAAGACAGTCATTACCTCAGAGTAAAAGGCTGGAAAACAATTTTCCATGCAAATGGTCACAAGAAACCAGATGGAGTAGCCATTCTAATATAAAATAAAATTGACTTTCAAGCAAAAGTTATTTTAAAAAAAGGAAGGACACTACAGACTCATCAAAGGAAAAATCTACCAAGATGAAATCTCATTTTGGAACACCTATGCTCCAAATGCATGGGCACCCATATTCATAAAAGAAACTTTATTCATAAAAGAAAAGCACACATTATACCTCACACAATAATAGTGAGAGACTTCAACACCCCACTCTCAGCAATGAACAGATCATGGAAACAGAAACTAAACAGAGACACAGTGAAACTAACAGAAGGTATGAATCAAGTGGATTTAACAGATATTTATAGATCATTTCATCCTAAAATAATATATGTTCTTCTCAATACCTCATGGTACATTATTCAAAAATGACCAAATAATTGGTCACAAAACAGGCCTCAACATATTCAAGATGACTGAAATAATCCCATGCATCCTATGAGATCACCATGAACTAAGGCTGGTCTTCAATATCAACAAAAACAACAGAAATCCCACATACACATGGAAGCTGAACAATGCTATACTCAATGATTACTTGGTCAAAGAAGAAAGAAATTGAAGAATTTTTAGAATTTAATGAAAATGAAGGCACATCTTACCAAAACTTATTGAACACAATGAAGCAGTACTAAGAAGAAAACTCATAGCTCTAAGTGCCTCAAAAAACAACAACAACAAAAAACAACAAAAAAGCAAAACAAAACTGGAGAAAGCATACACTAGCAGCTTGACAGCACACTTGAAACCTCTAGAACAGAAAGACACAAACACATCCAAAAGAGTAAATGGCAAGAAAAAATCAAACTGAGGGCTGAAATCAACCAAATAGAAACAAACAAACAAACAAACAAAAACTATACAAAGAAGCAACAAAACCAGGAGCTGGTTCTTCGAGAAAATCAACAAGATAGATAAACCCTTACCCAGACTAACCAGAGAGCACAGAGACAATATCCAAGTTAACAAAATCAGAAATGAAAAGGGAGACATAAAAATGGAAACTGAGGAAATTCAATAAATCATCAGATCCTACTACAAAAGCCAATACTCAACAAATTTGGAAAATCTGAATGAAATGGACAATTTTCTAGACAGATATCAGGAACAGATAAACCATATAAGAGTCCCATAAACCCTAAAGAAATAGAAGCAGTCACTAAAAGTTTCCCAACCAAAAAAAGCCTAGGACCAAATAGGTTTAGTGGACAATTCTATCAGACCTTCAAAGAAGACCTAATACCAATACTCTTCAAACTATTCCACTAAATAGAAACAGAAGGAACACTACCCAATTCATTCTATGAAACCACAATTATGCTTATACCTAAACCTCACAAAGACCCAACAAAGAAAGAAAACTTCAGACCAATTTCCCTAATGAACATCGATACAAAAATACTCAATAAAATTCTTGCAAACCGAATCCAAGAACACATCAAAATGATCACTCACCATGATCAAGTAGGCTTCATCCCATGGATGCAGGGATGATTCAATATATGGAAATCCATCAACTTAAACCACTACATATACAACCTCAAAAAATTCACAAGAACATTTCATTAGATGCCAAAAAATCATTTGACAAAATTTGACATCCCTTCATGTTAAAAGTCTTGGAAAGATCAGAAATTCAAGGCACATACATAACATGTTAAAACCAATATACAGCAAACCAGTAGCCAACATCAAACTAAATGGAGAGAAACTTGAAGCAATCCCACTAAAATCAGGGACTAGACAAGGCTGCCCTCTCTGTCCATATCTATTCAATATAATACTTGAAGTTCTAGCTAGAGCAATTAGACAACAAAAGGAGGTCAAAGTCATACACATTGGAAAAGAAGAAGTAAAAATATCACTATTTGCAGATGATATGATAGTATACTTAAGTGATCCCAAAAATTCCACCAGGGAACTCCTACAGCTGATAAACAACTTCAGCAATTGGCTAGATATAAAATTAACTCAAACAAACAGTAGCCTTCTTCTACTCAAAAGATAAACAGTCTGAGAAAGAAATTAGGCAAACAACTCCCTTCAAAATAGTCAACAAATAATATTTACATACCTTGGTGTGACTCTAACCAAGCAAGTGAAAGATATGTATGACAATAACTTCAAGTGTCTGAAGTAAGAAATCGAAAATCTCAAAAGATGGAAAGAACTCCCATGATCATGGATAGGCAGGATTACTATAATAAAAATGGCCATCTTGCCGAAAGCAATCTACAGATTCAATGAAATCCCTATCAAAATTCCAACTCAATTCTTCATAGACTTAGAAAAAGCAATTTGCAAATTCATTTGGAATAACAAAAATCCCAGGATAGCAAAAACTATTCTCAATAATAAAAGAACTTCTGGTGGAATCACCATCCCTGACCTCAAGCTGTATTATACGGCAATAGTGATAAAAAAAAAAAAATGTATGTTCTTGGTACAGAGACAGGCAGGAAGATCAATGGAATATACTTGAAGACCCAGAAATGAACCCACACACCTATGGTCACTTGATATTTGACAAAGGATCTAAAACCATCCAGTGGAAAAAGGCTGTGCTTTTATCAAATGGTGCTGGTTGTACTAGATGTCAGCATGTAGAAGAATGCAAATTGACTCATTCTTATGTTCTTGCTCAAAGCTCAAGTTCGAGTGGATCAAGGACTGCCACATAAAACTAGATGCCCTGAAATTTATAGAGAAAAAAGTGGGGAAAAGCCTCCATCACATGGGCACAGGGGGAAATTTCCCTGAACAGAAAGAACACCAGTGGCTTATGCTCTAAGATCAAGAATCTACAAATGGGACCTCATAAAATTGGAAACTTCTGTAAGGCAAAGGACACTGTCAATAGGACAAAACAACCAACAGATTGGGAAAAGGTCTTTACCAATCCTACACCCAATAGAGGGTTAATATCCAATATATACAAAGAACTCAAGAAGTTAGACTCCAGAGAATCAAATAACCTTATTAAAAATGGGGTACAGAGCTAAACAAAGAATTTTCAACGGAGGAATTTCGAGTGGCCAAGAAACACTTAAAGAAATGTTCAATATCCTTAGTCTTCAAGGAAATGCAAATCAAAACAACCCTGAAATTCCACCTCACATCAGTCAGAATGGCTAAGATCAAAAACTCAGGTGACAGCAGATGCTGGAGAGAATGTGGAGAAAGAGGAACACTCCTCCATTGCTGGTTGGATTGCAAGCTGGTACAATCACTCTGGAAATCAGTCTGGCAGTTCCTCAGAAAATTGGAGATAGTACTACCTGAGGACCTAGCTATACCATTACTGGGCATATACCCAAAAGATTCTCCAACATATAACAAATACACATGCTCTACTATGTTCATATCAGCCTTATTTATAATCGTCAGAAGCTAGAAAGAACCCAGATGTCCTTCAACAGAGGAATGGATACAGAAAATGTGGTACATTTACACAATGGGATACTACCCAGCTATTAAAACAATGATTTCATGACATTCCTATGCAAATGGATGGAACTAGAAAATATCATCCTGAGTGAGGTAACCCAATCACAAAAGAACACACATGGCATGTACTCACTGATAAGTGGCTATTAGCACAAAGTCCAGAATATCCAAAAACAATTCACAGACTACATAAAGCTTATGAAGAAGGAAGACCAAAGTGTGAGTGCTTCAGTCCTTGTAGAAAGGTGAACAAAATACTCAAGGGAGCAAATATGGAGACAATGTGTAGAGCAGAGACTGAAGGAAAGGCCATTCAGAGACTGTTTCACCTGGGGATCCATCCTGTATACAGTCACCAAACCCACACACTATTTTCGATGCCAAGAAGTGCTTGCTGAAAGGAGCCAGTTTTATCTGTCTCCTAAGAGACTCTGTCAGACCCTGACAAATACAGAGGTGCATGCTTGCAGCCAACCATTGGACTGAGCACAGGATCCTCAATGGAGGAGTTAGAGAAAGGACTGAAAGAGATGGATGCACTTTCTTATCTGAGGCCCTCACTTTCTAGTGACTCTACAGCCTTTTTCAAGTTGACATAAAACTAGTCTGAACAACTGACCCCTTGTCAACTTGACATACAAACATACCACTGTTAATCCACAGCCTTTCCTTTCTTGTTCATTTCTAAGATCGTACATTAATAAAGACATCACAGTATAAAAATTTTACAAACTTAATAAGTCCCATAGTCTTGAAAAATTCAAACAGCTTAAAAACTCAGTCTCTAAAATATCCAGTCTTCTTTAAAATCCAAAGTCTTTTAAAATCTAATACTCTCAACTGTGGACTCCTGTAGAATCAAACATAGGTTAAATGCTTTTCTATTTCTAGAGAGAAGAAACAGGGCACAGTGGCAATCAAATCAAAGCACAACCAAACTCCAGCTGTATAACTCAACTCCCAGTGCCTGCTCTCCACTCCCAAGCTTCTGTGATTTTCCACAGGTGAGATCTTCACACCTTGCAGCACACAGCTTGTCTTTGATGCTGTGGTTCATTCCATTCCATGGCTGCTGATCTTGGTCGGCATTCCATGGTTCTAGCATCTCCAAAATGCTGGTATCTCTTGCTGCAACTGGGCTATACTTTTACCAGTAGCCTTTCCCAGGTTCTCTTCAGGGAATTCCAGACCTACCACACAGTGTCAAGCCCCAGCTGCAGTCCATAATCTCTTCACATCTTCAAAGCTAGTATCACATGGCTGTCTGTTGTAGTTCCATGTTTGGCTGCCAGTGTGATGCACAATCCCCTGCCTCTGAAACAGAGATCTAGTGTAAGGAATCTTTCTCAGAATATTTTACCTCAGTGATGCTGGTTGCTTCTGAATTACTATTATTTTCTCAGCTCCAGTTAAATGGCATCAATTGGTCCAGTAATGCAAAGGCTTTACTTCAAAAGTGCTGGTCTTTTGTTAATCAATTCTGACTATTCAGCCCCAGTCGAATCAAAGCACAGATTATTAATTCAAAATATGCAATGGCCCTGATAGAGGCTTTAAGTAACTTTCAAATGTCCCTTTAGAACTTCACAAGTCAAGTCTCCACTTGCAGTATCTCTCAATATTCTCATCTTCAAGACTCCTATAGAAGAGGTCACCAAGGTTTGAATGCACAATGGCTCTTCCAGCCCAATGTTCTAGAGTTCTTCTACAATCCTCCAAATATACCCTATTGAGTCTATTTATCCGTACTCCATAATCCTGGAACCAGTTTCTGTCTTAGTAATGGGTAGTATTACTGTTGATGAAGCACTATGACCAAAATCACCTTGGAGAAGACAGAATCATGCCCAGGTCTATGCCAGATATGGTCTCTAACCCAGATACTATTTCCAATTGATAACTTTCTTGAAAGAGAAAGCAAGCGGAGGATCAGAATTCATTTCTGGTTACAGATGCAGCATGGCCTACTATATTGGCCACACACACTTGTGCTAGGCTGTATCTTCAAAGTGGGAGCCAAAATTAACACTTTCTTAATTTAATCTCACCAGGAATATTAAGGTACCAATAAGAAATTACTAGTATAGAAGCTTAGTACCAAGAACTGAGACCATTTATGTGATAAAGTAGAGCATATTGTCCTTAAACCATTGGAACCAGGTTGCTAAAGCGATGCAGATAAGTGTGAGACTTTAGGCTTTGAAAGTCATATAATTTTATAATACAAGATGAATAGGCCATAACAGTAGGGATTGGACATCCAGAATGCTGAGAAAAAGAAGGAAGAGAAATGGAGGTGGCCCACCTCATGGAAATTCAGAGGGGAATAATGATTTTGTAAGAAAATAGGCTACAGGTTATTTGAGTCTTATTCTGACAAATATCCTGGATTCCTTATGGTTATGTTTGTGAGAAATTGATTGATGCTAAATTTGAAAACATTAGGCTAATGAGTTTGATAGAAAAATTCAAGATAGGAGTGAAAGAGCTGAAATCTATGAATTATTATATTTGAATAGAAAGGGAATCAGAATAAGTTTAAGGCATCAGTTAAGGTAGATGTTCAGAAAACAGATTAAAAAGTAGTATTCTGCTCATCACTGAGGCTGAAGATTAGTAATCTGAGGGCATAACTCCACCAATCAATGAATGCAACTTGTGAAAATGCAAATTTGTTTGAAAGAAGAGATCTGGAATTGGATATTCCTGCTGAATGGGTTTTCTGCTTGAAAACAAATACTCAGAGGAATATTTCCCTGGTTCAGTACCTGTAGACAAAAGAAGAAGTCAGGCTATATGGCAGCATCACTTATATGGTACTAATTTCATATATGTGATAGATATAGAAACAATGAGATCATGGAAGTTTGTGCCATGTTTTCAAGTATAATTCTGAGGTCATGCAATGAATCTCAGAGTTGGATTCCTTGTAGGAGTCTCTAAGGATATTTAGTGGAGGCATGAAATTAAAACTTGAATTGAAATAAACACCCTAGGGTACTGAAGATGCCAGAACCATGGGACATCCCTCAAGGAAAGCTATATACATGGTCCCAAATGAGAGATTGTATATGCTGAATTCAACAGAGCTGTAGGACAGTATAACTCAAACCCTTTGTTGTTCAGATGTTCCCATAATAAAGCCCTGTTGCCTTATATAGATCTTCAGAATTAAGTGTTTGTTCTGCAGGATTGTCTTAGTCAGGGTTTCTATTCCTGCAAAAACATCATGACCAAGATGCAAGTTGGGGAAGAAAGGGTTTATTGAGCTTACACTTCCAATTGCTGTTCATCACAAAGGAAGTCAGGACTGGAACTCAAGCAGGTCAAGGAGCAGGAGCTGATGCAGAGGCCATGGAGGAATGCTGCTTACTGGCTTGCTTCTTCCCCTGGCTTGCTCAGCCTGCTTTCTTATAGAACCCAAGACTACCAGCC
Organism: Uromys caudimaculatus; assembly: GCA_028551405.1. Classification (NCBI taxonomy): domain Eukaryota; kingdom Metazoa; phylum Chordata; class Mammalia; order Rodentia; family Muridae; genus Uromys; species Uromys caudimaculatus. The sequence goes on from CM052709.1 coordinate 11,486,851, forward strand.
CACAGATGGTATCACTCACAAGGGGCCCTCCCCCAACTTGATCACTAATTGAGAAAATGCCTTACTGCTGGATCTCATGGAGGCATTTTCTCAACTGAAATTCCTTTCTCTGTGATAGCTTCAGCTTGTGTCAAGTTGACACACAAAACTAGCTAGTACAGGATATTTGATGTGTTTATAAAAAGATAAAGAGATATAAGAATATGTTCTATGGGGTGTGGTGAGGTGTGGGGGAAGGGTGTGCCTCAGTAGGCCCATGACAAGGCATCCCTTCCCTCCAAGGGACCAGCCACACGGTATAGTATAGAATAGAGTTTATTCAGGTCATGGGGAGGGGAGTTAAGAGGGTAGTAGAGGCAGAGAAAGGCAGAGAGAGGAAGAAAGTACAGAAGTAGAGGCCAGCCATGACCATGTGGAGAGAGGGGGAAAGGGAATGGGGAGGGGGGAAGAGGGCAAGAGGGCAAGAAGCAAGAGGAGAGGCAAGAGATGAAGAGAGCAAGAAAGAGAGAAAGGAGTAAGCAGCCACTTTTATAGAGGGTCAGGCCTACCTGGCTATTGCCAGGTAACTGTGGGGTGGAGTTCAGACAGAATGCTAACTATATTGGTCTTGCTTTGGTTTGATATTTCCCGCTATGCATTAGTCTTCTCTTTTGGAATAGAAATATTTATACTGTACCATCCAATATTGAAAGTATGTACCTGATATTTTAGATTTTATGGGGGCCTAACAATTAAGAGATCATGAATCTCAGAAGACACTTTAGGCTTTGGACTTTTGGATGGTGTTGGAATTGTTAAAAGCTATGGAGTTTCTGGAGTTTAGGCTAAATATATTTTCTGTCTTGAGATGTTCACAAGCCTATGGAGACAAAAGGTGGAAGGTTGTGGTATAAAAGATATATTTGGGTATCAAATTGACTAGTGATAGACTTGTGATGGTTAATGTTGACTGTCAACTTGGTGGTATCTAGAATGCCCTAGTAGTCTCAAAGCTCCGAGAATATCAGTAAGAGAATTTTGAACTTGTCTTCCCTGAAGTGGCAAGATCCACTGCAAATGTGGGCAACAGGATACTATGTGACAGATTCCTGGACCGAAGTAAGAGTAAAAGGAGAATTGAGCATCAGTGTTTATCTCTCACAGCTTTCTGGTTACGGGCACCATGTGCACAGGTGCCTCAGACTCCTGTCATCACGGTTTCCGGTCATGATGGATGGTGCCCTCAGCCTGGGATACAGAAGAAACCATTCTCACCTTTAGCTGGTTTTCCCTATGCATTTTATCACAACAATGAATAAAGTAACTACTACATTATTGAAAGAGGTGCACCGTGAAGAGAGAGAGGGAAATGATAGAAATACTCCTTAATCTGAGTTTTAATACACCAAAGTGACAATCCGTGATCCAGCATACACACAGGGATATAAAAATATCTCTCTGCTAATGTGTCAATAAACAAGCAAATGAATAAACAGTGGTAATCAGGGAGCACTCTGTATTTCACTGCTTGAAATGGGGAAACTTTTAAACAAGAAGAGAAAGAGCCTTTGGCAGCATGGCTTATGAAGTTATGGTACAGGAATGTAGATAGTTGTGCTGAAAAAGGAAAGTCACAAATGAGTGACACCCTTTGTGAAGTTTGTTGTTGCCATCAGCACAATCATGACAAGGACTAAAACAGGCCTCGGGCCCACAGGTAATTGGCTAAACCATTCTCCACACTGGTCAGGCTCAGAGTAAGCAAAGCCTTCTTGCTGTGGTCCACATATAAGTGATCAAACAGATGACTAATCAGTGCATATAAAAACTGGCAACTGCAGCTCTCCTGGATGACTACGGCCTGAGGCCTACAGCAACCTCCTACAGAGACTAGCTAATTCTTCCTCCTGTACTGTATACATGACAAACACTCTGATGATCTGGGTTCCAGTGGTGCTAGGTACCACTCCATCAGTGTGCACACCCCGTATCACCCATCTTCTCTGTACATGTGCTGTACTTTCTTCCCTCTCCTGCCCTGCTGCAAGTCATTGTTCCAAGACAAAGCCTGTGGATTGTGGCAGATTGTGGCAGTTGGAGCATCATGAAAGTCTTGCCGTGGGCTCTCCACAGTCAGGCATGATTCCTGTTTCTTGCAAATGCAACCAAAGAATTAGAATAAAAGAAAGCCCTACACAGTAACAGCTGGCAGCAAAATATTTTATTTTAAATGGAAAGAAAGCATATTAGGCAAATAGGCTGCAAGAGCCCATAATTCTCTTCAGGAGAATTTGTTTGTTTCTTTGCTTTTTCTTCATCTTCTCTTATGATCCTATTAAGTGAATGGAGAAGAGAATCTTCAAAGGCAAAAATTAGATGAAATCTTATTCTTACAGTTAAGTTGCTACATAACTTTGTATGACTTTCACATTTTCAGGGTTATTTTAATTATATGTATGCTCCTTTACGCATTTACATGAGATAGTAAACAGGGTTTTTTCTTTCAAGTTGCTTCAAGACAAATCTGTTCTTCCCTGTGTTTGAAGGATGAAAACTGACTTAAGCTGGCACTTTTCAAATTCTCCTTCTACTCCAGATGCCTGACCACAGAGTCTTCATAGATGGAAGGTGATGAGTTTTGCCCTACCATGAGAGATAAATTGTTCATTGAGGATTGGATTGTCCCTCCCCTTGCCTATATCAACAGTGCTGTTCAGGCCTATGGTCCTATTACTTTCTGCCTCTATCGAAACAACACTGGAGACAGAATTTGATAGAGAAGATAATTTTATTCAAGGATGGGCTGCTGAGAATTGCATAGATAGCATACACCTCATAGATAGATGTTTGGCAATTTGGGGAAGAGAAATAAGTTTAGGAGTTCTACTGGGCAACAGGAGAGAAATTCCCAGATTTGGGAGAGTTCTTTGTTGTCCTGTAAGTCCTTTGAAAGCCTAGAGAATTTTATCCTTATCCTTCAAATTCTTCTTCAAGTCTGCTCTCCTTTTTCCCTGATGATACACTAATTTTGTACATGAAACACGTTTAAAGGCAAAATGAGAAGGGAATATTATAGAACACCTCTGGAACTTTGAGCATCATGTGTGACAGAGAGAGGCTGTAAGAGAGCAAAAATAACTGTAACCTTTAGTCTGCTCCATTACTGAAACTGATATATATTCGGTGATATAACATTTGCCTTTGTCTCAGGCAATGATTCTAATCCAGAAGAAGCCAATCTCTAATGCACTGGCTCATAAATATCACTAGGAGTATGTGAGTTTCAAATGCTGCAGTCCCTATAAATTTCGGGAACTGGCAGACAATAGCAAAGAGTCAGATATTTTTGAAGAACACCATATGAGAGATCCCGTGATCTTCATTTCACTGGACACATAATAGGACTATGATCCCATGAGACTTAAAACAGAAATTAATTCAGCAAGAATCTCAGGGATGCTATGGTGAGCTTGTGACTTTAGTGAGACCTGTGGGGGGTTGTGATCTTTATAAGATACGGAGGGCTCTGGCTTATTTGAATGATTTAGGCTGATATAAAAAGTGAATTTATAAAGTTCTAAAGTACTCTAAAGGGAATGGGGATGGGAAAGTCAATAATGGAGCATATGTAAGTCACACATACACAAAAAGCAAAAGTGATAAGATTTGGGTCAAAACAGAGCTAATAGAGGAAGATGAACACAGAGGCAAATTGAAAGTTTGGCTTTAAAACATGAATAACAGTTTACCAAATACTTTTAAGGAGTGAGAAATAGACACTTACTGAGGCTCACCATGTGTTCCCAATATGATGGAAGGAGATCTTCTAGGGTTACATTAGTTTCCTCTGGGGAGCCAGCACAACCAAGGTTACTTGCAGAGAGGTTCTGTGTTGTACTGAGAATATATTGGTACCCAGCAATGTGGAAAACAATTGGGCTGTAGGGGACCTTGAAGCTAACTAACTAAATTCTTCACCACCCCAGTGGAATCAGGAGCAAAGGGTGGCAATCGATGTATGAGACAGAACGCTGAAGGTAGAGAAGATTAATCACCCTAAGCATTGGCTACGACCTCCACCCACCTCCATAGGAGATACCATATATTCTCATCCAGGATTAAAACTTTCATCTAGCCTGGGGCATTTTCAATACAATTAATTTCCAAATGCACTGGACGTCCATAATGTGGTATGCCATAGTAGAGCAATTGTGCCCCCTGTGATGTGTCAGTTGTTCATCTTTATGATCTTGTGGCTCTAGTTCCCTGGCTTGCCAGCCATTAGAAGAGAGTTTCTCACAGTGTATCAGTAAGCCTGCTTATTGGCTGTCAGGAGGGGTACAGTTAGCCCCATAGCCGTGGCACACACACAAAAAAAAAGAAGCTGGAAGGCTTGTGGAGAGTGATTTATAAGATTACAGAGAGCTACATAAAATAGTGCCTCCCATCCATACCACTACCAAAATGTCACTGCTTGGGGACATAGGATCAGCAAAGGCATCTTTTCATGTTGGTTTGAACCTAGTCATATTTTCTTTATTGTCTAGTGTTTTCTTGACTGCTTAATCCCAAGGTCATCTGACATTTGCAGTGGGTAGTGGTGGACCTTCAGAGATTCTGTGCAGTCCTTGTGAAAAGACTTATTTATATGCTGCTAACCTCTGAAGGTCTTACAGATTTCAAAAAGATTTGAACAATGAATAATCACAACCAAATGAGCAATATGGGAGTGTCCTATACAAAACAAGTTCAAACACGGTACAATGGTAAAATTCTTGCAAGTCTTGTGTAGGTAAGATATGGGATCCCTGAAGAGGTTATTGAGCACATTCAACAAAAGCGTGTGGGGGTTAATGTAGCACACCTAGAGGGTTTTATTTGTGTATGTGTGTGTGTGTGTGGTGGTGGTGGGTGTTTGGGGTCTTTTAATTTACTGCACATATAATATCCCATTTTACCCAAGGTTCCTGTCCCTTGTATAGCTTGATCAAAATATGAGCTGTGTGGGATTATTACCAAAAAATCTCAAGAGACTTGAACAAGCTAAGATTCTTGTAAAACAAGAAAACCAGCAACATGCCCCAGTAGTGCAGTGCCCTTTTTATTGTTAGTTAACAAGAAGCATCGGGGACTGCAGTGGGAAGATCTGGTACAAAACAACTGAGCAATTGTCCTGATAGGGGTTTGGTCCCAATAATAAACAGGTCAGAAGTTCACTGCCAAGTTCTTAGGACAACAGTTTTTAGTTGCCCATAAAACACTGCAACATGTGGAACAAGTCTTTGCTTTCACTTCAGTTACAATCAAAGTGACTTCTCCAAATAAGGATTGTATTGAAGGCCTTTTGGGCAAATCTCTTCATGATAGTGGCACAAAATTAGACTCTACCAAAGCCCTGTTAGTACCACCATGCAGGCTGTGCAGAAGCCTGTAGGGCCATGAAAGGCAGCCTGATTTCTGGTCAAGCACAGGCTAGAAATCCTGTTACCTTGAAGGGATAGAAGGCATTTGCCATGCTCCTGGACACCAGGCTCTTGGCATGAAGCCACAACCCTCCATAGTTTTCTGTTATTCAGTCACGAAAGGACAATGCCTCAAGGCCCTCCACAGGTAGAGGACATGACCACAGGTCATGACATAGCCTCAAGACAGATCTCCATTTTAATGAGGTACCTAAAGGCCTGGAGGCTTAGCCAATAAACTCCCCTTCCCAGACACTCCTCCCTGCAAAAGGTATTTAGCCTCAGGCCTGCCCTGAGAACTCGGGTACTGGGTTTTACTCATCTACTTTCTGACATGACAATAAATGTCTTAAAACCACGGACTGTCTCTTTTCATCAGGATCTGCCATGGAGAGCAATGGAGAAGGCTTTTGCCTAAAGAGCCTGATGTCTAATATCCTGTGGAAGGCCTCTCAGGACTCCCAGCCACAACCACTAAGCCAAGCTGCCCACTGACAAGCCAAGGACTCTCAACCCAGTGGCAGGACCCAGCTGGAGATTCCCTTCTCTTCTTCCCCTCAGCCCTGGGCTAGATCTAGCCCATGGCCCCCACTCATTTCTCATCTCTTCTGTGGCATCCAGCGGCACCTGGGTGCCCAAGATCCTGAGAACCAGAGGGCTCCAGCCTCTGTGCAGGTCCCAGGAACCCTGAGCTAGCTTCGGCTGTCCCCAGGACCTCAGACTGTGCTCCCCCGCCCACAGAGTGGTGTCCTGTGGCTTCCCCACAACCTACTGCACCAGCATGGGGTAAGCACAGTCAAAACTCCCTCATCCTGTCCCAGTGAGTGGCCCGAGCCCTGAGGCAGAACAGACACAGGATACTATTTAACCCTACAGATGCCAGTGGCCTTTGAAGGAAATAAGCATCATCCAGGAATTGAGTCAATAACTACCCCAGGCAACATATTGGAAAGGCTGCTGTCCATTCCTAAAGGTGCTGGAATATAAGTATAAGGGCACAAGAATAAGTGGCCACAGGAATACAATTGAAATAAACACCCTGTTGCCAGAGAGACAAGAAGGGAAAAAGTATCCAGTGATCTAATTTAAGAGTGCTCTGGATAGTATAAACCAACAGGACTTGACTGTGATTTCCTCACTGACAGTTGAGGGAGGGCTCACTTCATGGAAACAGGGAACTGGTAGGTACCTTGTCAACCACAATGAGAAAAAGAGATATGGATAGAAATATGTACTATTTTCAACAGGAGTCAGAGCTCCTAGTAATTTTCCATGTGGCAGCTCATAGCCCAGTAAGTAATTCTGAATAATTAAGAAGCAAATGGTTTTACTAAAATAGATTGCATATGCCCTCAAATAACGATGAGTCCTGCTTATTGATTTCTTATAAAGTCTGACCTCAGAGGAGTGAACATAGAGTAGAAAATAGCTAACACTACTGTCAAACTTATGAAATATTTGAATGTTCCCATGCTGTCCAAGCATATGACGACTCTTCTTGGTCATAACAGATTAGTGTTATTGTTGAAAAAAATTATAACACTGACACTCTGTTCTTTACAAGATTATCAAGTCCTACAAAGATTGTGCCTGTCAGTGAGGGGTGTAAGTGTTCTCTGACCTGTGTAGACACTACTCTAGGCCTTTCAAAAATTGAGACAGGATCTTGCTCCACATCTCAGGCTTGCCTGGGGTTAATTGTGTAGACCAGGCTGCCCCCAATCTCTCAGAGATCCACTAACCTCTATCTCTCAGTTGTAGGGATTAAAAGTATATGCTACCATGCTGAGCTCCCTAAAGCTTATCGCAAGCAGTTTAACGCAGCTGAGCAATAAGTAAAACTTAAGCAACTTCCCAGCAAGTAAATCCTTGCTCTTCCAGGGTGATGTATGGATATTCCCAGGGAATTGGCAGTAACAGAGACACTCATCTCACAAATACTGAGTTTTTCAAAAGTGATGGGAACAAATTTGTGCAATGATGCTTCCATTGGCCTAAATACACAGAGATTCATTTGAAAGAAGGGGTATGTTTTTAAACAGCAGTTAAATACAATGAAAAGCATACACTGCAAAGGTGGGGAAAGTAACCAAAGATGCCGTAGGCTGTTAAGTGAAATTCCAAGTGCTTTATAAGCATAAGCACAAAGTAGAGATTGCAATAACTTATAACACAGTGACAGATTGTTGTTTGTTTGGCTCATCGGCACAAAAAAATGTAACCTTCATCAATTTTTAGCCACTTTATAAACATAAGCACAAAGTAGACAGCATTCTATAAAAATATTACCTGGGAAATGCACTCAAATATGGTTATAAATAATTTTCTTTATGCATGGAGCCACTAATAATTTAATGGTAATCCACAGTTACTTTTACTATAGTTTACTTTATGAAGAAAATAATTTGCTGTAGTAGTATTGATGATTCTACAAATAATCAAGTATTTTATGGATTTAATTAAAGACATAAGACAGTTATGAATGATAGTGAATTCTTGTAGCACCAGTGCTCTGGAGGCTAAGGAAGGAAGATAGTGAGTTCAAGGCCAGCCTGGGCTACACAGATCCTGCCTCATAATAACAAAAACTTAGCAGCAAAAGCAAAAGTTATACTGAAATATGTCCTTAATCAAAACAATATGGTTCTTCCTCAAAAATAATGTTACAGAGAAGATAGGTGATCGGGTTAGGGCTAGGGTTAGGGTTAGGGTTAGGGTTAGGGTATATATGTGTATATATATATATATATATATATATATATAATCTACGTTTTATGTTTTTGAAGAACCTCCATATTTATTTTCATAGTGAATATACCAATCTACATATCTATAGCAGGACATGAGGGTACACTTTCTCACAAGTCTATTTACCAGAAGTTATTGTTTATTTTCTTGCTCATAATCATTATGACAGAATAAGATGAAACCTCAATGTAATTCTCATCTACATATCTGTGTTTTCATAAATATTGAAGATTCTCATACAATTATTTGCCATTTATATTAAATTTTATTTTATTTAGTCACAATGAAGGAAATATGCCATTTGTAGTAAGTGAAATCAACCGATTTCAGAAAGATAAACAGTACAATTTTTTCCTCTTACATGTGGTATTCAGGTTTATGGTGTGTGTGTGTGTGTGTGTGTGTGTGTGTGTGTGTGTGTGTGTGTGTGTCATGAGGTAGATTGGCAGAAGACATGGAATAATGCTAGCGTGGGAGCAAGGATGATGGATATGAATATGAGAAGTTCCAATAATATCTTTTATAAAGATGTCATGATGAAGCCCATTATTTTGTACATTAACTACAAATTTAACAAAACAAATAATAAATTAAAAAATATCATATAACTAAACTATGTATCCAAAGCAAATTAAAACATTGTGTCAAAGATTTCTCAAAACAGCTATGTTCATTTCAATATATTCACAGTAGCCAAGGAATGGAAATACAACATAGATAACATAGATGAACACTCAACTAGGTATTCTATTAATAGCCATTATTTCTTTGTCTTTATATAACAGTTATAAATAAGAAAATTAGGAAGGTACACTGAAATACATTTATTATTTCTCTTTAGAGGAATATACATATGCATATATATATATATATATATATATATATCCTAAAGTTAATTTTTTCACAAATGGCTTTCAAATTAAGATGCTAGTTCTTGCTTTATCTCTACACCAATATTTTAAAGGTGCTTTCAGAGTTTTTGCATTTCATTCTATATTTCATAAATATTATGGGACTTTCCATTGTGAAAAACATTTTGAAAGGGAAAAGATTTGAAGATAGAAAAATGCATCTAACAATGTACCCTGTATCCTAGAGAATAATTGCTTTAAAAGCCAGGGAATGGAGACCAGTTGAAGTGTTACATGGCCACGAATCTGGCCGGTATCAGAAGTTATAATTTTCATACTTTGTCCATGGTGGTTTATTCCAGCATGGCACGGTGCCACACAGTGATGCATTGGCTGCAGAATCATGATGAAGGAGCCTAATACTCTGTCCTGATTTGAACTTCCCTAAAGGCAGACGTAGTCACTATCATAATCATGATAAACTGCGTGGAGCTCTGCTGAAAAGTAAAACACTCCCCTAAGCTTTACACTGTTAGATGAGGGATGTGTTGGTTCCTTTGGCTTTCCCATTTCCATTTTCAGAAACAAATCAAACAAACTACAGCCAAAAAACAGAACATGGATTTCATTCTGTAAATGTTAATAACAGAATTTTTTTACTTAATGTCCTTTAAAAGTTCTTGAAATAACTTACTGAGCTTTAAATGATGGTTCAGTTATATAATGAAAATTATAGAAAGAAATAAGAGCACTTGTGTTCTTGTTTTAGTAGAAATTTGGCCTCAAGATACATTAATTTCCTTGATTTCAGACAAAAACCAAGGTATTAGTGTTGAGTGCTCTTGGGTTTCATGTAACGGCCTAACTACTAGAGAAGCTAAGTGAGCAAATCATGTTCCAAGATGTAGGAGATCTGATATGTGAGAGTCCTGCTGAGAAAATAGGGTGACCACCCACAGGCTTTATTTCATCTAATAGTGATGCTCATTGATAAGGACTCCATGAACTTTTTCATTTGTTTTGAATAGTCTCACATGTCTGCAGAATTGCCAAAATAATGTGATACTTAAGAACAATTTCAGTAATCTGGTTTTTATCCTGGACATTCATTAAAAACTATCAGGTAAATCATATGAAATTTAAATTATTTATTTATTTATTTACTTACTTATTTTATTTTTACCGGGATGTAAAGTGAATAAGTAAAAATAAAATAAAATAAAATTTCTTTAACAGCTGCTCTGTACAGAGAATAATGTCACACTACAGAGAAGAAATCCTTTTCCTAACACAGAAGGAGGAAGACAGTGAATATTCTGAAGGCAATGTTTCAAAGAAATGTGTAATGTCACTGAGGACTGCATTAATAATTTTCCTTCAATGGCTGATTAGTGAGATAGTAGATTCTGGTTCTTTAGCCAGATAATGCAACATGGTCAGAACACCCTAAAGAAAAGAAGAACCTCAAAAAGGCTTCTCTCTCTCTCTCTCTCTCTCTCTCTCCTATTTCAATAATATAGCTTAATTGCATTCAAAACCACTTTAAATTCCATCTTCAAATCCTACTCGAATCTAGTCAGAAGAACAGGTTATGACTGCAGCCATTACATGTCACTCAGTCTCAACAGTTGCCTATCTTCGACAAAATTAATAATAATAATAATAATAATAATAATAATGTAAATAAAATAAAAATAAATGAAAAGGCTCTTATTTTCTTTGGCTGTCATTCTTATGCTGATCATCTTATATGTCCCCAGCTCCAGGGGGTTGTTTTCAGGTTGTTCATTATCCTTCTTGCATGCACATCAGATATAGTGGATATGAGCTCTTGCCTTGGACTACTATTTTCTTTCTTTTATTTTTAGTTTGGGTTGTGAATGTGACTATCAAATTAATTTTATTCTCTTACAGAGTACTCTGTAACAGGTATGGGTGAGTTTCCTGGTTGGGACACTAGAACATGCTAAAGTAGCATGATCAGCGTGACCAAGAAAAAAGGATCTTTGGGAAATCAGAGGCAAGCACATTGTGTTACCTACAATGGTGATATGACATAGTTAGCTGTTAAGTTTTATACATCTTTCCTTTCTTAATACTCCCTCTGTCAGAAATGTAAACCCATGCTATGGTTTTAGTGATCACTATAAGATGTATGTCGAATCACCTTTCTGAATAACTTTTAGAAAATGAAGAATTCACCTAGATTTCGGTACTTTAAACTCATACCGTCAAACATTGAAATCAGTGTCTTTCCTGTTCTTTTACATAACACCAATGCTACTCTCATTAGATCAGGTACAGCATCACTCAAAACAGAAATAGATCAGCTTCATGAATGCAATAGAAACCTGTTTCAAATACTCAGATTATGATATAAATTCTGGGAGAAAAGAGAAGAAAATATTTTGGTAAGACATTTTCTTACATGTGGTGTTTGAAGTCATTGACAGAACAATCTTAAATGGACACAGAACAATACATAAAGATAAAGCCAAGTCTGGTGTTATATATGATAAACTCTAGCACTTCACTGGTAGAAGAAGATGAGTTTTCAAAGATCTTACAGAGAAATCAGAGCAAATACTATGACTCCTGGGGCATGAAGTCAAGCGAATAGAACAGTTCAAGAAGAGAATGATTGGGCAATTGTGACTTAGAAACACTGTAAGAATGGAATAAAGACCATGTTACATAGAGATTGACAGCCGTAACCACTGACCTTAGCAGCCTTACTCTACAGAAGAACAAGAATAAACACTTGCTATATGTTCCCCAGCTTCTGGGTTCTGGTCTGGAAATCCAAACTTCCAAGCATTGCTTATGTATCAACAAAACGAAGATCAATGCTTCCAGTGTCTCAGTTATTTTTCTATCGCTGAAATAAGATACTGAAGACGGGCAACTTTTATGGAAAGTGTTTAATTTTGGCTTATAGTTTCAGAGGGTTAGACTCTGTGATGGCAGAACACAGAGATATCAGCCAGAGCAGCTGCCAGTTTATTTCTTGATTCACAAATAGGAGGCAGAGAAAGAAAATACTGGGAACCATAGAAATCTTCTGAAATCTCAAAGCCAGTGATGTACCTCCTCCAAAAAGGTACTGTTCCCTAGCCCTTCACAAACACCCCTACCAACTGGACACTAAGCACTCAAATATATGAGCCAATGGGGGTTATTCTCACTTGAACCACAATTCTCTCATTGCAGTTACATGGGATAATGTCAGTGTTGATATATTGATAATGTAACAGAACTTACTCATCATGTCTTTCCTTATCTCCTGTCTAGTAATGTGGACATAGTAGGCAGCTACCATAGAGGTACATAGCAGAACAATCCCAGAGGAGAACAAAAGATTATGAAGATTCTGCAGAAAGATGATATAATTACAGATTACATTTTCATAGTGAGAGAGAGAGAGAGAGAGAGAGAGAGAGAGAGAGAGAGAGAGAGAGAGAACTGACTTTAGAGCAGCAGCAGATTTGTGTCCTCACTAATACATAGAAAATGATGTAATGAGAGTACATTGAAATGATGGAGGGAGCATTCTAGAAAAGTTACAACACTGGCTAAAATCAAGATAAAATGCCAATAAAACAGACAAAGGAAAATACAAAGTGATCATATTGGGCTGTATCTTTTTTTATGTTTAAATGTATCTAAAAGCCAATGGAAAAAATACAATTTACAGATATAAATAAATGTAAGGTCAACAATTTGTGATTAGTGAATATATAGAGAATTAAATGTATGTTTATATCATAATATGTTATATAAAGTCATATATAATATATAAAAATCATTATATATGTTAGGGTTTTTTTTTTCATTTTTCTAAAGGACTTTCTCTGTCATAGGAGGAAAGAAGCTAGTATGTTTAAACATTCTGTTCTGCTGTTACACTGGAAAGTTTAGCAAGTTAGGAAAACCTCTGTTTACATTTCTGTAAAATAACAGCAAAATCTGAATAGCGAAAATCATCTTGACAAAAGGAACAAATAAACATTACAGCAATAGACCTTACAATAAATTACAAATGCATGTTTATCGGAATCTTACTGTCTAGGCTTCCAAACCAGACTAAGAGAACATAATGAAATACATTTATTTAAAGGTAACTGCTTATCCTCTAAAGTGCCAGGAGCAAACACTGGAAAAAGTACACATTTCTAAATAAATAGCATTTGAAAAAGTTTACCCATATTTAGAGAAATAAAATCAGACCGTCATCTTGTACCAGTTGCTAAATCAACTAACAATTGATAAAAGACATAGGGAAATTTTGATTTTTATAAAATTTCTTAAGTTATATAATATATGATACTTATCCCTGGCATCAAACTAACACAAAGCCAAGTGTCATTCAAGGGAGCTGAGTGTGAAGCAACTCCCTTTCAGTTGTTGCAGGAGTTGTGGACTCCAGGAGATTCTCAAAACAATATAGCTACTGCCATCACTCTTGGCTGTCTGGTGGAACTTTAGGTTAAGTCAGTATTGCTAAAGACAGTCTACACTTCTGACTCAGAAAACCAAGTTAAAACAGATGACTGAGATTAAATCAAACCAAAAAAAGCATTTGCTCAGCAAAGGGAACTATCATCTTTTATAAACAGCCTGGAGTACAGAAAGGAATATTTGCAGTACATGTATTTCACAGGAGGTCGCTCTTCAGAATGTAGAATAGTACTAATAAACCATTAAATGGGCATTAGACCTAACCCCCCTAAATAGATAGACAAATGGCCAACAGGTAAAAGAAAACATCATCAATATGACCAACCACTGAAGAAAGGCAGATCACATTATGTCAGTAAAACTGGCCAGCAGCAAAGCAATTAGAATTGCAAAGATGAGTGGGGTCAGGAGGAAAGGAGGACCTTTCACTCGAAGGATTAGGATAGGAATGGCTGTAGCCATGATGGATAACAGCACTGAGGCTCCTCAAAGACCCAGAAATAGAAGCACCACATGACTGGGAAATCTTATTATTGCTTATTTGCCTCTGAGAATGACATAGCCATCTCAAAGGGCCCTCCTTGCTCATGCAATACAACACTGCTCACAGGAGCCAGGAGTGAAAACAAATGGAGCCCAATCTTAGAGGAACAGATAAAGAAAATGGGTAAGAATACATAGAAGAGCGTCAGTATGCCACATTAAAAATAAATAAGTAAAAAAGGTTTCATGTGACAACATGGTTGGAACTGGACATTACTATGTTAAGAAACATAGGTCAGACAGGATGAGGGGATGCCACATGGTCTCACTCATAGGTAGAATCTCAAGTGCTGACCTCATAGAAACTGAGCTCCTCGATGCCTAAACCCTTGCAAATAGTGAGGAAAAGGATTGGGAAAGGCTCAGTAATGGCAACTTAGTACAACCGTGTAGGAGCACAGAGTTCTGATCTGCTTTTAGACAGTAGCCGGAAAACAGGCAACAGCAAGGGCTATACATGTCCACAGCCTGGGGGAAAATACAGATTCTTAGGGTTGTCACCAAAAAGAAATGATCAGGGCTGAAAACAAAATGTTTAACACTACTCAAATATTACACTACACACAGAATGAAATATTAAGTTGCTCCATTTTATATATAAATTTAACATATTTATCTTAAGATGAATTTAATCTAATTCATAATGAATAGGTATAGAAAGGTGGATGGTAAGATGGATGCCAGATGTCATCTGTCCTTGTACCTTGACTTATGTAGTCTCAGACAGTGTCAAATATGGGTTCTTTCTCATTTAGTGGACTTTAAATACAATCAAAATGTAGTTTATTTCCAAAATATTTGTGCTACTATGGTACAAGTATATCTCCTAAGCAGGTCCCTGATGTAGGTTGCAGAGTTAGCAGTTCAGTGGTGTTGATGGCTACCTATGATCACTGGTTTCAGGTCTATTTGTTTGCCTCTGAGAAGTACATGATTATGTGCTGATTATCAAACCAGACACTGGAACAGTTAGGAAAACACTGCCTTTAATGTCCTGATTTACTCTTAGTAATGGGTGTGTTTTAATAAGCACAATCCAGACTCTGATGTTTGAAGCACCTGAAGGAACACTAATAACACACTTAAAATTGGTAACATACATGGACTGGTCCATGGCCTCAAATACATGTATAGCAAGGGACTGCCTTGTCTGGCCTCAGTGGGAGAGGATGCGCTTAATCCTGTGAAAATGTGATGCCCCAGGGAAGAGGGATGCTGGTGTGGTGAGGTGGGGGTATGTGGGCCAGTGGGGAGCATCTGCTCAGAGGTGAGGGAAGGAGGGGAGGTGAAGAACTCAGAGAGGAGTACCTGGAAAGGGGTAACTTTTGTAATGTAAACAAATAAAATAATTTAATAGTAATAAAAAACATGGTAACAGGACTACATATGAACATCTTAAGTTAGTGTGAAGCATAAATAAGTAAGGAAAAGAGAAATGGAGTAGAAAAAATAGGAATTTTAAATGTAAACACAAGTAAAAGTCAATAAGGAAATAAGAGTTGGAGGCAACAATTACTTGGTGCTAACATGTCAGTTGGGCAAGTCAACCTCCCCACAGGGTTAATTATTCTTAGTTTGATGAACACGTGCAGGAGTCAACTTCTTTAATTCCAAGCTATTCTTTCCTGACAGTAGTAGAGATATTTTAAGGCATAGCTGAGTGTTGGACTGTTATCAACAATGCCTAAACATTTCAATGTAGTTAAATAAACTGGGGCATGATATTTGCACATGTAGACAGTTGAAAAATATCATCTCAGGATTAACAAATATTCTTCTTTAAAGTCAACTTAGGCTTCTGTCTCTCAATTGTTTAAATCTCAGAATATAGTCAAAGGTTGGCAAAATGTAGAGATGCTCAATCTGAACAGCTTGGAACTAATGATATTGTGTGAATATTGATGTATGATATTCACACAGACATACATATGTCAGCACTCTACATGAATGCAAACTGGGATTCATCATTTAGTTATATAAGAAAACTTACATAAATGTGTGGCTGATGCTTAAAAAGAAACAACTGAACATGCACATTAACTTTTTAAAAATACTTGTTAAATAATTTTAATGGTAATTGCATTTTCAAAATAACTTAAGTTGAGTTCATTTCTATACTATTTGGTCTAAGTTTCTCTAGCATTTTGGGTGACCTGTATATTCCTATATGTGAAATTATTCTTAGTGTTGTCTCTTTAGTAAAATATAAGAATAACTGTAAATGCCCAGTCTCATCATTTCTGTTTTTTCTAAACTATAGAAACCACAGCAAGTTGTTGTGCTATATCCCATAAACCCTGTATTAATAACTAAGTTCAGTTTATATTTTTTAATTACTGAATCATTATTTAATTTTTTGTTTTTTTCTTTTTTTATTGGTTATTTTATTTATTAACATTTCTAATGTTATCCCCCTTCCCAGTTTCCCCTACACAAGCCCCCATTCCCTTCCTACCTCCCCCTGCCTCTATGAGGGTACTCTCCCATCCACTCCTCCCTCAATGGCCAAGAGTTCCCCTACCCTGGGTCATCAAGCCTCCATAGGACCAACAGGCTCCCCGCCCAGTGATGCTAGATAAGGCAATCCTATAACCCTCAATTGTACTTGGAATTATTATAGTGGATTTAGTTGGCATTGCCTGTAAGACCAACTCTCTGTTTTAAAAAATCTAGGTAATGAATCTGAGGGAAGGGATCCTCAAAAAAGACACAACTTAAAAGTAAGATATAAAGATGCATAATTACTTTTCTTTTTTAAATGTTTTTATACAGTATACTTTGATCATGTATTTATTCCTTCCTGAACGTCTCTTTTTCTATCTCTCTCTCTCTTTCTCCAGGGGAGGACTCAAAAATGAAAATCAAAACAAATGAAAATTCTATAAGAAAGAAAATTGTGAAAACAAATTAAACTGGAACAGAAAGCCCACAAAATCAAACAAACAAACAAACAAACAAACAACAGACGGTGGGGTTTTTTTGTTTTGTTTTTTGTGGGGTTCTTTTGTTTTGTTTTTTTGATTTTTTAATTTTTATTTTTTGATAGTTTATTTACATTTCCATTGTTTCCCCCTTTCTAGGTCTCCTCTTTGGAAACCCCCTCCCCTGCCTTTTTGAGGGTATTTCTCCCTCCCACCCGGTGCTCACCCACTCCCATATTCCCACCTTAACATTCCCCTTTACTGGGGCCTCTAACACCCTCAGGCCCAAGGGCCTCTCCTCCCCCTGATGGCCAACAAGGCCCTCCTCTGCCACATATGTGGACAGAACCATGGGTCCCTCTATGTGTATTTTTGGTTGGTGGTCCAGCCTCTAGGAGGACCGGGGAAGTCAGACCAGTTGACAATGTTGCTCCCTCCACAGGGCTGCAGACTCCCTCAGCTCCTTCAGTCCCTTCTCAAACTCTTCCATCTGGGACCTCACTCTCAGTCCAGCCATTACTGTAAAGTGAAAATGGGGTATTCCAAACTTTTGGGCTAATATACACTTACCAGTGAGTACAAACCATGTTTGTTCTTTTGTGACTGAGTTAACTCACTCAGGATGATATTTTCAAGTTCCATCCATTTGCCTGCAAATTTCATTAAGTCATTGTTTTCAATAACTGAGTAGTACTCCATTGTGTAGATGTACCACATTTTCTGTATCCATTCATCTGAGAAGGGACATCTGGGTTGTTTCCAGCTTCTGGCTATTATAAATATGGCTGGTATGAACATAGTGGAGCATGTGTCTTTATTACATGTTAGAGCATCTTCTGGGTATTTGCCCAGGAGTGGTATAGCTGGGCCCTCAGGTAGTATTATGTCCGTTTTTCTGAGGGTCCGCCAAACTGATTTCCAGAGTGGTCGTACCAGCTTGCAGTCCCACCAGCAATGGAGGAGTGTTCCTCTTTCTCCACATCCTCGCCAGCATCTGCTGTCACCTGAGTTTTTGATCTTAGCCATTCTGACTGGTGTGAGGTGGAATCTCAGACTTGTTTTGATTTGCATTTCCCTCATGACTAAGGATGTTGAACATTTCTTTAGGTGCTTCTGAGCCCTGCGAATTTACTCAGTTGAGAATTCTCTGTTTAGCTCTGTTCCCCATTTTTTGATAGGGTTATTTCATTTTCTGGAGTCTAACTTCTTGAGTTCTTTGTATATATTGGATATTAGCCCCCTATAGGACTTAAGATTGGTTAATATCTTTTCCCAATCTGTTGGTTGCCATTTTGTCCTATTGACAGTGCCCTTTGCCGTTCAGAAGCTTTGCAATTTGATGAGGTCCCATTTGTCGATTCTTGATCTTAGAGCATAATCCATTGGTGCTCTGTTCAGGAACTTTTCCTCTGTACCCAGGTGTTCGAGACTATTCCCCACTTTCTCTTCTATTAGATTCATTGTATCTGGTTTTATGTGGAGGTCCTTGATCCACTTGGACTTGAGCTTTGTACAGGGAGATAGGAATGGATCAATTCTCACTCTTCTACATGTAGACTGCCAGTTGAACCAGCACCATTTGTTGAAAATGCTGTCTTTTTTCCACTGGGTGGTTTTAGCACCTTTGTCAAAAATCAAGTGACCATAAATGTGTGGGTTCATTTCTGGGTCTTCAATTCTATTCCAACGATCTACCTGCTTGTCACTGTACCAATACCATGCAGTTTTTATAACTACTCCTCTGTAGTACAGCTTGAGGTCAGGGATGCTGATTCCCCCAGAAGTTCTTTTGTTGTTGAAAATAGCTTTTGCTATCCTGGGATTTTTGTTGTTCCAAGTGAATTTGAGAATTGCTCTTTCTAAGTCTATGAAGAATTGAGTTGGAATTTTGATGGGGATTGCATTGAATCTGTAGATTGCTTTTGGCAGGATGGCCATTTTTACTATATTCATCCTCCCAATCCATGAGCATGGCAGATCTTTCCACCTTCTTAGGTCTTCTTCGATTTCTTTCTTCAGAGACTTGAAGTTCTTGTCATACAGATCTTTTACTTGCTTGGTTAGAGTCACACCAAGATACTTTATATTGTTCATGACTATTGTGAAGGGTATCATTTCCCTAATTTCTTTCTCAGCCTGTTTATCCTTTGAGTATAGGAAGGCTACTGATTTGTGGATCAGATAAACCATCTAAACAGTCCCATAATGCCGCCAGAAATAGAAGTAGTCATTAAAAGTCTCCCAACCAAAAAAAGCCCAGGACCAGATGGGTTCACTGCAGAATTCTATCAGACCTTCAAAGAAGACCTCATATCAATACTCTTCAATCTATTCCACAAAATAGAAACAGAAGGAACACTACCCAATTCCTTCTATGAGGCCACAGTTACACCGATACCAAAACGCCACAAAGACCCAACAAAGAAAGAAAACTTCAAACCAATTTCCCTTATGAATATCGATGGAAAAATACTCAATAAAATTCTCACAAACCGAATCCAATAACACATCAAAATGATCACTCATCATGATCAAGTAGACTTCATCCCAGGGATGCAGGGATGTTTCAGTACCCGGAAATCCATCAATGTAATCTACTACATAAACAAACTCAAAGAAAAAAACCACATGGTCATTTCATTAGATGCTGAAAAAGCATTTGACAAAATTCAACATCCCTTCATGATAAAAGTCCTGGAAAGATCAAGAATTCAAGGCCCAGACCTAAACATAGTAAAAGCCATATACAGCAAACCAGTAGCCAACATCAAACTAATTGGAGAGAAACTCGAAGCAATCCCACTAAAATCAGGGACTAGACAAAGCTGCCCTCTCTCTCCCTATCTATTTAATATAGTACTTGAAGTTCTAGCTAGAGCAATTAGACAACAAAAGGAGGTCAAAGGGATACAAACTGGAAAGGAAGAACTCAAAATATCACTATTTGCAGATGATATGATTGTATACTTCAGTGACCCAATAAATTCCACCAGAGAAATGCTGCAGCTGATAAACAACTTCAGCAAAGTGGCTGGATATAAAATTAACTCAGACTGTGTTTTATGTTGGTCAGCTACTCCTGGGCATGGGGCCTATCCTCCAGTGTAGTTGGATAAATCCAGTGATGGTTCACTAGAGAACACTGATTTTCCCTTCTCTACTAATCATCAATTGCCATAATTTCTTGGGTAGTGGTAAATGCTATGTCCGCTTTCTTCTCTCAGTGCTGGGACCCCATCTGGTCAGAACCCATACATGTCTTGTGCATGCTGCCAAAGCCCCTGTGAGTTCCTTTGTAC
Source organism: Uromys caudimaculatus (assembly GCA_028551405.1). NCBI lineage: Eukaryota > Metazoa > Chordata > Mammalia > Rodentia > Muridae > Uromys > Uromys caudimaculatus. The sequence goes on from CM052709.1 coordinate 11,507,112, forward strand.
ATTGGTTCTGTTGCGACTAGAATACAGTTTCTTTGGAGTCATGCATCAAATCTGGCTCTTAGATATTTTTCATTTCCTTTCCTGTGAAGGGTTAACTGTCCTGTCCTTCCCAGTGGGGCACTCCTGGGAAGCTATCGACCATGGTCTGCACCTGAGGAGGGAAACTGCTGGTGGTGAAAGACACAGGAGACAAAAAGATACCTTGGGCACAGGTCAATAATCCGATCAAGCTCCAAAGAGCTTTTAATTCTGAGCCAAATATAAAGCAAAAGAAGCTGGAAGTTACAGGGGTGGGGAAGTTCCAGAAGGTCAAGGTTCCTGCCAGATGTCATGTACAACAAAACATCACAAGTTCTCCCTTAATCCACAGGTGGGGACAAATAGAATGTCTCTAAAACCTTTCCCTTAATCAGCAGGTGGGGACAAACAGAATGTCTCTAAAACCACTGGCTGTTCACCTGATTTCTGAGGAGCCTGAGGCACTGGGTCTGGGAAACTAAGACTCAGGCCTACTAGTCAGGCCAAAGCCTGTTGGTTCCCGACATCTCCTCCTTCTTTTTTTTTTTTTTTTACTATAAAGCCCAGTAATAAGGAACCTGTTCAAAAACAGGGGGGCTTTAATCAGAGGGTGGGGTAGTAGAGACCCGATCCTCATATTTTCTATGATACCTTTTGTATGAGGAGAGGATGAAAGCCCACCCATTAGGTGAAACTTTATTGGTATCAATCTCTATGCAAACGGGTTTGCTCCTCAGGGTACCCAGAAGCAGTGCATAGCATAGTTCCCCTGCAGTGCTTAGCCTTGCACCCCACTGATGCCCACGCTGCTCGCAAGCAGGCGTGCATAATCTGAGTTTTATGCAGCTCCTAAAGGAGAATCATCACCTTCAGGCACCAAAATTCCACGATCAAGCAGATCGAGTCAGTGATAATGCACTTGTAAGGGTCGGGATGTCACAGAGTCAATCTGTTGTTCTAAATGCCAATCTAAATCCTCTGAATACTCAGAACATTAGTAACAATTTTTGCTAAATGATTGACAAAGGTAGCTGTCTTAACTTCTTGTGTTGAAACAATTGTAGAAGCAGTGGTGCTAGCTGTTAATGTGATTAAAGCTGCTATATCAGTAATAATCAAACCCACTACTCTCTTGCCTCTGATTTTAGAATATGACTCACTTCTTCCAGTACTTGTAAGCCTTTTTAGAATACCAAAGTCCTGTAAAACTCACAGGCAATAAAACAAAGGCTAGTTGATAGACCACCATAGCAGACATGCCAGATTTCTTCACTCTAACCCAATTAGAAAGTGTACAATCAATACAGTTTATGTTAAATACTGTAGAAGAAACAAAATTTTAGCATGACCAATTAATAAGAAATTAGGAGCCTTAACACATGCACTAACACTTGTTCAAAACACAGATCCTGTTCCAACTTTATCTCTTGCTAACCTAACATCATAGAGAACTGCAGCTAACTTCCAAATGTATCTTTGAGAATGTCCATAACCAGCCTTCCCAATGAAGACTGTCATTTCCAATATTGGATTGATTTCTATACCAGTCCATGATTGAGACAGAATAACTGGTCTCATTATAAGTTAAGAGAAAAGTCTTTGTAACTTCTCTTTTTGACTAGTTTTTTTGAAGCAGTTTCCACAGTCTCCATGTTCTCTGTCCCACAAGGTCTAAAATCTTGAGGCAAGGTAGTTTGTCCCATCTGGGATATAAGCAAGCAAAGGTAGGTCAGGAACAGATGTCCAATACAGCTTTTCTGTCACCATTGTCAGGGCATTCAGCAAGTTCACGGTCAGCATCATTCTTTGTCCTAGCATCAGCATGTTTCAATCACTCTGGCAGCTAGCATGCTCCTTTAGTATCCTGTAGAAAAAACACAAATATACCCTCTTCCCCCTGTTAAATACCTGATCTGGGTAGATCCTTCCATTTCACCTAGGCATAAATATGCCTAGTTGTAGGGTGCTATGGACACTTAGCAGAGAGTTCCTTGGCATCCAAATTTTAAAATTTTAAAATAAAAAGCATGATTTAAATAATTCTGTGGTGTACAGGGATATAAATCCCCCTTTTTTATTTTATGAAGATGTTATTTCCTGGAATGGCAGCTAGAGTAGGCAATCCAGGTTCTAATGCCTTCATGAGTTCCATAGCCTCATTAACCTTTCATAAATCTTAATTTTGAACTTTGTTTTGGATTAATGGAATAGCCAATCCCTTGGAGATGAGTGAGTACATCAGCTCCAATGTCTATTAATCCTTCAAAACTTTCTTCAATTATCAATTTAAGGTTAGGTTTCTTATTAGTGATTGAACTCAGTACACAGAGAAACCAAACAAGTTAAGCAAGTCTTTTGTTAATGCCAGAGGGAAAGCAGCCATAATTATTTATAACACATGGGTAAGTGGCCTGCTGTGAGTGCCTTGGGATCTGAGGCTAACCCCTCCTCTCCTTGCACCAATTCAAATGCAAGTGTTTCTTAACTGGGTCTATTTACTCATACCTGGACCAAAGTTTTAATCTTTCTGCACCAAGGTCAGACCCCTGGGGCATGACTTGATAATCCGTACTGGCCTCTGTTCCTGGAACAATCATTTTTTGAAATGACCCAGACCTCCACATTCAAAACACCCTTCATCCCCTCATTTCTGTTGGAAGCATTGTTTGCAGCATTTCCTTGTAAGGCAGCAAGCCATAGCTGGACCCTGATCATATGAGGGTCTGATTTCTGCACAAAGATGAATATATCCAGCTAATCCTGTCTTGCTCTGTATAGCCAAATAGCAGCTCAGCAGAATGCATTAGCATTCTCATAAGTCAATTGTGTAACAAAAGGAATTCCTGCTAAAGTATCTCCAAAAATCCTACCTGCTGCTTTTCCTGAGGGTGATTGAACTGCAAGCTGCAGCTAATAGAACACTGGCAGTTTAATTATGATTTTTAAGTTTCTCTTGTAACATTAGAGCACAGCCATAACTTTGGAAAAACTCAACCTCCAACAAACAATCTAGCCCCTCAAAGTCACCAGTTGATTCACCCCCATGCTACAAAGTTTGGCTGCCAGTTCCTGCACATGAACACAGGACAGTTCGGGCTGTAAAACATCAAGGAGACACTGCCCTAAATCCTATCTTTTATAAGTCTGGTTTCTAGGATAAGAATTATATAAAATACTACCAAATTTAAAC